>OX451735.1:857606781-858206781 GCA_948472305.1 Vicia faba | reverse complement strand
TATGAATGTATGAATGCATATGAATATGCTAAGGGTTTCGTTTTGAATGTTTTATTCACTTGGATATATGTATTTCTTTTTTTAGGTTTTGCTTTTTATTGGTGAGTATCTAAAAAATAAATACGCAAACGAGATATGGAAACAAAATTCCTTTATTATAATATTAATTGTCTTTAAAAAGAAAACAATTCAGATATTGAAAAATATTCAAACTTAAAACATTAAACTTATTGAAAGAAATAAACAAATGGGAATAAAAGTCCTCTAAGTGCGCCTATAAATGTCTGCCCTGAAACCGTCGACCATTGTCCTGCAAACTTGGGGAAGTCTTCAACGTCTTTTGGAAGAGGAACCATCACATTTTTCGTGTCTCTCAAGATCCTCGAGATGTATTCAATGAGATTGTTGGCTAAGAAAGTGAGTCTTGCATGCTTGTCTTTGTAGTATCGGTATTCTCGGTATAGATCGAGAATTATCTTGTGATTATCCTTTCCAGCTTTGGCGATCTTCACATACTTCTCTTCCCAATACCACTTTTCAGCCCCCATCTCCGTATACAATTTTCATTATATTAGAACATCTTTTCAGAGGCCTTCTAACTAAAGGCATACTTGCTCGTATTCTTCAGTCCTTTGGGTGAGAAGCCTTTCTGCCATCATCCTTTTGAGGTGTTCCCCTACCTCTGATTCTTGAATATCTTGGAGCCTGGTGGTGAGATACTTCATTTGTTCTTCTTGATCTAAAGAAGCTTGTGCCAAACTTTGGATTTGAGCCCTTAGATCTTCTTCCATCACCTTCTTGTCTTGCATCGCCTTTTCATACCATCTATTTAATCTCCCCATTTCGCTAGCAACATCCTCCAGTCGTTAGTTGTGGGAATCCAAATTGAAAGTAGCACTTAACAACCCTTCAGTCGTACGTTTCCTCTTAAGACTCTCCTTCTCAAATGCCTCTCGATCTCTCTAAATCTGTTGGTCTTTAGATTCAAGTATGCGTTGCATTTTCCTTTTCTCTTTGGTTAAGTTATGGAGGTTAAGCCCCAATTCTTATTTCTCCTTTTGAGCTTGCTTCGAGGCATTCTTCAAATCTTCTGTTTCTTCTAAGGACATAGGTAGAGAATTCAGGACCTCTGGCTTGTACTCAGGATCTACGTCAAATGGTAAATTAACAACTCGTACCCTATCCAAACCCTATAGAGTGTAAGGTTTTTTGCCATAATGTTCTTCTTTTCAACATTCCTTTTATTAACCCTATTCTAATCCTGAATGATCTTATTGAGAAACTCTTGGTTGTTTTTTCCTATGTCATGAATAATCAATTGTTGGAGTTGCTCATCTGAGGGTTTATCTTCCAGAGGATACCCTAGTTATCGTAGGGCTGAGGTAGGGTTGTAATTGATGCAACCTCATGATCCAATTAATGGAACATTAGGAAAGTCTCTGCAGCTATAGATGATATCTTTAATTTCCAGCTTTCTTGCATACTACAACACAAAATTAGCAGTAAGAGACCTTAGTTTTTAAGGACACTCATATCTTGTCAGATTTGGAATCATATAGTCTTTCTTTGTAAAGGTGAGTTATAAACCAAGAATATAAGAGTGGGATTCAACTGTTTAGAGTACCCCTTCCTTTTTCGTATTGCGTATGAAGTGCATAACAAATGTCAGAAAGTAAAGTGAGAGTTGGATCCATATTAAAAACTTGTGTGCCCCAAAATACGCTAATGGACATAGGGTCAATATAGTCCAAAGTCCGTGGAAATAAGATTACACCAAATACAAGCAGTCTTAAACAATCAATACAAGACTCACATTCTTTGTTATTGGCAAAATCAAAATCCTTAGTCTCCAAGTAGCATCTCTTAATCCCTCGTATGTCACCTTCTTTTTTGTAATTATGTGACAATTTGGGATAAGGGATCCCTAAACCTTCAACCAAGATTTTGACGTCAATAGCCTGTCTGATACCCACATAAGCTTTTTCTTTAGAAAAGTTCAAAAGCCTATCAAATTCTTCCAGAGTCATTGCTAGCTGAAAGTCTTGAAAAGTGAAGCACATCAACGGAGGTTCGTAGAACTGAATTAAGGTAGAAATAACATCCAATTGTACCTCTACTTTTGTTAAGTCAAGGGTATCCCCATAGCAACGAGTGAACATCTTCAGATCTCTTTAAGACTGTTTTCCTTTTATAGCCTTCATTTTTGTCATATCTGGCTTGACGATATTGATACAGACAAGTTGTCCCCCTTTGGTATTCATTTTTAGGACACTTCACCAAAAACCTTTAATTATCACTTTTTTAAACATTGTGAATAAGACAAACAAGAAATAAATAGAGGGTAATAAATATATGAAATGTAAAAATGTATGAATGCATGATTGTGGGGCTTAGTGATGAGGTTTTATGATCGGTACCCTTAGAAGGTAGGCTCCTAATTTTGGCCTATGGATATTTTATCCTCCCCATAAGGTGGGTTCCTTAAGGGTATAATGAATAAAATTAGAGGGAAAGACACAAGGGCCTCCTTTAAGTGGAGCCTCTTTGTAGACCGAAACTTTCGTCTCTAGGTCATGAATGGTCTCATCATGATATTTTGGTTTGAAGGTTGTACAAAGAGTCATAGGTTTCATTCAAAATTCCTACCCCCAAGAATATATATATTGATACGTATTTCTTTCACAGAATTCTATCGACTCTAGGTGAAGTCATTACATAAACTCATAAGGCTGATGTATCCCCTTGGCTAATAGACGAACCTTCTTTCTAAGGGTTTTTGAAAATATTTTTTTTTGAAATAGTAAAATCCCATCACAGATAAATAAATATAATGAATAATATAATAAGCAAAATAAATAAATAAAAAATTAAATAAGCAAGTATAAAAACCAAAACCCAAACAAAACCCTAAGCCTAAGAGGAAGGCTTCTAAACCTTAGGGTTGATCCCCAGCAGAGTCGCCAGCTGTTGTAACCAGTTTAAAATTGAGATTTGTCACCCTTAATTTTTATCTTTGGGAAGGGAATATAAAGGATAACCCTAATGTAGTCAGAGTTTCTAAGTTATTGGACTCGTTCTTAGACGAAGGGAAGGTGTTAGACACCCTTCATCTACCCTGTTCACAAGGATACTAGGGTTTAGAATTGCAATATTTAAGAAATAGGGTTTTTAAGTTTTATTAGAGGAACTCGCCACAATTTTAGTCGTATGCCTATGTATCCTCTTATGAGGAATCAGAGTCCCAATTCGTACTTCACAATTGTTTGGTGTTTTTTATGGATTACGATGATATTTGAATTCCCCTTTGTACTTAGTCTGGGTGTGTAAATAGTCGAGTAGTTAGACGAAGTGCGCAGTCGAAAAAGATATATTCTCATAATCCTTTTTGAAAATTTATTGTTGAGTTAATTGATTACGAAAAAGAGTTTAGTGTTGGTTAAATATTTTTTAATGTATTAATTATAAAAAAACATCTTATTAATGATGATTAAAATAATTTTAATGCTATAAAATAAATATTTAGATCAATTTAGGAAATAAATATTTGATTTATAATAATAATAAAATAATATTAAAATTATAAATATATTAAAATATAAAGTATAAAAATATATAAATATAAATAAAAATGATTTAAATTAAAAAAACAGAGGGTGAAAATTAAGTTGTGCTAGCAAAACACAGGGTATAGGTCGTAGGGCCTCGAATTCAGACATTAAATTCAAAACCAAATGCCAGGGGGTGTATATTTGAACTACGCAGTAAAAGTGGGGTGTGCAGGGAGTAAGGGTCCAAGGCCAAATATTGGACTTGGCCCATTAGGCTGAGGGGTGTGAGTTCTGAGCATGTTAGTAAAATTAAAATAAGGGGAGGTGCGACTAGCGACTGGGCCTGGCCCAAAGAGTATGTCGGCTTGGACTCCATGTGAATGCTTGTATGGTGCTAAGATAGGCACACATTTCGAAAATGTTTGATTAAGATCACTTGGTTATGATTGGTGGTGCATTATAATGGTCATGGGATTACGCACATTGGATTATTAGAAACAATATATTTTTGTTTTACATTTTACTTCGTTATTTCTTTTCTCTCTCTCTGATCCAACTCACTCGTTCTCTCTTCTCTCACCAAACCATCACCACAGAAACTCTAAATCTCCATCGCTTCTCTCAAACCCTAATCGGCGACGATCCTTCCCTTACCCCCAAATACAACCGTATCCCACAACCCAAACTATGAATCAAAGCATAAAATAAAAAACAAGATCTAAGTCGTTACTGTTAGAGCATAATTTAGTTCTACATCCCAGTAAGAGTTTTTATGATAACAAACACATGATATAAAGAAAAAATATGCTCGCTAATAAAAGTATCTTTACATGCAGGAAGTTCTGATGTGAAAAAGATGTTCTGATGCAATTGGAAGTTTTTCCAGAACATCACCAGAAGCTCTGATTATGAGAGCACAGAAGTTGAGAGTACCATGATAGATTCAAACGCATCAAATATGCATGACACACTTATATGAAGAAGATCTGTTACAACTTCTGAATGCACCAGCACTGTGAAACAGGATCTCTAATACTCTGATTTGCAAAGTTCTGATACAAGCTGTAAAGGACTCAACGGTAATATTCATCCTCTGATGTGAGAAGCTCTGATGTGCTACAATTCCATTAATGCAAGATCATAAGTAACGGCTACAAGTAGACAAGGATCTCCTGGTTCGGAAAGCTCATTAACTCGTGTTATAGACATACCAAAAGTATCTTCTTATGTCACTATTGCATGGCCTATATAAAGAAGACAAAATGAAGATTTCTAGTGATGAACTACTGTGCACAAAAAGAAGAACTCACGTGAAAAGTCAGTAACGCAGCTATCATTCTTCAGCCTTAACGTTCTATATTAAATTGTCTAAAACATCACTGTTGGTGATACTGTTTTAGTAGAAACACCATTGTACACGTTTATTCTATTATCTATTTAGACATTTCCTTGAGAAAACCGGGTTAAGGTTTTGGACTCAAGAAGACTTTGATAGTTGTCAAAGTAGATTTGTAATCATGTTTGATTAGTGAATTAAGAACTCATTGGAGAGAGGAGAAATCACCTTGGCGGGTGGACTGAAGTAGTTTGAGTTCAAACAAAGCAGGATATAAATAAACATGTTCTACAATTGGTATCAGAGCACCTGGATCTGGGTGAAAACACTTAACTGTGTCAGATAAAGATCCAAGGGGGAAAAAACTTTGATGGGAACAAGTCAGAACATCAACATCAACCCTCCAATATTTGACGGTGAAAATTTTGACTACTGGAAATATATGATCAGAAGTTTCTTCCTAGCCTATGACGCTGACCTTTGAGATATGGTAACTGATGGATACATACATCCTTCTGATGAAAGCGGTCAGAAGATTGACAGAAAAAGGATGACAAATAACCAAAAGCAAGACATCATAAATCATCACAAGGCCATAACTATTCTCCTGAGTGACATCTCATATTCATAGTATGAGAAGATCACAAATAGGGAAACAGCTAAGAACATGTTTGATTCTCTGAGAATGACGTATGAAGGCAACTTTCAAGTAAAAGAAACCAAAGCCCCTGCGCTCATTCAGAAGTATGAAGCCTTCAAAATGGAAGAAGATGAAACCATTGAAACTATGTTATCTAGAATTCAAACTCTGGTGGCAGGTCTAAAGGTACTGGACGAAGGGTACTCAACTGCTGATCATGCAAAAAAGATCATCAAAAGTTTACCAAAGAAATAGAGACCCATGGTCACTACTCTCAAACTGGAAAAAGATATGAACATAATATTTATAGAAGAACTTGTCAGCTCTCTCAGAAGCAATGAGATAGAGTTAGAAGATGATGAGCCTCAGTAGTAAGGTAAATCTCTCACTCTGAAATCTAATAAATATGAAACCAAATTTTTGCAGGCAAAAGCAGATGCAGAAAACTCTTGAGAATCCTCGTTAGAAGAAGACGAACTATTCCTTCTATCTATAAGAATCAATCAGTTGTGGAAGCACAAGCAGAAGAATTTCAGAAACTCCAGAAGAACGAGAAATGACTCTGAACAATCTTCTAGATACAGAAAATCCAGTAACAGAAACATTACCTGCTATGAATGCAACAAACAAGGGTACTACAAAAGTGACTGTCCAAGGCTTCAGAAGGAGAAACCAAAAAGGAAGTTCGTTAAGGAGAAGAAGAAAAGTCTTATGAAAACGTGGGATAACTCTGAATCTTCTGAAGACGGAACAAAATTAGAAGATGAACAAGCCAATATAGCTCAAACGGATAACTTATCAGATGTCTCCGAATCCTCTGAATCAGAATCAAAATTAGACTCAAAGTCGGAAGAGGTATTTTCTAACTTTTCTAGATCTCAATTAGAGGAGAGTCTATCATAAATTCTATAAAGATATCAAAAGCTTCGGGTCATAAATAAGAACCTGAAAAAGGATCTAGTTTCTGACTCTGAAGAAACTAAGAATCCAAGACTAGAAAACTATGAGTTGAAAGAAAAGGTTTTTAAACTTGAAAATGATTTACAAAATACTCAGAAGGAAACTGTCTTAGGAGTTCCTAGTAATCCTGATACAATCATAAAGGAATATGATCTCAAATTTCATAAATTCCTCGCTAAAAACCTAGATAGAAGCAAGATGGCTTCAATGATCTATGGAGTTAGCAGAAATGGCAGAATAGGTATAGGATACAAAGGTAAAGTATCCCAACCTAAGAAAGTTAAGGATCTGGTTATCAAACGCACTCCTCTTTATTCTCACTTCACCGCTGGGAAAACACATGATATAAAACATATTGGTAAGGCATTTTATGCTAAACCAAAATTCAAACAGAATTTTGGAAACTCTAACAGTCCTGGACCCAAAAAGATATGGGTACCAAAAGACAAAATCATCTATGTTTCAGATATTTTTAACAGCAAGGTTGAAATACCAGTATTAACACCTAGACTCTGGATGCTCTCTACACATGGAGGAAAGAAAGCATATGTTCCAAAGCCTGAAATTTAAAAGATTCGCAGGTTTCAGAGGAAATCAGAAACAGAAGGTTACTGGAACTGGAACTATTGGAAACATGAATGGATATACAGCATCAGAAGCTCTCTAAAGAATCTCAGATGTATCCAGAAGAGGATGTCACACCCTTTCAAGTAACTTCTTTCAGAGCAAGCCAAACAAAGTCTTTACCACTTTTTAATTCTTAACAAAAAGGGGGGAGAACAAAGAATATTTTGACTCATAATCAAAAGATCTTCAGGGAAGTATTTTATTTTCTATTTATCTGAGTATTCTACTCAGGGGGAGCCTTTTAATTATTGTTCTTTATTTTCCATCAAAATATACTAGTTTTTGTCACCATCAAAAAGGGGGAGATTGTTAGAACATAATTTAGTTCTACATCCCAGTAAGAGTTTTGATGATAACAAACACATGATATAAAGAACAAATATGCTCGCTAATAAAAGTATCTTTACATGCAGGAAGTTTTGATACAACTAGAAGTTCTTCCAGAACATCACCATAAGTTCTTATTATGCGAGTATAGAAGTTGAGAGTACCACGATAGATTTAGGCGCATCAAATATGCATGACACACTTATATGAAGAAGTTATGTTACAACGTCTGAATGCACCAGCATTGTAAAACAGGATCTCTGATACTCTAATTTGCAAAGTTCTAATAAAGCTGTAAAGGACTCTCAACGGTAATATCCATCCTATGATGTGAGAAGCTCTGATGCGTTACAATTCCATCAATGCAAGATCATAAGTAACGGCTACAAACAGACAAGGATCTCCTGGTTCGGAAAGCTCATTAACTCGTGTTATGGACATACCAAAAGTATCTTCTTATGTCACTATTGCATGGCCTATATAAAGCAGACAAAAAGAAGATTTCTGGTGATGAACTACTGCGCACAAAAAGAAGAACTCACGTGAAAAGTCAGTAACGTAGCTATCATTCTTCATCCTCAACATTCTATATTAAGATGTGTAAAACATCACTGTTAGTGATACTGTTTTAGTAGAAACACCATTTTACACATTTATTCTTTTATATATTTATACATTTCCTTGAGAAAACTGGGTTGTGGTTTTGGACTCAAGAAGACTTTGACAGTTGTCAAAGTAGATATTTAATCAAGTTTAATTAGTGAATTAAGACCTCATTGGAGAGAGGCGAAATTACCTTGGTGGGTGGACTGGAGTAGTTTGAGTTCAAACAAAATAGGATAAAAATAAATGTGTTCTTTACTCCATTAATTTTTAAGATTCCAATTCAACCCCTCCCCCCTCTTGTGTTTTTCACTTCTTCAGTTACCTCTGATCGTGATTGTTTTTGCGCCTCCTATGTGTAACTCCTTTTGATCCCTTTTTTTCTCGTGTTTGACAGGTACCAGAAGGTAGTGGTGGAGGTAGTAGCGGTGCTACGGAGACAAACTAGGGTTTCATATGTTGAAACCCTAGGTTTTAATGGAGCAGCGGTGAGCAAGGGTTAACCGTAGTAATTGAGTCTCCATCTTCTCCGTTCTTCCTTCTGTGAAAATTTTCTTTCCCTCCTTCTGTCTTAGAACTCTTAGGTTTTTATAGTATTCTAGGTTCATATATATTAGGAAGTTTTTGTATGATAGTCGTTACTTTTAGATCGATTAGATAATTACGGATTTGTTTTGTGATTCGTTTGTAATTTGTATGATAAGTTTAGATTCAATTACAATTCTGTTTTGATTTTGTATTAAGTCTGCATAATAAACTTGATTCTGTTAAACACTGATTTGATTTTGTATTAATTTTCTTGTAAGATCTTTGGATGATTCAATGCATAAAGATTTGTTTCTTGTTTTAATTTGAACAGTATATGTTTTAACCCTAAAACAAGCGTTTCTTTCTTCTTTGATTTGAACAATAATTGTTTTCAACTTTGGGCTTGGGCTTGTAATGGACCGTGTGATTTAAAGCTTTTTGTTAATGTTTTTTCTCAATAAAACAATCATGATTTTTAATTAAATAAAAATAGTAATAATTTTGATGATGTTCATAATAATAATTTTGGTAATAATAATATAATATAATAATTAAAAGTAAAGCAATTTTTCAAAACAACCAAAAACTGAACGGGCCTAGTTGTTTAATTGTTTGGGTCTTCCTGATTTATAACATACATTGCCTAACTTGATTTAATACATTCCTGGTTAATCCATAAACCCCTTAACTAAATATCATACCCCCCTTCTATTTATTCATAGATGGGCTTAAGAAATACCCTTCTTGTACGAGAATCCGAATGGGCCCTTAATTCTATATGGGCCTTTCTGATTTAGAAAGATCCACAAAATCTTAATAATGTAAACCCTTCAAGACTTGAAATGGGCCCGAAGCGAAATAATCCTTAACCCAAAATGAAATGGGCTTAGCAAATTGAATGCTAAGCCCCTAACCTAAGGCGTTCCCTTTATTAGCAAATGAAGCTTTTAATGGGTTTAAAATTTTACATCACTTTTCTGATTTAGAAAATCCCATTAATTCTTAATAAGGTAAAAAAAACTCTTTCATAAACTAAACCCCAAGAACATATTATAAAGAAAAAAATGATATTTTTAGGAATAAAATATTAGGAACTAGTAGGGAAAATTTGGGGTATGACACTAAGGTAATGATTGAAATTAAATATCCACTTCAAATGATTGGCGATTTGATGGATCAACTGGTGGGCAAATATGTCTTAAGTATAATCGAATTGAGGTCGAGTTACTTTTAAATTGGGATGAGGATAATTGGAGGATAGCTTTTAGAACTCGGTGAAGTTATTTTGAATAATTGAATCAGTTCGTTGTGGTGTTTATTAAGGGAATTTTAATTTAGTCTGAGTTAGAAAAAGGAAACATTGAATGTCGTGATTCGAATTACAGTGTCGAAAGGGAAGAAAATGTATGTAAGGATGTCATGATGTAGGTCATGATTTGGAGAGGTGAATGTTCTTGAACATGATATTTCGAATACAGAGATCTGTGGAATCTATCTAAAGTAAATAAAGGTCTACATTGAGAGGCTCTGAAATTGGTTACGGGGACTAGAAGCTTTTCGGGATTAACTGGTTATTATCGCGGTTTGCTTGACACGAGGTCAAGTGAGATCTGTTGTTAGTGAATGAGCTAAGGGAATGAGATGTTTTCCATTAGTAAGGATGTGAATGTATTAGATAAGTTCATAGCGGTGCAACTTATTCGATTAAGGATGATTAGAATGACGGTAGTTTTTAAGGAGAAGAGAAGTAATGCTAGTGAAAAGATAAACTCAAGAAGGATTGGAATCATGGTTATGACGGAAAAGTATAAACATGAATTAGGGAGAAATTAGGGAGTTCTATCACCAACCATATGAAGAAATGGTGGTGTTGATATTGCGATTAGGATGAGACCCAAATGTGAGATTAAAGGAAAGAGTAAGGATTTATTTATATGGTCAAAGTTTTTCTAAATGGATAAAGACTTCTTTTGGACGAAACGATTTGGATTATAATTGGTGTAGTAGTTTTCCTGTATTAGAATATACTTAACAATTGTGTTGTGCTGCATGCGTGTAAAGGAGACTATGAAATGGATTTTTGGCGTTTATATATCATTGACGAGGTTGAAATTAAGGAAATCAAGAAAAACATTTGTAAGCCTTGGAGAGATTGTTGGACAATATGTTTAGGTAACTTTGAGCACAAGGTGAAGGACGCTATTATAGTTGGGTAATGATAATTTATGCCACTATTATGGTTGTCGTCTACCTATTGACAAATTGAGGAACCGATCACCCTTAATCTCTTATTGATAGTAGAGGGGATCATATCAGATGGGATAGACTTGTCTTGCTTGCTTGATAGTGAGTGAACTGAATTAACATATTAACAAGAAGTTAGTTATTCACCATTATGTGTGAACCTAATGCAAAAGTGAACCATTATTTTCTGGTGGATGCTAAAGAGAGTCTGAAGATAGATGTGGGACTTGTAGGTCTAATGGTTGACGGGAATCAAAATAAGGGCAGTGACTTTGAGGTAAATGATCAGAGTGGCATAGAGAAAGCGTGAATGTGACACAGTTTCTTATTAGGGGTCGAGGGTTAAACGTTGTATGTCTGAAGGAATGATGCAAACCTGTGGATATTCCAAAATGGAAGTGATATGTGGGGGTTTGTATGTTTTCATGTTTCTGACATATCAATGGAATATATTGAATTGTGTGTTCAATTGGTGAGACATATCATTTTAGTACTAGTGTGTGTGTCACCATTGTCGATATTATGGTTAAGTTTATGTGCTTACGACAGTATTTCCGTGTAATGAAGTGATAGATTCTGTATCCTAGGATGATGGGATGAGGAGTGAGACAAATTGGTGAGTTCATAACCCGATTCATCATGACAAGGTCTACTATGATTCATCATGCCCCAATTTGTCAAAGAAAATCAAAAGATGAAAGAGTTGATTGAAGAAGTTTGACCTAATTGGACAAGTTATTGATTTCTTGATCACACGTGCATAACTCTCTCAATTGTTAATATTTGGAGGTTCTTTTTGTTTCTATGGGTTCTTATTATCATCCACAACAACTTCTATTCACATGGAAAGAGTTATTGTGCAAGAAGGTTTGCCAGAATTGAAAGGGGTTCCCAAGTCATTTTGATGCTCTAGGAGCAATGGTTTTGAACTTCCAAGGGTTATACCTTGATCATCTTTTGAGATTTTTGAGTTATTCCAAATAAATGCTTCTCTTTAAAGGGTTATCAACTAATCACTTCAAAAGTTTCAAGAATATTTCATGTGGAAGATGCCTAATGATGAAGAAAGATTATAAGTCCTCTAGATAGGCCATCGATTCCCTTATGTGATTTCAAAAGATCATAAGTTGTTCAATTTTTATCTCCTTGATCCCATTCCTTTTCCATAATGATATTAAGGATATGAAATTAAACTCTTCTTTTATATGAAAATCTTGAAAATGGATGGAGGATGCCGTAGGAATGCAAGATATTATAGGCCATTTCATGGATTTTCACCAACTTCACAAAGTCATAACTTTCTCAATTCTTGGAGTTTTTAAGTGGTTCAAATATAAAAATTTCATTTAAGAGATCTACTTCATGTCATCTTTTTTGGTCAGAAGAAAATTTTGAGTGGAAGCCATGTTTGGATGCAAAACATTATAGGACATTTTTTGAGAAAAAAACTTAGAATTTTTCTAAGTACAAAAAGTCAGCATCTTTTTCTCAACTTTGACTCATCACAATTTTTAGCTCAAGCATCCATTTGATTCCATTCTTTGTATATTGTAAATATTTCAACCTTATTTTTAAAATGCTTTAAGAATCATGCCCTAAGACCCCTTGAGCTATGAACACCATGGACTCAAAGTTGGTACCTTGAAACTGAAGTTTCCTCCAAAGTCAGAATTTGAAATCCATAATCTAGCTTCTAGTCACCAAATTTATACACATTTTTACTTCTAATCATGTTTAACAATATTCTAGAAGTAATTATCACCTTGAAACACAAATATTAGCTGAGTTTTAAGAAAATACGAATCACACTTTTCATGCTTGCAACTTCACATGATTTCCCTCCAAACTCCACTAATTCTTTCAATTCTCATTCCCATTCACTTTCCTATAAATAGAGGGACATATTGCATTCATTTCCTCAAGATTGGAGAGCCAAATACACCCTGCCAAAGTTCATTCGTAACTCATAAATTTGAAATTCCATTTCACAGTTTCAAGCTCTTTCTTCACAATTTATTTACATATTCATCTTCCTCCATAAACAAACAAACTCTCCAACACTTAAACCAAGCAAATTAAGCCATATTTTGAGTTATAGAAGTTCACTTTCAGAGTTATTTTCGTGAGCCTCGTCCAAGTAGTTTTCTTAAACAAATCGTTCCAAATAAAAGCCTATTTTACTCCACTCATCCTTCTGATCCTTGTGCTTCTTACACTTTTTAAAATCGTTGAGAATTGAGTGAGAAATCCTAACCTAAAGTGCTCGCTATTATTTTTGTTTTTCTACATTTTTATCTTTGCTTAGTTTATATAAATTTTTCGTGAGGGTGAGGTTAGGTTCGTTTGGAAGAAACGAATCCAATGATATTAATTTGAGCTTCTGACT
Organism: Vicia faba; assembly: GCA_948472305.1. Lineage (NCBI taxonomy): Eukaryota > Viridiplantae > Streptophyta > Magnoliopsida > Fabales > Fabaceae > Vicia > Vicia faba. Next base: position 858,193,582 of record OX451735.1, on the reverse strand, counting down.
TTTCTGTTTGAAGAATCTTAGAAAATCCCACGCGCTGGGTGTCTGGAGGTTGAAGACGATCTACGTGTCGTTCTTAAACTAATGAACGTTGGACATTTGTTTTATTTTCATTGGTTGTTTATTTTTTGATTCAACATGTTTTGAATAAGGGTCCATGATATGCACAACGCGCCAGGTCCTTTGGATCTGTTTACTAACGCGTTTTGACTTTTCATCCAATGGACCATATTTTTCCCTTTTATTTTATTAAAATCTGATTTAATAATTGATTGGTGTAATTTTCAATAGTGACCATATCATGCAAAGCACGCCAGATCTATTGGATTTGATTACTAATGCATTTTAACATTGATCCAATGGTCTACATCTTTTTGGTTTTATTTTTATTTTCTGATTTTATATTTTAATTGATTTAAACTTCAAAAATTTATAAAAAATTCATTTATGACTCAAAAAATCAGAAAAAATTCTTAAAAATATTTTGGATTTTTCTCTTTCTGATTTATTATTTTTCACATTTTTATTTCATGATTTGATAAATTTTCTTAATTTTTAAATTCTGAAAAAATTATACACAAGTCCTTTGGCCTTTTGGCAATTTTTGATAACCTTGTTTTATTTTTATTTCTGATTTTACTATTTTTTACCATTTTTGGTTTGTTTCACTTATTTCTTTTATTTTTAAAATTAGTTTCTGACTTTAAAAAATTCTGAAATTTTTTGTCAACATTTATTAAATCATGTGTGACCTCTAATTATTTTTTAGGATTTTTATTTGGTATTTTAGTATATTGTGTGTATTTTACCAATTATTTCCCTTTTATTAACTATTTTAATTTTGTTTTGTTAATTTTTTTTATTATTTTCTTTATTTGGTCCTGACTTGGACTCCATTTGGTGACAAATTCGTCAACCTCATTTGATCTTGGGTGTTAATAGGTTGAGAAACCAAATCCACCAAAATGGATGAATGATGTTGATGATATTTGCAACCCTAATTTCATACATAGCATCCCCTCTCTCTCTCCATCTTATCCCTTTCTCATGTGTTACATGTTGTTAGAGGATGATCTACATATCATCTCTCCAAACATATGGCACATAGATTGCTATTGATCGGCCTTAAAATAGGTGCGACTTCTATATAAGTCCACTTACGATTTCTTAATATAGCACTAAATTTTGTCTTGATTCGAGAAATGATCATTCGTGGCCTAAACTTATGTTTGCAAGCCCAAGTATATTTAATTTGAAACCTTTGATCTAATAACCTTGAGGTTCATTGTTAGGAGGCTTTAGTCTTATCAATCCTCTAATGAATCATCATAAATTTTGGACTAAGTGAATCATTTAAAAATTATTGATCATTTGTTGTTGCCTTGAGATTTTGAAATGAATGATATACTTGACAAAAAACAAATGAAACTTGTTGTTAAGAGGCTTTGAATTTATCAATCTTCTAATGAGTTTTCAAATGCAAGTTTCAAGATGGTCATTCAACTAACCTCTAATTTCTAACAATTGACTTTATTTTATTCTTTTACTTTATGCTTTTTACTTTAAGTATATTTATTTTAGCATTTTCATTTCACGCTACTTTCATCTTTGCTCATTTGAGCATTTATCTTTATGTCATTTTATTTTGCTCACTTGAGCTTCTCATTTCTTTTTGAAGATACCTAATAATCAACTTGAACTATAAAAAACATTAATGTTACTTAGACTATTTGGTTACTATCCTTGGCATTTTGGAGTTATGAACTTCTTGGACTTAGGATTAGAGACCTTGACCTACCTTGAGACCTTGTGACTTCTACTGTTATTTTGTCTGGAGTTCTTGGGGTTTACCCCAAGACATTGGGCTGTTTGTTTTCTTTGTGTGCAGGTCATTATAATTATATGCTTTGTCTGTGATTGAGAATTCATCTGTATGCAGCTGTTACTCTGCCCCAATTTTTGTGAAGACTTAATACATTTGAAGTTTGGTTTTCTCAAGAGGTTTTTTTCTTTGCTTGTTTGGTTTCCATATAAAGGATGAGAATTATACATTGACTCATTGTGACAAGTGTTGGCTTCATGTTGGTTAGATGGTTCTTTTTTCTAACTTTTACCTTAAGCTTTAGGATAGTCCCTTCATCTCCTCCCACCTTCTTTAATTTCAAAAATCTTCTCCCTCCTTTGAAAACTCTTCTTGTTTTTAAACTTGAACCGCTTCCACAATAAACTTGGACTTAGGTCCATGCATTTTCAAATATCTTTTCTTAAACAAAACTTTAATTAACTTAATCATATTTTGACATTTTTGTGAGAAGACTAAAAAGTCAATCAATCTCATTCAAACCATTGTGCCACTTTGGCTTTTTGGTTTAAATTTTTTGCAAAAGATAGACTCTTGTCAATCCTTGTAGTGATGCGAACTATTATACTTCTACGATATATAGTGAAGTGAGATATTTTTCACTTGGATGTTGAGTGAGGCTTTGTTGATTTTAAAATCCAAGCCATATCCTCCACTTTGAGATGACGCAAATTCTCCTTTCTCATAATCATGGGTAGTAAGTATGTTTTCCACTCGGATAAGACGATGATGTCTAGTCTCTTAAAATTAACCAAAACATTTGTGTTTTAAATTTATTCAAGGTTAACTACGAGTACCCTGATCCCCTATTGCACGGAAGGTGGTACATATGCACTAAAGGTTCGTAACCGCGGCGGGTGCAAAAATTGTAAAAAATATTTATTTTCTTATCCACACTATCTATTTTTTATACAACTTTTATAGCCAAAATACAAAAAATTTCAAAGAGGTTCCTGCGGAGTATCGTAGATGTTTAGGGTGCTAATACCTTCCCTTTGCATAACCAACCCCCAAACTTAGATTCTCTCCCCCTTTTTTAGGTTATTCGCTCTTTTCCCATTCATTTGGAAATAATAAAGCGTGGTGGCGATTTTTATTTGATCTGCGCGAGTTAAGTTAATCCAATGGCTTAGTTTCGACATTTCTACCACTACAGAAAAATGGTGACTTCACTGGGGAGAGATTGACTAAATGCTGGTCCATCCCTAAGTGGGCTGAGCCTATCTTTATTTATTTGTGTATGTGCTATTGTTGTTTATATTTTATATGTTGTATATATGTTTGTCTGGATTTCCTTGGTTTTCAGGGTGCTTGGTGATTTCTCATAAGTCCTCTACCGGGACTTGGGAAAACTTAAGATAGGACGGGCGGTATAATCATGTTAACTTTGAGGTAGTAATCCAAAATAAGGAGGCATGAGATCCCCCACTCAATGGAGGCCCCTTTGATTGTAGTGTTATTTATCGAGTAATCAGGAAGACGTGTTGCTTTCGACCTGGGAGCCTGCTGAAATTGAGGACCGTAGAACCTTTAACCCATCTTGGCCTTTTAGGTGTAGTGCGGAAACTATAGCAGAGTAATCCGGAAATGGTTGTCACGCAATATTACACTTAGACAATTTTTTCTTGTGACTATTACTAATTATCGAGTCAAACGGGACGTTGGTAATATCTGAAGGAAGGATGTAGACTCTGGGAACCTCTTAGAACCTTGTTCGGCAGGTGATAAACTATTAGACCATACCTTGTGGGTAGTACCTTTGACCTCATGCTCGTGACGTCAAACCAATGAACCCCCCATGTTTGTGATCTTGTGTGTGATTGTTGTATCATGCATTCATGCACCCATGAGCATATTTTAAGACATTTTGGTTCAAGGGACTTAAAGTTGACTTTTTGCGAATATCTCAGGTACTTTTAACCATGGATTATGGGAAAAGAAAAAATCAGAAGTATAGTTTCAAGAATCCTAAGATAGATGATTTGATGAGTCTAATTCCCGATATTGAGATTTCTACAGATTTTTGGAAGGAGTATGGATCCATCGTATCTCTCATGAAGATTAGGATGAAAGAAGGTATTCTCTCTACTTTGGTCCAGTTCTATGATCTGATGTATCGATGTTTCACTTTCAATGATTATCAGTTGATGCCTACATTAGAGGAGTATTCTTATCTACTGGGTTTACCTGTTACCGATCGTGTTCCTTTCACTAGTTTGGAGGGGGAGCCAAAATCTCAGGAGATTGCTGATATGGTTCATTTGGGGAAGTCTGAGTTTGAGGCCCACATGACTACCAAAGGAGGAATTAGGATTACCCACTCAGTTTTTTATTAGAGAAAGCTCGCTACTTTTCTAGGATGAAGAGTACAGTTGCTTTGGAGGCTATCTTTGCTCTACTTGCTTATGGGTTGTTCTTATTTCCGAACATCGACAACTTTGTGGATATCAATGCTATCAGGATCTTTTTGATAGGGAATCTAGTACCTACATTCTTAGGAGATTCTTATTACTCCATTTATCTTCAGGATTCTTATCATGGAGGGATGATCATTGTTGCGCGCCTTTGTTGTATCAGTGGTTTATTTCTCACTTACCCTGATCCGATGCTTTCTGGGATATCAAGAAGGAACCTCATCGGGCTCCAAAGATTATGTCCCTCACTCATTCATATATTGTTTGGTATCACCAAGCTTACCATGATGTAGAGATTGTCGATAGTTGTGGTAGTTTCCCCAATGTACATCTTCTTAGTACAAAGGGAGGAATTAACTACAATCATGTTCTTTCATGACGACAGCTTGGATATCTGATGAGGGATAAGCTAAATAGTATTCATCTGAGTGGTTTATTTCTTAAAGAGGGAGAGGATTATAAGAAAGATAAATTGAAAAGGCTTGGCGCCATATTCACAGGAAGAGTAGAAAGGACTTGTGACCTAGAAGAGCTGTTTCTTTGGAGCCTTATCTCTGATGGGTACAAGCAAGGGCAATCCAGTTGAAAATGCCATATTCCTGTGAAAAACCTGTGCCTGATATGTTTGTGAAGACCACTTCTCTTCTTTTAGATGATATAGAAGAGCTTCAGCTTGCCCTAGTTAGGATGCAATAAGAGAAGGAGGCTTGGAAAAATAAGTGTCCGACTTTAGAGATATCCTACCGAGCATACTTGAAGGAGAAGGATGACTTAATTGAGATTCTTAAGAGTCGTGCTGTAGAGATGATGGAGAAGCAAGAGAATTTATTTTCCTCTATAGCTCAGTCAGGACTTAGTCATTCACTTCCCGACTCTAGTAATTGGAAAGTTGTTGACGGCAGGTATGCAGAAAAGAACAAGCAGTTGAAGGCTCAGATTACAAGACTCACAGGAAAGCGTCAGTGTATGGAGTGATCTTCATCAACTTTGATTTTTAGGATTTTTAGATTCTATCTCCTTTTGTACTTGGGATTATTGAAACTTGTACTAAAAGTTGTAATCCATTTTGAAGTTATTATAATGATATTTTCAGTATTTCAAAATGTGTTAGTACTTTAATATTTGCAAAATTGTCTATAATTATTTGAGTCCCTTGAAATATTAATGACAAAATAAGTCACGTGCATCGCATATCATGCATTATCTGGTACATATATCTTGAATTTCTATTCATACCCAGGTGTCTTACTGAATTTCTCTACTTCGTTCAGCAAGCTGTCTCACCAGTACAATACTCAGGCTAATTCTAGGAAGAAAATGGAGAACATTGAATAGGAGAATCGCGAGCTACGTCAAGAAGTTACTGCTTTGAAGGCCAGTATGGCCAATCTGACTGCTCTGGTGGAACCATTGGTGGCTGCTCAGAATCAGCCACCACTTGCTCAGCCTCAACAAACAACATTTTCTTTTGAAGGTCCATCAGTTCCTGTTTCTGTTACCCCAGTTACTGTTGCTCAGAATCGTATGCCTTAGGGTTACCCATGGGGAATGCCTGAAAACTTCATGCCAGAAGGTTTTAATCTTGACACTCAAGCTTCTCCAGTTGTGTAAGCTGCCGCTACTCCTGCACCTCCTATGGTGCATGTTACTCCTGTTGCTAGAAATGGGATCCACTATGCTGCACCTACTTCGGTGAATGTTATGCTATTTGTTAATGATGAAGTTTATTGTCTTGTTCCTCCACCGAGTGAATGTGTGGGTTTCTATGACCGGTTGGACGACTTTCAAGACCAGCTCAATGAGATGCAGAAGGAAATAAAGGCCCTTTGAGGAAAAGAATTGTCTGGACAGAACATCAGTGAATTCTTCCTAGTTCCAAATGTGAAGGTGCCAGCGAAGTTTAAAGTTCCATAATTTGAGAGGTACAAGGGAAGATATTGTCCTCGTGACCATCTCTTGATGTATATCAGGAAAATGTCTATACATACTGATGATCAACATTTGATTATTCATTTCTTCTAAGATATTTTAACTGGTGCTACTATGAATTGGTATATGAGTATGGATAATAGTAGTATTCGTATCTTCAATGATCTGGGAGAAGCCTTTATCAAGTATTATAAGTATAATATATTCATGGTGCCTGACCATGACCAGTTGAGGGCAATGGCTCATAGAGAAAAGGATTCGTTCAAAGAATATGCGCAGAGATGGCGCGAGATAGCTGTCCAGGTGGTGCCACCTATGGGATAAAAAGAGATGACCAAGGTCTTCCTGAAAATACTTGGATCATTTTATTATGAAATGATTGTCATAAGTGCACGGAGTGATTTTACCAAAATGGTAAGCATATGTGTTCGTTTGGAAGAGGCTGTTAGAGAAGAGCGCTTGAAAAAAGATGAAGGGACGAAGAAGTCTTCATACGGGTTCTCTTGGAAGAAATAAAGTGAAACGAATGTTGTTCTTAGGGAAAGAGAGATTAGGCCACCTAGAAGACATCAACGGTACCAGCAACAAGTTACTTCTGTGAATCCAGTCGTCAATGTAGCTCCAACCCCTGTTTCCTATCATAGACCATCTCCTCAGGGGAATCAAGGGAAGAGTCAAAAAAGAGAGGCTTTTGACTCTATTCCAATGAGCTATGTAGAGTTACTTCCGGCTTTGATTCAGGCCACTCCCTGCTATACAATCACCTTTACCTTGGTATTATAAGGCTGACCAGACATGTGCTTTTCATCAGGGAGCACCAGAGCACAATGTTGAGAACTGTTATCCTTTGAAATCTGAACTACAAAAGATGGTGAGATCTGGCCTTTTATCCTTTAAAGATGTTGGCCCTAACGTGAAAGATAATCCTTTGCTAAAGCATGAAGGAGAAAATGTTATAAACATGGTTGCTGATTGTCCAGGGGACTTCTGAATTTTTGATATCAACCTGGTTAGAGGAGATTTGGTAAAGATGCATGCTGACCTCTACGAGTTTAATTACTATACGCATGACCATGCTAGTTGTGGTATTTTCAGTACAGATATACAGGGGTGTGATAAGATAAAAGCTGATTTTAGGAAATGATGGATGAGGGTCTCATTCATATAATCAGGCCAAAGGTAGAGTGCGAGGAAGATGTGAATATGGTCTTTGGATGTCCCGGTGAATTCCAAATTTTTGACGTGAATCATATGAATGATGATTTGGTGCAGTTTCACGCTACCTTCTGTCACATGGATGGTCAAGAAGAACACCATTATGGGTCTTTCCAGATCTGCTGCAAATATTCTCGTGGTTGTTCCATAGTGAGGAAGGGTGTTTAGTTGTTTTTGGACAATGGTACTATCGAGATTTCAGGCAATAGAGATTATTACAATAGGATTAATGTAATTGAAGATTGTTTGGCTGAGACTGTGTCAGATGATAAGTATGCTTCTGCAGATGAATTATTTTCCTCAGATGAAGGTATGTTCTCTAGCAATGATTCTGTGATGTCTAAGTATTCTGAAGAAGGCGTGAATGTTATTGTGCCTTGTTTCGGTGTTCCTGCCCCTATAGAGATTGAGTATCATAGAAATCCAACTGTTTCTCCAGTGGTGATTTGCTTGTCGGGTCCTGTTCCTTACGAATCAGACAAAGTTGTGCCATACAAATACAATGCTACAATCTTGTAGGATGATGTGTAAGTTCCCATCCAACCTTTGTCTGATGTCAAGAATATTGCTAAAGCCAACCGAGTGACGCGCAGTGGTCGTGTTTTCCCACCTGTCATTCGAGGGAATGTTAATGCTGATAAGAAGGTTATTGAAAGCACTGAACCCAAGAAGGCAGTGGGGGAGTCTAGTGGTACTATGCTGGAAAAAGATAGGGACGATATATTGAAGATTATCAATATGAGCGACTACATAATTGTAAGTCAATTGTTGCAGACCCCATCAAAGATATCTATTCAAGACTTGCTAATGAACTTTTCTACCCACGGGAAATCTTTGATGAGAGTATTAGATCAAGCTTTCATGGAAAGTGATATGCCTTTTGACCAATTCAACTGTTTGGTAGGGAATATTACATCCTGTAATAACCTGAGTTTCTGTGATGACGAGTTTCCCGATGAAGGAAGGAATCATGACTTGGATCTCCATATCTCTATGAACTGCAAGAACGATTCATTGTAAAATGTGCTGATTGACAATGGGCCTTCTTTAAATGTCATACCGAGGATCACACTTATGAGGCTAAAGTACCAAGGAGCTCCCATGCGCCCAAGTGGCCTAATTGTGAAAGCTTTTGATGGATCAAGGAAGTCTATCTTTGGGGAGGTAGATTTTCCTATTCATATAGGCCCACACATATTTTAGATTACTTTCCAGGTTATGGATATCATGCCCGCTTACAGCTAGATGTTTACTGGGACGACCATGGATACACGAGGCAGGGGCTGTCACTTCAACTTTGCACCAGAAGCTGATGTTTGCGCGTGAAGGAAAAGTGGTCATCATAAAGGGAGAATATGCATTATTAATATCTCATTTATCCTCTTTCAGTGTTGTGGAAGCGGATGAAGCTGCTGTTGGAACACAGTTCCAAGCTTTATTCATTGATACTATAAGGGAAAATTATAATTATATAGCTTCGTTGAAGGATGCTCAGCAAGTAGTGCGTAATTACCCCAGTAAATTATGGGGGCAAATTGTGTACCCACCGGTGAATAAGAATAGAGCTGGTTTGGGATTCTCTGTAAATAATGATAAAGGTAAGAACATGTAGTCGAAGTCTGCTTTGGGAAAATATCAAGATATCTTTCATAGTGGGGGTTATCTTCATCCAACTGTTTCTAGGATTAATGCTATTATGGAAGATGAAGCGGATCAGGAGATGCAGAACTATGTGACACATAGAGTTAGAGTCCAAATTCGGATCACCATTGATGTTCCCTCTTACATTCATGTCTCAAATTAATTTTTTTTTTGTTAATCTTTTCAAAAATCTTCCACTATGCCCAAGGTGAAAGTTGATATTGTATGGGCATATCTGTTGCTTTGATCTTTAAAATCAATAATAAAAGTTGTCCTTGATTCCCAAATTGTGTTTTTATTTTCTTCTTTTTATTGGAAAATGGTAATCAGAAAATACCTTTCAAAATAAATAATAATTGTAATTGAATCTTCATAATCATTTGCTATATGTGCAGTTTCTAAAAGCAATCATAAATCATATGTGCAGATTAATTAAAAAACCTGTTGAATACAATGACCTTGCACCCTCTCCCAAATTTTAATATCCCGCGTATGTGGCCGTAGAGCCGAAAAAGAAGAATATGATGAAATCCCAAAAGAGGTTTCACGGTTGCTTGAGCACGAGGAAAGTTCCATTCAGCCGTATAAAGAGCCGTTGGAGACAATAAATTTGGGTTCGGAGGAAGATCTAAAAGAAGTCAAGATTGGAGCATTACTACATCCTGATGTAAAGAGCAGATTGATTGAATTGTTATAAGAGTATGTGGATATATTTTCTTGGTCATACCAAGACATGCCTGGTTTGGATACTAATATTATGGAACATCATTTGCCGCTAAAGCTAGAATGCCCCCCAATCAAGCTGAAATTGTGAAGAACTCACCCTGATATGGCAGTGAAAATTAAAGAAGAAGTTTTAAAGCTGATTAATGTCGGTTTTCTTGTGACATCAGTATACCCTAAGTGGATTTCCAATATTTTCCCATTACCAAAGAAAGACGAAAAATTTCACATGTGCGTGGATTATAGAGATTTAAACAAAGCTAGTCCAAAAGATGATTTTCCATTACCGCATATTGATATGTTAGTTGATAGTATATCAAAATTCAAAGTATTCTCATTCATAGACGGAATTTTCAGATATGATCAAATTAGAATGGCACCTGAGGACATGGAAAAAACAACGTTTATCACACCCCGGGGAACATTCTGTTACAGAGTGATGCTCTTCGGGTTGAAGAACGCTGGTGCAACGTACCAGAGGGCTATAACAACCCTATTCCATGATCGGATGCACAAGGAAATCAAGGTATACATTAATGATATGATTGCTAAGTCCCATACTGAAGAAGGGCATATAAAATATTTGTTGAAATTGTTTCAGTGTTGGAGAAAGTATCATCTCCGCTTGAATCCAAATAAATGCACCTTTGGTGTTCGATCAGGGAAATTGTTAGGTTTCACTGTCATCCAAAAAGGGATTGAAGTTGACTCTGATAAAGTCAAAGAAATTCATTGTCAGCTTTGGTAGTAAATAAGATTAAAGGAGAATGTGATACTTCACCCTGGCTTGATTCCTTACAAAGATTATGCTAGAAGATTATTAACCTTCTTTAATAAAGTTGAATTCCATCATATTACTAGAGATGAAAATCAGATGGCGGATGTTTTGGCTACTCTAGCTTCTATGTATCAGGTGAATACTTGGAATGATGTGCCTCGTATCACAGTGTGACATTTGGATAGGTCGGCTCATGTGTTTATAACAGAGGAAATGTCAGATGAAAAACCCTAGTATTATGATATCAAGCATTTTCTCCAGACTCACGAATACCCGATTGGTGCGTCAAACAAAGATAGAAAGACATTGAGAAGGTTGGCAGACAACTTTTTCCTCAATGAAGATGTGCTATACAAAAGAAATTGTGACATGGTCTTGCTCAGATGCGTGGATAGACACGAAGCAGACATGTTGATGCATGAGATCCATGAAGGCTCCTTTGTCACTCATGCTAATGGACATTCGATGGCAAAGAAGATGCTTAGGGCAAGTTACTATTGGCTGGCAATGGAATATGACTGTTAAAAATTTGCAAAGAAGTTCCATAAGTGCCAGATTTACGCTAATAAAATTCATGTGCCTCCGACACTCCTCATTGTTATTTCGTCCCCGTGGCCTTTCTCTATGTGGGGTATTGACATGATTGGAATGATTGAACCCAAGGCATCCAATGGACATCAATTTATCTTAGTAGAAATTGACTACTTCACCAAATGGGTGGAAGTAGCTTCATATGCTAATGTTACTAAGCATGTGGTAGTACGCTTTATCAAGAACAATCTTATATGTCAGTATGGTGTGCCAAGAAAGATTATCACTGACAACGGCTGCAATCTGAATAACAAGATGATGGCAGACTTTCTGAAGAATTCAAGATTGTCCGTCACAATTCATCTCCTTACAAGCCAAATATGAATGGGGCTGTTGAAGCTGCTAATAAAAACATCAAGAAGATCATCCAGAAAATGGTTGTTACTTATAAATATTGGCTTGAGATGCTCCCTTTTGCTTTGCATGGATATAGTACATTCATCCGCACTTCAACAAGGGAAACCCCATTCTCTCTTGTGTATGGTATGGAAGCAGTTCTCCTCGTTGAGGTTGAGATTCCCTCCTTACGTGGGATAATGGAAACCAAGTTGTCAGAGGCTGAATGGGTCAAGAACAAGTTTGACCAATTGAATTTGATAGAAGAAAAAAGAACGAGGGCCTTGTGCCATGGTCATTTTTACCAAAAGAGAATGATGAAAGCTTTTGATAAGAATGTCAAGCCTTGTGAATTCAGAGGAGACGACCTCGTGCTCATGAAGATCATGTCTTTTAACGCTGATTCTAGGGGCAAGTGGACTTCTAATTTTGAAGGCCCGTATGTTGTCAAGAAAGCCTTCTCTGGCGGTGCATTAATTCTTGAAACTATGGATGGAGAGGAATTCCCATATCCTATGAATGCTGATGCAGTCAAGAAATACTTCGCCTTAAGAAATAAAAGAATAAATCGCTAAGTCGAAAACTCGAAAGGGCGGCATAGGAAAGAAAGAGCGTATCGATAGGCTGAAAACCAGAAAGGGCGGTCTAGGAAAAAATTAGAGACATAAACAGAATAAGTTTTCCTGGTAGGTTGAAAACCCGCAAGGGAAACCTAGGCAAAAGTTAGGGATTTCTTGGCAAGCAACTGCGTTAGACAAGACTCGATCATTAAAACAAAAATCTTCTCAGATTATCACCATACTTCAACAGAAGTCGCTGCTTAGAAATTCAAAGTTGTTAGGGAGAATAATGGTCATTGTATTTCAATGTATCTCTTTCAATATATTACAATTTTCCAAACTTTGTAATCATCTATGGGGTCTCTCCATTCATAGACTATCATTGTATTAATAAAGTTTGAGCTTTTATCCAATTCTTTGCAGTTCTTATTTTATTTTGCTCGCAAAGACTCCACTTATTATTGATAGTAATTTTCAAAACAAAAATATTAAATAACAAAATTGTTTTTTGAAAAGTACTTACGAATTACTTTTTACTTTAGATTTTGGGACTCAAGAAAAACAAAAGTGGTGATCCCAAGGATGGACGAAATCTGAAATTTTGGAAGTTTGTTTTCCCCAGGAAGGTTATCTCATATCACTTTTGCATGTATGCGTAAGATCTTTGTGTGTTTCTCAAATAGTTGGAGATGATACCAATGGGTGTATGGTGCGGTGTTGGGTTTGTGATCCCATTTTCCCCAGTCAAGTCTTGGTTCATTTTGATTTCTAGTTTGCATGGTCTGAAGCCTCTATCCCAGATTCCCTAGTAAGGTTTTCTCTCTTATGACGAAAGTCCCTTCTCCCTTTACGGGCTGAGGTGGAATCATTCGCAAAACATCGCCCTTTTGCAGTTTTGGCATTATTATTGTAGTTTGTTTCCTAGGTAACTAGACAAGGGCAGTATCTTTTCTAAGAAGTGTTGAAATAGTTAACTTTTTGGGTTTTCTCCTGCCAAGTGCTGGGTTTGATTTAAAATCCCCATAATTTTGATTTCTTGCGATTTTGTTTGACTTCTTAAATCCCCGAGTAAAGCTGAGATAATGTTTCTTCTTGAAAGTATGTTATCCCCATGTGATTTCATAATTTCTCCCTAGTGAAGTTTGTGTAATCATCACTCTTGGTATTGAAGAATGTATTTTGGGCTCCCCTCAATGATGTGGTGTTGCCCTCGCCAAGGAAGTTAGCACGAGGTCCCCGTTTGATATCTCGATGATGCGGTTTTCATCTTCCCTAATGAAGTCAGAATTGTAATCTCCAGTGGAATTCTAGATGTTGAGACATTTGTTTTCCACATTGAAGTCTGTGTGATGTTCCCCGGTGAAGCCTAGAGGAGGATACTAGATCCCTGTATTTGCACTGATTTTATTGTTTTGATTTGATTACTTTCAGTTTATGTTTATTCCCAGTGAAGTTAAGCCGTGGAATAGGAATTTGTTTCCTCAGTTGGTGCTTAATTTCTTATAAATTTTCCTCCTGGATGTGATTTAGTCGAGTGTTGACTTTACACAAGCTGATCTTGTCTGGTTATTCCTAGTGTTGTGTGTCTGTTTTGTTAGCATGTACATGATAACATTCATACATTCACATATACATTATGCATAGCTAAATTGAAATTCATTGCTCATTTGCATTCATTAATATTTGTGTTGACATATTACCCTATTTGAAGAGTTATGTTACCCTCTCTCCAATAGATTGTCAACCTTAAGCAGAAAGTGTATCTCCTTTCATTTTCCCCACTGAGTCATCCCTCGTGGAAGAGTTTTGTTTTAGCCTTCTTATTTCAGTCCATTGTCTGACTAGATCTGTTTTTTCTCTTTGAGTTTATCTCTCATTAGATGCTATCTTGGTTGACTGTTTCATTCTGGTTTATTTCTGTTTTAAATCAGTAGTTCCTGGAAACGCTGTTATTTTGATTCCTTCAGGCTTTAAGCCATAATTTGAGGATGTGCATTTATTTTGCACGAGAATACTTTACTTCCTTAGCAGGAATATATTAGCATTTCCCCAGGAAGTCATAATTCTTTCCCTAGTAGCATTATTGTAACTCTTTCTCATAACAGCAAATGGCAGGTCTCTTTATTTGAGAAACCTATACTTCCCCAGTAGGTTTGTTAGCTCCCAGACAAGATTCATGTTTTATACTCCAATGGATGGTAGTCTCGTCATTATGGGAGATTGTTCGTTGTTGAGATCTGTTACTCCAATGGATGGTAGTCTCGTCATTATGGGAGATACTTTATTGATGAGATTTTGTACTCCAATGGATGGTAGTCTCGTAATTATGGGAGATAGTTTATTGTTGAGATCTTTACTCCATTCGATGGTAGTCTCGTCATTATGGGAGATAGTTGGTTATTGAGATTTTGTACTCCGATAGATGGTAGTCTCATCATTATGGGAGATAGTTCGTTATTGAGATTTTGTACTCCAATGGATGGTAGTCTCGTCATTATGGGAGATAGTTCGTTGTTGAGATGTTTACTCCAATGGATGGTAGTCTCGTCATTATAAGAGATAGTTCGTTGTTGAGATTTGTTACTACAATGAATGGTAGTCTCGTCATTATGGCAGATAGTTCATTGTTGAGATTTGTTACTCCAATGGATGGTAGTCTCGTCATTATGGGAGATAGTTTGTTGTTGAGATTTGTTACTCCAATGGATGGTAGTCTCATCATTATGGGAGATAGTTCATTGTTGAGATTTGTTACTCTAATGGATGGTAGTCTCGTCATTATGGGAGATAGTTCTTTGTTTAGATTTGTTACTCCGATGAATGGTAGTCTCGCCATTATGGGAGATAGTTCGTCATTAAAATTCACTTTGATCTGAGAAGTTTGTTTGTTTCCAGTCATGAGTACTGATGCTAGTCACTTATGGGTTACCCTAGTATGGATGTTTACCGGTTTTATCCTACCACTTCTTTCCCCCCTGTGGGTTGACATTACCTTTTTTGCTATCTTCTTAGTGAATGGATAGTTTGCAGTTATCTGTCAATCACTGTTATCCTTTATTTTTTATCCTCAATGTTTGAGTTGATGTTACTCTGTCTCCTCCTTGGGATTTATCTCAATAGAGTCGAGTCTTCTGTTCACCAGTGATTTATTTTCCTAGCCTATTTTTCTTTTGATCTTGTATTTTCTATTTCCCAAGTGGTGTCTCGTGTCACCTTTGGATCTATTTGTTTGCATGCACAATCATAAGCATTGCATGGCATCTTAGGGCCAAAAATAGGGCTTGTTTCATATTTAAGTATCTTCAATCTCATCGACACGAAGATTTTAACCTTCATATATCTGGATAGAAGACACTTAAATAACGGCAGCTGTTGTACCCTAATTTTTGCCCCTAAGATTCCTCTATCATCTCATATCAAATCAATCACAATAAGATCACACCAGCATTTGGTTCTTCTCCCTATCTTTAGGCTTGCTCATAAGGAATCACCAAGCACCTTGATTTTTACACTGTGATCATATTTTTTTTGTATTGATTAACTTTTAACTAACAAATTCAATGAATGTTTCCTCTAATTGATGAAACTATAGGTGAGGGCACAACACATTTCATCAAGTAGATTCATGGGTTCATGAGTTTATTCCCATTCCTTCTTCAACAAAGCGCCATTGAGATTCAAGCTTCATCATTGAGGATTCTTTAAAGTAATATCATGACAAGGTCTATTATGATTCATCATGCCCCAATTTGTCAAAGAAAATCAAAAGATGCAAGAGTTGATTGAAGAAGTTTGACCTAATTGGGCAAGTTCTTGATTTCTTGATCACAAGTACATAACTCTCTCAATTCTTAATATTTGGAGGTTCTTTTTGTTGATATGGGTTCTTATTATCATCCAAAATAACTTATATTCACATGGAAAGAGTTATTGTGCAAGAAAGTTTTCGAAAATTGAAAGGGGTTCCCAAGTCATTTTGATGCTATAGGAGCAATGGTTTTGAACTTCCAAGGGTTCCCTTTCTCATATTTTGAGATTTTTAAGTGATTCCAAAGACATGTTTCTCTTTAAAGGGTTATAAACTAATTACTTCAAAAGTTTCAATAATATTTCATGTGGAAGATGCCTAATGAGGAAGAAAGATTGCAAGTCCTCTAGATAGGCCATCAAATTCCCTTATGTGATTTCAAAAGATCATAACTTGTTCAATTTTTATCTCCTTGAGCCCATTATTTTTCCATAATGATCTTAAGGATGTGAACTTTAACTCTACTTTTATGTGAAAAGCTTGAAAATGGATGGAGGATGCCCTAAGAATGCAAGATATTATAGGTGATTTCATGGATTTTCACCAACTTCACAAAGTCATAACTTTTTCAATTCTTGGAGTTTTAAGTGGTTGAAATCTCAAAATGTCATTTAAGAGATCTACTTTAATCCATCTTTTTTGGTCAAAAGCAAATTTTGAGTGGAAGGCCATGTTTGGATGCAAAATATTATAGGACATTTTTTGAGAAAAAACATAGAATTTTTCTAAGTACAAAAAGTCAGCATCCTTTTCTCAACTTTGACTCATCACAACTTTTAGCTCAAACATCCATTAGATTTCACTCTTTACACATTGTAAAGATTGTAACCTTGTCTTTTAAATGCTTCAAGAATCATGCCCTAAGACCCCTTGAGCTATGAACACCATGGATTCAAAGTTGGTAACTTGAAACTGAAGTTTCCTCCAAAGTTAGAATTTGAAATCCATAATACAACTGTTGATCACCAAATTTCTGCGGGTTCTTACTTCTAATCATGTTTAACAATCTTCCAGAAGTGATTAGCACCTTGAAACACAAAGATTAGTTGAGTTTTGAGCAAATACGAATCACACTTTTTCATGCTTACAACTTCACACGATTTCCCTCCAAACTCCACTAATTCTTTCAATTCTCATTCCCATTTATTGTACCCTAATTTTTGCCCCTAAGATCCCTTCATCATACCATATTGATTCAATCACAACAAGATCACATTAGGGCTTTTGGTCCTCCTCCCTATCTTTAATTTTGCTCTTTGAGGAATCACCAAGCATCTTGACTTGTTTTCTTTTGTGATCATGGATATTTTGTCTTGACTTTCTTTCTAATTAATAAAATGCAATGTTGGATGGTCTTACTTGTTAATAATGTAGGTAAAGGCAACATGGCTTAGCAAATTGATCCATGGGTTCATGAGTTTATTTTCATGCCCTAGTCAATAAAGCTTGAGAACTAAAAACCTCACCATTGAAGTTTTTTTGGAGAAATTCCATGTCAAGGTTTATTTTGGGTTCATCACATTTCAAAGTTATCAAATTGATTCAAAGGTACAAGGGGTTGATGGAAGAAGTTGTCATGATTGGACAAGGTCTTGTTCCCATTGATCACAAGTGCATATTTCTTTAAATTCTCAAGATATGGAAGTTGTTTTGATGGCTATGAGTTCTCATTATCATCCTCAATAACTTCTATTTACAAATCAAGAGTGTTGGTACAAGAAGTTTGGTCAAAATTGTCAAAGTTCCTCAAAGCATTTTCTTGGTCTAGGAGCTATGGTTTTGAAATTCAAAGAAGTATATCTTGCTCATCTTTTGGTATTTTTGAGTGCTTCCAAAGACATCCTTCTCTTAAAAGGTCATTTAACAAATAACTTCAAAAGTTTCAAGGAGTTTTCATGTGGAAGAAACAAGATGATGAAGAAATATTACAAGTCCTCCAGATGAACCCTCATTTTGTCATGTGTGACTTCAAATGATCATAACTTGGTCAATTTTTATCACCTACAGCCCACTCTTTTTCCATAATGATCTCGAGGATATGAACTATGTTCCTTATTTTATGTGCAAAGTTATAAAATGGATGGAAGATTCCCTAAGGATACAAAAGATTATAGGTCATTTCATGATTTTTTGCCAACTTCAACAATTCATAGCTCTCTCAATTTTTGGAGATTTTGAATGGTTCAAGTTTCAAAAGGTCATTCAAGATGTCTATTTCATGCCATATTTTTTGGTTAAGAGAAAATTCCAAGTGAAAGGCCATGTTTGGATTCAAAACGTTATAGGTCACTTTTGAAGAAAAATTTAAAAAATTTCTAAGTATGGAAAGTCAACCCTTTTTCCCCAACTTTGACTCAATGCAACTTTCAGCTCAAGCATCCATTTAACTCCATTCTTTTTCCATTGCAAAGCTTGTAACCTCATCTTTCTATAGCATCAAGAATCATGCCCTAAGACCCCTTTAGTTGAAAATGTCATTGTTTTGAAATTGGTAGCTTAAAACTGAAGTTTCATCACAAGTCAGATTTTGAAATCTTTGTTTTAGCTTCTAATCACAACTTTTCCACGAGTTTTAGCTTCTAATCATGTTTAGCAACTTTCCAAAGGTGTTTCGCATCATGAAGCGCATGATTTGGCTGAGTTTTGATGCTAAATAAGTCACACTTTGTTCGTGTTGCAGACCTCTCACGATTTCCCTTCAAACTTCATCATTTCACACGCTTGAGGATCCCATTCATTCTCCTATAAATAAAGGGTCATCCCCTATTCATTTCGTCAAGCTTGAATAGCCAGAATCACCCTGCCAAACTTGTTTCATAACTCAATTTTCTGTAACTTCATAATCAGTTTTCAAGCCTTTTTAATCCAATTTTTCTATCAATTCATCTTCCTTGATCTTCCCTGAAGCTAACCATACAATTACCTTCAATAATCGTGCCCTATATTGCTCCATAGATGTCCAGTTTCAGAGCTCTGCAACTCAAATTCAATAGGTATTTTTCTCCATCAATTCTTCAAAAAATTTATATCATTGTGATTCTCTCATTTCCCTGGTTCTAGTTACAACACTTACTTTTATCTGGAAACACGTTTTGACCATGAAATTTCAAATCCCTTTTCAAAACATTCCTTCCAAATTGCTTGAGCTACAATTTATATAAATTTGTCGCGAAGGTGTGGTTGTCTTCGTCTTGAAGAGACGAAGCGAATGGTATAGGTCTGAGCTTCTGATTTTACAGTTTGAGAGACCTACAATTCACGTTGGCTGGAGGTTGAAGATGACCAATGTGTCATCTTCCAGCCAATGAAGGCGCGCCACTTGTTTTTTTTTTAATTTCTGATTTAATAAGTGATCCAGTGTTTTATTCACTAATGACCATGATATGCACAGCGCGCCGGATCCCTTGGACTTGATTACTAACGCGTTTTGACTCTCACCCATTGGTCCACATCTTTTTGGTTTTTATTTTATTTTCTGATTTTTATATGTTATTGTTTTAAACTTCAAAAAATCACAGAAAATTCATTTTTAGTCCAAAAAATCTGAAAAAATTAGGAAAAATATTTTTGATTCTTCTCTTTTTGATTTTTATTTTTTCACAATTTTATTTTGTGTTTTGATATTTTTTATAAATTTTCACTTTATTTGAATTATTTTAAATGTTTAAAAATACTTTTATGCATTTTAAAATTCTGAAAAAATTATGGAATGATCCAATGATATTGTGACAAATATTGGTGACCTCATTTATTGTTTATTTCTGACTTTGGTATTTTTTTTAATCATTTTTGGTTATTTTACTCATTTCTTTTAATTAAAAATATAGTTTCTGACTTTAAAAAATTACCAAAAATTTTATAAAAATATTTGAGTCCTTTTCTGATTTTTCTATGGTCTTACTTTTTATTTCTCGATTAATTTGAATATAGTTGATATTTTTCTCTTTTATTTCTATTTTAAAACATTTTTAATGTATATATTAAATGCAATATTATTTTGTGATTATTTTCTGGCTGATCTTGGGTTGAATTTTTTATTATCTACTTTGTTAACACCATTGGATCCATGGTGTTGAGTCTAACTCCATAAAAATGGATGGATGATTTTAATAATAGTTTAATTAAAATTTAATTCAAGTGTGGTTTGTATTCTTTCCCACCCCTCTTCATCCCATCCCTTTCTTATTGCACTAAGTGTTATTGGAGCATGATCTCTATATCATGTCTCAAAATAAATGGTGCATAGATTGCTATTGACTGATTCGTGGCCCAAACCTATGTTTTCAAGCCCACGTATGTTAATTTGATCCCTTTGATCCAATAACTTTGAGATTCATTGTGTGGAGGCTTTGTTTCTACCAATCCTTTAATGGATCTACAACACTTTTGGTCAACGCTGATCACTTAAACATTATTGATCATTAAATGGTACTTGTGAGGATTCCAAATGGATGATATACTTGACAAAAAGCAAATGCAACTTGTTGTGTGAAGGCTTTGGTTCTACCAATCCTCTAATGAGTTCCAAATGCAAGTTTCAAGATGGTGTTTACAGTGATTTCTAGTAAATAACCGCTAGTCTTCCAATTTATTGATTATTATTGGTTACTTGCAGGATCGACTAGATTGATCCTAGAACACATGTGTCATAAATCATTTCTATGTACATACCCATTATCTTGATAAACTTATATTGTATGTTAAGTTCGAAAGTGAGATTCTTAAGAAATATCTCTAAAATTGTCTATAGGAATAAACTGACTGAATGTAGGAAGAAAAGGCTTTGAATTAGACTTAGGATTTAATGCTTGAATGTAAAGATAAGGAGTTTCTAAGAAAATAACAGTTTTTGGAAATATGAAGTGTTTGAATAAAAGGATAAAGTAAAAGTGAAGTTTCTAACGAAATAAATGTGTTTAAAGGCAAGTAAAACAAGGAAATGCAAGGAAATCGAAGGATTTAAGGGCAGAAATACTGTAATAGTGAACTAAATATAAAAAGACTTGTATTGAAATTGTAAAGAATGATGATGTTCAATACGTACATTGTGTCTTCTGACTCGTTTCCCTTAATTCACGGTAATTTGAGTGTTTTGAGATCTTTTAGTACATGAAAATGAACATCCAAATCTAACGTAAAAAACACCTATTTATAATGTCCTATCCATAACGGTACTATTCTAGGAAAAGGCCACGTTTCTCTCTTGCATGTCTTTCGACACTCTAAGGATTCCACGCGTCCTTCTTATCCAAAGAAACCCTTTTCGAATTTCAAATAATCCCGCTTAATCCTTCAGTAATGATTTTCTTACGTGGCCGTCGAAAATGCGCTCTTTGGACCAAATAAATAATCTGTCTTTTCAGACTATCTTCGACGCAGATCTAGTAATGTATTTCGATATAAAAGCTCTTTTTCAGCCGTTTTATGGAAATTTTAAAGTGTAAAAGCTCCTATATTAACCTGGTCGAAATTCCCAGCTAACAGATTGCCCCCAAAAAATGTCTGTTTCGAATGGGTGCAGAAATAGGCATTTCTTGTGATTTATGCTATTTCCACCAGCAAAGAGGACCTTTTCGTACTTTAAAGATATCATCATGACATCTCTCCAAAAAAGTCGTTTCAAGACGTGCGTGCAACAGTTTATAATGATGAATAATTATTCCCAACGTTGGGTGACTTGACAAACTTCTCACCTTCTCCTTCAAGATGTGAACACGTATCCCTCGATAGACGATCACTTTTCACTATAAAACAATTTTTCTTCTTCCTCTCTCCTACTTTTACACATTTCTCTTAGCATAAACCCTTTCAGATCTCTGTAAAACCCTTTCCTTTCCAAAAAAACTTCAGAAAATCTCCAAAAAACTTAAAGAGCCTCAACAATGGCCTCAGATAAACAATCAATGAAAATCAAAATCAAAAATTCTGGAGCTTCCATCGGTTCATCTTCTCAATCCATTCCAACTAGCAAAATAATCACGCATGAGAATAAGGAGTTTATCATACCTCCGAAGCTGTCCAAAGAACAAAAAGCCATTTTTGCTTCCCAGGTATTAATTTCTTCTTCACTATCTGGTAAAACCTTAGGATTCCTAGGCCCCTTAGTTTCTATCGAACATCTGGAAGATTGCAAAAACTTTTTTCCAACCTATCATGTTGTTAAACATATAGCTAATAAGGGAAATATTTCCGATGATTCTTCCAAATCCCCTAAAAATGTATCCACAGAAAGTCTTGAAGTAAATATGGGACCTTTCCAAATGAACTATATCACTGATAACTTCAGACCTTTCCGATCCTGCCCCACTTTAGACAAGTCTTATTTGAACTGGCTAGAAAAAGTAGAGAAAAATGAAAGCCAATTTTGGAAAGATTTAGGCATTTTCGACCTGATCCAGATGTCGAAATTAGGTTTTAGTTATTGCCAACCCTTACTTCTTGCATCTCATTATTTTTGGGATACCACTTACAACACTTTCCATCTTCCTTGTGGGATGATAACCCCTACACTGTTCAACGTAGCTACTATTACAGGACTTTCTCCTATTGGAGAAATATTTGACCCCTTTCTCCAATCTGACAATACAATAGATTTCAACACAAAAAACGCCTCTTTTAATGCTTATATGAATTTTTATCATACGGACGGCGAAGATGTTTCTGACATCGAACATATAGCTTTCTTAGCTTTATGGTTGTCCAAATTTGTTTTCTGTTGCAAATCCCTCCAAGTAGCTAGAATATTTTTAACTTTGGGTAACCAATTACATTCTGGTCGATAGGTTTGCCTTAGTGAATTATTACTAGTAAGTTTGTATGAAAGTCTAGGCGCTGCTGTAGCCAAGCTTAAAGAACATGAAGCTGGTAGTAACCTCCTCTTATCCGGACCTTACTGGCTTCTTCAACTGTGGCTGAATGCCACCTTCGAACCCTCTCTTTGAACTTCCAGAAATGTGAATGAAGAGGACCCCATGATATTAGCAAGAAGTATTGAAGGAACTAGGCTTCTGTTACAGATTCCTAGTGAAGACACGAATCTTCAATCCAACCTCACCAAGTATATTCTGATGTTCTCGAAACGTCATGCCTTTACTCCTGCTATGGCTCCTTTTGCCAAACGAACTCATGGCCCTTCCTGGTTTACTGCTTCGATCGAAGAAGCCATAAAGGATGCCAATACTGAAGTTGAAAATGTCTGGCGTGCATTCCTCCTTCCCAGACTCCTCATTTCCAGGATTTTGCCTGTGAAGAACTATGTATGCATGCTAGCTTATCAACCAAACTTTGTCTCTCGACAGTTTGGGTTGAATCAACTTGTCCCCGTGTCTCTCTTTAATCGTAAGAAGGAGATCTGCTATGCAGGAATAGATTACGTTATGAGGGACGTGGCGAAACATCAAGAATACCATGCTGACTTTGCTGCCTTCAAACTTGCTTCTTTTGAACCCGCGACTTATATGACCAAAGGCTTTTATACTTGGTGGAGCGAGTTTTATAATAATAACATGTTCGACAGTACTGAAATAAAAGATCAACTAACTCAAGCCTTTTCATCTTTGCAGGATCATGGACCCAAAGGTAAAACTACTCATTGCAAAGAAATAAAAGCCTTTCATGATTATTTTGAAACTGTCTATGACCCTACGCAGCTTAGTCAAACAGTCTATCAAGCGTCACTTACTTTGAAATAAAAATTTACGAAAACTCTTTCAAAATTAAAACATCCCAAATCTGTAAAACCTGAATTCAAGTATGATTTAGCTTTTGAACTGCAACCACCCAGATTTCCAAAATTGCCCACAGCGGATTTTGCTCTGGAATTTTCGCCACCTTACCCAGACTGGTTCGTCTGTGGGAACATTTTTCATGATTTACAAAATGATAGTAAAAAACGCGCAAAACGGGTTGTTCCGACTAAGCTCACTCTGGACAGTTTTGACGGTTTCCTACACTATGATTTGTCTGCTGTGAAAATCCTTTCTCCAATGCTTCAAGGTGCCAAGTTGAAAAATGTATTTTAAAACTTTCCATCTTAACATGTTCCCTTCTGACTTTGTTAATTTTCAGCTGTCGAAAGGAAAACCTCAAAAAAGGGGAAACCCGCTTCAAAGACTACTCCAACTGGAACGTCAAAGCCTACTTCTCCACCACCAGACAATGCTGGGAAGAACGTTTCTTTAAGAAAAAATGTCAAAGTTTCTGAGGTTTTTATACTAAACTTTCTTCTCTGGAATTTTTTCTTCTATTTTTGCTTATTTATCAAAATTTTGATGTTTTCTGCAGGATGGGAGTTCGCCAGTTGCCAAGGCGAAGAAAAGAAAAAGTGTTTCTGAAAAAGAAATAATTACACTCGAAGGTAGCGGCGCTGATGACTCTCCTCCTCCTTTGAAGAAGCAAAAGAAAAAAGGGTCGAAGGTTACTTCGTCCCAGGGCACTGCCCAAAAGGAGACCGAAACTGCTACTCTCCCTTCTTCTGCGAAAGAAGCGGGACCTCCAACCTCTGGAGTCAAACTTTCGGAGCGTATTGGAAGCAACACCTCTTCTGCTGATAATGTATTTTACTTTAAACTCTTCTTTTCATTTCCCTATGTTTTGACATACTATGTTCCTTGAACCCATATTGGTATTAACTTTTGCAGAAAAGTCTAACAAGTTCCCCAAAACTTGTGATCCTCTGAAAAATCCGATAGTCGAAGGAACTCCTTCACCTCATCCCAATGCTGGAATTACACAAAACAAAGGGTCTGCGACTGGCCATCCTCAATCTGAGTTGAAGGACGCAGAAGAGCAGGATAATTCTTCTCCTGAGGCAGATGCTCAAAAAAATGGTACTTCCCCTAACACTGGCACGTCTGAGGAAATTGAAATAAATGAGGAAGCGGAACGTTCCTCCGATATAGAAGGTTTCTTCGAAGGTAATGAGGGTATGGGAGATGATGAAAGAAACGTCGAAGAGCCAAAACAGATTATTAGTAACAAAGACTTGGATTCCGCTCATGCCACTGAAGAGTCTAATATTGCTTCGACACACAACCAGCCTTCTTCAAGTCAACCCACTATTGCCACTTTCTCAGAAGAGGAAAGAACTGCCCTAAAAAAAACGGATCCTTTAAAGTATGTCAAACTAATGATGGCTTTAAAGGATTCATCTCCTGCTAAAACATTTCTTGATACTTCTACCCAAGCTGGTGTTGGCATCAAAGAAACTCCTCTTGATGCCCTCTTGCAACGGGTGAAGCAAGCTGTCTTTGATGTGGACCTTTTTATCAACCTAAAGGAGGATTGCACCGATGGTTCTCGGATAAAGAAACTGATTTCTCAGATACCTATCACAGCGTGTCCACCTAATGTGGGTGAAGCTCTCGTTGATATTCAGCAATTGATTGATCAAGTGAGTTCTGAGTTTAATAGAGACTTCAATGCTCAAACGAAACTTCAAGCGGCGGAAAAGGCACAATCTCTAGCATATGAAAAAGCTTACAATGCATATACTTCCTCTGAAACTCTCATGCAGTCGAAGAAAAAAGCCCAAGAGGAATACAATAACTATGCATCCTCCATCCAAGTTTGGGAAACTCAGATCTCAGAGTTACAAGCAAGGATTGCTGAGGCGAAAGAAAATCAGGCTGCCATTCAAGGCTTGAATGACCCTCAGGCTGACCTTTTGGCGAAAGAAAGTGTTGCTCAAGTGGAAGCGGCTACCAATATGGACAAAGAAATAGCCAAAATTCAGGAGTCCCAAGCAGTTATCCAGTACAAACTTAATTTGTCGAAGGTCAAATATGCAAGTATAAAGAACAATCTTCCTTTCTAGCTTTTAGCCGCTAGCTTTGAAAATGCCATTTAAATTATAATATTCAGACAAATGCCAGTTTGGCACCTTTATTCTAAAATTTTCTCTTTCGAATTCTCTGATATGTTGTAGTAGCCATTCTAGTATTTCCATCTTGGTTTCGCTAATATTTAATTGTCGCTACTGTTTTCTTATTCTAATTTCTTGCAGAAATGGTTTGTACTTCTTTAAGTATTTCCCATTTACCCTTAGGATTCTCCGATCTTCTGCTAGTTCTTCTATTTCATAAGCGTTATTTGAGAATGCTTTCAAAACCCGAAAGGGACCCTCCTAATGGGGTGACCATTTACCTAATAATCTATTCTTTTTATCCATAGGTAATATAACTTTCCATACCAGGTCATTGGTTGAGAACAACTTACTTTTAACTCTTTTTTTGTATGCTCTGGATACTCTTTCTTTCTGTCTTCTCATAACTTCTAAAGCATGTAGCCTATCTTCATCCACGTCCACTAATTCATTCATCATCATTTCCCAATATTGATCAGCTGGTATCTCATTTTGTCTTTGGATTCTCACTGATTGTAAATGTATATCGACTGGCAGCACTGCGTCGTGTCCAAACGTAAGTCGAAACGGAGTAGTATTCGTTGCTTCTTTAGGGGATGTTCGACATGCCCACAAAGCTTGGTCCAAAGTTTTGTGCCAACTCTTTGGATTTCGTCCTACATGTTTCTTTATCAACCCTATTATGACTTTATTGGCTGCTTCCACTTGTCCATTAGCTTGAGCATAATAAGGAGTTGACGTGAGTAACTTAAATCCCATTTCTTTTGCAAACTCTTGCATTTTTCGCCCTGTGAAAACTGAAACTTGATCTGTTGTGATACTTTCTGGTATTCCGAACCTGTAAATTATTTGCCTCTGGACAAATTTCATAATAGCCTCTTGATCAACATTCACTAGAGGAATTGCTTCGACCCATTTTGTAAAATAATTTATACCCACAAGGATATATTTCTGCCCTTTGGATGATGTTGGTCGAATTTCACCAATTAGATCTAATGCCCGTCCTCTAAAAGGCCAAGGCTTAACAATTGAATGTAACTCACTCGCAGAAGCATGTTGAATACCTGCATGAACTTGGCATTCCTCGCATCCTTTAGAAAATTATATGCAGTCTTTGAGCATAGTGGGCCAATACATTCCATATCGAAACAACAACCATTTCATTTTGTGACCTACTTGATGTGCCCCACATGCCCCATTGTGCACACTGGACAATGCTAAATATGCTTCATTTTCTCCTAAACATTTGAGTAAGATACCTTCTGGGGTTTTCTTAAAAAGTTAATTACCTATTAGGACATAAGACAATGCCCTATATTTGATCTTTTTCTCTGTACTTACTGAAGGTTATTTCAGGTAATTTACTATGGGACTTCTCCAATCCGTATCTACCAAAGTATCAATATTTAGTACTTCGAATTCTTTCTGATCTGCATAACCAAGTTTAAAATTTTCCAAGTCTAATGGTGATAATTTGGTAGCCATTATTCTGCCTCTTGTTTCTATGAGATATTGGAGTTTTTCTCTAGATGTCTTATATCCTGAAGCTATTTGAGCCAAGTCATTTGCCTCCTGATTATCAATTCTGGGAATATGTTTTATATCCACATATTCAAATTTCTTGAGTAATCTGTTAGCAATAACGAAGTACATGATCAATTTTTCCTTGATACATTTGTATTCTTTGGTTATCTATTTGATGACCAGCTCTGAGTCTCCCCTAATTTCGACTCTGGTTGCCCCCAATTCCAACAAAGCTTCAAGTCCAGCAATTAATGCTTCATACTCAGCTTCATTGTTCGAACATGGAGGGCCTTCTAACTTGTACTTGAATTTTGTTGGGATTCCCTCAGGAGAAATTATAAGGACTCCAACACCACTTCCGTTTTTATGCGTTGATCCATCGAAGGATAATTTCCAAGGGTGGATCTCAACATAATCTAACGCGAAGTCCTCACTCACAGAGTGATCCACTATGAAATCTGAAACTACTTGTCCTTTCATAGCCTTTAAAGGCTTAAAGGTCAAATTATACTCAGTGAGCGCTAAAGCCCATTTGCCAATCCTACTGTGCATGATTGGTTTTGAAAGCATATGTTTAATAACATCAAAGGGAGATGAAACATAAACATCAACTGGTTTAATATAATATTTAAGTTTTGTACAAGAGAAATACAGACAGAGGCATAATTTTTCAATGCTACTAGACTTAGTCTCTACTTTATTTAGGACCCTACTAAGATAGTAGATGGCTCTTTCGACGCCATCATCATTTTCTTGGGCCAACATACTACCTATAGTTACATTGGAGGCAGAGATATACAGTCTCATTGGTTTATCTTTAGAAGGGGGTTCCAGTATAGGAGGATGCATCAAATAGGCTTTGATCTTCTCGAATGCCTCCTAATGCTGCACCGTCCATTCAAAATTCCCTTGGTTGAGACAGAGGAGTGGAGAAAAAGCCTGAGTTCGCCCACTCAAATTATATATGAATCTCCTTAAAAAGTTAATTTTACCCAATAGAGATTGCAACTCTTTCTTTGTTGAAGGAGGTTTCGTCTCCATAATAGCCTTCGTCTTGTTCAAGTTAATTTCGATCCCCTTCTTGTGGACCATAAAGCCTAGGAAATCCCCAGCCTGAACAAAGAAAGCACATTTAAGAGGATTCATTTTTAAGCCATGTTTTCTCATTCTTTCGAATGACTGGCAAAGGTGAGTCAAATGATCCTCATCAGAAACAGATTTGACTACTATGTCATCTATATAAATCTGCATGAATGACTCAATGAAATCATGAAAAATGGTGTTCATTGCCCTCTGATATGTTGCCCCAACATTTTTTAGTCCAAAGGGCATAACTACCCATTCATAAGTGCCTAAGGCGCCTGGACATCTGAAAGCAGTTTGGGAACATCATCCTCAGCAATAAAAATCTGGTTATACCCAGAGTATCCATCTAACATACTCAGGTATTCGAAACCCGCAGCAGAATCAATCATCATTTCTGCTATAGGCATGGAATATTCATCTTTTGGGGTGGCACTGTTTAAATCCCTAAAATCTATGCAAATTCGTAAAGAGCCATTTTTCTTAATAACAGGTACAATATTGGCAAGCCATTCTACGTACCTTGTGGTTCTGATAAATTTGCATCGAAGGAGCCGTTCCACCTCTGCCTTTATTTTTGAGAGGATTGCTGGAGCGAATCGCCTAGGCATCGGCTTGATGGGCTTTTTGCCATCCTTGATTGGAAGCTTATGTTCTACCAGTTCCCTTTTT
Organism: Vicia faba; assembly: GCA_948472305.1. NCBI lineage: Eukaryota > Viridiplantae > Streptophyta > Magnoliopsida > Fabales > Fabaceae > Vicia > Vicia faba. Next base: position 858,164,588 of record OX451735.1, on the reverse strand, counting down.
AAACCAGGCATTTCATCATAGTCCCAGGCGAAGCAATCTCTATTTTGTTTTAGCATTTCAACCACCTTGCCTTTTAGACTGGGACTAAGTTTCACACTGATGTACATAACCCGTTTTTCGATGCCATACCCAATATCAACTTCCTCCAAAGGATCTTGGGCCAACATCTTAGCGCTTGATGACTCTGGATCCTTCTCGAACCCCAAGGGCTCTTGATCATAAATGCCATCTAGTCGTTGATCCACTAATTCAGAAGTTTGTCCATCACATGGTGAGGGTGAATGGTTTCCTTCAGGATTTGCTATTTCTTTTTTCTCTATGGCTTCAACAACCATGTTTTGTATTTTGGCTTCGAGAGCCGTTCTTCGTTTGTTCTCAGCCAGATAGGCCGAAATCTTTTGGTAGTAATCTGACTCAGTCATAATAACCTTCGCTTGCCCAGCCAGTTGGCCGTACCGTCGAAGTCTCTCCATCTTTCTCAATCACCTCCCCATCCCACATAATTTCCCTATCCCATTGGAATCCATTGGGACGCAGGGTTAGGGAATAATAAGCGTTCTCATTGGGCTCGAAATATTCCTCAGGTGGGTGACATGGCCCTATGTTGGCCATATTTCGATCGAAGTTTCTTTTGTCCACATTGTTGATTTTTGTCATATAGTAACTTTGGTATGCTTATATGTTTTAGACAATTCCATCATCTCTCCACAACACCAACCTTTGATGCATTGAAGAAGGCATTGCGCCAATTCCATGGATCCATTTTCTGCCAAGCAACAGATTATAGTTTGCCTTCGTAGCAATGACCATAAACATTGTTGGTCTTGTGAGGGAACCAACTGTCAAGTTAACTTATATTACTCCCAAAGTCTTACCAACCTTTCCTTCATAATTAGAAAGCACCATGTTGTGAGGTCTAACATCTGAGTCCTGCATGCCTATCCTTTTCAGCATGAATTGAGGCATCAAATTAACAGCAGCTCCACCATCCACCAGAACCTTGTTCACACCATATTGTTCCACCTTTGCCTTGATGAATAAGGGTTTAAGATGGTTCCTCATTCCTTCGTCTGGTTTTTCGAAGAAAGTGTTCTGCTCTTCGACCGCTCCATTGTTCATCACATAATAGCACACTGGTCTATGTCTGGCCATTTCGTCCTCATCAGTCTCCTCACCAGCATAAACCTCTGTATCCTGATTGTACTCACAAGGAAGCACCGAAACTACATTGCAGTTTGCATTAAAGAAGGATTCCCCTTCCGATTCGAAGTCATCAGTCATCAAGTCCTCTTCGTTTGCAGCCTCCTTCTGAGTCTTATTTTCTTCAGTGTCTTTCTGTGGTGAAAAAAGTTTCCTGGACACTAGGGGTTTGCCCCCAGTCTGGTTCACTGATGTTGGGTTATTGGTACTAGATTCTCCTATTCCCATAGGCTTCGAATCCCTTGCAGCTTTTTGGTTTCTCTGGTGTCTGTGCCATTGAGAGCGATACATTGGATTTCTGCCTTTATAATTCTCCAATCTTATTTCTTCCCTCCTATTTGAATTGAATTGACTCCTGTAAGCCATCACAATCCTGCCTCCTCGGTCAAAGCTGCGCCACTTCCCTTTTCCCTTATCAGCATTCACCTGCAGCCATCTGTCAGTGGGGATTTCTGCAGGTAGTTTAAAGGAAACTCTCTTTGCTCCCCTGGGGTAAGGGCTATCTGGCCTCCTTGGCATACTTCTGCCAGTGCTAGCAAGATTCGAAGGCATTCTGCCTTGGTGCCCCCGACCTGATGCAAACGGAATTCTCTCGAACGCTTCAGCCATCTCTTTATCATACACCGCTGCACATCTGGGACATATTAAACACTATGTTCCAATCTTGTGGCAACGAACCAGGAATTCGAGCAGACTTTCATCAACTTTTGGATAGACTCTGTACAACTGGTTGTCTTGCCTCCAATTGACCCCTGTTCGTTTGCGCTGGGCCCTTTCGAACTCAGCAGCAACTCTGGGGTTGCAAATGATGTTGCACCTTGGGCACATCAACTTATCCTGGTTTTTCTTATGACAGTGGAAGAGGTATTCACGCAAACCTACGTCTTTTCTAGGTAAGTTCTCTCTTCTTTGTTCTCTCTCCCTCTCCAAACAGCGTTCCACTTCTTCCATTTCAGTGTTAGGCTGTTCGAAGTCCATCATATTCACTCCCAGCATTTGATCATCAGAAATTTTGACTTCTTCAAATTTCATCCTAAGACCCTCAGTGGCCTCAGTTAATTTTGTGTCACTTAATATCTCTGCTTTGAGCACCTTTGGGAGGCCATCAGTAGCCTCCCTTTTGTTTTTGATCAATGGGAGGCCATCAGTAGCCTCTCTTACGTTTTTGATTAAGATGAAGTCCCCTTCCTCTTCGAATTCTATTTTCGATTCAACTTTCCCCTCAGAAATTTCTACTACATTGATGTCCAGAGGTTCGGCATAGTTATTCTCCGCCATCAGCAACCGATCCGTATCAAATTTCATTGGATTCTTCCCCTTGTCTGAGAACTTCAGCCTGCCATCTTTGATTGCATTTTGTATCAGATCCCTGAAAAGAAAACATTGTGAGGTTTTATGGCCTAAAAAGTTATGATATTTACAAAAGCCCCTCTTCTTCCTTTGTTCCAACGGAGGGACCTTAAGGTTAGGAGGGACTATTAACTGGCCATCTTTAACAAGCAGATCAAATATCTCATCACATTTAGTTATGTCGAAAGTATAGATTTTCTTAGGGAATTTATCATTCCTTTCACTTTCGACAGAATCCTTTCCATTGGAAGGAAGCAGAACTTTGCAAGCATAAGGGGGTGCTTCCTTTAGTTCTGCAAGATCTATTTCGAACTGATCGAAATCATAAGGGTCTTGAGAATCATCTATGTTCTCCTCTTCAGCCTCTATGTAGGCTATTCTCTCTTTCTTATGATTTTTACTAGCCCTAGCCTTTTCAGCTTTTAACCTTTCGATCTGACAAACTCTGTCTGCTAATTGGGCCATATCTCTAAGATATTGTGTATCCAATTTCTTTCAAATGGAATAATCTAGGCCCCCAGCAGCCATTTCGACCAATGCATGCTCAGGGACCACTGTGAAGCATCTGGATTTTAATAAACGGAACCTATTCAAATATTCATCTATTGGTTCCGTGAACTTTCTCTTAATACTTGCTAGTTCCTTGAGACTGATTTTAGACTGACCCATGTAAAATTGTTCATGGAAAAGTCTTTCTAAATAAGGCCATGTGTCCACAAATCCAGGGGGCAAGGTGGTGAACCAAGTGAAAGCGTTCTTTGTTAAAGAACTTGGGAAGTAATTTATCCTAAGATTTTCATTATTTGCTATATCTCCTGCTTCGGTTAAATATCTTGCTGTATGTTCCACTGTTGATTCACTTGTATCTCCAGCAAATTTCGTGAATTTAGGGACTTTAAAGCCCCTGGGTAATTCTGTTTGCAAAACATAATCTATAATAGGAGATGTGTAATTTGGCCTCCTAAATCCTGAATTTAAACCATTCTGGGCCATTATTCTTTCAATCATGGTGGTGATGTTATTTTCTGCCACCAAATTGTCATTTCTAATTCTATGAACAATTTCGTCTGCATTTTGGTCCTATTCACCATCATTACAGGTCTAGGCTGTTCATTCTAAACTTCCTGAACTTCCTGGTTCCTTAATCTTACCCCTATATTTCTTTCTTCGACCACTTGTACAGGGGGTCGAATTTGTTCGGTTATGGGTTCTTCATTTCGAATCACCACTGGGTTTTGCCTACGCCTTGCAGGCGCATTAGGGGCACCAAAAAAATATGCTATTCTGGCCATCTGGGTTGTGTTTTCTTGGTTTGTTCTATTTATATTCTGGATTAGGGGATTGAAAATAGTATTCATTTCACGGGCTAGGATTCCTACCATATCATGATTGCTATCATCCATCTGTTTCCTAAGCGCTGCTTGACTATTGGTTATAAGGGTAGGCAACTGGGCGAAGTTTCCTATATTCTGGAAATTTGTACCCAAATGGTTCATTCCTGAACCAGACCCTTGGAGTGGGGACGAAGTTGATGCATTATGTAACCCTGCCATAAACGAAGTTGGCATTCCATACTGAGGGTTTCTGGGTCTCAAAGGTTCGAAACCTGGAGGCCTAGAGGGGGTCGAATACTGTTGATTCCCTACGTATGGCACAGTCTGCACTGAGGACATGTTTGATGGCATTTCTAATGTACTTACTGGGATTGTATTCGAACTACCAATAGGGATGGCATTGGAGGCATCAATCGAACTTGAAACGATTGTTGGAGCCCCCTGTGGGGGATTTTGTACCCCATCTTGGTTGGTTGTGTTAACCATTGTTTTGGTACGTTGTTTTCTGGGTATATGTGGATTATTATTCTTTATTTTTCCGCTTCGAAGGTTCATGTACCGAAACGCGCTCCACACTCAGAAAATCCTAAAAATTCTTCTAATATATTTGATAAAACTTTTTGTTATGACACTGTCCCACCGGGTGTGCCAATTTGTTTATACTGATTTCTAGTAAACAACTGCTAGTCTTCCAATTTATGGATTATTATTGGTTACTTGCAGGATCGACTAGATTGATCCTAGAACACATGTTTCATAACTCATTTCTATGTACATACCCATTATCTTGATAAACTTATATTGTATGTTAAGTTCGAAAGTGAGATTCTTAAGAAATATCTCTAAAATTGTCTATAGGAATAAACTGACTGAATGTAGGAAGAAAAGGCTTCGAATTAGACTTAGGATTTAATGCTTGAATGTAAAGATAAGGAGTTTCTGAGAAAATAACAGTTTCTGGAAATATGAAGTGTTTGAATAAAAGGATAAAGTAAAAGTGAAGTTTCTAACAAAATATCTGTGTTTAAAGGCAAGTAAAACAAGGAAATGCAAGGAAATCGAAGGATTTAAGGGCAGAAATACTGTAACAGTGAACTAAATATAAAAAGACTTGTATTGAAATTGTAAAGAATGATGATGTTCAATACGTACATTGTGTCTTCTGACTCGTTTCCTTTAATTCACGGTAATTTGAGTGTTTTGAGATCTTTTAGTACATGAAAATGAACATCCAAATCTAACGTAAAAAACACCTATTTATAATGTCCTATCCATAACGGTACTATTCTAGGAAAAGGCCACGTTGCTCTCTTGCATGTCTTTCGACACTCTAAGGCTTCCACGTGTCCTTCTTATCCAAAGAAACCATTTTCGAATTTCAAATAATCCCGCTCGAGCCTTCAGTAATGATTTTCTTACGTGGCCGTCAAAAATGCGCTCTTTGGACCAAATAAACAATTTGTCTTTTCAGACTATCTTCGACGCAGATCTAGTAATGTATTTCGACATAAAAGCTCTTTTTCAGCTGTTTTATGGAAATTTTAAAGTGTAAAAGCTCCTATATTAACCTGGTCGAAATTCCCAGCTAACAGATGGTCATCCAACTAACCACTTATTATTAATTTGTTCACTTTATGCTTTTACTTTTTATACCATACGTACCATTTACTTTAAGCATCACATTTCATGTTATTTGTATTTTGCTCACTTGAACATTTATATCCTTGTTATCTTTGTTTTGCTCACTTGAGCCTTTCTATTCTTTTTCAAGACACATAATAATCAAAATGAACCCTAAAAAATACTTTAATGATACTTGGACTATTTGGTTACTATCCTTGGTGTAACGCCCGGAAATTCATTAAATTATTTAAATGAATTATTGAGGATTTAAATTGTTGGAATTTAGTCGAAGAAGGAATTATCGGAATAATTAGTCAATTTAGTCAAGAGAAATTAATATTGGATTTAATGTTGATTTTAGTAGAATGTTATTTTATTAGTTGGGTCAAGTGGGGTGTGTGAAATAGCAAGATTAGGAATAGAATTAATAGGCCCATTAAAGTTACTAGTAGATCTATTATTATATTAGGTTATAATATATAGAGGTTAGCAACCAAAAGAAAACAATTATCACGTAGCAGTAGAAGAAGCAATGGTTTGGAGGCACCAAGTGGGAGGCAAGAAAATTTAGAGAACTCGCTGTCAAACCAGTTGCAGTTTCAACCGGAGAATTCGACCGACCGAAAAACCAAAAGGTAAGGGTGGGGTTCGGATTTTATAACCGGGAATATGATGGTTAGTATGTAGGATTGGGGTTGTGAAATTATCCGTTATCTGTGTTGAATTTTGTGTTGAATTTTCGTATGGAATAAATTATGTTGTTGATCAATGGAGTAATAGAGTATAATGATTAGGTGATGAATTATCATGATCAGAAATAAGGTTTTTAGGGCTGTAGTATGATTCCCGTAGCAAAATACAATAGAAAACGCAAAAAATTATGCAGACTGTCGAAGGATGTGTCGACCCCAAGCTACATGTGTCGATACATGAAGGATATTCGACTCAGGATGAGTCGATGCATGCAGGGCTTGCATCGATGCATGTTAAGTATAAGACTCAGGATGATTCGACACGAAGAGAGGATGTGTCGACACATGAGTGTGTGAGACTCAGGATGAGTCGACCGGTGCGATGTATGTGTCGATACATGATGCATTTTGAAGTCAGGATGAGTCGATCGGTAAGTGCATGTGTCGATACATGCTGTGATTTGAAGCAGAATGAGTCGAACCATAAGGAGGATGCATCGACTCATAGTGAGTATATGAAGCAGGATGAGTCGTTTCAAGGAGTTTTGTGTCGATACATAAGGCTGGATTTTTGACAAAATTGACTTCTAATTACTGTAACTTGAGTTTTAGGATGCTGTTTGAGATGTCGTTTGAAGCGTTGATTAGATAACGCGATAAACTTTATTCTAGATGATTAAAATGATGGATAAGAAGTGTAATCCTAGTAACCAGTTTAGGATTTAGAAATTAATTTCGTTGTTAGTCGTTGTGCTGGATTTTGGACATAATGATGAATTTTGAGATGTTAGAGGTTGCTGTTAGAATTATGACAGTAGGATTAGTGACAGTAACGATATAAATTAGCAGAATAACAGGATGGGTTACTGCACTATTGTTATACAATTGAGTATTAGTGAGATTTTATTGATGAAGTTGTGTTCGATGATTTTTGTGATAATAAATGATGTTTAATAAATTATTTTGATTTTATGAGATGTTGTTGTTTTGAGATAATTAAGATGTGATTGAATATGTGAAGTTTTAGGCTTATTGCCAATGATGCAGGGATGTAGGCGAATGCCTCGTAATGAAGTTTGTGTTGAATGATATATATATATATATATATATATATATATATATATATATATATATATATATATATATATATGTGATGTTGTATGTTACATGAGTCTCACACATTTTCATATTGTGAAGGCCTGTATTGGTGGATTTGTGAAGTAGGCTTATCCCTTGTGCCTCTATTGATTGGCAATTAGTGAAGACGGCTGAAGCCCTGTTGGTACCACATGCATATGCACAGTTGTGTCGCATTCGAATTGCATTTTGAAATACTAATAATAATTGTGAATGTTTATTGATTGTTGGGTGTTGTTGAGAAGCGGTGAAGTTTATAATTCTCTTGTCTAATATATTAATTATCATAATCTTATTTATATTATTCGATGTCTCACCCCTTTATTTGTTTCGCCATTTCCTTTATACTGGTAACGTGCAGGTAACGAGGAGTAGAGACTTAATAGCTTGTTGGTGTCGTCGCTCTGATACGTAGCACTCGGGGGGATGAACGCTTATTTGATTTTATGATGTTTTAAGTTTAATTCAAGTTGTTGTTTTAAGAATTTGTTTTCTTTGAATTAAGTTGTTTAAAAGATTCTATGTTTCCTTTTAAGTTTTAAAGTTATGAATCAGCTGCATATTTATGGAATCAAGATGAAATACTTTTGAAGACTAATAAATTGTTATAAGTTATTTGGATCAATATGTGCTATGTATCTATTATGATAGGTTTTTATGTTGTTGGTTTTTGGAATGAGGATGTAATGCCCCATGTTTGCGGAAATTTTGGCACTCTGATTTTAATACAACTGTTGGGTAGATTTGGGGTGTTACATTAGTGGTATCAGATCAGGTCGGTCTGTCTGGCCAAAGTTGTTGAGTCTTTAACAATCGAGTATTATTGATTATGTTTTACCATTGTTTGTGTTTTCATTGGTGGAATCTCCAACGGGCAACGAGGACAGGGGTACCAGAGGTACGTGTTTCGTCGATTGAACTTCGTTAGTTATTATTATTGTTGTTGGACGAGTTGAAATAGAATTGCACGTGTGCGTTAGATTTTAATTTTAGTAAGTTGTGAGTATATCGGAAGGCTAGAGGTGGAGGCGAAGTTAAGGGAAGTGGTGTCGGATGAATTTTCGAGGACGAAAATATTCTAAGTGGGGGAGAGTTGTAACACCCAGAAATTCATTAAATTATTTAAATGAATTATTGAGGATTTAAATTGTTGGAATTTAGTCGAAGAAGGAATTATCGTAATAATTAGTCAATTTAGTCAAGAGAAATTAATATTGGATTTAATGTTAATTTTAGTAGAATGTTATTTTATTAGTTGGGTCAAGTGGGGTGTGTGAAATAGCAAGATTAGGAATAGAATTAATAGGCTCATTAAAGTTACTAGTAGACCTATTATTATATTAGGTTATAATATATAGAGTTTAGCAACCAAAAGAAAACAATTATCACGTAGCAGTAGAAGAAGCAAGGGTTTGGAGGCACAAAGTGGGAGGCAAGCAAATTTAGAGAACTCACCGTCAAACCAGTTGCAGTTTCAACCGGAGAATTCGACCGACTGAAAAACCAAAAGGTAAGGGTGGGGTTCGGATTTTATAACCAGGAATATGATGGTTAGTATGTAGGATTGGGGTTGTGTAATTATCCGTTATCTGTGTTGAATTTTGTGTTGAATTTTCTTATGGAATAAATTATGTTGTTGATTAATGGAGTAATAGAGTATAATGATTAGGTGATGAATTATCATGATCAGAAATAAGGTTTTTAGGACTGTAGTATGATTCTCGTAGCAAAATACAATATAAAATGCAAAAAAATTATGCAGACTGTCGATGGATGTGTCGACCCCAAGCTGCATGTGTCGATACATGAAGGATATCCGACTCAGGATGAGTCGATGCATGCAGGGCTTGTGTCGATGCATGTTAAGTATAAGACTTAGGATGAGTCAACGTAAAGAGAGGATGTGTCCATGCATGAGTGTGTTAGACTCAGGATGAGTCGACCGGTGTGATGCATGTGTTGATACATGATGCGTTTTGAAGTCAGGATGAGTTGATCGGTAAGTGCATGTGTCGATACATGCTGTGATTTGAAGCAGAATGAGTCGATCCATAAAGAGGATGCGTCGACTCATAGTGAGTAGATGAATTAGGATGAGTCCATCCAAGGAGTTTTGTGTCGATACATAAAGATGGATTTTTCACAAAATTAACATCTAATTGATGTAACTTGAGTTTTAGGATGCTGTTTGAGATGTCGTTCGAAGCGTTGATTAGCTAACATGATGAAATTTATTCTATATGATTAAAATGATGGATAAGAAGTGTAATCCTAGTAACCAGTTTAGGATTTAGAAATTAATTCCGTTGTTGGTCGTTGTGCTGGATTTTGGACATAATGATGAATTTTGAGATGTTAGAGACTGCTGTTAGAATTATGACAGTAGGATTAGTGACAATAACGATATAAATTAGCAGAATAACAGGATGGGTTACTGCACTATTATTATACAGTTGAGTATTAGTGAGATTTTATTGATGAAGTTGTGTTCGATGATTTTTATGATAATAAATGATGTTTAATAAATTATTTTGATGTTATGAGATGTTGTTGTTTTGAGAAAATTGAGATGTGATTGAATATGTGAAGTGTTAGGCTTATTACCAGTGATGCAGGATTGTAGGCGAATGCCTCGTAATGAAGTTTGTGGTGAATGATATATATATATATATATATATATATATATATATATATATATATATATATATATATATATATATATATATATATATATATATATATATATATATATATATATATATATATATATATATATATATATATATATATATATATATATACATATATATATATATATATATATATATATATATATATATATATACATATATATATATATATATATATATATATATATATATATATATATATATATATCTATATATATATATATATATATATATATATATATATATATATATATATATATATATATATATATATATATATATATGTGTGTGTGTGTGTGATGTTGTATGTTACATGAGTCTCATACATTTGCATTTTGTGAAGGCCTATATTGGCGAATTTGTGAAGTAGACTTATGCCTTGTGCCTCTATTGATTGGCAATTAGTGAAGAGGGATGAAGCCCTGTTGGTACCACATGCATATGCACAGTTGTGTCGCATTCGAATTGGATTTTGAATCGCTAATGATAATTGTGAATGTTTATTGATTGTTGGGTGTTGTTGAGAAGCGGTGAAGTTTATAATGATCTTGTCTAATATATTAATTATCATAATCTTATTTATATTATTCGATGTCTCACCCCTTTATTTGTTTCACCGTTGCCTTTATACTGGTAACGTGCAGGTAATGAGGAGTAGAGACTTAATAGCTTGTTGGTGTCGTCGCTCTGATACGTAGCACTCGGGGGGGATGAACGCTTATTTGATTTTATGATGTTTTAAGTTTAATTCAAGTTGTTGTTTTAAGAAGTTGTTTTTTTTTAATTAAGTTGTTTAAAAGATGCTATGTTTTCTTTTAAGTTTTAAAGTTATGAATCCGCTGCATATTTATGGAATCAAGATGAAATACTTTTGAAGACTAATAAGTTGTTATAAGTTCTTTGGATCAATATGTGCTATGTATCTATTATGATAGGTTTTGATGTTGTTGGTTTTTGGAATGAGGATGTAATGCCCCATGTTTGCGGAAATTTTGGCACTCTGATTTTAATACAACTGTGTGGTAGATTTGGGGTGTTACACTTGGCCTTACGGAGCATTGGACTTCTTGGACTTAGGATTAGAAACCTTTGCATATGTTGGATACCTTGTGACCTTAATTGATATTTTGTCTGGTGTTCTTGAGGTTTACCTCAAGACATTGGGTTGTTTGTTTGTTTTGTGTGCAGTTTCTTGGAATTACATTCTTTGTTTGTAATCTGGAATTCACTCGTATGCATCCATTGCTCTGCCCAATTTTTGTGAAGACTTAATACACTTGATGTTTGGTTCTCTCAAGAGGTCTAGTATCTTTTCTTGTTTGGATTAAATCCAAAGAATGGAAATTCTATCTTGACTCATAATGTCAAATATTAGCTTCTTGTTGGTTAGATGGTTCTTATCCTTAGCTTTTACCTTATGCTTTAGGATAGTCTCTTCTTCTCCTCCCGTCTTCTTAAATTTCAAAAATCTTCTCCCTCCTTTTGAAAACTTTTCTTGTTTTTAAAATTGAACCACTTTCATAATGAACTTGGACTCATGTCCATGCATTTTCAAAACATTTTCATAAATAAACTTCAATCAACTTAATAATGCCTTGACATTTTTTGTGATAAGACTAAAATTCAATCAATCTCATTTCAAACCATTTTGCCACTTTGGCTTTTTACTTTAAAAACTTTTCTCAAAAGATTAGACTCTTTTCAATACTTGTAGTGATGCAAACAGCTATACTTCTACAATATGTAGTGAAGAGAGATATTTTCCACTTGGGTGTTGAGTGAGACATTGTTGATTTTAAAATCCAAGCCATATCCTCCACTTTGAGATGATGCAAATTCTCCTTTCTCATGATTGTGCGTAGTAAGTATGTTTTCCATACAGATAATGACGATGATGTCTTATCTCATAAAATCAACCAACACACTTGTGTTTTAAAATTTTAAAAGAGGAACTACGTGTACCCTGATCCCCTATTGCACGAAAGGTGGGACGTAGGCACTAAAGATTCTCAACTGCAGCGGATGCAAAAATCATAAAAAATACTTCTTTTCTCACCTCCACCATCTATTTTTCATACAACATTTTAAAGCAAAAATATACAGATTTTTACAAAGAGATTCCTGTGGAGTACCGTAGATGTTTAGGGTGCTAATACCTTCCCTTTGCATAACCAACCCCCTTACCTTGAATCTTTCCCCCTATATTTGGATTACTCGCTCTTTTCCCATTCCTTTGGAAACAATAAAGCGCAGTGGCGATTTTTATTTTGATCTGTGTAAGTCTAGTCAATCGAATGGCTTAGTCTTAAATATTTCTACCACTATAGAAAAAAAATGGTGATTTCACTGGGGAAAGATTGACCTCTTGTTGGTCCATCCCTAAGTGGGTTGAGCCTATCTTTGTTTATATCTATATATGTGCTATTGTTGTTTATGTGTTATATGTTGTATATATGTTTATCTGGATTTTTCTGGTTTCCAGGGTGATTGGTGATTACTCATAAGTCCTATACCCGGACTTGGGAAAACTTTAAGATAGGACGGGAGTTATAGTCATGTTAACTTTGAGGGAGTAATCCCAAAAAAGGAGGCACGCGATCCCCCACTTAGTGGAGGCCCCTTTGACTATAGTGTAGTTTACTAAGTAATTGGGAAGACGTACTGATTTCAACCTAGGAGCCTGCTGAAGCTGAGGACCGTAGAATACCTAACCCATCTTTTCCTTTTAGGTGTAGTGTAGAAGCTATGACAAAGTAATCGCGAAATAGTTGTCACGCGATACTACGCTCGGACGGGTTTTTCTTGAGAATATTACTAATTACCGAGTTAATCGGGAAGTTGGTAATATCCGAAGGAATGATGTAGAATCTGGGAACCTCTAGAACCTTGTTCGGTAGGTGATAACTTTTAGACCATACCTTATGGGTATTACCTTCGACCTCATGCTCGTCATGTTGAACCTATAAACCCTATATGTGTGATATTGTGTGTGATTATTGCATCATGCATCCGTGCACTCATAAGCATCTTTTGAAGGAATTTCATTTCAAGGGACTTAAAAGTTGACCATTTGTGAATATCTCAGGTACCTTTTGACCATGGATTATGGAAAAAGAAAGACCGGAAAATACAGTTTCAAGGATCCCAAGATAGATGAGTTGATCAGTCTAATTCCTGAGATTGAGTGTTCTGCAGATTTTTGATATAAGTATGGATCCATCATTCCTCTCATGAAGCTTATGATGAAGGAGGGTATTCTCTCGACTTTGGTCCAGTTCTATAATCTGATGTATCATTGCTATAATTTCCCTGACTATCAGTTGATACCTACACTGGAAGAGTATTCTTATCTGTTGGATTTACTTGTTATCGATCCTGTTCCTTTCCCTGACTACTTGCTTATGGGTTGTTCTTATTTCCTAATGTCAATAAGTTTGTTGACATTAATGTTATCAGGATCTTCATGATTGGAAACCCAGTTCCTACATTGTTGGGTGATGCTGATTACTCTATTCATCTTCGTAATTCTTATCATGGGGGGATGATTATATGTTGTACGCCTCTGTTGTACCGGTGGTTTATCTCCCATATGCCTCAGTCTGATGTTTTTTCGGATATCAGGAAGGAACCCTATTGGGCTCCTAAGATCATGGAACTTACTCACTCGGATATTGATTGGTATCATCGAGCTTACCAGGATGTGGAGATTTTCGACAGTTGTGGTCGTTTCCCCAATGTACCTCTTCTAGGTACAAAGGGGGGAATTAACTATAACCATGTTCTTGCACGACGACAACTTGGTTATCTGATGAAGGATAAACCAAATAGTATTCATTTGAGTAGTTTCTTTCTGAAGGAGGGAGAAGACCATAAGGAAGCTAGGGAGAAGATTGCGAAGGCCTGGCGTCACATTCATAAGAAGAGTAGGAAATATTTAGGACCAAGAGGGGCTATTTCTTTGGAACCTTATCTTCAATGGGTCCAAACAAGAGCTATTCAGTTGAAGATTCCATATTCTCTGGAAACACATATGCTTGATTTGTTTTTGAAAACCACTCCTCCCTTATTGGATGATATAGAAGAACTACAACTTGCTTTAGTCAAGATGCAACAAGAAAAGGATGCTTGGAAGAATAAGTGTCAAACTTTAGAGATTTCCTATAGAGCAGACTTGAAGAAGAAAGACGACTTGATTGAGATCCTTGAGAGTCGGGCTGTAGAGATGATGGAGAGGTAAGGGGATTTATTTTCTCCTAAGCCTCGGTCAGTTGTTAGTTGCTCGCTTCCTGATTCAGGTGATTGGAAGGAGGTTTCCACCAGATATGCTTAAGAAAACCAGAGGTTGAAGGCTCATATCGCTAGGCTTACAGGGAAGCGCCAGTGTATAGAGTGATCTCCATAAGCTTTGCTTCTTAGAGTTTTAGACTTTATTTTCATCTTGTACTTGGGGTTATTGAGACTTGTAATCCATTTTGAAGTTATTATAATAAAAATTTCCAGTATGTGTTCTTACTTTGATATTCGCAATGTGTCTATAAATCTTTAAGTCCCTCGAAATACCGATAACAAAATAAATCATGTGCATTTCATATCATGCATCATATTGCACATATTTCTTGCATTTATTATGCATATCCAAGTTTCTTACCAAGCTTCTTTATTTCATTCAGCAAGCTGACTCACCACTACAACACTCGATCTAATCTCAGAAGGAAGATGGACAACTTAGAACAAGAGAATCGCGAGCTGCACGAGGAGGTTTCTGCTTTGAAGGCCAGCATGGCCAATCTTACTGCTCTAATGGAATCTGTGGTGGCTGCTCAGAATCAGCCACCGAATGTTCAACCTCAACCAACAAGGGCTACTAATGAAGCTCCGGCTGTTCCAGTGTCTGCTATTCCAACGGTTGTTCAGAATCACATGACTCAAGGTTGTCCATGGGGAATGCCAGAGAATTTTGCGCCTGGAATTTTCAATGTTGGTCCTCAAGAAGCTCTAGTTGTTCAGACTATTGTTACTCCCGCACGTCCTGTGGTGCATGTTGCTCCTGCTGCACCTTATTCGGTGAATATGATTCAATTTGTTAATGATGATATGTGTCGCCCTTTTCCTCCACCAAGTGAAGACTTGGGTGTTTATGATAGAATGAATGACTTTCAAGAACAATTTGACAAGATGTAGAGGGAGATGAAGGCCCTCAAGGGAAATGAGTTATCCAGGCAGAACGTGAATGAATTATGCTTGGTCCCGAATGTTAAGATACCTGCAAAGTTTAAGGTCCCAGAGTTTGAAAAGTACAAGGGCAACACTTTCCCTCGTGCTCATCTGGTGATGTATGTAAGAAGAATATCTACCCATACTGATGATCAACGTCTGCTGATTCACTTTTTTCATGATAGTTTGACTGGTTCTGCGCTGAAGTGGTATATGAGTTTGGACAGTGTCAATATACATACTTTCAATGAATTGGGGGAAACATTTATCAGACAATACAAATACAATGTGGACATGGCGCCTGGCCGTTATTAACTCAGGGCCATGGTCCAGAAAGATAGGGAATCATTAAAAGAATATGCACAGAGATGGCATGAGGTAGCCGCCCAAGTGATTCCTCCCATGGAAGAGAAGGAGATGACTAATATTTTCTTGAAAACTCTGGGTGCTTTCTACTATGAGAGGATGGCAGCGAGTGTGCCAAGTGACTTTACTGAAATGGTAGGCATGGGTATCCGATTAGAAGAGGCTGTAAGAGAGGGTCGTGTAATAAAGACTGAAGGTTCTGGAAGTGTGAAGAAGCCATCCTATGGGTTTACCAAGAAGAAGGAAGGAGATACAAATGCTGTTATGCAAGAAAGGAGGGTTAGTCCTCCTAGAAGAAATTATTAGCGTCATCAATAAGTCCTCTCAGTTACTCTAGTTGTTGGTGTAGCACCAACCACTGTTGCTTATCAGAGACCATCCCAGCAGGGGAATCAAGGGTATAATCAGAGAAGGGAGAGTTATGACCATATCCCTATGAGTTATACAGAGTTACTCCCGGTTTTAATTCAGAAGAAGTTGGTTCAGACCCGACCACCTCCCGTTGTACCATCACCCTTGCCTTGGTATTACAAGGCGGACCAAACATGTGCTTTTCATCAGGGAGCACCACGGCATAATGTTGAGAATTGTTATCCTTAGAAGACTGAGGTACAAAAATTGGTGAAGTCTGGTATTCTACCCTTCAAAGATGTGGGCCCAAATGTGAAAGACAATCCTTTGCCCAAGCATGGAGGAGCAAATGTTGTGAACATGGTGGCCGGTTGGCCAGGTGACTTCCGAGTTTTTGATATTAATCTGGTTAGAGGAAATTTGGTGAAAATGCATGCCGGCCTATGTGAATTTAGCTACTATATGCATGACCATGCCTGTTGTGTTATTTGCAGTACAAACATACTGGGTTGCGACAAGATAAAGGCTGATTTGAAAGAGATGATGGATGAGGGCCTCATCCAGATAATCAGGCCTAGGGAAGAGTATGAAGAGGAGGTAAACATGGTTTCTGGATGTCTTGGCGAGTTCAGAATTTTTGATGTGGAGTATATGAATGAGGATCTTGTACAATTGCATGCTACTTTCTGCCACATGGCTGGTTAGGTGGAACATCAGTATGGATCTTGCCGAATTTACTGCCAAGACTCCCGAGGATATTCAATTGTGAGAAAAGGTGTTTAGTTGTTATTAGACAATGGAACCATCAAGGTTACAGGTCAAATGGATGATTACCATGAAGTTGATGTGATTGAGGTCTGTTTGGATGAAGAATAGTCGGATAATGAGTATGCCTCTACAAATGAGTTTTTCTCCTCAGATGAGGATATTTTTTTCAGAGATGACTCCATAATGACTGATTATGTTGAAGAATGGGTAAACATCATTGTGCCTTGTTTTGGTGCACCCACCCATTTTGAAGTTGAGTATCATAGCAAGCCGACTATTACTCCATTAGTGATTAGTTTGTCGGGTCCTGTCCCCTACAAGTCAGATAAGGTTGTACCCTACATATATATTGCTACAATATTAGAGGATAGTGTGGAAGTTCCCATCCAGCCAATGCTTGATGTTGGAAATATTGTTGAGACTAGCAAAGTGACCCGCAACGGTCGTATATTTGCACCAGTTGTTCGTAGAGATATTAGTACAGGAAAGAAAATTGTTGAAAATGTTGAACCCAAGAAGGCAATGGGTGAATCTAGTGGAGCTACACTAGAAAAAGAGGTGGACTATATTTTAAAGATAATCAAGATGAGCGACTACAAAATTATAGATCAGCTACTGCAGACTCCTTCAAAAATATCTATCTTGGCTTTATTGATGAACTCCTCTGCTAACAGAGAATCTTTGATGAGGGTATTGGACCAAGATTTTGTGGGATGTGACATGCCTGTAGACTAATTCAGCAGTGTAGCGGGGAACATTATGTCATGTAATAACCTGAGTTTCTGCGACAATGAATTTCCAGATGAAGGAAGGAATCACAACTTGGCCCTCCACATCTCTATGAACTGTAAGAATGATTCACTATCCAACGTGCTGATTGATAATGGATCCGCTTTGAACGTTATACCAATAAGTACACTTATGAAGTTGAAATATCAAGGAACGCCCATGCGCCCAAGTGGCATTATTATGAAAGCGTTTTATGGATAAAGGAAATCTGTTATTGGTGAAGTGAACTTGCCTATTCATATAGGCCCACATTTGTTTCAGATTACTTTCCAGGTCATGGATATTGTACCCGCTTATAGATACTTGCTGGGACGGTCATAGATACATGAGGCAGGGGTTGTCACTTTGAATTTACACCAAAAGCTGAAGTTTGTATGCGAAGGAAAAGTGGTGATTATAAATGGAGAACAAGCATTATTGATATCTCATTTGTCCTCTTTCAACATTGTGGAGGCGGATGAAGCTGCTGTTGGAACCCAGTTCCAAGCTTTATCCATTGACAACATAAATGGAAATGACAATTCTATGGTTTCACTTAAAGATGCGCAACAGGTTATGCGTAATGGTCATAGTGAAATATGGGGACAGATTGTGGATCCACCTGTAAACAAGGATAGAGCTGGCTTGGGGTTCTCTGTGAAGAATGATAAAGGTAAGAGCATGAAGCTGAAGTCTGTTGCAGGCAAGTATCAAGACATCTTCCGTAGAGGGGGTTATCTTCATCCAACTGTTTCCGAGATTAATTCCGTTGTTGAAGATGAAGCAGAGCCAGAAATTGTGAATTTTATGACGCACAGAGTTAGCATTCAAAACGGGATCACCATTGATGTTCCCTCTTGCATACATGTTTCAAAGTAATATGTTTTGTTAATATTTTTGAAAAGCTTTCACTCTGCCCAAGGTGAAATTATTGATATTGTATGGGCTTATCTGTTTGTTGGGACTTTTAAAATCAATAAAAAAGTTGTCTTTGTTTCCTAAATTGTGTTTTTATTTTTTTTATTTTTTTCTTGGAGAATGGTAATTAGAAAAAACCTTTCAAAATAAATAATAACTGAAATTCAATCTGCATGATCACTTGTTATATGTGTCAGTTTCTAAAAGAAATCATAAATCATATGTGCAGATTAATTTAAAAACTCGTTGAATACAATGACCCTGCATCCTCTCCCAACTTTGAGTGTATTGTGTATGGGGATGAAGAAGAATACTACAATGAGATCCCAGAAGAGGTCTCATGGTTGCTTGAGCACGAGGAGGATGCCATTCAGCCATATAAAGAGCTATTGGAAGTAATTAATTTGGGTTCAGAAGAAGATCCGAAGGAAGTCAAGATTGGAGAGTTACTGCATTCTGATGTGAAGAGTAGGTTGATTAAGTTGTTGAAAGAGTATGTGGACATTTTTTCTTGGTCTTACCAAGATATGCTCGGTCTTGATACAAATATTATAGAGCACCGTTTGCGGTTGAAGCTAGAGTGTCCGCCAATCAAACAGAAGTTGGGAAGAACTCACCCAGATATGGCAGTGAAGATCAAAGAGGAAGTTCTAAAGCATATTAATATCGGTTTTCTTGTGACATCAGTGTACCCTCAATAGATTGCCAATATTTTCCCAATACCAAAGAAAGACAGAAAAGTTCGCATGTGCGTAGATTACAGAGATCTAAATAAAGTTAGTCCAAAAGATGATTTACCATTGCCACACATTGATATGTTAGTGGATAGCACAGAAAAATTCAAAGTTTTCTCATTCATGGACGGATTTTCCGGGTATAATAAAATAAGAATGGCTCCTGAGGACAGGAAAAAAACAACGTTTATCACACCTTGGGGAACATTATGTTACAAAGTGATGCCCTTCGGGTTGAAGAACGCTGGAGCAATGTACAAGAGGGCTATGAAAACCCTATTCCATGACCTGATGCACAAGAGAATTGAGGTATATGTCGATGATATGATTTCTAAATCCCAGATTGAAGAAGGGCATGTAGAAGATTTGTTGAAGTTGTTTAAGCGTTTGAGGAAGTATCGTCTCCGCTTGAATCCAAATAAATGTACCTACGGTGTTCGATCATGGAAATTGTTGGGTTTCATTGTTAGCCAGAGAGGAATTGAAGTTGACCCTGATAAAGTCAAAGAAATTTAAGAAATGCCAGCGCCAAGAACTGAAAAGCAAGTCAGAGGGTTCCTCAGGCGTTTGAATTATATCTCTAGATTCATTTCCCATATGACTGTAACGTGTGAACCAATCTTTAAGTTGTTAAAGAAAGATCAAGGTTGTGTATGGACAGATGATTGCCAAAGGGAATTTAAAAGTATTAAAGAATATCTACTTGAACCTCCTATCTTGCTCCCTCCCGTTGAAGGAAGACCATTGATTATGTATCTGACAGTGTTAGATAATTTCATGGGTTGTATTCTGGGATAACAAGATGAAACAGGGAAGAAAGAGTATGCCATTTATTATCTCAGTAAAAAGTTTACTAATTGTTAATCACGGTATTCCATGCTGGAAAAGACATGTTGTGCTCTGGCCTGGGCGGAAAAACATTTGCGGCATTATATGTTGAATCACAATACTTTGTTGATCTCCAAAATGGATCCAATCAAGTACGTTGTTGAAAAGCCTGCTCTTACTGGGAGAACTTCCCGCTGGTAGATGTTGTTATCTGAATATGACATTGAATACCTCACTCAAAAATCTATTAAGAGAAGCGTGTTGGCAGATTATCTTGCTCACCAACCAGTTGATGATTATCAGTCTGCGAAGTATGATTTCCCTGATGAGGATGTGATGTTTCTGAAAGTGAAAGATTGTGATGAACCATTGCCTGAGGAAGGTCCAGATCCTGAATATTGCTAGAGTATGATATTTGATGGAGCTTTGAATGCTTATGGTAAAGGAATTGGTGTTATGATTGTCACTCCACATGGATCACACATTCCTTTTACTGCAATGTTGACATTTGAATGTACTAATAATATGGCAGAATATGAGGCTTGCATCATGGGTCTCGAGGAAGCTATTGATCTCAGAATTAAAATTCTAGATGCGTATGGTGATTCATCTTTGGTGATAAATCATATTAATGGAGAGTGGGATACTCGTCACCCCGACTTGATCCCTTATAAATATTATGCTAGAAGATTGTTACCATTCTTTAATAAAGTTGAATTCCATCACATTCCTAGAGATGAAAATCAAATGGCGGATGCTCTGGAAACTCTGGCTTCTATGTATCAAGTGAATACTTGGAATGATATACCTCTAATTATAGTTTGGCAATTGGATAGTCCCGCTCATGTGCTCAGGAAGATCTTGTCTTTTAACGCTGATTCTAGGGGCAAGTGGACTCCCAATTTTGAAGGCCCGTATGTTGTCAAGAAAGCCTTCTCTGGTGGAGTATTAATTCTTGAAACTATGGATAGTGAGGAGTTCCCACATCCCATGAATGTTGATGTAGTCAAGAAATACTTCGCCTAAAGAAATAAAAAGAACAGCTCGCTAAGTTGAAAACTCGAAAGGGCGACTTAGGCAAAAAAGAGCGTCTCGGTAGACCGAAAACCCGAAAGGGAGGTCTAGGCAAAAATTAGAGACATAAACAGAATAAATTTCCCACTAAGTTGAAAACCCGCAAGGGCATCTTAGGAAAAAGTTAGGGATTTTCTTGGAAAGTAACTACATCAGACAAGACTTGATCATTGAAGCAACAATCTTCTTGGATCCTTACCATACTTCAACGGAAGTTGCTGCTCAGGATTTCAAAAGTTTTTAGAGGGGATATTGGTCATTGTATCTCAATGTATCTCTTCCATTATATATTACCATTTTCTGAAATTTGTAATCATCCATGGAGTCTCACCATTCGCAAACTACCATTCTATCAATGAAATTTGAGCTTTTACCCAATTCTTTGTATTTCTTGTTTTATTTAGCTTGCAAAGACTCCATTTATTATTGATAATAATTTTCAAAGCGAAGAGATTAAATAACAAAACTGTTTTTCAAAAAGTATTTAAAATTTACTTTTACTTTAGATTTTATGATTCAAGAGGAAAATAAAAGTAGTGATCACAGGAACGGACGAACTCCAGTGGTTTTGAGAAGTTTTGTTTCCCCCAGGAAGGTTTTCTCAGGACGTTTTCGCTATATTGGGTTTGTGGCTCCAGTGTCCCCAGTCAAGTCTTGGTTCATTTTTCTTCTTTTCTGAGTTTGCATGAGATGAAGACTCAATCCAAGATTTCTCCTGTGAAGGTTTCGTTTATTGGATAAAAGTCCTCTTTTCCCATAAAAGTTGGTACAGTTATTACTCTCGAAGAACACGTATCTCCGGTTTCCCCAGTGAAGAACGTATATTGGTTTCCCCTTGATGATGTGGTGTTTGATCTCCTCAATGGAGTCAGCACAAAGTCCCTAATAAATGTCTCGATATTGAAGCGTTATGTGCCTTAGTGAAGTTTGTATATTTTTCCTCCTTCAAAATGGGACTGAATTCCCCAGTGAATGATTTGATGATTTGGTGTTCATCTGCTTTATTTGAAATTAGTTTTGCAATCCCAAGTAGAAGTGTTACTTTTGAAAATATTTATTTCCCCATTGAAGTATGGGTGATATTCCCTGGTGAAGCCTGAAGAAGGATGTTATCTCCCTGTATCTGTATTGTTTTGTCGCTATGTTATATTTCTCCCCAGTAAGGTTAAGCCACGCAGTAGGACTTTGTTTCCTCAATTGGTGCCTATTTTCTTATGGAATGATCGTCTTGGATGTGATTTAGCCGAGTGTTGTTTGCGCCCGAATTGGTTTTGTTTGTTTATCCCCAGTACTATATGTTTGTTTTGTCAGCATATGCACGATAGCACTCATACATTCATGCATACATCATGCATAACTAAACTTAGAGAATCATTGCTCATTCATATCCATTGATATTTTGTTGAGATATTACCCTATTTTGCAGATTTGTGTTGTCCTCTCTCCAATAGAGTGTCAACTTTAAGCAAAAAGTGTATATTCTTTCAATTTCCCCACTGAGTTACCGCTCGTGGAAGATTTTTTGCTTTAGCCTTCCTACACAACTCCTCAACTGGATGATTTGAGTTTCCCTCTTGAGTTCATTTCTCAAAGAATGTATTTTGGTAGACCGTTTTACTCCAGTTTATTTATGGATTGAATCTTTGTTTCCCAGCAATATTATTACTTTGGATTTCTGAAAGCTTTGAGTTTTGGTTTGAGAATGTGCATTTATTTTGCACGAGAAGACTTCATCTCCCCAGCAGGAATATGTCGACATTTCCCTAGGAAATCTTTTTTTTCAAGTCTCCATAACGGCAAATAGCAGGTCTTTTTATTTGAGCAACTTGTATTTCCCCATAAAATTCGATGTTGCTTTCCTTTACTATCTTCTCTATGAGTGGATAGTTAGTCGTCCAATACAATATGGATGTTTCGTTAAGAAATATTAGCAAGTGGTAGTCTCTTTATTTGAGACAACTTATATATTACCCTTTCCAGGCAGAATACCTCGATTAAAGAAGAAGTTGAGACCCGTTCTAGGCGAAACTCCAGAATTTCGGGAAAAGACTTGTTATATTTTTGCTACCTTTAGTGAACGTTGGTAGTTCATCGTTAGTGAACGACGATGCTATGATATATTCTCTCTCTACTTTCTATGAAAGTTGGTAGGTCATCGGAAATAAACGTCGATGATTGTTATCTTTTTGCTACCCTTAATGAATGTTGGTAGTTCATCATCAGTGAACGGTGATGCTATGATATATTCTCTTTCTACCTTCAGTGAAAGTTGGTAGGTCAGCGACAGTAAACGTCGATAATTGTTATCTTTTTACTACCCTTAATGAACGTTGGTAGTTCATCATCAGTGAACAGCGATGCTATGATATATTCTATTTCTACCTTCAGTGAAAGTTGGTAGGTCATCGGCAGTGAACGTCGATGTTTGTTATCTTTTTTCTACCCTTAGTGAACGTTGGTAGTTCATCGTCAGTGAATGGTCGTGCTATGATATTTCTTTTCCTTCTACCTTCAGTAAAAGTTGGTAGGTCTCCATCAGTGAAAGTTGGTGATTTTTATCTTTTTGCTATCTTCAGTGAAAGTTAGTAGTCCATCGTCAGTGAACGACGGTGCTATGATATTTCTTTTCCTTCTACCTTCAGTGAAAGTTGGTAGGTCACCTTCAGTGAAAGTTAGTGATTGTTATCTTTTTTCTATCCTCAGTGAATGTTGGTAGTTCATCGTCAGTGAATGACGATGCTATTATATATTCTCTCTCCACCTTCAGTGAAAGTTGGAAGGTCATCAGCAGTAAAAGTTGATGATTGTTATCTTTTTGCTACCCTCGGTGAACTTTGGTAGTTCATCGTTAGTGAAAGGCAATGCTATGATATATTCTCTTTCTACCTTCAGTAAAAGTTGGTAGGTCATCGGCAGTGAACATCGATGA
Organism: Vicia faba; assembly: GCA_948472305.1. Lineage (NCBI taxonomy): Eukaryota > Viridiplantae > Streptophyta > Magnoliopsida > Fabales > Fabaceae > Vicia > Vicia faba. Next base: position 858,140,612 of record OX451735.1, on the reverse strand, counting down.
TTGTCATCTTTTTGCTACCCTCAGTGAATGTTGTTATTTCATCGTCAGTGAATGGCGGTGCTATGATATTTCTTTTCCTTCTACCTTCAGTGAAAGTTGGTAGGTCACCATCAGTGAAAGTTGGTGATTGTTATCTTTTTGCTATCTTTAGTGAATGTTGGTAGTTCATCGTTAGTGAACGGCGGTGCTATGATATTTCTTTTCCTTCTACCTTCAGTAAAAGTTAGTAGGTCACTATTACACGGTGGGAGAACTGACTTGGGTTTTTCACATTTGATTGCAATTGTTGCGGATAGAAAGAGTCGCCACCGACTTTTATTTTATCCAATAAGGAAAGGGTGAAAAAAACAGGAAAGATATTTAGAGATGTTTTCTTGAGTTCGGGGGGTAGATTATGAAAAGGGAAGGGATTAACACCCTTTTCATCCGTAGTTATCTACGGGATCTTAGTTTCTTGCTAGATCACTTACTTTTGTTTGAATGTATGCTTGTGGTGTGGGTTTTGAAAGTATTTTGAAAATGTCTTTGTAATGGTTCTTATTTCTATAAGAACGCGTACAAAGTGTTGTTTCAAAAATAGTTCAAAGAGGTGTTTGTGGAATTTTTTTTTGAAACTGATTTTGAAAAGGTGTCTTTGTAATGGCTCTCGTTTCTATAAGAACGCGTACAAAGTGTTGTCTTTTGAAAATGTTTCAAATGAGTGTGTGGGTGTATAAAATGTTTTTGTTGTGAGCAAGCGAGCAACTAGGAGCAAATCTACCTACTCAAAAGGTCTTAGATGTTCTTTTCCTCCTCTTTTAGATGTTGCTATCTTACCATTGTTTTGGTAAGAAGCCCCATCATTGGATGTGAAGGGATGGGCATGGGACGTTTGTATAGTCATAGAAGGAAACCTATGGACGTTTTAGTAATGTCGTTTAGGGATTAGATCATTTACAGAAGGCAACATCGAGGGTCATCGAGGGACTACGATCTTTCATCGAGGGTCTTTGCTAAAACGCCCATGTTCGATGGACATGACTATTTTCTGATAGGAAACAAGTGAGGTTACCCTAAGGGTGCATGTGTGAATAGTTTGTTTGATTTTCATGCATTTTGTCTTGATTTTTAGGTGTTCTATTTGTTGGTTTTATCTTTCCATACACGCCTAATTAGTAGCATTTGTACAAAGTAAATAAAATGAAGAAATATAAAATCCTTCACTATTACAACCATATCAAAAGGCATAAAAATATGAAGGCAAAAATAAGATAAAAGTAAGAAAAATGAGTGTCTTTCGATTGGGGGTAAGCAACATTCGATTTGCATTATGTTGGGCTCCTTCGATTGGGGCTGGAAACAACAAAGTCAGGTCTTTCAATTAGGGGGTGGCATCAGTGTAGGCATGCTTTTCGTCTGGGCCTGGAAGCAGCAGGTCGTGCCTTTCAATTTGGGGCTGGCACCAGCAGGGTCATGTGTTTCGATTGGGCACTGGCACCAGTGAGGTCATGTCCTTCGATTGGCCTGGAAGTCAGTGTGTGGCGAAGCCCAAGGTTCTGCCTTTCGATTCTGCCTGGGAACCAGTGTGGTGCATCCTGCCTTTCTTAGATGTCAGCAAGGAAGCCCAAGGCTTCGTTTCATGTTTCCTTTACCCTGTTTCTTTCGTTTAAGGCATTAAATGGCAACATGGCCTAAGGCTATGCTAATATTTATCTTGCAAATAGTTTAATAGTTAAAGCATATTTAATTAAACAAGCAGCAAAACGAAAGGGGGTTAGCTCTGAAAACATGTTAAGAGGGTGGAAACGAAAAGAGCAAAAAATGTTATGTACATTGTGATACGGTGGGAGAACTGACTTGAGGTTTTGCGTTTGTATTCGCACTTGTTCGGTTTAGCAAGAGTCGCCACCGACTTTTTATTTTATCCTAAAGGAAAGGTTAAAAAGAACAGGAAAAATCTTTTGAGATGTTTCGTGGGTTCGAGGGGTAGATTATGAAAAGGGAAGGTATTAGCACCCTTTTCATCCATGGTTATCCATGGGCTCTTAGTTACTTGGTTTTAGATCACTTGCCTCGATTTTCGATTGCTTGAAAATGGTGTGTGTATGTGTGTGTTTTGAAAATGTTTTTGAAATAGATGCCTTTGTTTCGGTAACCATTGTAATGACTCGTGTTTGAGTATATACAACGGTGTGTATCTTTTTGAAAAGATGTTTCAAATGTTTTTGGAAGTTTGTTTTGAAAGTGTTTGTGAAGTGTGGTTTTGAAAAGGAGGCAAGTGTTTTTGCAAGTTGATTTCAAGTAACTAAGAGTTTTGTCTACCCCTATTGTACTCAAAGGTTTTTCTCAAGTTTTTAACCCTTTTAACAATTTTGTTCCACCATTGTATTTGGTGGACAATCTTGCGTTTAGGATGTTTTAACGGGACAGGCGCGGGTCATCGTATGGACCATGAATGCAATGATGCCAAGTGTCTTTGGCAATTTTGCTCGAAGGGACTATGTTCATTCTGTTTAGGCAACTTTCGAAAGCGTCATCGAGGGACTTATGATCATTTGAATTGTTTTTGCCAAAGAAACTAGACGTGCAAGCATGGCCCATTTTGGAAGACAACATGTGGGATTACCCTAGGGGTGCAAGTGTGATTGTGTATTGATTTCATGCATTTGTCTTTGTATTAGATTATCTAGCGTTTGATTTTATGTACATGCAAACCCTAGGTCTAATCATGGTATAATTCGAAAGCATTAAATTGCGGGAATTTAAAATCTACGCTATTACAAATGGTATCCGGGAGTGGGGGTACAAATGTACAAATGGGGATGAGACTTAAATAATTACAACCAAATCGAATCGACCACGATGTAAAATGTATCGAATATACAAAAATAAGCAAATGTATAATGTATCAATGTAAAATGTATTGTGTATGTGTAAGTGCAATTTATTTACAAGTGGAAATGTGAATTTAATAAGAAAATTAAATATTGTTTATTTGTCAAGTATTATTATCCACATTTGATTTAAATTTGTATTTTTATATTTTTTGTTTAATATGTACAAAGAAAGTATTTTTTGGAAGAGAAAAGTATTAACTTAAAGAAAAATTATGTATTGATTTATTTATGGACAAATAAGATATTTTAAGAAAAAAGAAAGAAATGTTTTAAGTTTTAATTATATTATGTATTATTGTTTTATGTACAAATAAGGAAAATTTAAGAAAAGGAAAAGAATATTTTAAGTTCTATTTCTTATACATTAGTATTTTAGTATTAATATATATTCATACAAGAGTTTTAAAAAAAAATGTTTTAAACTTGAGAAAAATATATTGTGTTCAAGATTATAATTATGTTGTAAAAAGGTATTATTAATAAAAATTTGATGTAAAAATAATGTGTTAATTTGTATATATAAAAAGGACATGATAAGTGAAAAGGTTTGAAAGAATTAAAAAGGCTTTAGGGTTTTAGGCCCAAACTGAAACGAGGGGAAACTGAAGTAAAAAAAGGGGGTGTTCTGATGGAATACATTTGGGCTTAAGGGATAGAAAAGGCAAAGGCCCAAACGTTTTAACAATGTTTTAGGGTTGCTGATTATTGTTTCATTAGGGAAAACTTGGGGTTCGTGAAACAGAAGCGGCGCCGTTCATTTCGCTCGTTCCTCTTCGTCTTTCTTTCGTACGCCTCCGCCTTTGAGCTTCTCCTTCGCCCAAGCCACCAGCGCAACCATCCTTCCTCTTCCCTCCATGGAGCATCCAAGCAACAGTTTAAAAGGTAGATTTCCCGTTTCAATCTTGTTTAGGGTTTTCGTTATTATCTGATTTCATGTTTTGATTTGAGTTCTGATTTAAGTATTTTGTTTGCCATTTTGAAATGCATGCAAAGGGTATGAGAAGACTACCTCTTGGGGACGGAGGAGGTGGGGATTAGGAGGCGCATGGAGTGGCTTGGGCAGGAACGCGCGATGTTGAACGTTTGAGCTACCTTGGAGCCCTGGTATTTCGTGTTTTGCCTTTAGGTTTTGTGATGCATTTCTGAAAACCTCTGTACAACTTTTTTCTCTTCTATATCTTTTTGCCTCGCTTCTGTTGCCCTTTGAATTGTTGAGTTGTCTGTTATGTCCGCCTATGATGAGAGTTCTCTGAGGCCTTGTGTTTCCTTGAATGCTTAGGTTTCTAGTTCATGTTTGTTGGCTTCAGCAGGCTGTTAGCTTGGTTCAGGTTTGGGAGGCCTTTAGGTTCTGTTTATGCAGTGTGTTTGAAATCACAGGTTTTAGGTTTATGGGACTTCAACAGGTTGAGGGTTTATGTGTGAACTTACAGGTTTTGTTGACAGTGGTCTTTGCTTCAGGCTTGTGGCTTCAGCAGGTTATTTGGGTGTTTAGGCTTTTTTGGTTTACTGGTTTTAGGCTTATGCTTCAGCTTGGCATGGCTGTTGGTGAACTTGCAGGTTTTTTAGCTTTGAGGCCACAGGGTTCTTGTTTTAAGCAGGGGTTGACAGGTTTTAAGGCAGCTTGGTGTTTTTTGTGAACTGGTTTTGAACCAAGGCTTTGTATTTTTTGTGAACTGGTTTGGAGGCTAGCCAATTTGTGGTTTTGACAGGTTTATGTATTTTCTTATGTTTTCTCCCCCCTCCTCTACTGTTTCATTGCAGTTTGTTTTATATTGCCTTAAGCCTAAAGCCAGAAACTGTAAGCCCAATCTCTTTTTTCTCTTCCTTCTCTCTCTAGTACAGTTAAAACATTAAATAATGTTTATGTCTGTACTTTTTCTGAAAAGGCAACTGCTGGGAAATGATGAAGTTGAATATGCTTGCTTGCAATATTGGTTTTAACCTGCATGCTTTATCTCTTTTCCATACTTTGTGCTGCATCTGACTAGCCTTTTGGACAGTTTGACATTGGACTTTGTTTGGCAATTTGAACTTTTATACATGCTGTTGGTTTTGAACTATGCAGTTGGTTTGACATTGGAACTCAGTTTGCCTTTGGATTTATAATTGCACCTGCTGTTTGTTTTGAACTATGCAGTTGGTTGGCCAATTTTGAATTTGTGCATTTTTGAACTTTGCATTTCATGTTTAGCAAGCAATATTCATCCCTCTTTGTGAACCGGGAGAAATCCCGTGATTTGCAGAGAGGGCTAACTGATTCCAGTCAGTTGCCTTTAATGATGAGCCCAAATTAACTGCTTGCCTTTAATTCAATTTATCTGCTTCTGAATTTTCTTATTTTCTTATTTTTTTTGCAGATAAAACTCAATGGAGCATTGGACGGAAGATGAAGACTTAGGAATTTTCTTAGAATAGTTTTTTATTTCAATTTCAATTGTCTGTAAAATTATCATTGTAAATACTTCGTAAATGAATACTGTATTTAAATAATAATTGTAACAAATAAATGAAAAATGAATAAAATCTATTTTTTATCAATTAATTCCTTTTCTTTTTCTCAATTGTTTATTTTATTATTTATAATTCTTGAATTATAATAAATGGAAATAAATTCCAATTATCTTAACTTAGAATAAATAAACAATTAAATAAACATTGGTTTCAGCATTGATCAATTAATAAACATGGCATTTCACAAATTCAAAGCAATGCACAGTCAATCACAACAACTGCCCAAACGTCTTTTCCTTTTACTGATTTTAATCAAGCACTGCAAACTCAATCCAAATGCCTCAGTCCATATCTCGGAATAACTTGAAAAGCACTGTAGAATTTAAATATTTCCGAGGAATCTGCGTACAAAAACCCTAATTCCTAATCAAATGCCAAGGAAACGTTCGCCTAATCAAAGCTGATCCGAAATCAACCAAACCCTAAGAAAACTTGTATGAACTGTTCTAGAGCCATGAAAATCAATGAAAACCCTAATTTTATCTGACTGACGAGAAAAGTCTGTTTGACGATTCTTGAGACAATCCTTTGCCCAAGCATGGAGGAGCAAATGTTGTGAACATGGTGGCCGGTTGGCCAGGTGACTTCCGAGTTTTTGATATTAATCTGGTTAGAGGAAATTTGGTGAAAATGCATGCCGGCCTATGTGAATTTAGCTACTATATGCATGACCATGCCTGTTGTGTTATTTGCAGTACAAACATACTGGGTTGCGACAAGATAAAGGCTGATTTGAAAGAGATGATGGATGAGGGCCTCATCCAGATAATCAGGCCTAGGGAAGAGTATGAAGAGGAGGTAAACATGGTTTCTGGATGTCTTGGCGAGTTCAGAATTTTTGATGTGGAGTATATGAATGAGGATCTTGTACAATTGCATGCTACTTTCTGCCACATGGCTGGTTAGGTGGAACATCAGTATGGATCTTGCCGAATTTACTGCCAAGACTCCCGAGGATATTCAATTGTGAGAAAAGGTGTTTAGTTGTTATTATACAATGGAACCATCAAGGTTACAGGTCAAATGGATGATTACCATGAAGTTGATGTGATTGAGGTCTGTTTAGATGAAGAATAGTCGGATAATGAGTATGCCTCTACAGATGAGTTTTTCTCCTCAGATGAGGATGTTTTTTTCAGAGATGACTCCATAATGATTGATTATGTTGAAGAAGGGGTAAACATCATTGTGCCTTGTTTTGGTGCACCCACCCATTTTGAAGTTGAGTATCATAGCAAGCCGACTATTACTCCATTAGTGATTAGTTTGTCGGGTCCTGTCCCCTACAAGTCAGATAAGGTTGTACCCTACATATATATTGCTACAATATTAGAGGATAGTGTGGAAGTTCCCATCCAGCCAATGCTTGATGTTGGAAATATTGTTGAGACTAGCAAAGTGACCCGCAACGGTCGTATATTTGCACCAGTTGTTCGTAGAGATATTAGTACAGGAAAGAAAATTGTTGAAAATGTTGAACCCAAGAAGGCAATGGGTGAATCTAGTGGAGCTACACTAGAAAAAGAGGTGGACTATATTTTAAAGATAATCAAGATGAGCGACTACAAAATTATAGATCAGCTACTGCAGACTCCTTCAAAAATATCTATCTTGGCTTTATTGATGAACTCCTCTGCTCACAGAGAATCTTTGATGAGGGTATTGGACCAAGATTTTGTGGGATGTGACATGCCTGTAGACTAATTCAGCAGTGTAGCGGGGAACATTATGTCATGTAATAACCTGAGTTTCTGCGACAATGAATTTCCAGATGAAGGAAGGAATCACAACTTGGCCCTCCACATCTCTATGAACTGTAAGAATGATTCACTATCCAACGTGCTGATTGATAATGGATCTGCTTTGAACGTTATACCAATAAGTACACTTATGAAGTTGAAATATCAAGGAACGCCCATGCGCCCAAGTGGCATTATTATGAAAGCGTTTTATGGATAAAGGAAATCTGTTATTGGTGAAGTGAACTTGCCTATTCATATAGGCCCACATTTGTTTCAGATTACTTTCCAGGTCATGGATATTGTACCCGCTTATAGATACTTGCTGGGACGGTCATAGATACATGAGGCAGGGGTTGTCACTTTGAATTTACACCAAAAGCTGATGTTTGTATGCGAAGGAAAAGTGGTGATTATAAATGGAGAACAAGCATTATTGATATCTCATTTGTCCTCTTTCAACATTGTGGAGGTGGATGAAGCTGCTGTTGGAACCCAGTTCCAAGCTTTATCCATTGACAACATAAATGGAAATGACAATTCTATGGTTTCACTTAAAGATGCGCAACAGGTTATGCGTAATGGTCATAGTGAAATATGGGGACAGATTGTGGATCCACCTGTAAACAAGGATAGAGCTGGCTTGAGGTTCTCTGTGAAGAATGATAAAGGTAAGAGCATGAAGCTGAAGTCTGTTGCAGGCAAGTATCAAGACATCTTCCGTAGAGGGGGTTATCTTCATCCAACTGTTTCCGAGATTAATTCCATTGTTGAAGATGAAGCAGAGCCAGAAATTGCGAATTTTGTGACGCACAGAGTTAGCATTCAAAACGGGATCACCATTGATGTTCCCTCTTGCATACATGTTTCAAAGTAATATGTTTTGTTAATATTTTTGAAAACCTTTCACTCTGCCCAAGGTGAAATTATTGATATTGTATGGGCTTATCTGTTTGTTGGGACTTTTAAAATCAATAAAAAAGTTGTCTTTGTTTCCTAAATTGTGTTTTTATTTTTTTTATTTTTTTCTTAGAAAATGGTAATTAGAAAAAACCTTTCAAAATAAATAATAACTGAAATTCAATATGCATGATCACTTGTTATATGTGTCAGTTTCTAAAAGAAATCATAAATCATATGTGCAGATTAATTTAAAAACTCGTTGAATACAATGACCCTGCATCCTCTCCCAACTTTGAGTGTATTGTGTATGGGGATGAAGAAGAATACTACAATGAGATCCCAGAAGAGGTCTCATGGTTGCTTGAGCACGAGGAGGATGCCATTCAGCCATATAAAGAGCTATTGGAAGTAATTAATTTGGGTTCAGAAGAAGATCCGAAGGAAGTCAAGATTGGAGAGTTACTGCATTCTGATGTGAAGAGTAGGTTGATTAAGTTGTTGAAAGAGTATGTGGACATTTTTTCTTGGTCTTACCAAGATATGCCCGGTCTTGATACAAATATTATAGAGCACCGTTTGCGGTTGAAGCTAGAGTGTCCGCCAATCAAACAGAAGTTGGGAAGAACTCACCCAGATATGGCAGTGAAGATCAAAGAGGAAGTTCTAAAGCATATTAATATCGGTTTTCTTGTGACATCAGTGTACCCTCAATAGATTGCCAATATTTTCCCAGTACCAAAGAAAGACAGAAAAGTTCGCATGTGCGTAGATTACAGAGATCTAAATAAAGTTAGTCCAAAAGATGATTTACCATTGCCACACATTGATATGTTAGTGGATAGCACAGAAAAATTCAAAGTTTTCTCATTCATGGACGGATTTTCCGGGTATAATAAAATAAGAATGGCTCCTGAGGACAGGAAAAAAACAACGTTTATCACACCTTGGGGAACATTATGTTACAAAGTGATGCCCTTCGGGTTGAAGAACGCTGGAGCAATGTACAAGAGGGCTATGAAAACCCTATTCCATGACCTGATGCACAAGAGAATTGAGGTATATGTCGATGATATGATTTCTAAATCCCAGATTGAAGAAGGGCATGTAGAAGATTTGTTGAAGTTGTTTAAGCGTTTGAGGAAGTATCGTCTCCGCTTGAATCCAAATAAATGTACCTACGGTGTTCGATCATGGAAATTGTTGGGTTTCATTGTTAGCCAGAGAGGAATTGAAGTTGACCCTGATAAAGTCAAAGAAATTTAAGAAATGCCAGCGCCAAGAACTGAAAAGCAAGTCAGAGGGTTCCTCAGGCGTTTGAATTATATCTCTAGATTCATTTCCCATATGACTGTAACGTGTGAACCAATCTTTAAGTTGTTAAAGAAAGATCAAGGTTGTGTATGGACAGATGATTGCCAAAGGGCATTTAAAAGTATTAAAGAATATCTACTTGAACCTCCTATCTTGCTCCCTCCCGTTGAAGGAAGACCATTGATTATGTATCTGACAGTGTTAGATAATTTCATGGGTTGTATTCTGGGACAACAAGATGAAACAGGGAAGAAAGAGTATGCCATTTATTATCTCAGTAAAAAGTTTACTAATTGTTAATCACGGTATTCCATGCTGGAAAAGACATGTTGTGCTCTGGCCTGGGCGGAAAAACATTTGCGGCATTATATGTTGAATCACAATACTTTGTTGATCTCCAAAATGGATCCAATCAAGTACGTTGTTGAAAAGCCTGCTCTTACTGGGAGAACTTCCCGCTGGTAGATGTTGTTATCTGAATATGACATTGAATACCTCACTCAAAAATCTATTAAGAGAAGCGTGTTGGCAGATTATCTTGCTCACCAACCAGTTGATGATTATCAGTCTGCGAAGTATGATTTCCCTGATGAGGATGTGATGTTTCTGAAAGTGAAAGATTGTGATGAACCATTGCCTGAGGAAGGTCCAGATCCTGAATATTGCTAGAGTATGATATTTGATGGAGCTTTGAATGCTTATGGTAAAGGAATTGGTGTTATGATTGTCACTCCACATGGATCACACATTCCTTTTACTGCAATGTTGACATTTGAATGTACTAATAATATGGCAGAATATGAGGCTTGCATCATGGGTCTCGAGGAAGCTATTGATCTCAGAATTAAAATTCTAGATGCGTATGGTGATTCATCTTTGGTGATAAATCATATTAATGGAGAGTGGGATACTCGTCACCCCGACTTGATCCCTTATAAATATTATGCTAGAAGATTGTTACCATTCTTTAATAAAGTTGAATTCCATCACATTCCTAGAGATGAAAATCAAATGGCGGATGCTCTGGAAACTCTGGCTTCTATGTATCAAGTGAATACTTGGAATGATATACCTCTAATTATAGTTTGGCAATTGGATAGTCCCGCTCATGTGCTCAGGAAGATCTTGTCTTTTAACGCTGATTCTAGGGGCAAGTGGACTCCCAATTTTGAAGGCCCGTATGTTGTCAAGAAAGCCTTCTCTGGTGGAGTATTAATTCTTGAAACTATGGATAGTGAGGAGTTCCCACATCCCATGAATGTTGATGTAGTCAAGAAATACTTCGCCTAAAGAAATAAAAAGAACAGCTCGCTAAGTTGAAAACTCGAAAGGGCGACTTAGGCAAAAAAGAGCGTCTCGGTAGACCGAAAACCCGAAAGGGAGGTCTAGGCAAAAATTAGAGACATAAACAGAATAAATTTCCCACTAAGTTGAAAACCCGCAAGGGCATCTTAGGAAAAAGTTAGGGATTTTCTTGGCAAGTAACTACATCAGACAAGACTTGATCATTGAAGCAACAATCTTCTTGGATCCTTACCATACTTCAACGGAAGTTGCTGCTCAGGATTTCAAAAGTTTTTAGAGGGGATATTGGTCATTGTATCTCAATGTATCTCTTCCATTATATATTACCATTTTCTGAAATTTGTAATCATCCATGGAGTCTCACCATTCGCAAACTACCATTCTATCAATGAAATTTGAGCTTTTACCCAATTCTTTGTATTTCTTGTTTTATTTAGCTTGCAAAGACTCCATTTATTATTGATAATAATTTTCAAAGCGAAGAGATTAAATAACAAAACTGTTTTTCAAAAAGTATTTAAAATTTACTTTTACTTTAGATTTTATGATTCAAGAGGAAAATAAAAGTAGTGATCACAGGAACGGACGAACTCCAGTGGTTTTGAGAAGTTTTGTTTCCCCCAGGAAGGTTTTCTCAGGACGTTTTCGCTATATTGGGTTTGTGGCTCCAGTGTCCCCAGTCAAGTCTTGGTTCATTTTTCTTCTTTTCTGAGTTTGCATGAGATGAAGACTCAATCCAAGATTTCTCCTGTGAAGGTTTCGTTTATTGGATAAAAGTCCTCTTTTCCCATAAAAGTTGGTACAGTTATTACTCTCGAAGAACACGTATCTCCGGTTTCCCCAGTGAAGAACGTATATTGGTTTCCCCTTGATGATGTGGTGTTTGATCTCCTCAATGGAGTCAGCACAAAGTCCCTAATAAATGTCTCGATATTGAAGCGTTATGTGCCTTAGTGAAGTTTGTATATTTTTCCTCCTTCAAAATGGGACTGAATTCCCCAGTGAATGATTTGATGATTTGGTGTTCATCTGCTTTATTTGAAATTAGTTTTGCAATCCCAAGTAGAAGTGTTACTTTTGAAAATATTTATTTCCCCATTGAAGTCTGAGTGATATTCCCTGGTGAAGCCTGGAGAAGGATGTTATCTCCCTGTATCTGTATTGTTTTGTCGCTATGTTATATTTCTCCCCAGTAAGGTTAAGCCACGCAGTAGGACTTTGTTTCCTCAATTGGTGCCTATTTTCTTATGGAATGATCGTCTTGGATGTGATTTAGCCGAGTGTTGTTTGCGCCCGAATTGGTTTTGTTTGTTTATCCCCAGTACTATATGTTTGTTTTGTCAGCATATGCACGATAGCACTCATACATTCATGCATACATCATGCATAACTAAACTTAGAGAATCATTGCTCATTCATATCCATTGATATTTTGTTGAGATATTACCCTATTTTGCAGATTTGTGTTGTCCTCTCTCCAATAGAGTGTCAGCTTTAAGCAAAAAGTGTATATTCTTTCAATTTCCCCACTGAGTTACCGCTCGTGGAAGATTTTTTGCTTTAGCCTTCCTACACAACTCCTCAACTGGATGATTTGAGTTTCCCTCTTGAATTCATTTCTCAAAGAATGTATTTTGGTAGACCGTTTTACTCCAGTTTATTTATGGATTGAATCTTTGTTTCCCAGCAATATTATTACTTTGGATTTATGAAAGCTTTGAGTTTTGGTTTGAGAATGTGCATTTATTTTGCACGAGAAGACTTTATCTCCCCAGCAGGAATATGTCGACATTTCCCTAGGAAATCTTTTTTTTCAAGTCTCCATAACGGCAAATAGCAGGTCTTTTTATTTGAGCAACTTGTATTTCCCCATAAAAGTCGATGTTGCTTTCCTTTACTATCTTCTCTATGAGTGGATAGTTAGTCGTCCAATACAATATGGATGTTTCGTTAAGAAATATTAGCAAGTGGTAGTCTCTTTATTTGAGACAACTTATATATTACCCTTTCCAGGCAGAATACCTCGATTAAAGAAGAAGTTGAGACCCGTTCTAGGCGAAACTCCAGAATTTCGGGAAAAGACTTGTTATATTTTTGCTACCTTTAGTGAACGTTGGTAGTTCATCGTCAGTGAACGACGATGCTATGATATATTCTCTCTCTACTTTCTATGAAAGTTGGTAGGTCATCGGAAATAAACGTCGATGATTGTTATCTTTTTGCTACCCTTAATGAATGTTGGTAGTTCATCATCAGTGAACGGTGATGCTATGATATATTCTCTTTCTACCTTCAGTGAAAGTTGGTAGGTCAGCGACAGTAAACGTCGATAATTGTTATCTTTTTACTACCCTTAATGAACGTTGGTAGTTCATCATCAGTGAACAGCGATGCTATGATATATTCTATTTCTACCTTCAGTGAAAGTTGGTAGGTCATCGGCAGTGAACGTCGATGTTTGTTATCTTTTTTCTACCCTTAGTGAACGTTGGTAGTTCATCGTCAGTGAATGGTCGTGCTATGATATTTCTTTTCCTTCTACCTTCAGTAAAAGTTGGTAGGTCTCCATCAGTGAAAGTTGGTGATTTTTATCTTTTTGCTATCTTCAGTGAAAGTTAGTAGTCCATCGTCAGTGAACGACGGTGCTATGATATTTCTTTTCCTTCTACCTTCAGTGAAAGTTGGTAGGTCACCTTCAGTGAAAGTTAGTGATTGTTATCTTTTTGCTATCCTCAGTGAATGTTGGTAGTTCATCGTCAGTGAATGACGATGCTATTATATATTCTCTCTCCACCTTCAGTGAAAGTTGGAAGGTCATCAGCAGTAAAAGTTGATGATTGTTATCTTTTTGCTACCCTCAGTGAACTTTGGTAGTTCATCGTTAGTGAAAGGCAATGCTATGATATATTCTCTTTCTACCTTCAGTAAAAGTTGGTAGGTCATCGGCAGTGAACATCGATGATTGTCATCTTTTTGCTACCCTCAGTGAATGTTGTTATTTCATCGTCAGTGAATGGTGGTGCTATGATATTTCTTTTCCTTCTACCTTCAGTGAAAGTTGGTAGGTCACCATCAGTGAAAGTTGGTGATTGTTATCTTTTTGCTATCTTTAGTGAATGTTGGTAGTTCATCGTTAGTGAACGGCGGTGCTATGATATTTCTTTTCCTTCTACCTTCAGTAAAAGTTAGTAGGTCACTATTACACGGTGGGAGAACTGACTTGGGTTTTTCACATTTGATTGCAATTGTTGCGGATAGAAAGAGTCGCCACCGACTTTTATTTTATCCAATAAGGAAAGGGTGAAAAAAACAGGAAAGATATTTAGAGATGTTTTCTTGAGTTCGGGGGGTAGATTATGAAAAGGGAAGGGATTAACACCCTTTTCATCCGTAGTTATCTACGGGATCTTAGTTTCTTGCTAGATCACTTACTTTTGTTTGAATGTATGCTTGTGGTGTGGGTTTTGAAAGTATTTTGAAAATGTCTTTGTAATGGTTCTTATTTCTATAAGAACGCGTACAAAGTGTTGTTTCAAAAATAGTTCAAAGAGGTGTTTGTGGAATTTGTTTTTGAAACTGATTTTGAAAAGGTGTCTTTGTAATGGCTCTCGTTTCTATAAGAATGCGTACAAAGTGTTGTCTTTTGAAAATGTTTCAAATGAGTGTGTGGGTGTATAAAATGTTTTTGTTGTGAGCAAGCGAGCAACTAGGAGCAAATCTACCTACTCAAAAGGTCTTAGATGTTCTTTTCCTCCTCTTTTAGATGTTGCTATCTTACCATTGTTTTGGTAAGAAGCCCCATCATTGGATGTGAAGGGACGGGCATGGGACGTTTGTATAGTCATAGAAGGAAACCTATGGACGTTTTAGTAATGTCGTTTAGGGATTAGATCATTTACAGAAGGCAACATCGAGGGTCATCGAGGGACTACGATCTTTCATCGAGGGTCTTTGCTAAAACGCCCATGTTCGATGGACATGACTATTTTCTGATAGGAAACAAGTGAGGTTACCCTAAGGGTGCATGTGTGAATAGTTTGTTTGATTTTCATGCATTTTGTCTTGATTTTTAGGTGTTCTATTTGTTGGTTTTATCTTTCCATACACGCCTAATTAGTAGCATTTGTACAAAGTAAATAAAATGAAGAAATATAAAATCCTTCACTATTACAACCATATCAAAAGGCATAAAAATATGAAGGAAAAAATAAGATAAAAGTAAGAAAAATGAGTGTCTTTCGATTGGGGGTAAGAAACATTCGATTTGCATTCTGTTGGGCTCCTTCGATTGGGGCTGGAAACAACAAAGTCAGGTCTTTCAATTAGGGGCTGGCATCAGTGTAGGCATGCTTTTCGTCTGGGCCTGGAAGCAGCAGGTTGTGCCTTTCAATTTGGGGCTGGCACCAGCAGGGTCATGTCTTTCGATTGAGCACTGGCACCAGTGAGGTCATGTCCTTCGATTGGCCTGGAAGTCAGTGTGTGGCGAAGCCCAAGGTTCTGCCTTTCGATTCTGCCTGGGAACCAGTGTGGTGCATCCTGCCTTTCTTAGATGTCAGCAAGGAAGCCCAAGGCTTCGTTTCATGTTTCCTTTACCCTGTTTCTTTCGTTTAAGGCATTAAATGGCAACATGGCCTAAGGCTATGCTAATATTTATCTTGCAAATAGTTTAATAGTTAAAGCATATTTAATTAAACAAGCAGCAAAATGAAAGGGGGTTAGCTCTGAAAACATGTTAAGAGGGTGGAAACGAAAAGAGCAAAAAATGTTATGTACATTGTGATACGGTGGGAGAACTGACTTGAGGTTTTGCGTTTGTATTCGCACTTGTTCGGTTTAGCAAGAGTCGCCACCGACTTTTTATTTTATCCTAAAGGAAAGGTTAAAAAGCACAGGAAAAACCTTTTGAGATGTTTCGTGGGTTCGAGGGGTAGATTATGAAAAGGGAAGGTATTAGCACCCTTTTCATCCATGGTTATCCATGGGCTCTTAGTTACTTGGTTTTAGATCACTTGCCTCGATTTTCGATTGCTTGAAAATGGTGTGTGTATGTGTGTGTTTTGAAAATGTTTTTGAAATAGATGCCTTTGTTTCGGTAACCATTGTAATGACTCGTGTTTGAGTATATACAACGGTGTGTATCTTTTTGAAAAGATGTTTCAAATGTTTTTGGAAGTTTGTTTTGAAAGTGTTTGTGAAGTGTGGTTTTGAAAAGGAGGCAAGTGTTTTTGCAAGTTGATTTCAAGTAACTAAGATTTTTGTCTACCCCTATTGTACTCAAAGGTTTTTCTCAAGTTTTTAACCCTTTTAACAATTTTGTTCCACCATTGTATTTGGTGGACAATCTTGCGTTTAGGATGTTTTAACGGGACAGGTGCGGGTCATCGTATGGACCATGAATGCAATGATGCCAAGTGTCTTTGGCAATTTTGCTCGAAGGGACTATGATCATTCTGTTTAGGCAACTTTCGAAAGCGTCATCGAGGGACTTATGATCATTTGAATTGTTTTTGCCAAAGAAACTAGACGTGCAAGCATGGCCCATTTTGGAAGACAACATGTGGGATTACCCTAGGGGGTGCAAGTGTGATTGTGTATTGATTTCATGCATTTGTCTTTGTATTAGATTATCTAGCGTTTGATTTTATGTACATGCAAACCCTAGGTCTAATCATGGTATAATTCGAAAGCATTAAATTGCGGGAATTTAAAATCTACGCTATTACAAATGGTATCCGGGAGTGGGGGTACAAATGTACAAATGGGGATGAGACTTAAATAATTACAACCAAATCGAATCGACCACGATGTAAAATGTATCGAATATACAAAAATAAGCAAATGTATAATGTATCAATGTAAAATGTATTGTGTATGTGTAAGTGCAATTTATTTACAAGTGGAAATGTGAATTTAATAAGAAAATTAAATATTGTTTATTTGTCAAGTATTATTATCCACATTTGATTTAAATTTGTATTTTTATATTTTTTGTTTAATATGTACAAAGAAAGTATTTTTTGGAAGAGAAAAGTATTAACTTAAAGAAAAATTATGTATTGATTTATTTATGGACAAATAAGATATTTTAAGAAAAAAGAAAGAAATGTTTTAAGTTTTAATTATATTATGTATTATTGTTTTATGTACAAATAAGGAAAATTTAAGAAAAGGAAAAGAATATTTTAAGTTCTATTTCTTATACATTAGTATTTTAGTATTAATATATATTCATACAAGAGTTTTAAAAAAAAATGTTTTAAACTTGAGAAAAATATATTGTGTTCAAGATTATAATTATGTTGTAAAAAGGTATTATTAATAAAAATTTGATGTAAAAATAATGTGTTAATTTGTATATATAAAAATGACATGATAAGTGAAAAGGTTTGAAAGAATTAAAAAGGCTTTAGGGTTTTAGGCCCAAACTGAAACGAGGGGAAACTGAAGTAAAAAAAGGGGGTGTTCTGATGCAATACATTTGGGCTTAAGGGATAGAAAAGGCAAAGGCCCAAACGTTTTAACAATGTTTTAGGGTTGCTGATTATTGTTTCATTAGGGAAAACTTGGGGTTCGTGAAACAGAAGCGGCGCCGTTCATTTCGCTCGTTCCTCTTCGTCTTTCTTTCGTACGCCTCCGCCTTTGAGCTTCTCCTTCGCCCAAGCCACCAGCGCAACCATCCTTCCTCTTCCCTCCATGGAGCATCCAAGCAACAGTTTAAAAGGTAGATTTCCCGTTTCAATCTTGTTTAGGGTTTTCGTTATTATCTGATTTCATGTTTTGATTTGAGTTCTGATTTAAGTATTTTGTTTGCCATTTTGAAATGCATGCAAAGGGTATGAGAAGACTACCTCTTGGGGACGGAGGAGGTGGGGATTAGGAGGCGCATGGAGTGGCTTGGGCAGAAACGCGCGATGTTGAACATTTGAGCTACCTTGGAGCCCTGGTATTTCGTGTTTTGCCTTTAGGTTTTGTGATGCATTTCTGAAAACCTCTGTACAACTTTTTTCTCTTCTATATCTTTTTGCCTCGCTTTTGTTGCCCTTTGAATTGTTGAGTTGTCTGTTATGTCCGCCTATGATGAGAGTTCTCTGAGGCCTTGTGTTTCCTTGAATGCTTAGGTTTCTAGTTCATGTTTGTTGGCTTCAGCAGGCTGTTAGCTTGGTTCAGGTTTGGGAGGCCTTTAGGTTCTGTTTATGCAGTGTGTTTGAAATCACAGGTTTTAGGTTTATGGGACTTCAACAGGTTGAGGGTTTATGTGTGAACTTACAGGTTTTGTTGACAGTGGTCTTTGCTTCAGGCTTGTGGCTTCAGCAGGTTATTTGGGTGTTTAGGCTTTTTTGGTTTACTGGTTTTAGGCTTATGCTTCAGCTTGGCATGGCTGTTGGTGAACTTGCAGGTTTTTTAGCTTTGAGGCCACAGGGTTCTTGTTTTAAGCAGGGGTTGACAGGTTTTAAGGCAGCTTGGTGTTTTTTGTGAACTGGTTTTGAACTAAGGCTTTGTATTTTTTGTGAACTGGTTTGGAGGCTAGCCAATTTGTGGTTTTGACAGGTTTATGTATTTTCTTATGTTTTCTCCCCCCTCCTCTACTGTTTCATTGCAGTTTGTTTTATATTGCCTTAAGCCTAAAGCCAGAAACTGTAAGCCCAATCTCTTTTTTCTCTTCCTTCTCTCTCTAGTACAGTTAAAACATTAAATAATGTTTATGTCTGTACTTTTTCTGAAAAGGCAACTGCTGGGAAATGATGAAGTTGAATATGCTTGCTTGCAATATTGGTTTTAACCTGCATGCTTTATCTCTTTTCCATACTTTGTGCTGCATCTGACTAGCCTTTTGGACAGTTTGACATTGGACTTTGTTTGGCAATTTGAACTTTTATACATGTTGTTGGTTTTGAACTATGCAGTTGGTTTGACATTGGAACTCAGTTTGCCTTTGGATTTATAATTGCACCTGCTGTTTGTTTTGAACTATGCAGTTGGTTGGCCAATTTTGAATTTGTGCATTTTTGAACTTTGCATTTCATGTTTAGCAAGCAATATTCATCCCTCTTTGTGAACCGGGAGAAATCCCGTGATTTGCAGAGAGGGCTAACTGATTCCAGTCAGTTGCCTTTAATGATGAGCCCAAATTAACTGCTTGCCTTTAATTCAATTTATCTGCTTCTGACTTTTCTTATTTTCTTATTTTTTTTGCAGATAAAACTCAATGGAGCATTGGACGGAAGATGAAGACTTAGGAATTTTCTTAGAATAGTTTTTTATTTCAATTTCAATTGTCTGTAAAATTATCATTGTAAATACTTCGTAAATGAATACTGTATTTAAATAATAATTGTAACAAATAAATGAAAAATGAATAAAATCTATTTTTTATCAATTAATTCCTTTTCTTTTTCTCAATTGTTTATTTTATTATTTATAATTCTTGAATTATAATAAATGGAAATAAATTCCAATTATCTTAACTTAGAATAAATAAACAATTAAATAAACATTGGTTTCAGCATTGATCAATTAATAAACATGGCATTTCACAAATTCAAAGCAATGCACAGTCAATCACAACAACTGCCCAAACGTCTTTTCCTTTTACTGATTTTAATCAAGCACTGCAAACTCAATCCAAATGCCTCAGTCCATATCTCGGAATAACTTGAAAAGCACTGTAGAATTTAAATATTTCTGAGGAATCTGCGTACAAAAACCCTAATTCCTAATCAAATGCCAAGGAAACGTTCGCCTAATCAAAGCTGATCCGAAATCAACCAAACCCTAAGAAAACTTGTATGAACTGTTCTAGAGCCATGAAAATCAATGAAAACCCTAATTTTATCTGACTGACGAGAAAAGTCTGTTTGACGATTCTTGAGCCAGTCTGAAAAATCAGGAAAAGCCCGAAACTGCGATTTCTTGTGGAAAAATACGAGGGAAAATTTTGGGGTACAACATACATGATATTTGAAACGAAAAGCTTAGAGTCAGAATGACTTACCTCAAAGTTGGTGTGTGGGCTTAGAGCTTTAACTGCTGCCGCTAGAAGGAGGGGATTCGAAGGAATGTAAAGTGTTTGTTCTTCACAATTGCTCAAGGGCTTTGGAGATTTTGTTTTGTTTGAGAAAATTTGGGAGATTCCTTCCTCTTGTCCAAAGATCCTCCCTCAGTTTTGCAAAAATTCCTCTATTTATAGAGAAAAAGAATGGACATCTCTTCAATAGCCAGCCTTGCAAAACAATAAAATAATGAAACGTGAAAGGTACAAGTGGGGGCCTTTGGCAGTTGGGGCACAGAAGTTGTGACTTGTTCTTCTGGCCCTGCTCTTTGTTCAGACCAAAATCAGGCTGAAAGCTGCTTTTGTGATAAAAGTGTTCTCTATGAAAAGAAAGAGTATGTAGCCTTTTGTCAAGAATAGTATTATCCAAAAGACCAAGTTCAAAACCTTTGTACAAACCTCTGATTATGTGAAGATTTGGAAGCAAATTAGCTTGACAAGTAAGATTTGGTCTTGGGATTTGTTCATACTTTCTTCAAACAAGCTTTCTTCGAATGGCCTGGACTGGATTTGAAGCATGTTGATTTGAAAGGAACCAGAACTTCAAACGAAGCTTTGTAGGTAGATACTTTTTGTTCAATCGAAGGCTTGCCTTCCTAGGGGTCACATGTGGCCAAACGAAAGAGTGTACGTGGGGGTCCCTATCTTGTGACTGTTTAGCATGAGGGGAGTTAAATGCATAAACGAAAGGTTTGACCTTGTGCTGAAGGATTCATGCCCAAACGAAAAAAGCACGCAGGCACTAAAATTTGTCCAATCGAAGAGTTTTCCTTATAGGGGGCACATGTGGCCAGTAACTTGTGTTGAAGGAATCACATGCCAAAATGAAGCTAACATGATGGGAGTCAAATGCCTTGTGTCTGTTTAGCATGAGGGAAGTTCCTTCGGAATTGAAGAGTGATCCTTCAAGGGAAGCAATAACTTAGCCAAATCTTGCATGAAGATATCTCTTGGCCCAAACGAAACTTGTATGAAGCAAAGTCTGCAAGGGGCCCTTGGTGCAAGTGAATTCGAAGGATGCATAGAGATGGTAATTTTGTCCCACCGAAGCTTGCCCCAAAAAAAACAACATGCAAGCAGCAGGTAGCAGGCAGCATGTGCCTAATCGAAGTAGCTTGCAGGCAACATGTGCCCAATTGAAGTAGTTTGGAGGCATCATATGGAAGCAGGCAACATGTTCCCAATCGAAGCATCTTGCAGGAAGTATGCAGTAGGCAACATGTGCCCAATCGAAGTAGCCTGCAGGAAGCATGTGCCCAATCGAAGCAGCTTGCAGGAAGCATGTGCCCAATCGAAGCAAACTTATTATCTCTTTGATTTTGTCAAAAAACAAATTTATCTATTTTCTTCCTTTTTGACAGTTTTCCCTTAATTTTGGCACTTGAAAATTCCAATGCACTTATGCAAGCCTAAATCCCGAGAATCCTTGTGAGAAAACCCTTGAGAATTGAGAGGGAAAATTTTGGGGTATAACAACTGCCCCTATTCAATCTTCTTACACCTGAAGAGTTAGATGGGAAAATCTGCCATTCGTGACTTGAAGGTGGAAGGTGATTGAACACTAGAGTGCCCATAAATTTGCACTCGTCTGAGATGATACTTGACTGTGTAGATAGTATTGGGAATGGGCTTATAGATGCCATTTAGAAAAGATGACGAAAGATCGTCAGAGATGGGCTTAAAGATGCCATCATA
Organism: Vicia faba; assembly: GCA_948472305.1. NCBI lineage: Eukaryota > Viridiplantae > Streptophyta > Magnoliopsida > Fabales > Fabaceae > Vicia > Vicia faba. Next base: position 858,119,223 of record OX451735.1, on the reverse strand, counting down.
ATGTGACAGAGAGTTGTCAAATATGGGCTTAAAGATGCCATCCAAAACAATGTTGACTTCATGAGATATCCCTTTGTGGGAATTCCTGCTCTTGCTGTTAGAGAGGACTCCGCTGAGGAATGTTGGACTCTTTAGTTGTCTGTTACTCTACTGGGGAGTCCTCACTTGATTGAAGAGACGGAAGTGAACTACTAACTGGTCAAGATCCAGGCTTTATAGTGTCTTACTGAGGACAATAAGACTAACTTTTATTTGGTCGTTCTCCAGGCTTCACAGTGACTTATTGGGGAAATGAGATTAAATCGTTATCTGGTCGGGATCCCGACTTTGCAGTAATTGTATACATTTACTATTATCTGGCTGTATCCAAGCTTCAACGGTTTGAAGAAATTAAGTTGTTATCTGGTCGGGTTCAGGCTTCAACTTGAATCTGAGGTGTACCGTTATCTGGTCGTATTTAGGCTTCGGTGATTTGAAGAAATTAAGCTACTATCTGGTTGGGTCCAAGATTCAACTTGAATCTGAGGTATACTACTATCCGGTCGAGTCCAGGCTTCATAGTAATTGACATAGTAAACTGCTATTTGGTCGGGTTCCAGGCTTCACAGTGCTTTATACTATTATCTGGTCAAAATCCAGGCTTCACAGTGTCTTTGAAGAAGTGAACTACTATCTGGTCGGATTCCAGGCTTCACAGTACCTTATACTGTTATCTGGTCGAAACCCAAGCTTCTTAGTGTCTTTGAAGAAGTGAACTTCTATTTGGTCGGATTACAGGCTTCGCAGCACTTTATACTATTATCTGGTCAAAATCCAGGCTTCATAGTGTCTTTGAAGAAATGAACTAAAATCTGGTCAGATTCTAGGCTTCGTAGCACCTAATATCGTTATCTGGTCGAAATCCAGGCTTCACAGTGTCTTTGAAGAAGTGAACTACTATCTGGTCGGATTCCAGGCTTCACAACACCTTATACCATTATTTAGTCGAAATCCAGGCTTCACAGTGTCTTTGAAGAAGTGAACTACTATGTGGTCGGATTCCAGGCTTCGCAACACCTTATACCGTTATCTGGTCGAAATCCAGGCTTCACAATGTCTTTGAAGAAGTGAACTACTATCTGGTCGGATTCTAGGCTTCGTAGCACCTCATACCGTTATCTGGTCAAAGTTCAGGCTTCACAGTATCTTTGAAGAATTGAACTACTATCTGGTCGAATTCTAGGCTTCGCAACACCTTATACCGTTATCTGGTCGAAATCTAGACTTCACAATGTCTTTGAAGAAGTTAACTACTATCTGGTCGGATTCCAGGCTTCGCAACACCTTATACTGTTATCTGGTCAAAATCCAGGCTTCACAGTGTCTTTTGAAGATGTGAACTACTATCTAGTCGGATTCCAGGCTTCGCAGCACCTTATACCGTTATCTAGTCTAAATCTAGGCTTCACAGTGTCTTAAAGTGTTGATTGACTATTATCTGATCAGTTTTTGGGCTTCATAGCTTCCTTAACTGGAATGGAATTCTTAGTATCGATTTGACTGAACCAGGGGAATACCTTGAATTAACTTTGACTGGCATAGTAATCAGGAGAATCTTAGTAGCGATTCAACTGACCCAGACGAAAGTCTTGGAATATCTTCCACTGGCATAATAATCAGAGAGATCTTAGTGTCGATCTGGCTGATCCAGAGAAAATCTTGTGAGGACATCTTTGTGGAAAATCCTGGAATAGTCCTTCGTTAGACGTAGCTTGTTGATTTGATCTTTTCCCTAAAAGGTAAAGAGTTAGTTGTATGCAATGTCATGATGTATGCATTGCGTAATGATGTTCTCAAAAAAATGAGATTTGTGTTATATGTATTTTGTATGCATATTCTATGAATGTTGTTGAAATGTAATTTTGTCTTGGAAAATAAATCCTTGACAAATGACAGGGAGTCATCAAATCCCGGACTGCTGTTGAAGAGTAGGTGTGTCTTCAAACTTTGCTTAGAATGTTTCCACCAGGGATTCCTATTTTTTTGTTTGAGGAGAACTCTGCTGGGGAATATTGAAAACTCTGTGGAGAGTGTTGATTCCTGCTTGGGGAAAAGAGTTCAGGAGTCTCAGTTGTTCGTTTCTCTACTGGGGAGTCGAAGTTGAACTGATATTTGGTTGGGTCCAGGCTTCACAGTAACTTGCTGGAGATTGTAGAGTAGCCTACTGGGGAAGAGGAGTTGTGGTCTTTTGATTTGCATTAGTCGGAGAGGCAAACTCAAGCTGGGGAATCCTGTCGTTTGTTGGGGAAATAGACCCTGTTTCTTAGTCTGTTGGAGAGGTAACGACTTCACTGGGAAAATCCTCGAGGATTCTTGAGGCTGTGTCAGCTGGGGAAAAGGTTTTCAGAGATTAAACTCTGGCTGAGGATTCATCCTATGAGAAGTATTTTCGGGAGATTTGTCACTGCCCCTAATAGCAAGTGTTTGTGGCACTTCCAGGAACTAATTGACTGTACGTAACCCGTTCAATGCCCCAATTGATGGAGATGGAGACCTGCCCCTGGTTTTTCAGCACCTCTTGAGAGATTTCTTGGAATCTTGATTGGACTGTCCCAGGTGTGCTGGATAATGACATGTCATGCCCCCTTGTTAATAGGAGATTTGTCATTGGAAGTGTCATCCTACTTGAAGTGGTTTTATTCACTGAGAGATCTTTCGTTCATCGGATATTCGTTGTGAATTTATCTACTGTCAAACAAATAGCCATACGCAAACAACAATATTCAAATAATGCAAAGTTTATGCTTGTCTTGAAGTTTTGAAAATGCATTTTAGAAAGTAAAGAAATTTTGTAAGAAAATTCAAACTCAGGATTTAGAGTAAGGCCTTATAGGAGTCAGGATACCTTTTGTAACAGTATGCTTTCGAACTAACCCATGCTTCAATTAGGACTTTTGAAGGGTTGTAGCGTTACTTGGTTCACTGTTTAAGAAACAAAGGATAAAGGCTCAAAGTGTATTTGTATCTGCCTGTTCTTCATGATGTTCTTCAATCCTAAACTCAACTAATTGTGCGTTTGAACTCCAATTGAGTCTGGAATGACGTTTTGGTGATGGTTCAGACAAGTTAAGTTTATCAAAAGGCAGTCATTTTTTGCAACATTTTTCATGTTGTTGAGGACTTGTCGTGACCTCTTTTTTTGATTTGTTATCCCTAATTTTTGCCTGTCTGTTCTTGTTTTGAGATTACAGTCAGCGGGATTCCCCAGTTTTCCTAAGTCTCCGTTGTAGGTTTTGACTTAGTGGGCTTTTCTTTTTGAGAGATAATGATTGCCTATGTGATAGGGAATCATCACTGTCTTTTAATTCCAGGGGAATGGTTTTGTTGTCATTTGTTGTATTACGAGATGAGAGTTTACGACTAAACGTGCGTTTGAATTAACTAAGAGACTACCCTGCCCCAGGTTTTGATTAAAGGTTTCAATTTGTGTAAAAAAAGAAAAGTTCTACTTTTTTGGCTTGAAGGGGTGGACTAGGGATTATCTTTCTTAACTCCAATGTTTAGTATTTGAAAGAACGCCTATACATCATCAGTAAAGGTCTGTCCAAAAGCATACTGTATGAGATTATGGCATTGTTTTTGTCATCCTCCCTCTAAAGGGATGTAACTTGTAGCAAGAGTTGAATGTCATAAAGAGAGTAAAAAGCATAGTTTAAATATAGTGAAAATGAATGGATGAATTCAAGACAAACATATCCAATGCATTAATGAAACAAAGTTTGACATTAATAGATAATTGTTTGAATAATAAAAGAAATTACAACTGAGAATTCGAATAAATAGAAAATTTCCTCGCCAAGATCTTCGCTTTAAGTGGATGCCCTTGAGGGATGATAGAAGAGTTCCAGTTTATCGTATTGTCCAAACTCCAACACTCCTTCGTCAATTAGGTCTTGAATCCTGTTCTTCAGAGCTCAACAATTGTTCGTGTCGTGCCCAGGACCATCAGAATGGTATGCGCATCTCTCATTGGGATGGTAACTAAGAGCAACAGTGTTAGGATTTCTAGGAGGAGCCTTTAATGTAATTATATCCTCCTTCAACAAGTGTTGTAGCACCTGAGCTAGCGACATGCCAATCTAGGTAAATTGTCTCTTAGGTGTGCCCTCCTTGCGTTGATTCCCTTATTGTTGTTGGTGAGGTTGTTGTTGGACTCGAGACGCGGTAGCAATTTAGAACGGTCTACTTTCCACCACATTGGCTCCTTGTCTCATGGGAGGCTGAAAGGTGACTTGATCCCCAATCTTGACTGTTTGTTTCATGCGGTTGCAACCGTCTTGATGAAGTTGCTTGACAAGAACTTTCAGCTCTTCTTGTCCTTGAGCCAGATTTTGGATAAGAGCCATTTGGCCCACCAGTTGTCCCATCATTTGGACCTTCATTATGGCTATCTCAGTTTGTAACTGCTCCAACTGGTCATCTCTGTCGTCCCCAGGATTTCCCATGACCATGCCCCTTGTGAGGAGCGCCTTCACCTCTTCTTGTCCCTTAGATAGGTTCAAGAACATCTCTTGAAGTTGAGCGTTTTGAGCCTGGATGTCTTTCACCATTTGTTCCATATCCATCTTACTGAAATAAACAGTAGGAAAATAAGAAGACCTGTATGGGAGAAACCTGTCATGATATGATGCATGATATGATGCATGATATGTGGTTGCATATTTTAAAGGATCCCGCGGGGTAAATGTTAGTAGTCACTTATAGCTTTGATTGGAGAACTTCGTATCGATGTATGTCCCTCCATGAGAATTAAGCTCACCATGTCAAGTGGGTTGTAGCCCTTGACTCAAGTTGTTGTGCTTTATCTTTGACAGCATTTATCAAGAGGAAAATAAATCCTCTTGCCTCTTGATAAACGTCTGGTTCAACGTGACCATGCATCAAAGACCCTCGAGATCCTTGAAATGGTTATTGAAAATGCCATGGTATGATGTTATGATGTTATGTACAAGTATGCAAAATAAGCAAGTTGTTATGTACAAATAGTCATATACACACAAAGCAGACAAGTCCTTAGGTTTAGGCTTGCATGGGGCTTGTAGGTAAGTACCCTCTTGAAGTTTAGTTGGCTCAACCTGTCCTAGTTAATAGTAACCGAGTTCTAAGGGATCTTAATATCACTTACCTTTATTTTATGTATTGTCTCAGCTCAATAAATCTTTTCTTGCTGCCGAGACTTCCCAAAATTCTAGTCTCAACGAGTGTAATATCAAGTATCAACCAATTTTCAGCTTTCCATCGAAACCGATTATCTCACTACATCCTAATTGGCCAAGTTTGTTTAATTAAGGTTCTAAGGTTAGTTAGTGCTTCATGACGCCACTCAGCGGCCCTGTATTCTCCTCGATTCAACACAAGGGATATCGGTACCCACAAATGCGTCACACTTACGTAGCCATTGTTTCAACCATATCGGTCTACGCCGTACAGTTTCCACAATCTATTGCTACTTACCTAAAAAGGTGTCCCAGATCCGGGTAGAGGATCAAAGCAAGCCCAAACAAGGAACCAATGTATAGAATGCAAGTCAAACAAATAAATCAAGTAAATGTGATCTAGCCCTAAGGTAACCTCACTTTTAAGTTATTCCCCAGAAGAGTGGCCAGTTCTGTAACACGGTGGGAGAACTGACTTTGGTGTTTCGCGTTTGATTACAATTGTTGCGGATAGCAAGATTCGCCATTTACTTTTCTTTTATCCAATAAAGAAAGGCTAAAAATAACAGGAAAGACCTTTAGAGATGTTTTCTTGAGTTCATGGAGTAGATTATGAAAAGGGAAGGTATTAGCACCCTTTTCATCCGTAGTTATCTATGGGCTCTTATTTTCTTTCTAAATCACTTGCTTTTGTTTGAATGCGTGCTTGTGGTGTGGGTTTCGAAAGTGTTTTGAAAATGTCTTTGTAATGGTTCTCGTTTCTATAAGAACGCGTACAAAGTGTTGTTTCGAAAATAGTTCAAAGAGGTGTTTGTGGAATGTGTTTTTGAAAGTGATTTTGAAAAGGTGTCTATGTAATGGCTCTCGTTTCTATAAGAACGCGTACAAAGTGTTGTCTTTTGAAAATGTTTCAAATGAGTGTCTTGGTGTATAAAATGTTTTTGTTGTGAGCAAGCGAGCAACTAGGACAAAATATACCTACTCAAAGGGTCTTAGATGTTATTTTCCTCCTCCTTTAGATGTTTCTATCTTACCATTGTTTTGGTAAGAAGCCCCATTGTTGGATGTGAAGGGACGGGCGTGGGACGTTTATATAGTCATAGAAGGAAACCCATGGACGTTTTAGTAATGTCGTTTAGGGACTAGATCATTTATCAAAGGCAACATCGAGGGTCATCGAGGGACTACGATCTTTCAACGAGGGTCTTTGCTAAAACGCCCATGTTCGAGGGACATGACTATTTTCTGATAGGCAACAAGTGAGGTTACCTTAAGGGTGCATGTGTGAATAGTGTGTTTGATTTGCATGCATTTTGTCTTGATTTTTAGGTGGTCTATTTGTTGGTTTTATCTTGCCATACACGCCTAATTACTACCATTTGTACAAAGTAAATAAAATGCAGAAAGATAAAATCCTACACTATTACAACCATATCGAAATGCATAAAAATATGAAGGCAAAAATAAGATAAAAATAAGAAAAATGAGTGTCTTTCGATTGGGGGGAAGCAGCCTTCGATTTGCATTTTGTTGGCCTCTTTCGATTGGGGCTGGCAACAGTGAGGTCATGCTTTTTGTCTAGGCCTGGAAGCAGCATGTTGTGCCTTTTGATTGGGGGCTAGCACCAGTAGGGTCATGTCTTTCGATTGGACACTGGCACCAGTGAGGTCCTGTTCTTCGATTGGCTTGGAAGTCATTGTGTGGCGAAGCCCAAAGTTCTGCCTTTCGATTCTTCCTGGGAACCAGTGTGGTGCAACCTGCCTTTCTTGAATGTCAGCAAGGAAGCCCAAGGCTTTGTTTCATGTTTCCTTTCCCATGTTTCTTTCGTTTAAGGCATTAAATGGCAACATGGCCTAAGGCGATGCTAATATTTATCTTGCAAATAGTTTAATAGTTAAAGCATATTTAAGTAAACAAGCAGCAAAACGAAAGGGGGTTATCTCTGAAAACATGTTAAGGGGGTGGAAACGAAAAGAGCAAAAAATGTTATGTACATGATATTTGAAACGAAAAGCTTAGAGTCAGAATGTCTTACCTCAAAGCTGGTATGTGGGCTTCGAGCTAGAACTACTGGCGTTAGAAGGAGGGGATTCGAAGGAATGTAAAGTTTTTTTTCTTAAGAATCGAAAAAGAAGTGACAAAGGGATTCTGGGTTTGTTCTTCACAAGTGCTCAAGGACTTGGGAGATTTTGTTGTGTTTGAGAAAATTTGGGAGATTCGTTCCTCTGGTCCAAAGATCCTCCCTCAGCTTTGCAAAAATTCCTCTATTTATAGAGAAAAGAATGGATATTGCTTCAATAGCCAGCCTTGCAAAACAATAAAATAATGAAACGTGAAAGGTACAAGTGGGGACCTTTGGCAGTTGGGGCGTAGAAGATGTGACTTGTCCTTCTGGCCCTACTCTTCATTTAGACCAAAATCAGGCTGAAAGCTTCTTTTGTGATAAAAGTGTTCTCTATGAAAAGAAAGAGTATGTAGCCTTTTGCCAAGAATAGTATTATCCAAAAGACAAAGTTCGAAACCTTTGTACAAACCTGTGATTATGTGAATATTTGGAAGCAAAGTAGCCTGACAAGTAAGATTTGGTCTTGGGATTTGTTCAGACTTGCTTCAACAAGCTTGCTTCGAATGGCCCAGACTGGATTTGTTCAGACTTGCTTCAAACAAGCTTGATTCGAAAGGAATTAGAACTTCAAACGAAGCTTTTTAGGTAGATACTTTTTGTTCAATCGAAGGCTTGCCTTCCTAGGGGTCACATGTGGCCAAACGAAAGAGTGTACGTGGGGGGTCCCTGTCTTGTGACTGTTTAGCATGAGGGGAGTTAAATGCATAAATGAAAGGTTTGACCTTGTGCTGAAGGATTCATGCCCAAACGAAAAAAGAACGCAGGCAGTAAAATTTGTCCAATTGAAGAGTTTGCCTTATAGGGGGCACATGTGGCCAGCAACTTGTGTTGAAGGAATCACATGCCAAAACGAAGCTAACATGATGGGAGTCAAATGCCTTGTGTCGGTTTAGCATGAGGGAAGTTCCTTCGGAATCGAAGAGTGATCCTTCAAGGGAAGCAATAACTTAGCCAAATCTTGCATGAAGATATCTCTTGGCCTAAACGAAACTTGTATGAAGCAAAGTCTGCAAGGGGCCCTTGGTGCAAGTGAATTCTAAGGATGCATAGAGATGATAATTTTGTCCCATCGAAGCTTTCCCCAAACGAAACAACATGCAGGAAGTAGGAAGCATGTGCCCAATCAAAGCATCTTGCAGGTAGCATGTGCCCAATCAAAGCAGCTTACAGGAAGCATATGGCAGCAGGCATAATGGGCCTAATCAATGCAAACTTACTATCTCTTTGATTTTGTCAAAAAACAAATTTATCTATTTTCTTCCTTTTGAGAGTTTTCCTTTAATTTTGGCACTGGAAAATACCAATGCACTTGTGCAAGCCTAAATCTTGAGAATCCTTGTGAGAAAACCCTTGAGAATTGAGAAGGAAAATTTTGGGGTACAACAGTCACCTTCAGTCAAAGTTGATGATTGTTATCTTTTTGCTACCCTCAGTGAATGTTGGTAGTTCATCGTCAGTGAACGGCAATGCTATGATATATTCTCTTTCTATCTTCAGTGAAAGTTGGTAGGTCATCGACAGTGAACCTCGATGATTGTTATCTTTTTGTTACCCTCAGTGAATGTTGGTAGTTCATCATCAATGAACGAAGGTGCTATGATATTTCTTTTCCTTCTACCTTCAGTGAAAGTTGGTAAGTCACCTTTAGGTAAAGTTGGTGATTGTTATATTTTTTCTATCTTCAGTGAATGTTGGTAGTTCATCATCAGTGAACGGTGGTGCTATGATGTTTCTTTTCCTTTTACCTTCAGTGAAAGTTGGTAGGTCACCTTCAGTGAAAGTTGGTGGTGTTATTTTCTTTTCTCTTTCTACCCTCGATGAACGTTGGTAGTTTCACCTTCAGTAAAAGTTGGTGTATCCTTTGACTTTTTATCATCCTCTAAGTTGGGTCTTTTGATCCACCAGTGATTTATTTTCCTGGTCGGGTTTCTCTTTTGTTTCTTTATTTTGTTACATCCCCAGTGGTGTTTTGCGTCCCTTTGAATTTGTCAATGCGCATTCATATTCATAGGCATTGCATGGAATCTTAGGGTCAAAAATAGGGTTTGTTTTATATTTAAGTATCTTTGATCGCGTCGACACGAAGATTTTTAACCTTCGTATCTCCGGATAGAAGAAACTTAAATAAGGGCAGATATTATACCCCAATTTTTGCCCCTAAGATCCCTTCATCATACATATTGATTCAATCACAACAAGATCACATTAGGGCTTTTGGTCCTCCTCCCTATCTTTAGTTTTACTCTTTGAGGAATCATCAAGCATATTGACTTGTTTTCTTTTGTGATCATGTATATTTTATCTTGATTTTATTTCTAATTAATAAAATGCAATGTTGGATGGTCTTACTTGTTAATAATATAGGTAAAGGCAACATAGCTTATCAAATTGATCCATGGTTCATGAGTTTATTTCCATGCCCTAGTCAATAAAGCTTGAGAACTATAAACCTCACCATTGAAGTTGTTTTGGAAGAAATGGAATGGAAAGGTTTATTTTGGGTTCATCACATTTCAAAGTTATCAAATGATTGAAAGGTACAAGGGGTTGATGGAAGAAGTTGTCATGATTGGACAAGGTCTTGTTTCCATTGATCACAAGTGCATATTTCTATAAATTCTCAAGATATGGAAGTGGTTTTTATGGATATGAGTTCTAATTATAATCCTCAATAAATTCTATTTACAAAGAAAGAGTGTTGGTACAAGAAGGTTGGTCAAAATTGTCAAAGTTCCTCAAAGCATTTTCTTGGTCTAAGAGCTAGGGTTTTGAACTTCAAAGAAGTATATCTTGCTCATCTTTTGGTATTTTTGAGTGCTTCCAAAGAAATCCTTCTCTTAAAAGGGTAATTAATAAATCAATTCAAAATTTTCAAGGATTTTTCATGTGGAAGAAATTTGATGATGAAGAAAGATTACAAGTCCTCCAAATGAACCCTCATTTTCTCATATGTGACTTCAAATGATCATAACTTGGTCAATTTTTATCACCTTGAGCCCACTCTTTTTCCACAATGATCTTGAGGATATGAAATTTATTCCTTATTTTATGTTCAAAGTGAGAAAATGGATGGAAGATTCCCTAAGGATACAAAAGATTATAGGTCATTTCATGATTTTTTTGCCAACTTCAACAATTCATAACTCTCTTAATTTTTGGAGATTTGAATGGTTCAAGTTTCAAAATGTCATTCAAGAGGTCTATTTCATGTCATCTTTTTTTTCCAAGAGCAAATTCCAAGTGGAAGGCCATGTTTGGATGCAAAACATTATAGGCCATTTTTAAAGAAAAATTTGAAATATTTCTAAGTATGGAAAGTCAACCCTTTTCCCCCAACTTTGACTCAATGCAACTTTCAGCTCAAGCATCCATTTAACTCAATTATTTTTCCATTGCAAAGCTTGTAACCTCATATTTATAGAGCATCAAGAATCATTCCCTAAGACCCCTTGAGTTGAAAATGTCATTGCTTTGAAATTGGTAGCTTGAAACTGAAGTTTCATCACAAGTCAGATTTTGAAATCTTTGTTTTAGCTTCTAATCACAAGTTTTCCACCCGTTTTTGCTTCTAATCATGTTTAGAAACTTTCCAAAGGTGTTTATCATCATGAAATGCACGATTTGGATAAGTTTTGATGCTAAACAAGTCACACTTTGTTCATGCTGCAGACCTCCCACGATTTCCCTCCAAACTTCATCATTTCACACGCTTGAGGATCTCATTCATTCTCTTATGAATAGATGGTCATCCCCCATTCATTTCCTTAAGCTTGAATAGCCAGAATCACCCTGCCAAACTTACTTCATAACTCAATTTTCTGTAACTTCGTAATCAGTGTTCAAGCATTTTTTTAATCCAATTTTCCTATCAATTCACCTTCCTTGATCTTCCCTGAAGCTAACCATACAATTACCTTCAAGAATCGTGCTCTATTTTGCTCCATAGAAGTCCAGTTTCAGAGCTCTGCAACTCAACTTCAATAGGTAGATTTCTCCACCAATTCTTCAAAACTTTGATATCACTGTGATGCTCTCATTTCCCTGGTTCTAGTTGCAACACTTACTTTTATTTGGAAACACATTTTGACCATGAAATTTCAAATCCCTTTTCAAAACTTTCCTTCCAAATTGCTTGAGCTACAGTTTATATAAATTTGTCACAAAGGTATGGTTGTCTTCCTCTTGAAGAGACGAAGCGAATGGCATAGGTTTGAGCTTCTGATTTTACAGTTTGAGAGACCTGTAATTCACGTTAGCTGGAGGTTGAAGATGACCAATGTGTCATCTTCCAACCAATGAAGGCGCGCCACTTGTATTTTTTTAATTTCTGATTTAATAAGTGATCCATTGTTTTATTCACTAATGATCATGATATGCACAGTGCGCTAGATCCATTAGATTTGATTACTAACACGTTTTGTTTTATTTTTTTATTTTTATATTTAATTGTTTTAAACTTCAAAAAATCACAGAAAGTTCATTTTTAGTCCAAAAAATCTGAAAAAATTATGAAAAATATTTTTGATTGTTCTCTTTCTGATTTTTATTTTTTCACAATTATGTTTTATGTTTTTGTATTTTTTATAAATTTTCACTTTATTTTAATTGTTTTAAATGTTTAAAAATACTTTTATGCATTTTTAAATTCTGAAAAAATTATGGAATGATTCAATGATATTGTGACAAATATTGATGACCTCATTTATTTTTTATTTCTGAATTTGGTATTTTTTTAATCATTTTTGGTTATTTTACTCATTTATTTTAATTAAAAAAAAATAGTTTCTGACTTTAAAAAATTACCAAAAAATTTATAAAAATATTTGAGTCCTTTTCTGATTTTTCTATGGTGTTACTTTTTATTTCTTGATTAATTTGAACATAGTTGATATTTTTCTCTTTTATTTCTATTTTAAAACTTTTTTTAATGTATATATTAAATACAATATTTTTTTGTGATTATTTTCTAGCTGATCTTGGGTTGAATTTTTGATTATGAACTTTGTTAACATCATTGGATCCATGGTGTTGAGTCTAACTCCATAAAAATGGAAGAATGATTTTAATAATAGTTTAATTAAATTTAATTCAAATGTGGTTTGTATTATTTCCCACCTCTCTTCATGTCATCCCTTTCTTATTGCACTAAGTGTTATTGGAGCATGATCTCTATATCATGTCTCAAAACAAATGGTGCATAGATTGCTATTGACCGGCCTCAAAATAGGTGCGACTTCTATGTAAGTCCAATTACGATTTCTTAACATAGCGCTAAATTTTGTCCCGGTTCGAATAAATGATCATTCGTGGCCCAAACCTATATTTGAAAGCCCAAGTATGTTAATTTGATCCCTTTGATCCAATAACTTTGAGATTCATTGTGTGGAGGCTTTGGTTCTACCAATCCTCTAATGGATCTACAACACTTTTGGTCAACGTGGATCACTTAAACATCGTTGATCATTAAATGGTACTTGTGAGGATTCCAAATGGACGATATACTTGACAAAAAGCAAATGCAACTTGTTGTATGGAGGTTTTGGTTCTACCAATCCTCTAATGAGTTACAAATGAAAGTTTCAAGATGGTCATCCAACTAACCACTAATTATTAATTTGTTTCACTTTATGCTTTTATTTTTTATGCCTTATGTACCATTTACTTTAATCATTACATTTCATGTTATTTGTATTTTGCTCACTTGAGCATTTATATCCTTGTTATCTTTGTTTTGCTCACTTGAGCCTTTCTATTCTTTTTCAAGACACCTAATAATCAACATGAACCCTAAAAAAGGCTTTAATGATACTTGGACTATTTGGTTACTATCCTTGGCATTATGGAGCATTGGACTTTTGGACTTAGGATTAGAAACCTTGGCCTATGTTGGAGACCTTATGACCTTAATTGATATTTTTTCTGGAGTTCTTGAAGTTTGCCCAAGACATTGGGTTGTTTGTTTGTTTTATGTGCAGGTTATTGCGATTACATTCTTTGTTTGTAATCTGGAATTCACTTGTATACAACCGTTACTCTGCCCAATTTTTGTGAAGACTTTACACTTGAAGTTTGGTCCTCTCAAGAGGTCTAGTATCTTTGCTTGTTTAGTTTTAATCCAAGGAATGGTAATTCTATCTTGAATCATAATGTCAAATATTGGCTTCTTGTTGGTTAGATGGTTCTTATCCCTATCTTTTACCTTATGCTTTAGGATAGTCTCTTCTTCTCCTCTCATCTTTTTAAATTTCAAAAATCTTCTCCCTCCTTTTGAATTTTTTTTTGTTTTTAAACTTGAACCACTTTCATAATAAACTTGGACTCATGTCCATGCATTTTCAAAACATTTTCATAAATAAACTTTAATCAACTTAATAATGCCTTGACATTTTTTTGTGAGAAGACTAAAAGTCAATCAATCTCATTTCAAACCATTTTGCCACTTTGGCTTTTTACTTTAAAAACTTTTCTCAAAAGATTGGACTCTTGTCAATCCTTGTAGTGATGCAAACAACTATACTTCTATAATATGTAGTGAAGAGAGATATTTTCCACTTGGGTGTTGAGTGAGGCATTGTTGATTTTAAAATATAAGCCATATCCTCCACTTTGAGATGATGCAAATTCTCCTTTCTCATGATTGTGGGTAGTAAGTCTGTTTTTCATACGGACAATGACGATGGTGACTTATCTCATAAAATCAACCAACACATTTTTGTTTTAAAATTTTAAAAGAGGAACAATGTGTACCCTGATCCCCTATTTCACAAAAGGTGGTACATAGGCACTAAAGGTTCGCAACCGCGGCGGATACAAAAATCATAAAAAATACTTCTTTTCTCACCTCCACCATCTATTTTGCATACAACATTTTATAGCCAAAATATACATATTTTTACAAAGTGGTTCCTGAGGAGTACCGTAGATCTTTAGGGTTCTAATACCTTCCCTTTGTATAACCAACCCCCTTACCTTGAATCTTTCCCCCCTCTTTTTGGGTTACTCGCTCTTTTCTCATTCCTTTGGAAACAATAAAGCGCGATGGCGGTTTTTATTTTGATATGTGTAAGTCTAGTCAATCCAATGGCTTAGTATTAAACATTTCTACCGCTACACCATTCGCTTCCCTATAAATAGATGGATATATTGCATTCATTTCCTCAAGCTTGGAGAGCCAAATACACCTTTCCAAAGTTCGTTCGTAACTCAGAAATTTGAAATTCTATTTCACAGTTTCAAGCTCTTTCTTCATAATTTCTTTATATATTCATCTTCCTCCATAAACACACAAACTCTCCAACACTTAAACCAAGCAAATCGAGCCATATTTTTAGTTACATAAGTTTACTTTCAGAGCTATTTTCGTGAGCCTCGTTCAGGTAGTTTTCTTAACAAATTGTTCCAAATAAAAGCCTATTTTACTATACTCATCCTTCTGATCCTTGTGCTTCTTACAATTTTTAAAATCATCAAGAATTGAGTGAGAAATCCTAACCTTAAGTGCTCGCTGTTGTACCCCAAAATTTGCCCTCCCATATTCTTCAAGATTTGCCAAGATCAACCTCCAGATGATTCAAAATCCCTCAAGGGTTGCACAGTCCAATTGCCTCCTAACACAATCAAAATTAGGGTTTTGGTTCTTGCAAAGAAATTGAGGTTTCCAAGGGTCCAAACAAGTCCCACATGCCTAGATACATTGTCAAGCACCTATATGTCAAGTTTCAGGACTCACAACATCAAATTGCACAGTCAAAAACCCTAAATGCTTCACAGTCAACTGCAGGGGCAAAATGGTCATTTGACAGTCAAAAGTCAAAAATTTTGGTCAACATCTTATTTTGAAGCCACAATCATCATTTGATCAATTCTTGATCATGATTCTCAAAGCATGGCTCAAAAAGTCTCAAGATGCAAAAGTTTCTATTTTTGGACAGTTGAAAAAGTCAACTGCAAATTGACCAAGGCATAACTTTTTCATGGTCCATCAGAAAAATCCCATCCAATGCTCATTTTGAAGAGGATGACATTTCCTACAACTCATATTCACACTTCAAGTCCAAGAAATGCTCTCACAAAAAGTTATCAATTTCAACATTATAGGTCATTTTCAAAGGTCAACAAAAAGGCACTTTAAGTCAAAGACCATAACTTGAGATTGGTAAATCAAAATGACATGGGACCAAAGGAATTGGTTATAGGACTTCAAGACCTTTCCAAAATGTCCAAGAACATGTTCATAGCTTCAAAATTGAGCAAGATATGCATTGGAGAAGTTGAGAAATTTTTGGGAATTTTCAAAAGTCAACTTTGCCTAAAACACTTCAAAATTGCTAATGGGCCTCAAATTCTTCCTTGAATCATTACCCAAAGCCTATGCATGACCCATTGAGCTCAAAGGGATTTATTTTCTTATTTTTAATTAATTAATTAAACTTTTATTCTTATTAATTCACTTAATTAGATTTAATTATGAGAAAATATCAAATCATGCTTTTTCAAATCTTTTTGTGCAGCAAATCAAACTAGGGCAAGGTTGCAAATCGTTTCAAATTCAAAAAGGGAAGATTTTCTATGATTGGCAAGAGTTTCAATGGAAAAAGATTGAAATTGATATGTTGAAAATCAAATCTTCAAATCATCAATTCATGGACCTTTGGGCTTGTTCTTTGACCTAATCTCGTTCAGATACAAAGGCATAGTGAAACCTAATTCATAGACACGAAAAAAAGTTGCTAAAGCCATAGAACAAAGTTGCACTTTTTCATCAAAAACTTGGAAACTGATTTCGTATTTGCAGGATCATTCAAGGCCTAAAACCTATTCCAACACCTTGATGACATTGCTAGGAAGCTATAGCAACCAAGAACAAGCTTCCACGTCCAAGGAAACGGTAGAACAGAATCGTGTTATTCACAAAAAATTCCATAATCGAACTCTGTACTCTATGCATCATTGTTATATTTTGATTATTGATTTGTGCTACTAATGATCTTCTGAAGCTTTTGGTAATGTTTAATTGTTCTAAAAATGCTTGTATCAAAATCCATCATTGATGAAACCTAGGGTTTCAGAACTTCAAAATTGGGGGTTCTCATATATGGTAAAATTAGACCACCAAACCTGTATGGACATACTCGTGGCGACAAGACGAATCGTTTGAGATACTCGCGCCTAATTTATATAACCCATGGGCGTAATCGCTATTTTTTTCAGGTCGCAGTTTATGGGGGTTTAAAACCCCCGCTACTTGTTTATGTTGCAGGTACAAAGATGAAGAAGAAGCATGCGTGTCTTCATGTGATAGGAGCATTCAAAATCTGGCGCGTGTTTTTGTGTTATACCATTAACTTTTGTTCGTTTTTTTATAATATTTGTTTTCCCTTATATATACAAACGCGCTTCACAGCTCACTTGGCAAGGGATACGCTTGGTAAACGCTGGGACCTGGGTTCAATTCCCAGGTCCCCCCACCTATTTCATAATTTTTATCCTAACGTATTCACATGCAGCGTGCTCTCAGCGTCCCACCATACGTCCTCATGCATTGGCTTGCCAGATGGCCCTGACCCATAATCTGAAGGCCACAAAAGGAGGTCTATCATGTACCTCAATCAATGGATAGGCACACAAGCGTGGAAAGTCAACAAGGCTTAGTTTTGATGGGCCTGAATTGCTGCAAACACCTCCATTCTGGGCCTGATACCCCTTGTGTTTGTATTCTATTTTAAATTTTCTTTTCTTTTCTTTTTAATTCTTTTTATTGCTTTAATTATTTTATTTAATTCACCTAAAATAATGTTCATAATAAAAAAGCAGAAACCAAAAAAATGTTTAATATTTAATTCTTATTAATTTCACTATTAAAATATTTTGTAAATAAACTCTAACAATTAATTTAGTTTAATTTAGGTTTTAAACTTTAATCTTTTCTTAATAAATAAAAAATATCTAGACTTAGGGTTTTTTGACATCTTCATCTTTTTCTTAATTAATTATTTTTCTCATTTATTTATTATTATTGTTAATTACTATTTATTTTTGTAAATAAACATGTACATTAATCAATTAGTAAATTAGGTTAACTTTAATATTTTCTTAATAATTAAAATAATTTAGAATTAGGGTTTCCATTCAATTTTAATTTTCTTTATTTCATAAATACCAAAAACATAAAAAACAATTTCTTTTCTTTAATTAAACAATAATTAGACCTTAATTTAATTTAATTTCAAGTAAAGGGTCAACGCCCTCGGACATTCAATTTTAACTTCTTTTCGCGCATTATTTTCTTATCGATCATCATGTAACTGCTTTCCGGATGTAATAGTAACTAGGTTTTACTTTCTGCATTTTATCAAAAACGGGTCTTTGTACTTTGGCGATGTATAGACCCGCGCCTTGTAATAGCATAGTTTTATCTTCCCGCATCTAAATTTTCGCACTCTTAAATTCTAACTTGCATGAAAGAATGTATGGTTAATTAAAAACAAGCATAGCTCACAATGCCCTGATCAAAGATCAATATTGACATTAAAATAACACAGAAATACACACACCACTTCTAGGGTACGCCTCACCTGTTGCCTTCGAAACGTGGTCGTCGAGTATAGGACGTTTTAGTAAGTCCTTATGTCCATGATCCAGTTGCCTCTAAACGGTTGCCTCAGATTAAAAAAGGAGCAAGGACATAAGGGTAGCTTCTAAGGTGCCCTACTGTTGCTCTGGTGACCACACTGTTCCTACAAACGAATTAACCCAAACACCTCCAACGGTGGTGCTACCTACCTCTCAATGGTGGGATGGCACTATCTTAAGGACATTTACACAGCCTAATTCCTTAGGGTAGGTAGATGACTCATAGATAATTGCTCTCTTCTAAAAAACAAAACAAAACCTTTTCACACCGACACTTTCAAAAAGCTTTCAAAACAATTTTTCAAACACTCTTGAGGACTGATACAAGAGTTATTCCGAAATATTTCAAAGAAACTTTTGCAAAACCCACTCACAATTGAAAAGCAAACATTTTGAAAACATAAGAGCAAGTATCTAAGAGCCCATGGATAACCATGGATAGAAAGGGTGCTAACACCTTCCCTTTCTATAAATCTACCTCCCGAACCGAGAAACTATCTCATAAGGAATTTTGTTGTGCTTTTGTGCTTTCCATGTTGGAGAAAATAAAAGACGGTGGCGACTCTTGCTTCCGCGACATTTCGCGAGCCAGCGTTAAACAGTCAGTTCTAAATCCACCGATCACAGAACTGGCGACTCTGCTAGGGATATTGATTCAATGAGGTGTACCTTAGGATTAGATCATACTTATGTTTTCAATTGCTTGTTTTGATTGCTTTTATATTTGTGGGCATTGCATCGGAGTTTCATAGATCCTAACCCGGATCTGGGGATACCCTTTTAGGTAGCATAAGCTGTGAGGGACCTGTCCGGCGTAGACCGACACGGGTGAAGCAGTGGCTACGTTGGTGTGGCACCTTGGTCTGTACCGATATCCCTTGTGTCACAACAAGGAGAATATGGGTCTTCTGAGGAGTCATTAAACACCAACCCGACCTTAGAACCTTAAATGACCCAACTTGGCCAATAGAACAGTAGCAGTATGCTACACCCATTGAGGCTAAACTCTCGCGATGGTTCTGGCTGCAAGAAAAGATTGCGATGCTGGAGTTATGACCAATTGAGGGTAGTCAGTGATATTGGGATCCTCTAGAACCCGGTTACTTATGATAGGACAGGTCTTAACCAACAAACTGAAAGAGGGTAATACCTAGACCCCATGCTGGCCTAAACTCTAAGGGCTTGTCTTGTGTGACTTGTGTGCCTTATCATGTTTGCCTTTGTGAATATTTGTGGTGTGCTTTATCATAACATCATGCCATCATAAACATTGCATGCATCCTGCATAAGGACTGACCATTTCAAAGACAAAAGGGTTTCACCTTTGCTCTGTTTTGTAGGACATCATGATGCCTATGCGAAGGAACACTATCCGGTTCAATTTTGTTCACCCACCTGAGTTGCTTGAAGAGTTGGTTAGCAGAATTCCAAATACTACTTGCTTCATCCAGAGGCATGGTTCTCTTCTCAGTTTAGTCACGGCAAAGTGGGACCAACAACGAATGAGTGTCCTGACCCTGTTTTATGACCCTCTGTACCAGTGCTTCACCTTTCAAGACTTCCAGCTGGTCCCTACCCTGGAAGAGTTCTCTGATTTGCTTGGCATCCCTATCTTGGATCAAACTCCCTTCACTGGTTGGGAAAAGACTCTTAGGCTTGAGGAGATTGTTGCAGCCCTCCCTTTGACCCACAAGGAAGTAATGGACAACTGGGTGACTAGAAGCAAAGTTAAAGGTTTCTTGGCCAAGTTTCTGATTGGTAAAGCTAACGGTTTCTGGAATGACCTAGACTTCAGGGCGTATGAAGACATTCTGGCTCTCTTAATCTATGGTCTGGTTTTGTTTCCTAATCCTGATAACTTCATTAACGTCACTGCCATAAGGATCTTCATGTCTCGGAACCCTGTGCCCACTCTCTTGGGCGATATTCTGCAACAACTTTATGCTCGTACTGCCCGAAGACGAGGAACTTTGTGGTATTGTATTCCTTTGTTAGTGAGGTGGTTTATTTCGCACCTCCCTAAGTTCGTGCTGAAGAACAAAGAAGGAAGAGGTTGGGCTCATAGGTTAATGTCTCTCATTGATAAGGACATCATTTGGACTCTCAGAGGTTTGGATGAGGTAGCTGTTATTGACCGTTGCGGAGAATATCCTAATGTTCCGCTGATTGGTACCCAAGGAGGGATCTCTTATAATCCATGTCTAGCTGTTAGTGACGAGATGCGTCGTAGGTTCATCAAAGCTTGGGACAGAATTCACAAAGTTGACCCATATGAGTTGGGACCGAAGACTTCTCTGCCTATGGAAGCCTACTACAAATGGGTCCGCCTCCGTGCTCAGAAGTTAGGTATGCCATATGAAGCTGTCAGACCCATCATTCTTGAATATCCTGATAGAGACGGGGCTCCTCCGACTGTTCTCCCTCCTCAGATACCTACTGACGTCGATACACTAAAGAGGTCTTGGGCGCAACTGCGAGAAGAACGGGATTCTTATCGGGAAAAGTTCAACGAGCAGGAATTGAAGATCCAGAAGCTGACAAAGCAGTTGCAGAATGAGCGATCTTTGAATGACTACATCCGTACTGAGAAGAGGAGACCCTGGGATCAGTGATGAGCTTTGGATGTTCTGTTACAGTTTTTATTTCCCTTTTCAGTATTTCCATTTTATGTAACGCCTAAGGGCAATCTGTTGAACAAATCTAAATTTCAAAGTTGAATCTAATGAAGTGTGTTCCTTTTTGTTTACAAAGTTGATTCCCGATTGTCTTTGAAAACATAAATCATACGCATTCCATTCATCATGTGCATCACATGTACTCTTCTTTTCAGGTTGCTTAATGTTCTTCGCTGTTTATTTCAGCATCATGAACCCTGAATCATCTATCGAGTAGTCCATCAAAGCCCTCCAGGCTCAGAACGCCCAATTTCAAGAGCTGATTATGAGTTTGGCTCAAGGTCAAGAGGAATTGAAGGCCCTGCTGGTCAAGAAGAAGAAGAAAAGAACGGTACTATTCAACACTGGCCGGAGGTTTGGTAACACACTGCAGAATGAGGTTGATCAAGCTGGTTCTTCTGTGGGAAAAGGAAGTCCCCAAGGGGGAAGAGTTCCTAGTCCGGTGGTCTCTGACAACGAGATTGATTTTAATGAGGAGCAGTATCCTCTAGCTGAAGACAAGTACAAGCAGTTGGAAGACCGTCTGAATGCCATGGAAATTCAACAGGTTCCTGGTCTGGATTTTGGAGACTTGGGTTTATCTTCTGGTGTGGTGATCCCACACAAGTTCAAAGCACCATCTTTCATAAAGTATGACAGGGCGTCCTGCCCTAAGCTACATCTCAGATCTTATGTGCGGAAGATCCAACCATACACTATGGATAAGAACTTATGGATCCATTTCTTCCAGTAGAGTCTTTCAGGGACTCATCTCGAATGGTTCTATCATCTGGATGGAACCAAGGTTCGTAACTGGGAGGACTTGGCTACTGCTTTTTACAAGCAGTATTAGTATAATGCCGACCTCGCTCCTACACGTACCCAACTCCAGGGTATGTCGCTAGGATCGGGAGAAGGTTTTAAAGAGTATGCACAGAAGTGGAGGGACTTGGCTGGCAGGGTGCAGCCACCGTTAACCGACCGTGAACTTGTAGACATGTTCTTGGGAACCCTATCCGGGCCGTTCTTCAATCATCTCATCGGCAATTCGTCTGTAGAGTTTATAGATCTCATTCTGACTGGGGAAAGGATAGAAGCTGGTATGAAATCAGGGAAGATACAGAAGGGTGCGTCCTCAAGTTCTGAGAAAAAGCCTTTCAAAAAGGAAGCCAGTGCTGTGTATGGGCCTAGGAGGCAAAACAAACCAGAACGCTGCCAAGCTGTCAACGCGGTGGTAATTGCAAAGCCTACTGCCGCTCCTCGGCAACCTAACCAACCAAGGGGTGAGAGACCCAGAAGAGAATATACTCGGCTTAGTATGACCTTGTCGCAGATCTTGCCACAACTACTATCGACCAACTTGGTAACCGTCAGAGAGGCTCCGAAGGTGGTAAATACAACCTCTCCGAAGTATAATCCCAATGCCCGCTGTGCTTATCATTCTGATAGCCCGGGGCATTCTACTGATGATTGTTGGGCCCTAAGAAATAAGGTTCAGGACCTTATCGATGCGAAGGAAATACAATTTGAGGCGCCCGAAAGGCCCAACATTGTGACTGCTCCTATGCCCCAGCATGGAGTAAATGCTATTGAGAAAGACTTGTATGTAGTTTCTGTGGACGATGTTGCTACCCCTCTATTGACTGTTAAGAGGAACCTGTTGCTGGCCGGTTTATTTCCGGGTTGTAGCAAGGGTTGCCTTTTGTGTGCTGTTTCCCCTACTGGTTGTCCGTTGCTGAAGTCAGGCATCCAAAGCCTGCTGGACAGCAAAGAAATCTTGTTCAAGAAGACCGCCGTTCCTTTTGTTCCCACTGAAGAAGTATCTATTGTCACCATCTTCAATAATCCTACCAAGGCTCCCCCGAGGAAGCCAGTCAAAGTCATGTCTGTTGCACCCATCATCATTACTGTTCCGGGGCCCCTCCCCTATGAATCTGACAAGGCTGTCCCATGGCATTACGGGGCAGATGTGTATGTGTTGGGAGTAAAGCAGGAGTTCAACACTAATACCGGTATCAGTAACATCACCGGTCCCGCTAAAGTTACTCGAAGTTGCGGGCTCTTCTCGCCTGACATTACGCCACCAGTTATTCGAAGACCTCTTATTATTACGCCTACAAGTGCGCCTGTTTCCCCTCCTGATCAAGTGTCTACCCCTGCTGCCGAGCCATCTGACACTCGGGGCAAAGGGGTTGCTGATGTGCCTGCCTGGATGGAGGCACCGAAGACTGTCAATGTTGAAGCCTCCCAGCAAGAGATGAAGGAAATCCTTAAGATCATTAAGAAGAGCGATTTCAACGTCGTTGAACAGCTGGGGCATACCCCCTCCAAGATCTCTATGCTATCATTGTTGTTGTGCTCAGAGGCCCATGCCAAGGCCCTGATTTCATTTCTGAAGACGGCCCATGTGCCACAAGAGACATTCGCGGATCAATTTACTGACTGTGTGGCCAATTTGACCGCTGACAATGGTTTGGGTTTCTCGGATGCTGATCTTACCGCTAAGGGAAAGAACCACAATGATGCCCTGCATGTCTCCATAGAATGCAGGGGCACTACTCTCGCACACGTGTTGGTGGACACCGGTTCTTCACTGAATGTATTGCCCAAGAAGGCCTTAGACAGGCTGGATTGTGAGGGTTTGGAGTTGAAGCCTAGCAACATCGTGGTCCGAGCCTTTGACGGGTCGAAGAGGATGGTGCATGGTGAGGTAGACATTCCGATTCGTGTGGGTTCTCAAGTCTTTGACTCAATGTTTTATGTGATGGACATTCGTCCATCTTATTCCTGTTTGCTGGGTCGACCTTGGATCCACAAGGCTGGGGATGTAACATCCACTCTACACCAAAAGCTTAAATACCCTGTCAGAGGGAAGATTGTCACCGTGCAGGGAGAGGAAGAATACATGGTTAGTCATCTGAACTCGTTTCGGTATATAGAGATGGACGGGGAGTTCATTGAAACCCCCTTTCAACATTTTGAAGAGGTGCCTCTAACATTGGCGTCAGCTGAGACCGTGATTGAAGAAGACTCTCCCTTGAAGATGGCTTCCTTGAAGGATGCCCGGGCTGTGATTGAGAAAGGTGAAAGTGCTAATTGGGGCAGGCTCCCTGATTTTACTCCTAAAACTGACAAGTTTGGGCTGGGTTTCACTGCAGAGGCTCAGAGGGCTGTACGCAAAGCAAGGATCGGAAGACCTCCCGTGTTCATTACCAACCCGGGAGTGAATGCTATTGAGGGTGATGCGGAGGAATCAGAGTTTGATAGCTGGATCTACCCGACGAGTGACAGTGGACTGAACAATTGGACTGCAAAAGACTACATACCTGTTACTTTTGTTACGCAGTAATGAATTCCTTTGTTTTTATTTGTAATGAACAATAAATTGAAACTTTATGGCCCGGTGTCTTACCCGGGGCACCGTGGCTTCATTTGTGAGGGCTTATTACTTGTCATTTCCATATATCATGAATAAAAACATTGGAAGTTTTCCGCATTTCGAATCTTGTGCTCCCTTTCTTTCTTTCTTTCTTTCTTTTATATGTTGCAAAACAGCTGTATTTACACACACTCACCCATACAGGTTTCAATCCACTCTGGATCCCACTGGTAACGACTCTGCTACTGCCAGTTATGACTTCGAAAATCCGATCAACTTAGACGAAGACGAAGGTGAAGATGATTGCGAAGTGCCTGGTGAGCTTGCAAGACTGTTACTCCAGGAAGAGAGGGCCATTCAGCCACATGAAGAGCCAGTGGAAACGGTAAATCTGGGTACTGAGATAGATAGAAAGGAAGTTAAGATTGGTGCCAATCTGGAGCTCAGCGTGAAACAACGGTTGATTCAGATGTTGCATGATTATGTGGAAATATTTGCCTGGTCCTACGAAGACATGCTTGGGTTAGATACCGACATCGTGGTCCATCATCTGCCTACCAAGGAAGACTGCCCTCCGGTTAAACAAAAGGTCCGCCGTATGCGTCCAGAGATGTCCGAGAAGATCAAAGCTGAGGTTATGAAACAATTCGACGCTGGTTTTCTTGCAGTGACTTCTTACCCTCAATGGATTGCCAACGTGGTTCCAGTGCCAAAGAAAGATGGCAAGGTCAGAATGTGTGTTGATTATAGGGATTTGAATAGGGCCAGCCCTAAAGATGACTTCCCCCTACCTCACATCGACGTTCTGGTTGACAATACTGCTCAGCACAAGGTGTTCTCCTTCATGGACGGCTTTTCAGGTTATAATCAGATCAAGATGACTCCTGAAGACATGGAAAAGACTACCTTTGTTACTCAGTGGGGCACCTTCTGCTACAAGGTCATGCCGTTCGGGTTGAAAAATGCTGGGGCAACCTACCAACGTGCCATGGTTGCTTTATTTCATGACATGATCCATCATGAGATTGAAGTATATGTTGATGATATGATTGCAAGGTCTCAAACTGAGGAGGAACACCTTGACCATCTACAGAAGTTGTTTGACCGTCTGAAGTTGTATAAGCTGAGGTTGAATCTGAACAAGTGCACCTTTGAGGTAAGATCTGGAAAGTTGCTAGGCTTCGTCGTAAGTGATAATGGTATTCAAGTGGACCCTGCCAAGGTTAAAGCCATACAAGAGATGCCAGTTCCTAAGACAGAGAAAGAAGTCAGAGGCTTTCTAGGACGTCTGAATTATATTGCCCGATTCATCTCGCATCTAACTACCACCTGTGAACCAATCTTCAAGCTCCTGAAGAAAGATCAGGTAGTACGTTGGAACGATGAATGTCAGGCCGCTTTTGACAGAATCAAAGAGTATCTCTAAGAACCACCCATTCTTATGCCACCAGTTGAAGGGAGACCTCTAATACTATACCTGACAGTACTTGACAGCTCAATGGGGTGTGTGCTGGGGCAGCATGATGAGTCTGGCCGAAAAGAGCACGCCATTTATTACCTTAGCAAAAAGTTTACCAACTGTGAGACCCGATACTCACTGCTCGAGAAAACTTGCTGCGCTTTGGTATGGGCTGCTCGCCGGCTGAGACAGTATATGCTGACTCACACTACTCTGTTGATTTCAAAAATGGATCCGATAAAGTACATATTCGAAAAGACTGCTCTGTCTGGAAGAATAGCAAGATGGCAGATGATCTTGACAGAATACGACATCCAATACACGACTCAGAAAGCGATCAAGGGAAGTGTATTGGCAGACCATTTGGCACACCAAGCGGTGGATGACTACCAGTCAATGAACTTTGAGTTTCCAGACGAGAGCATCATGATAGTGACTGATTGTGAAGTACCTGGACCGGATGAAGGACCTGAGGAAGGATCCCGATGGTCTATGCACTTTGACGGAGCCTCGAACGCTTTGGGGAACGGTATCGGTGCTGTGATCATATCCCCTCAAGGCACTCATACTCCCCTCACTGCCCGGCTATGTTTCAACTGCACCAACAACATGGCGGAGTATGAGGCATGCATCATGGGTCTTCAAGCGACGATTGACTTAAGGATCAAGTTTCTGAGTGTCTTCGGAGATTCCGCTCTCGTGATCAATCAGATCAAAGGCGAGTGGGATACGAAACACCCAAACCTTATTCCTTACAAAGAATGTGTGTTGACACTGATCCCCCATTTCACAGAGATAACTTTTGAAAACTTCCCAAGAGAGGAGAATCAGTTGGCGGACGCGTTAGCTACGATGTCTTCCATGTTCAAAGTTAAATGGGACAACGAGGCTCCCCGGATCATCATCTGGAAACTGGACGAACCTGCGTATTATTGTGATCTTGAGGATGAGATGGTAACTGAGAAACCCTGGTATCATGAGGTGAAGAGGTATCTGGAAGCTCGAGAATACCCTGAAGGTGCATCCATCAATGACAAGAAGTTTCTGAGAAGGTTCGCAGCGAAGTTCTTCCTCAACAATGGCATTCTATACAAGCGAAACCATGATTCGACCTTACTGCGTTGTGTGGATAAAGCTGAAGCAGAAAGGATCATGGCAGAGCTACATGAAGGTACCTTCGGAACGCATTCCAGTGGACACACCATGGCAAAGAAGATCCTTCGGGTAGGATATTTCTGGTCCACAATGGAAGCCGACTGTTACTAATACTCTCGGACATGTCACAAGTGCCAGATATATGCAGATAAGGTGCACGTTCCTCCAGTCCCTCTGAATGTCTTGACTGCACCTTGGCCTTTTGCAATGTGGGGCATTGATATGATCGGCGAGATTAAACCTATGGCATCCAACGGGCATCGCTTCATCCTGGTTGCGATTGATTACTTTACAAAGTGGGTTGAAGCAGCTTCCTACGTTACAGTAACCAAGAACGTCGTGGCACGGTTCATTCGGCACAATCTGATCTGTCGATACGACATCCCGGAAAGGATCATTACAGACAATGGTACCAATCTTAACAACAAGATGATCACTGAGCTCTGCGAGCAATTCAAGATACAACACCACAACTCTTCTCCTTACCGGCCGAAGATGAATGGGGTTGTCGAAGCAGCTAATAAGAATATTAAAAAGATTGTGCAGAAGATGACAGTGACTTATAAAGATTGGCACGAGATGTTACCATTTGCTCTGCATGGGTACCGTACCTCAGCAAGGACGTCAACCGGGGCAACTCCCTTTTCCTTGGTCTATGGCATGGAGGTAGTCTTGACGATTGAAGTCCAGATACCCTCTCTCCGGATAATGAAGGATGCAGATCTGAGCGAAGATGATTGGATCCAGACACGACTTGATCAATTAAATCTAATTGATGAAAAGAGACTCACTGCTATTTGTCATGGTCAGACGTACCAAAAATGGATGATCAGGGCATTTAACAAGAAAGTCAGACCACAAGAGTATCAAGTTGGGGATAATGTAATCAAGCGCATCATTCTTCCTCAAAGTGATCCTAGGGGCAAATGGACCCCTACGTACGAAGGTCCATTTATGGTTAAACATGTGTTCTCAGGAGGAGCCATGATCCTAACCACCATGGATGGTGACGACCTTCCTCACCCTGCCAATGCAGACATAGTAAAAAGATACTACGCATGATAAAAGACCCGCTAGGTTGACATACCTAGGCAAAAATTAGGGCTTCCCGACGAACCAAAAGGGTTCGGGCAAAATGAGGGATGAAATGAAAAAATCTGTACACCCGGCAAGTCGAAAACCTGAAAAGGCGGCTTGGGCAAAAATGGGTATCCCGGTGGACTGAAAACCCGAAAGGGCGGTCCAGGCAAAAGTTAGGGATTAAGCGTAATACTATGTCTCATTGGATCACCTTGCATCCAGAATCCAGTATCAACATCAAAGTTCAGACGACATCGATCAATCAACTTCATCTCTAACTAAGAAGCAAAGTGATGAGACGCTTGAAGACATAAAGGCGATAGCAGAGTTAGAACCCAGTGGGATTGTCTTTTTCACATAGCTGTTTTTGTTTTCCTTTTCACAAAATTGTAAACTCTATGTTGTTCGGCGGCGTTCTCTTACTAGGACGTCAGCCTCTTGTACATAAACACCTATTTACAGGCAATTCCAAAAAAATCAATACAAATTCACTTTTCAGATAAATTGCCAATTGTTTTTTCTGTTTTGTTTTGTAAAGAACGTCCAATGTTCAATTGTGATATATGCATTTGACATTAATTTCTAACTCATAAATATTTGCATGCGAAACAAAGGATTAATTACAGGTGACATCAGAAATAGGGGCAATAATGAGTTGTCTAAGCAATCTAATTGCCCTGTCCACCAAGGTACTAAGGTAAGTTCGGCTGAAGAATGTAATTTAGGATACCTCCACTCCCCAGTGAAGTTGCCAAGATCCAGCAATACGCTCCTCAAGCAGTTGGTCTCCCGTCAGCCCTGAACAAGGCACCGTATCTCCAGCGAGTCAGCAACACTCTCTCCCCAAGCAGAGTTAGCCTGCAGTCAGTCTCAAGGAAGTTGGATTATCCCCGGAAAATCTCAACATTCCCCAGCGGAGTATACAGATATTCCTAACAAGCATCCCCGGTAATGTTGATCTAAGATTGTTCCCCGGCGGAATACCGAACATAAAGTGGAACCATTCCCCAGTCCAAAAGCTTCCCCAGGAAAGTGGAATCCATACCCCCAGCAGGTCTTGAAGCTTATCCCCAGTAGATTCTGGAAGCTTACCCCCGCAGAGCACGAACGCGTCTCCCGACTTTATTCAAAGGTTATTTCCCTACCAGGATATAACTGGGTTATCCTCAGCCATTTGCCACGGAAAGATCGTCCTCGGCGAAGTCTTCCTATCCCCAGCGGAGTTCATCCAATCTCCCAACATAACTTATCAACGGTATCCCCAGTGGAGTTATCATCAATCTCAAACAAAGTGCCTCTCTCCCCACAGAGTAATTCCCTGTAGAGCAATCTATTCGCCAAGTTTATTCCCTAACGGAGTCATCTTCTCCTACCGGAATTCTTGCAACCATAGTCCCCAGCGGAAACAAAGCTCTACTCTTCAACATCAGCCCATGATTTGATTTCTCGGCATTCGTCAATGATCTGGTTTCCAAGACGCAAAACATACATTTCATAAACATCACATCTTCATACATTATAGCATGCACACACGCATCATGAACATACAACCTCATTTATTCTGAGAACATCACGCACGTCATACATCATAACATTGCATACAACTAATGTTTTGTCTTTTCAGGATAAAGGTCAATACAAAGATATTTACTATCAATTGTCGTGATTCCAGATCCGATTCCTGTATCTTGCCAGGGTGTATTTGTTGACGACTAATTCCAGACTCGATTCATGTATCCTGCCAGGGCACGTCTGAAGAGTTCGAAGATCCGATTCCTGTATCTTGCCAGGGTGTATCTGTTGACGACTATTCTCCAGACTCGATTCCTGTATCCTGCCAGGGCACGTCTGAAGAGTTCGAAGATCCGATTCTTGTATCTTTCCAGGGTGTATCTGTTGACGACTAATTCCAGACTCGATTCCTGTATCCTGCCAGGGCACGTCTGAAGAGTTCGAAGATCCGATTCCTGTATCTTGCCAGGGTGTATCTGTTGACGACTAATTCCAGACTCGATTCCTGTATCCTTCCAGGGCACGTCTGAAGAGTTTGAAGATCCGATTCCTGTATCTTGCCAGGGTGTATCTGTTGACGACTATTTTCCAGACTCGATTCCTGTATCCTGCCAGGGCACGTCTGAAGAGTTTGAAGATCCGATTCATGTATCTTGCCAGGGTGTATCTGTTGACGACTATTCTCCAGACTCGATTTTTGTATCCTGCCAGGGCACGTCTGAAGAGTTCGAAGATCCGATTCCTGTATCTTGCCAGGGTGTATCTGTTGACGACTATTTTCCATACTCGATTCCTGTATCCTGCCAGGGCACGTCTGAAGAGTTTGAAGATCTGATTCCTATATCTTGCCAGGGTGTATCTGTTGACGACTATTCTCCAGACTCGATTCCTGTATCCTGCCAGGGCACGTCTGAAGAGTTCGAAGATCCGATTCCTGTATCTTGCCAGGGTGTATCTGTTGACGACTATTTTCCAGACTCGATTCCTGTATCTTTCCAGGGCACGTCTGAAGAGTTTGAAGATCCGATTCCTATATCTTGCCAGGGTGTATCTGTTGACGACTATTTTCCGGACTCGATTCCTGTAACCAGCCAGGGTACGTCTGAAGAGTTTAAAGATCCGATTCCGGTATCCAGCCAGGGTGTATCTCTTGACGACTAATTCCATATTTGATTCCTGTATCCAGCCAGGGCACATCTGTAAGTAACCGATTGTAGACTCGATACCTGTATCTAGCCAGGGCACATCTGCATGAAGAATTTAGAGATTCGATACCTGTATCCAGCCAGGGCACATCTACTTAAAGAGTTTGAAGGTCAACCCCTATAACAAGCCAGGTAATTATCTTTCTTTCTCAGATACGCAAGTTCTCGCTAAGGAATCTCTTACGCGATCGACAACCTCTCGATGGCATCTATAAGCCCATCCACATGCCAACAGTTCCAGATGGCATCGATAAGCCCATCCTCCTATCCACCACCTTTCCAAATGGCATCTGTAAGCCCATTCCTGCTATCACACTGCTGATACTCTACTATGTGAGTGCAAATTTCTGGGCACTCTAGTGTTCAATCATCTTCCACCTTCGGATTACGAAAGGCACGCCAGCCAATCTACATCCTCAGGTTTAAGAAGATTGAACAGGGGAAACTGTTGTACCCCAAAATTTGCCCTCCCATATTCTTCAAGATTTGCCAAGATCAACCTCCAGATGATTCAAAATCCCTCAAGGGTTGCACAGTCCAATTGCCTCCTAACACAATCAAAATTAGGGTTTTGGTTCTTGCAAATAAATTGAGGTTTCCGAGGGTCCAAACAAGTCCCACATGCCTATATACATTGTCAAGCACCTATATGTCAAGTTTCAGGACTCACAGCATCAAATTGCACAGTCAAAAACCCTAAATGCTTCACAGTCAACTGCAGGGACAAAATGGTCATTTGACAGTCAAAAGTCAAAATTTTTGGTCAACATCTTATTTTGAAGCCACAATCATCATTTGATCAATTCTTGATCATGATTCTCAAAGCATGGCTCAAAAAGTCTCAAGATGCAAAAGTTTCTATTTTTGGACAGTTGAAAAAGTCAACTGCAAATTGACCAAGGCATAACTTTTTCATGGTCCATCAGAAAAATCCCATCCAATGCTCATTTTAAAGAGGATGACATTTCCTACAACTCATCTTCACACTTCAAGTCCAAGAAATGCTCTCACAAAAAGTTATCAATTTCAACATTATAGGTCATTTTCAAAGGTCAACAAAAAGGCACTTTAAGTCAAAGACCATAACTTGAGATTGGTAAATCAAAATGACATGGGACCAAAGGAATTGGTTATAGGACTTCAAGACCTTTCCAAAATGTCCAAGAACATGTTCATACCTTCAAAATTGAGCAAGATATGCATTGGAGAAGTTGGGAAATTTTTGGGAATTTTCAAAAGTCAACTTTGCCTAAAACACTTCAAAATTGCTAATGGGCCTCAAATTCTTCCTTGAATCATTACCCAAAGCCTATGCCCGACCCATTGAGCTCAAAGGGATTTATTTTCTTATTTTTAATTAATTAATTGAACTTTTATGCTTATTAATTCACTTAATTAGATTTAATTATGAGAAAATATCAAATCATGCTTTTTCAAATCTTTTTGTGCAGCAAATCAAACTAGGGCAAGGTTGCAAATCGTTTCACATTCAAAAAGGGAAGATTTTCCATGATTGGCAAGAGTTTCAATGGAAAAAGATTGAAATTGATATGTTGAAAATCAAATCTTCAAATCATCAATTCATGGACCTTTGGGCTTGTTCTTTGACCTAATCTCGTTCAGATACAGAGGCATAGTGAAACCTAATTCATAGACATGAAAAAAAGTTGCTAAAGCCATAGAACAAAGTTGCACTTTTTCATCAAAAACTTGGAAACTGATTTCGTATTTGCAGGATCATTCAAGGCCTAAAACCTATTCCAACACCTTGCTGACGTTGCTAGGAAGCTATAGCAACCAAGAACAAGCTTCCACGTCCAAGGAAACGGTAGAACAGAATCGTGTTATTCACAAAAAATTCCATAATCGAACTCTGCATTCTATGCATCATTGTTATATTTTGATTATTGATTTGTGCTACTAATGATCTTCTGAAGCTTTTGGTAACGTTTAATTGTTCTAAAAATGCTTGTATCAAAATCCACCATTGATGAAACCTAGGGTTTCAGAACTTCAAAATTGGGGGTTCTCATATATGGTAAAATTAGACCACCAAACCTGTATGGACATACTCGTGGCGACAAGACGAATCGTTTGAGATACTCGCGCCTAATTTATATAACCCATGGGCGTAATCGCTATTTTTTTCAGGTCGCAGTTTGTGGGGGTTTAAAACCCCCGCTACATGTTTATGTTGCAGGTACAAATATGAAGAAGAAGCATGCGTGTCTTCATGTGATAGGAGCATTCAAAATCTGGCGCATGATTTTGTGTTATACCATTAACTTTTGTTCCTTTTTTTATAATATTTGTTTTCCCTTATATATACGAACGCGCTTCACAGCTCACTTGGCAAGGGATACGCTTGGTAAACGCTGGGACCTGGGTTCGATTCCCAGGTCCCCCCACCTATTTCATAATTTTTATCCTAACATATTCACATGCAGTGTGCTCTCAGCGTCCCACCATACGTCCTCATGCATTGGCTTGCCAGATGGCCCTAACCCATAATCTGAAGGCCACAAAAGGAGAAACCAAAAAAAAATGTTTAATATTTAATTCTTATTAATTTCACTATTAAAATATTTTGTAAATAAACTCTAACAATTAATTTAGTTTAATTTAGGTTTTAAACTTTAATCTTTTCTTAATAAATAAAAAATATCTAGACTTAGGGTTTTTTGACATCTTCATCTTTTTCTTAATTAATTATTTTTCTCATTTATTTATTATTATTGTTAATTACTATTTATTTTTGTAAATAAACATGTACATTAATCAATTAGTAAATTAGGTTAACTTTAATATTTTCTTAATAATTAAAATAATTTAGAATTAGGGTTTCCATTCAATTTTAATTTTCTTTATTTCATAAATACCAAAAACATAAAAAACAATTTCTTTTCTTTAATTAAACAATAATTAGACCTTAATTTAATTTAATTTCAAGTAAAGGGTCAACGCCCTCGGACATTCAATTTTAACTTCTTTTCACGCATTATTTTCTTATCGATCATCATGTAACTGCTTTCTGGATGTAATAGTAACTAGGTTTTACTTTCCGCATTTTATCAAAAACGGGTCTTTGTATTTTGGCGATGTATAGACCCGCGCCTTGTAATAGTGTAGTTTTATCTTCCCGCATCTAAATTTCCGCACTCTTAAATTCTAACTTGCATGAAAGAATGTATGGTTAATTAAAAACAAGCGTAGCTCACAATGCCCTGATCAAAGATCAATATTGACATGAAAATAACACACAAATACACACACCACTTCTAGGGTACGCCTCACCTGTTGCCTTCGAAACGTGGTCGTCGAGTATAGGACGTTTTAGTAAGTCCTTATGTCCATGATCCAGTTGCCTCTAAACGGTTGCCTCGGATTAAAAAAGGAGCAAGGACATAAGGGTAGCTTCTAAGGTGCCCTATTGTTGCTCTGGTGACCACACTGTTCCTACAAACGAATTGATCCAAACACCTCCAACGGTGGTGCTACCTACCTCTCAATGGTGGGATGGCACTATCTTAAGGACATTTACACAGCCTAATTCCTTAGGGTAGGTAGATGACTCAGAGATACTTGCTCTCTTCTAAAAAACAAAACAAAACCTTTTCACACCGACACTTTCAAAAAGCTTTCAAAACAATTTTTCAAACACTCTTGAGGACTGATACAAGAGTTATTCCGAAATATTTCAAAGAAACTTTTGCAAAACCCACTCACAATTGAAAAGCAAACATTTTGAAAACATAAGAGCAAGTATCTAAGAGCCCATGGATAACCATGGATAGAAAGGGTGCTAACACCTTCCCTTTCTATAAATCTACCTCCCGAACCGAGAAACTATCTCATAAGGAATTTTGCTGTGCTTTTGTCCTTTCCATGTTGGAGAAAATAAAAGACGGTGGCGACTCTTGCTTCCGCGACATTTCGCGAGCCAGCGTTAAATAGTCAGTTCTAAATCCACCGATCACACTCGCTATTATTTTTGGTTTTCTGCATTTTTCTCTTTGCTCAGTTTAAATAAATTTTTCGCGAGGGTGAGGTTAGGATCATCTGGAAGGGACGAATCCAATGATATTAGTTTAAGCTTATAACATTTTTATTTGAAGAATCTTATAAAATCCCACGCGAGTTATGTCAATCCAATGGCTTAGTCTTAACATTTCTACCGCTATACCAAGAATAGTGGTAGTGCTTCTAGAAAGGAGTAGTTGGAGGACCTAGTCCATTATTTATCCGTTTTACTAGGTAGTGAGTCATGCTTTGGTCTATGTAACACGGGGAACGCTTGGATTCATGTTATTTTCATTTTATTCATGTTTATTGTGGAGATGTTGTTATACTCTCTGGATATTTATGTTGTGTTGAGATTATGTGATGATTGGACTTTTGTGTTTAATGAATATGATATGATTGTCAGTATGGGATTTCAATCATTAGTATTATTATTTTGAGTTGATAATTAATCCGTTGCGAGATGCATATGTGTTAGTGTATGGAACATGATTATAAATGTGTGTTATGAATATGACCAGTGTATTTGTGTTGTTGTCGTGAAGTAAATGTGACACCCTTTTTTATATGCATGATATTTACTCTGATTATGTTGTTTATTTTATGCAGGATTTAAAGGGTGTTTTATTAGTGGTATTAGAGCATGGTCGGTCAATTGGCCAGGTTATTAATGTGTTTATTTCCTTTTGTATTCGATATGTGTCATATATACAATCAGTATTGTTTTTCTGATGAGTGTTGTTGGTTGTTTGGAATCTCAAGACGATGGTTGTAGGACGGAATGATGATGCTATTGCTGAGGTGTTGGCTATGTTGGCTGGTGTGATTGGGCAACAGTCGCACATCAATGTTGTTAACAGGAATGAAGATGATGAATTTCGTGCTTTTGGGAAGTTCCAAAGGAACAATCCTCTAATCTTTGAAGGAGCTCATGAACCTGACAAAGCACAAGTTTGGCTGAAAGTGATTAAGAAGATCTTTCTAGTCATGAATTATTCAGATGTGTAGAAGGTGAAGTTTGGTACCCATATGCTTGAGAAGGAAGCTGAGGATTGGTGGAACAACATTGTTCAGAGATTTGATGAGATGGGATTGAGGTTACTTGGGAACTTTTCAGAGATGCATTTCTGGAGAAGTATTTTCAGAGGATGTGTGTGAGAAAAAGGAGATTGAATTTCTTTAGCTGAAGCATGGTAATGGAATCGTGGCTAAGTATGCTGCTAAGTTTGAGGAGATGATTAAGTTTTGTCCTCATTATAACAATGCTAATGCTGAGAGATCTAAGTGTCTTAAGTTTTTGAATGGTTTGAGGCCCGAGATCAAGAAGGCTATGGGTTATCAGCAGATTACTAAATTTTATGAGTTGATTAACAAGAGTATGATCTATGATGAGGATAGTCGAGATAGTGCTGCTTACTATAAAGCTTTGCAAGATAATAAGGGAAAGGGGAAATTCAGAGGGAAACGTATGTGAATCCTGCTGGTAAAGAGAATCAGAAAGCTGGTTATAATAAGAAGTCGAGTGGGACAAGAGCTTCTACTCCGGTAAGGTGCTTCAAGTGTGGTGTCAAAGGACATTGTATTTTTGATTTTACAAGTCCTAATGTGAAGTGTTTCAAGTATGGCAAGCTAGGTCACAAGTCTCACGGTTTTAAAGGAGTTTCGAGTGTGACTAGCTACAACTGTGGTGAGCAAGGTCACATTAGTTCCAAGTGTGATAAGCCAAAGAATGACCAAGCTAGAGGGAAATTGTTTGCTCTATCTGGTTCTGAGACTACTGTTAAGGATAGACTAATATGAGGTACATGTTTTATTAATGGTACACCTTTGATTATTGTTATTGATACGGGCACAACACATTCTTTCATTTCTTTGGATTGTGTTAATAGATTGAATTTTGAGTTATCTAATATGAAATGAAGTATGGTTATAGATACTCTTGTTATGGGTTCAGTGACTACTTCATATGTGTGTTTGAACCGTCCGTTGAGTATTTTTGGTAAAGACTTTAGAGTTGATTTAGTGTGTCTTACATTAGATTAACTTGATGTTATTCTTAGGATGAACTGGTTAGAATTTAATCACATTTAGATCAAATATTTTGACAAGATGGTTATCTTTCTTGATTCTAGTTTTGAGAGATATTTGTTTATGTCGGCCAAGCAAGTGAATGAGTATGTGCAAGATGGTGCTGTGTTGCTGGCTCTTATGGAAATATTGAATGTTAATGGGAAACGAACAATTGGTGAATTGTCAATAGTTTGTGATTTTCCTGAGGTATTCCTTGAAGATGTAAGTGATTTTTCGCTAGAGCGTGAGGTGGAGTTTACAATCGATTTAATTCTTGGAACTAGTCTGGTATCAATGGCTCTATATCGGATGTCAGAATCTGAGTTGAAGGAGTTGAAGAGTCAACTTGAGGATTTTCTTGAGAAGTGAATCATCTATCCTAGTGAGTCACCGTGGGGTGCACCTGTTTTGTTGGTTAAAAAGAAAGAAGGTATTATAAGGTTATGTGTTGATTATAAACAACTGAACAAGGTGACTATCAAGAATAAGTATCCACTTCTAAGGATTGGTGATTTGATGGATCAGTTGGTTGTTGCAAGTGTGTTTAGTAAGATAAATTTGAGGTCTGGGTATCATCAGATTTGTGTGAAGGCTGACGATGTTCAGAAGACTGCTTCTAGAACAAAGTATGGTCATTATGAGTATTTTGTAATGCCATTCGGTGTGACCAATGTACCAGGTGTATTTATGGAATACATGAACATGATTTTTCATCAGTATTTGGATAAGTTTATGGTTGTGTTCATTGATGATATTTTGATCTATTTGAAGAGTGAAGAAGATCATGTTGAGCATCTGAGGATTGTGTTATCTGTGTTGAAAGAGAAGCAGTTGTATGCTAAGTTTTCTAAATGTGATTTTTGGTTGAAGGAAGTGAGTTTCCTTGGTCATGTGATTTCGAGTAGTGGTATTTCTGTTGATCCATGAAAGATTGAGGATATGTCTCAATGGGAAGCTCTGAAATCTTTTCTGAGATTAGAAGTTTTCTTGGTTAATCGGGTTATTATCGGAAGTTTATTGAAGGCTTTTCCAAATTAGCTTTTCCATTGACGCAATTGACTAGGAAGGGTTAAGCTTTTATTTGGAATTCACAGTGTGAATATGGTTTTCAAGAGCTTAATAGAAAGTTGACAACCACTCCTATTTTAATTTTGCCTGATCCGGTAGAACTGCTTGTTGTGTATTGTGATGCTTCATTGATAGGTTTAAGAGGTGCGTTGACGCATAATCGACAAGTTATAGCTTTTGCTTCAATGAAACTTAAAGTGAATGAAAGGAATTATCCGACTCATGATTTGGAGTTAGCTGTTGTTTTGTTTGTATTGAAACATTGGAGGCATTATTTGTTTGCATTGAGATTTGATGTGTTCAGTGATCACAAGAGTTTGAAATATTTGTTTGATCAGAAAGAGTTGAATATGAGGCAAAGAAGATGGTTGGAATTATTGAAGGATTATGATTTTAGTTTGAATTACCATCAGGGTAAAGCGAATGTTATGGCTGATGCATTGAGTAGGAAGTCCCTGTATATTTCAATGTTTATGGTGCAAGAGTTGGAATTGCTTGAACAATTTTGAGATATGAGTTTGGTTTGTGAAGAGACTTCTTATTTTTTTATTCTTGGTATATTTAAGCTTATTAGTTGCATTCTTGATGATATTTGAGTAGGTCAAAAATCTGATTTGAGTTTGGCGGATCGATTGACGTTGATCAATCAAGGTCGAGGTGGAGATTTTCGGATTAATGAGAATGGTATCATGAGATATTGTGATAGAGTTTATGTTCTGGATATAATTGATTTAAATAAAAGTATTCTTGAGTAACGACGTTGTAGTGGATTGAGTATTCATCCTGGAGCTGCTAAAATGTATCAGGATTTGAGGAAATTATTTTGGTGGCCAAGCATGAAGAAAGATATTGCGAAATTTATGTATTCTTGTTTGATTTGTCAAAAATGAAAGATTGAACATCAGAAACCATCTAGTTTGTTGCAACCGTTATCTATTCCATAATGGAAATGGGGTAATATTTCTATGGATTATGTGTCTGGTTTTCCTAGAATGCTCAGTAATTTTGAGGCTATTTAAGTTATTATAGATAGATTGACTAAATCTTTTCACTTTATTTTGATGAGGATGGATTATCCAATGGAGAAGCTTGCAAAGTTATGCATCAAGAGGGTTGTCAGTTTGCATGGTATTTAATCTAGCATTTTATCAGATAGTGATATGAGATTTAATTCGCGGTTTTGAGAAGGTTTACATAATGCTTTAGATACAAAGTTGCGTTTGAGTTCTGCTTATCATCCGCAGACAGATAGTCAGACTGAGAAGACGATTTAGTCACTTGATGATCTTTTAAGAACTTGTGTAATGGAACAAAGATCTACTTGGGATAGTTAATTTCCTTTGATTGAGTTTACTTATAACAAAAGTTTCCATTCGAGTATTGGGATGGCACCGTTTGAGGCTTTGTATGGTAGAAGGTGTAAGACGCCTTTGTGTTGGTATGAATCTAGAGAGAGATATGTAGTTTGATATGAGATAGTTCAACAGAATACAGATAAGATTAAGATGATTCAAGAGAAGATGAAGGCTTCTCAGAGTCGTTAGAAGAGTTATCATGATAAAAGGAGGAAAGCACTTGACTTTGAGAAGGGAGATCATGTGTTTCTTTGAGTTACTTTAGTAACATGTCTTGGTCGAGTGTTGAAGTCGTGTAAGTTGGCGCCACACTTTATTGGTCCTTATCATTTTCTAGAGAGAGTGGGTGAAGTGGCTTATCAGATTTCTTTTCCACCATCGCTTGTTAATCTCCATGATATGTTTCATATTTCTCGGATGAGGAGATACATTGCAGATTCGTCTTATGTGGTTCAATTAGATGATGTTTATATGAGAGATAACCTGACTGTGGAGATATCACCTATGCAGATATAGGATCGGGAATTGAAAAAACTTTGTGGTAAAGATATTGCCTTAGGGAAGGGAGCTTGGGGAGGACCGACTGGTGGAAATGTGACTTATAAACCCGAGAGTCAGATGAGGGAGTCTTATCTTGAGTTGTTTGTTTGAGATAATTCTCTAGGACTAAAATCTTTTAAGTGGGGGAGAGTTGTAACACCCCAATTTTATTTACTAATTATCTTATTCGTATTTATTTTATTAATTATTATTTGATATGGTAATTGATTAAATCATGTGATTTTGTGAATATATGAGTTATTTGAATTAATTGTTTAATTGTGTTTTGGGTTAGTAAGTGTGAGAATAACATTATTAAGTATTGGATCTTATATGTCACATTAATGAGTGGGTGAGATAAGATCAATTGAGAAAAATAAGGGTTAGTAAGAGTTGTAAAACAAAATAGAATTAGAACAGAATTAACAAGAGAAGAGAAGAGAAGAGAAGAGAAGAGGAAAAAAGAGGAAGAAAGAAGAAGAATCCTAGAAGTATCTACATCTAAGGTAAGGGTGGGTATTCTTTAATTTATGAGTGTATGTAATGGTATGTGATGGGTAGTAACATGAAACTAGGGATTTGTTCTTCAATTTCTAGATTTTGACATGTTAGCTTTTGAATGAGGAATCATGAAATTGATGTTGTAAATCATGTTTTGATGTTTGTATTTGATGCTATATGTTAGATATAGGTTATAATACATCTAATTGGTGAAATATATGTGTTTGAATGGTATTTAGATAGACAAATTCGTAGGAGGCAGAAGTTGTCCATAGTAGAATTTTTCTGCATAATCGCGAGGCCGCTTAGCGTCCTAGGTGCCGCTTAGCACGGTTTGGAATGTGAAAATTACTATTTTCTGAAACTATTATGGATTATGGAACTTATGATTTATCATTGATTTACATGAATTTTAATAATTTATTCGACGTGTTTTAGATTGGTTTTGGATGACTTTTGATAAGAAACATGATACTTGATTTTGTGTATGAGAATGATGTGAAATGATGATGAATGTGAATAACATGATTAGAATTAGTTTGCTACATGTTATAATGATGTGTTGAGATGATTAATGTTATGAGAATGTATTGTGTGTGATTGATGACATGAAATATGTATGTTGTGCAATTTGGTGAAAATAATTCAAATGTATTGAATTATGTTATATATACTTGTATAATTAAGATTGAGAGATGATATTAATTGCATATGATTGTTGAGATTGCACATATATCATGATTTGTCAAGAGACAATGTTTGGTAACTGTGTGGTAGTTATTGACTTGTCCCAAACCTAATGTTGAGGGGTTTGAAACTTATGACTGACAGGCTTTTTGGTGGTTATTTGTCTTTAAGATGTGGACTCGGCAGGACCGGTAAGAATAACAATTGGTACCACATGCATGTTTCATTGGAGTCACATGTGTTGATGTAAAATGTTGAATTGGTGTGCACTATGGGATATTGGTGTGAACCTTACATATGTGATAATTGTGATTGCTTATCTTTGAATCTTGAACCATTGAGCAATGTTGTATATATAATCATGTGAATTATGTTAAAGTATGTTGAATACATGATTAGGTGAAGTGTGGTAAATTCAATTGATATATGTATGATTTGCATTACTTATTATTATATATTCCATAATGATATAAATTCTCACCCTTTTGTTGGAATGCTGTTTAATACGATATGCCTCGGGTATTGAGGATAGCGATGGTGCTTCTAGATAGGAGTGGTTGGAGGATCTAGTCCTTTATTTATCCATTTTACTAGGTAATGATTCATGCTCGTGTCTATATAACACATGGAACATTTGGATTCATGTTATTTTCATTTTATTCATGTTTATTGGGGAGATGTTGTTATACTCTCTGGATATTTATGTTATGTTGAGATTATGTGATGGTTGCCCTTTGGTGCCAAATGATTATGATATGATTGTCAGTATGGGATTTCAATCATTAGTATTATTATTTTGAGTTCAGAATTAATCTGTTGCAATATGCGTATGTGTTAGTGTATGGAACATGATTCTAAATGCATGTTATGAATATGACCAGTGTATTGGTGTTGTTATCGTGAAGTAAATGTGACGCCCTTTTTGATATGCATGATATTTACTCTGATTATGCAGCTTATTTTATGCGGGGTTTAAAGGGTGTTGTAGATAGTATATGTCGAAAGACTTTGATGTATTGTTTGAAAAAGAAGGGATTGTACATGAGGTGGTGCCATCCTACTTTCCGTAGCAGAATGGAACCGCAGAAAGGAATAATTGAACCATCATGATTATGGTGAAAAGTATGTTTAATGCAAAACATCTACCCAAAGAATTGTGGGGAGAAGTTGTGTCGGCAGTAACATATATTTTGAACAGATGTTTGACAAATAAGCTAGAAGGAATTACTCTAGAAGAATGTTGGTCTTTTGTTAAATCTAACTTGAATCATCTGAAAGTGTTTGGATCTATAGCACATAAACATGTGCCAGATCAATTGAGAAGAAAATTTGATGACACATTAAGTCATATGATCCTAGTTGGATATCATTCGTCAAGAGGTTATAAGTTGTTAGATCCAGTGAACAAGCAGATTTTGATCAGTAGGAAAGTGATCATATATGAGATTAAGGAATGGGTTTGGATTGAAAATGTCAAGAAGGATTCAGTGAAAATCTTACTTAAAAAACCAGAAACTCAAGTCGAAAGAGAAGTTAGACAAGAGGAAGTTTTAGATCAACCAAGTACAAGAAGGCCTCAGAGAATAAGACACATGCCTACATGGTTACAAGATTATGTGATTACTTAAGATGATGTGGTTGATAATGTGGTTGATGGTGAAGGTGAGCTGGTACATTATGTTTTCTATGCAGATTTTGAATCAGTCAATGCAACTGAAGCATTGAAAGATTTGAAGCATGTGAAAGAAATGAAAGAAGAAGTGAATTCCATCAAAGATAACAACACTTGGTCACTTGTCGAATTGCCTCAAGGAAAGAAGCCAATTGATGTCAAGTGGGTATACAAGCTGAAGTTGAATCCCAAAGGGGAAGCAATTCAACACAAGGCTAGACTTGTGGAGAAATGATTTCTTCAGAAAGAAGGAATCAACTCCAATGAAGTATTTTCACCTGTGGCTAGGATTGAAACAATCAGGTTGGTTGTTGGTCTAGTAGAAATGAACAGTTGGAACATATGTCAGATGGGCGTAAAATTTGCATTCTTGAATGGACCCTTAGACGAAGAAGTCTATGTTGCACAACTAGTTGGGTTTGTGAAGCATGGCGAAGAGAGAAAGTTGTACATGTTGCATAAAGCCCTATATGGATTGAAACAAGCTCCAAGAGCTTGGAATAAGAATATTAATAGTTTCCTAAAGGAGAAGGAATTTGTGAAGTGCACAACTGAAAATGGAGTATATTTAAGAAGAAGCAATAGTGAATTTTTATACTATGTCAATTACTTGTTAATAACAGGTAGCTGCAAAAGTAAGATCGAAGAATTCAAAGATGATCTTAGCAAGTAATTTAAAATGTCTAATCTGGGTGACATTTCATATTTCCTTGGCATCGAATTCTACAAGATCAGTAGAGGTTTGATGATGCATCAAATAAGATATGTCGAATAAATTATCAAGAGACTTGAGATGAAAGAATGAAACTCGGCATGACACCTGCTGAACCAAGGTTGCAACTGTTGAAATATTTATAAGAAGATGATGTTGAACCAACCCAATACAGAAGACCTATTGGCTCATTATGATACCTTTGTCACACAAGGCCTAACTTAGCATATAGTGTAGGTATGGTAAGTAGATTCGTGCAGAATCCAAAGGTATCACACCTAGCAGCGACAAAAATAATACTGAGGTATCTGAAAGGAGCTCTTGACTATGGAATTTTGTTTCCCATAACTAATAAAGGAAAAGAATGCAAGTTAGTGGGGTACACTAGTTCAAGTTGGCGTAGTGATGTTGAGGATAAAAAATCCATGGTAGTATATCTGTTTATGCTAGGTGGTGCACCAGTTGCTTGGAGTTCGAGAAATGAACTAGTAGTGGCATTATCATCGTGTGAAGCAGAGTACATAGTTTCTTCTCTTTGTGAATGTCAAGCAACATGGATGGTGAACTTGGTCGAAGAAATCATAGGGAAAGATCATGAAGCAATTACCATGAAGATCGACATCATGTCAGATATCCATCTAGCGAAGAACCCGATAGCACATGGTTGAGTCAAGCACATTTAAATAAGGTTCCACTATCTTCGAGAGCAAGTATTAGATGGGAAGATGAACTTGGAACACCGCAGAACTGATTCTCAGATTGTAGACATCATGACGAAGGGTGTGTAGATCAAAGTATGCAAAAGACTAAGAGCTATGATGAATATAGTTAGCTTAGACACGATGAATTAGGTGGTGTGTTAAGTGAGAAATTCCTTGTGTCTAAGTAGGATGTTTCTTGGCACAAGGTGTGAAGACAAGCTTCCTAAAGATTTTTGATGAATACAAACTATCATTGATTGCAAAATGGAATGGCTCAAGTCAAGACATCTTGATCAAGTCAAAATTATGAAAGTATTGAAGAAATATTTTGTCAACAAATCAAATGTCAAGGTATAAAGCATTCATACCTCTCTATATGCAATAAGTATTCATAATGATGTTTCATGCATGTTATAAATCTTTAAACATGTTTTGGAAATCACAACTTTATGTTTCAGATCTTTTTCCAAAGTATTTTTCAAAACGGACTTAGGGAACCCGGTTACCCAGTTATGGTAACCAGTTACCCTATATTGTTTCTCAAAAATAAAAGGCTACTGTCTTAGGGAACCCGATTACCCAGTTACGATAACCGTTTACCCAACGTTGTTTTTCAAATTTTTTAACATTGAGAAAGGTGGTACCCAAGTACCAACTTATGGGAACCAGTTACCACCAAAACAATATGAAAAATGCATAT
Organism: Vicia faba; assembly: GCA_948472305.1. Classification (NCBI taxonomy): domain Eukaryota; kingdom Viridiplantae; phylum Streptophyta; class Magnoliopsida; order Fabales; family Fabaceae; genus Vicia; species Vicia faba. The sequence goes on along the minus strand of OX451735.1, from coordinate 858,074,801 downwards.
GACTCTTGTCCAGAAAAGTTGTGTGTTTTTGTTTATGAAGCATGGCATCTTTCCATTGAATCATACCATTTTGAAGGGTTGTATAGAGGCCTATATAAACTCATAATTTCCGAATTATTTTTAAACCTCTTTCAATCTAAAATTCAAATTACATAAACTCTTTATCTTTTAAATTTTCAAATGTTCTTCACTAGAATTTTTATTGAAACTTTCTGCACTCATTTTTCATTGAAAAATTGTTCTAAGTTTCATATCATCATTGTGAACACTTGTATCCATTATTGAGAATTGTTTTCCTAGAAGGAGAAGATCAATCCAAGATTGATATATTGTATCATATTTCAAAATATCTTGTAAAAATTCAGAATACATTATTACTTCTCTTGCTATTCAGGATTGTGGAAAGCAAGTGCGTACATTGAATAGAATTGTTCTTCTTGTACTTAATATTCAGATATTAAAGGTGTTAAGAGCCTTTGATCTCCTTATAGGTTAGATATTAAGCATCACAATTGGTGTGCATAGGTTGCACAATCATTCTAACTATAGTGAAATCTCTTTCGTGTTTAAAGGGGATTGGAGTACTCTCGGACTGTGAGGGGAACTAGAATACATCCTTGTGTTATTTACTTTCCATATTTTATCTCTTTCATAACTTAACCAAAAACTAGAACAGAAAGACCAAATATTTATAAAACTGGAAATACTTTTAAAAGTCCTAATTCACCCCCCCCCCCATCCCCCGCTCTTAGACGCATTCTTATACTTACACAAGGTGTGTTGAATTAGTCTAGATAATGTGTCGAACCAGTTATTTAACACAAATTTGATTTTGTTCCAAAATAGGTATTTTGGGCTTTTAGAGTTTTTCTATTTTTGGCTTAAAGAGCATGCTAACCTAAAGCTATAAATATGGGGAGTAACCATTATTCTTGTATTAATTCATTCATTCATAGTATTTGCAGTTGTAAGTGAATAAAAGTTTTTCCATAGTTTGTGGGCAGAGAGAAGCTCTGCAGAAACCCTAATTTTTTTCTTCTATAATTTTTGTCTTTTCATTGTCATTGTGTGGTGATAACAATCATGTTCATTAAGATTGATAAAAATTCATTATAGCTTTTGGTGGATTTCCAACAAGAAGATTATGTCTAAGGATATTACAAGTATTTCACCTTTGTTGTGTTCACCATAGGACACAAATCCTTTCTTCTTTGCCACAAAGTCGGAGAATAAGGAAATGTCTCTCGTCATATGCCTTGAGCATCCACTATCGAGAATCCATCTTTCCTCCATGGAGTCAAAAAATGTACCCTATAAGATTAAACAAATGTGATACGTACCCAATTTTTATTGGGACCTTGAGAGTGATTGAAATCATGGTTGCATTTGTGCGACCATTGAAAAACACCTTTAGGAACCAAAAAATTCTTAAATTTACATTTTTTTAGTAGTGTGACATTTCTTGCAACAATAGAAACAAGAAAAGTGATGAGTGCTAAATTTTTGTGAAGTTGAGTTTGAATAATTAGCACTCATTGACTTATTTCTTCTGTTTTTTTGTCAATAAACCTCAACTTTAGTGTACACTCAGTATAGTTTATATTATAATGTATATATTGCAATATCGTTTAAATATCATTGAGTTTAATTGTTTTTATCTCATTTTTGTAGGTATTCAAGCAATTATATTTAGTCATTGTTAGATAGAGCATTGAATAAGCTTTCCAACGCTTCTAACCATGCATAAATCGAAGTTACAGTTCTCAAGATATGGCGAAAACTAGAGTTGTTTTTTCATTTTGCTGTCAGCATCGCTGCGAGCTCGCCGGACAAGCCAGGGGCGCCCATGAAGCGTGAAAATGCATTAAAAATGTTATTTGGAGTGTCAGGTGAGTTGTTTTACCGTCGGGCGATACCGTTTGGACAGAAACATGTATTTAGGGAAAAAAAACACATTTTTAGGTATGGGTTGGATAGTTTTTTTATCCCAATTCATCATCAATCATTCTTTGATCAAGAGAAGCTAGAAAAAAATTTAGAGCTTACATATGGATGATACGGAGTTAGATTTCTCATCAACCGGAGCTGGCTGTTATAACAAGATTTGGTTATGCATCTAATATCTAGTTTTGATGATAGCAATGCATATATTTTATATGTAAAAAATTTGTATTCTAATAGTTTCTTTGAGTGGGAAATAAAGCATTCTAATTAATTCAAGATTTTTGTCTAAAGAATCATCAAAAATATGTTGGCACCATCGATGAACTATTGTATTCACTTCTCAAGAAACATCAGTAGTTCTGAAGAATGTTGAATGTTTGCTAGAAGAGAATATATGTGTTTACTCTAGCTCAAAAACCAAGATGTACTTCTCAGATAAGCTTTTGATTTCATCTTAGAAGTCAAGATGTGTTTCTAAGGAAGGAATTTTTGTGTAAGCTTTTCCTTCAAGCTCAGGAATCAAAGATGTGCTTCATAAGATAAGCTTTTGCTTCCATCTCAGATATCAAGATTTATTTGTCAGATAAGATGTTGCTCCAAGTCTGAAGACAAGGTTATGATTCTAAAGACTCTGATACCTTTGGAAATATTATAATAAAACGTCTTCTAGAATATATATATCATTTCATCAGAAAAATTCCATCAAAAGATTAAAGAACAAAGTCGTGATCTCTTTTGCACTCTATTCACTACTTCAGATTAAAAGTATCTCATAAGAAGAAAAGATCATAAACTTGCACAAGAAGAATACAGTACAACAATACAACATCTATTCAGCTATTTAGGAATAAACACAGCGTATGATTGAAGATTTTTTGTGCTCTTGTCTCCCACGATCACATGTTACCACTGTAGCAACTGGAAGATAAAAGTGACATTTGTACTATCCAATTGTCTTCTTTCTCATCCTATACAAAGGGATGACTTCTTCATTGGAAAATATTGAACAACACAATGAAGAAACAAAAAAACGAGTTATCTATCAAAAAATTTGAAAATAAAAGTTATTGTGAGAAAGAATTCAAGAGAGAAAATCACAACACAAAGAGTTGTTGCTCATTTTTGTGTTAACTCTTATTCTATAAAAACACAAGAATTTTTGCTCATATTTGTGTTTTATTATAATTGTTGTATACACAAGAGTTGTTGCTCATATTTTTGTGTAAACATTTGTTCTTCATTGTAGTGTTATATCTGTTTTTTAGAAGCACCATTATAAACATTATTTGATTGTAAATCTTTCAAGATTTGTTTCCTCAAGTGACTAAGCAATTGTTTGCATACTTAACAGGGCTAAGGTGTTTTTCTAAAATCTTAGAAGTTGTTGTAATCTTTCAAGATTAGTGGATTCATTTCATTTCTAAGGTAACATCACCTTAGCGGGTGGACAAGAGTAGTCTGTTCTAAGGTGAACTTGTCTAAACTGATTGTGTCATATTTATTTCTAGCTTGTCTATCATTGATTGTTTGAGAGAAATACTTCTAAAAGAAAAAAAATTGAAAACCCAATTCAAACCCCTCTTTCTTGTGTTTTTCTCTACCTACACTGACAACCCATGAGATGTTTGGTTTTCCTTCTTTTCTTTTCTATGTATTTTTTTATTTGTTCGGTTTTGTTTGTAATCTTACTTTGAACCTATGCGTATAATATATGTTTTAAAAATCATTATTGTTGCTTTCCTTGATCTTTTTTCATTTATGTTTGGATTTGTGTTGTTGTAGAGACAGACCTTACAAATCTTGATTAGGGAAGGAAATATATTAATTTGTAAACTCTAGAGATAGATTTATGCTTAACAATCACTTGGGTGTCAAAGCTTAATGCTTCTGTGTTGATGTTTTGCACGAGACATCGCCGATGCGAGAATATGGTTGTTCTCGCAATTTGGGTTAGGCATAACCTTGATTGTGATACATCTCATAGGTATCGCAAAGATGGACACTAATGTGAGAGATATGTAGTAATATTGAGGAGTATTGCATGTTGAGTACAACCGATCGATATGTTTAAGTTTTTGGTGAGTAGTTTATATTTATGCCTGATAAGTTTCTCCTCTCCAAAGAATGTATTTATTTTATGTTCATAGATTTTCCTTTCTATACAAACCACCCCATTATAAAAAAAGCTCAGAAACATAGAGATTGTTGAATAGAATTCTTTCCCTCGCACTAATCCCTATGGAGAAGATAAAATAAAAATACTTACTTTTACTTGATGCTTTATCGTGACAATGAAATGGCGTTGTTGTTAGGGATTGGTGTTTTGATATTGAATTGCATCATAATTGTTTTCATTGGTTTTGAGCTTTGTACATAATGTATATGTTGTATAGAATTTGTAAATGAACTTGTACATTTTCACTTGTACATGTTTTGTGTTTACTTTTCATACTTGTGCATATATGTTTTTCTTTTTCTTCAAGTGATGTAATTATGTGTTGTCATCATGTTTGTTTACACTTTGTGTAAATTTTCTTGTTTCGTAACTTTTGTTCAAGTGTTTGGTTAGGACACTTTTTTCGGGTTGCTCGTTGAATAAAATCATCGGGTGATGTGAGGAAGTTACTAGCTAAGCATAATAAAAGCGTCGAGCTTACGATGTAAAATAAGCGCTTGTTAGGAGGAACCCCAACATTTGTAAATTTTGTATAGTTTCTAATATTTTTGTTTGTTGGTTGTCTTCAAATTTTTGTCTGTTAACTTAAAGGTTTTTGAGGTAAAAGATTGACCGTTTCAACTTGCGGATGTATGGTAATTATATTTTTGAAGTTGATTCATTCAAGGTACTCGTTTATCACTTTCTATAGCATAACATGATTAGGAAACTTGTAATTTGTACAATTACCATGCCATTCATTCTTTTTCATTGCATGTTCATGATATAAATTACTTTATTTCCTAAACCCCAAATGTGAGAAAGCTTTATATTATTCATATATGCAGGAGACCAATATTCTTGTTTTAACTAGATTTTATTATGCTCAATCTTTTATTTGTGTTGATTATATGAAAGCATGAAAATGATTAAGGCATTTTGTTTTATTTTGAGCATAACCACCCAACTAAATGTATTCACCTTGTGAGTGAGTGACCATTTGTTAACTCCTTTAGCCTCATTGTCGTTATCCATGTTTTAGTTGAACTATGTTGCTTGTATATGAGTACTTAGTTCACTTATTATTGAACGTATTTTGATATTTTCTTTCTTGAACCCTCAACCATGATTTATGGTTTGAATTTTTACCTTGCCTTAGAAAGTAGGAAGTATTCACACTATGATGTTGGTTGAATACAAGTTGGGGAGAGCAATGATTATTTGCTTTTGTGTTGGTTACTTTGAGGTTGAGAAGAAAAAAATTGTAAAAAAAAAGTGAAAAAGAAAAGAAAAGAAAAAAATGAAAAAACTTTGAAAAAGAAAAAATAGAATAATTGTTCAAATAAGTATGTGATTGGTGTACCAACTTGGGAAAGAAGAAGAAGTTGATTGAAATTTTATTGCTTTAAATTTTGTGATTTGATCACTACCTTAGGTTTAGGCAAGTTTTTGTTTCAATTACCTATAGAAATTGTCTATTGTTTGTTAACCAAGCCACATTACAACCTTGAAAATCCCTTGTGATTCTTTCTTTTGTATTTTTAATATGAGTTTTGGATGAATGCATAATTTATTCTCGTGTTTGCAAGATTGTTGGATGAGTGTCAAGTCCCTCACTTTTGTGTGTTTTAATCCCTCGATGATTTTTTGCTAGGTGTGATTCATGATTGAGCATGTTTTGTTTTAGAATGTTTAGTATGATTTTTGTATTTAGAATTTGTTTCATTTTCATGTTGTCATTGTAGGATTGTTATAAGTTTTTCCTTGCTTGTACATTTTTGTATGGAACCATACATTTTTTTATGTTTTCCGAAACTTGTTGATTCATGATTCTTGGTGTTTACTTTTGCTTCTTTAGGTTAATTGATTATTATTTGAGGACAAACAAGCCTAAGTATGGGAGAGTTTGATGAGTCCTAAATGTTTTTGATGTTGAGTGTGAATAATTAGCACTCATCGAATAATTTCATTTTCTTTTTATCAATAAACCTCAACTTTAGTGTATAGTCGGTATAGTTTATGTTATAGTGTATATATTGCGTTATCGTGTAAATATCATTGAGTTTAATCATTTTTATCACATTTTTATAGGTGTTCAAGCAATTATATTTAGTCATTGTTAGATATAGCATTGAATGAGCTTTCCAACGTTTTTGACCGTGTGTAAATTAGAGTTACGGATCTCAAGATAAGGCAGAAACTAGAGCTGTTTTTTTTTTCATTTTGCTGTCAGTGTCCCTCTGAGCTCGCCGAGCGAGCCAGGGGCACCCCTGAAGCATGAAAATGCACTAACAAATGTTATTTGGAGCGTCACCCGAGTCATTTTTCCGCTGGGCGATGCCGTCTAGACAAAAACATGTACTTAGGGGGAAAAACACATTTTTCAGGTATGGGTTAGGTAGTTCTTGATCCCAATTCATCAATGTTATACCTTGATTTTTGCCCCTAAGTTCCCTCATCATTACATCAAGATCACACATTAGGGTTGGTTCTCTCTTCAATTCTCTCCTATCTTTAGTTTGCCCTTGAAGGATCACCAAACATCTGGAATTGTGTATCTTGTGTATGTGTATTTTATATTTACTAACCCTTAACCAAAATCCAAAAATATGTATGTATTTTATTTTATGTTTTGTACATTATAGGTATTGAGCCAATGGCATCTCTCTTACCTTCTAAGCTACGGTTTTAAATGTTGATACTCAATCAAATGGCTATTCATTGGATTCTAAAGGTCTGAACTTCAAGTCTATGATTATGGAATCAAAGTTATTTTTCTTGATAGCTCTCTCAACTTCATTTGGTCAAAATTGTCTCAAAGTTAGTGGTTGAATTCATCAAGAAACCTCATAGGTTCATGTTGTTATTTCCATCCCTTCTTCGATAAGTTTCATCAAGAAATGAGCCTTCACATCAAGTGTTCTTTAAAGCAACCTCATTTCAAGGTCTAATTTGATTCATCATGCCTTAATTTCCAATAAAAGTTCAAAAGATTCAAAGTTTATCCAAGTGGTTTGACCTAGTTTGGGCAAGTCCTTGATTCTATGGCCATAAGTGCACAATTCCCTCAATTTTCAATATTTTTAAGTGGTTATTTTTTATACAGACTCTTCTCATAATTTACAACAACTTCTCTTCACATGAAAAGATCTAATTGTTCTTGGAGAATCATAAAAAATTTGAAAAGATCACAAGTCCTTTAAGGAAACCATTAAAATATTTGACTCGACTTCAAAAGATCACAACTTGGTCAATTTTCATATCCTTAAGCTCAATCAGTTTTAATAAGACACTTGAGGATGAATACTACAACTTTTATTCAAAGATCAAGATCTAAAAATGTGTGGAAAGTTATGGAATTGACGAAAACATTATAGGTCATTTGTGGATTCTCAAGAAATTTTCATCAACTTCCAAGAAATATAACTCTCTCATTTTTTATAATTTTTTAGTGATCTTAATTCCATAATTCCATTTGAGGTTTCTACTTCATTTCATCTTCAATGATCAAGAGCTCATTTTAAGTGGAAGGTCATGTAAGTTTGCAAAACATTATAGGTCATCTTGAAGCTCCATACTTAGAATTTTTCTAAGTGTAAAAAAATAGTTGGTTTTTCCGGATTTCAAAATGACACAACTCCCGACTCAAATGTCCAAATGAACAATTTCTTGACACTTTATAAACTTTGTGATGATGTCTTCCAAATGTTACAATAATGAGACCATAAAGCTTCCTGAGCAAGTTGCCCCATGGATTTAAAGGTGGCTCATTGAAACTATTTTTTTCACTTCCAGACAGATTACAAATTGATTATTGTGGCTTCTAATTACAAAATTGAGGCACAATTTGTGTTTAAACATGTTTATCAAACTTGTCTGGCCCCATTAGCACATTGAAACACACCATTTGAGTGAGTAATGATGCACATGAATTCACACATTTCATGCTCACACGGGTAAGCTTGAAAAGCAAGATTTCACATGTTTTATCTCCATTTCTCATCACCATTTGATCTCTTATAAATAGAGCAACATATTCCATTCATTTCATCAAGCTTAGACATCCATAATCACCCTACCAAAGTCTCACTCGAAGCTTGAAATTTGAAAATCAATTTCAACATTTCAAGCCTTCTTTCTCCATACTCTCTTATGATTCTTCATTCTTGATCATCATACAAACTTTTCACAATAAAAACCAAGCCACTCGAGTACAGAATCAAGCTACAGAAGTTCAGTTTTAGAGGCATATAAAGTGAACTCCATCCATGCAGATTACTCAACCAAATCGTCTCAAATAAACTGTTAGGATGTAGTCCCTTCTTCTCTGAACTTATGCTTTTTCTGGTTTGAATTTTCATGGCGATTTGATCTTATAATGTCAAAACTTGTTTTACATTTTATCTTTGGTAATTTCAAAAACAACTGAGCTGTGTCTTACATAATTTTTTTGCGAGGATATGGTTGAGGTCATCTTGAAGAGACGCATCCAAAGATACCACTATGAGTGTCTAAATTTTCCATTTGAAGGATTTGATCTCTGCCCTAGTTGCAGGTGGCTGGAGGTTAAAGATGACCAACATGTCATCTTCAACTAATGAGAGCGTTACATTTGAAATAATTTCAATGGCTTGACCTTTGTATGTTTTATACGCGGGTTTTGACTCAACATCGTCATATATCATCACTTCTAGATCGTTTGATGTGCCATGATGTTTTAATGAACCAGATCTAACACTCCATGTTATTTCTGATTTATTTTATTTTACAAAAAATATTTTAAAATTTATTTTAATTTCAAAAATTCACAACTCCTTTATTTTTTATCCAAAAAAGAATGAAAAAATACACAAAAATACTGTGAATTATTTTTGACTTTGTGAATATTTTTTCATATTTTTATTTTGATGTTTTCTATTTTTCATAATGTTTGGATTGATTGCTTTATTTTAATTGGTTTAAATATACTTTTGATACTTTTTTAATTCTAAAAAGATAAGTGAATGATCCAAGGATAGTTTGACAACTTATGATGACCTTGATTGTTTTTTATTTCTGACTTTTCTATTTTTCTTGATTTTTGGATTATTTTGATTAATTATTTCATTTTTAAAGTTATTATTTGACTTTCAAAAATTATAAAAAAATTTGTCAATATTCGTTGACTCATGTTTGACCTCTGGTAATTTTTTGGAGTTATAATTTGGTGTTTTTATACACTTTGTGTATTTCATCAATTAATTCTATTTAATTAACCATTTTTAAATTGTTTTTTATTGTTTATTTACATTCCTCAATCTCATTATATCTTGGGTCTTGATAGGTTGAAAAACCAAATGCACCAAAATGGATGAATGTTGTTGATGATAGTTGAATCCCTTTTAATTTCATTTGAGGCATTGGTTCCACTGTGACATTCTACCTCATCTATTTCTTTTTTCCTTTAAATGATCATTAGTGGCCTAAACTTCATGTTTGAAGGTCCAAGTATGATTGATTATTGGGATATGGTTCAAAAACTTCAAAGCTTGTTGTTAGGAGGCTTTGATTCTATTATTATGGAATTCATCTCATTCATCCCCTTCTTCTTCTTCTTTTCTTGAAATGTTCATTAGTGGAACAAACATTATGTTTGAATGTCCAAGTATGGTTGATTGATTACCTTGGGTTAAATAACTTTGAAACTTGTGTTAGGAGGTTTTGAACTTATCAATCCTCTAATGAGTTTTTATTATTCTTGGTCTAAGTTCATCAGTCAATCATCATTTATCATGCCTTTGACCATTAACTATTAACTACTAACTCATGAATAATTAACTTTACGTTATGCCTTTACTTTATGTATTTATTTTATGTCTTTAATTTTATGTACCTTTTATCTTTAGCATTTACATCTCATGCTATTTTCCTTTTGCTAACTTGAGCATTTATCTTCATGTCATTTTATCTTTGCTCATTTGTGCCTTTCTTTTCCTTTTTTAAGACATTTCATAGTCAACTTAAACATTAAAAGACTTAAGGCTCTTTATGGACTACTGGTTACTATCCTTGGCATATTAGAGCTATGGATCTCTTCGACTTAGGATTAGAAGCCTTGATACTTAGGGACCCTGAGACCTTTGAACTTTGTTTACTTGTTGTTATTCTTCTTGTGTATTGGGAAATATTTTGTGTGCATGTATTGTTATGTTGGCCTTAAGTGATCTATATGGCACATGGCACAATATTGAAGACCTTGCTTTGGGTTTTAAAACATTGGGTTTTTTTTATACTTCCTTATTTGTGATTTATTTTCACATTGGTGATTAGTAGGCGCTTGGTCTATTCTATTCTTGTGGCTTTAATTCAAAAGGATGGGAATTCTATATTGACGTCATTATGTCAAGTGTTGGCTTCTTGTTTGGTTAGACCTTTCCTTACCTTAGCTTTTAATTTATGCTTTAGGATAGTCTCTTCATATCCTCTCATCTTCTTTAATTTCAAAATCTTCTCTCTCCTTTTCAAAACTCTTCTTGCTTTTAAACTTGAATCACTTTCTTAATAAACTTGGACTTATGTCCATGCATTTTCAAAAACCTTTTTCTTAATCAAATTTTAATCAATTTAATCATACTTTGACATCTTTTTGAAAGACTAAAAGTCACTAACCTCATCCAAACTTTTTGTGCCTTAGTGCATTTTTTCTTTTAATCTTTTTCAAAAAGTTTAAGACATAAGTCTTATCATTGAGTGTTTGCAAACCTCTCCACTTTAACAAACATTGTAATATTGAAGTAAATTTCCACTTGTATGATGAGACTTGCATTGTTGAATTGGTATAGGCTATAAGTTCTCCATGTTTAAGTTGAAGCAAGTTCTCTTTTTACCATGATTGTCATAGTTTATTGGTTTTCCACTCAGATAAGATGAAATGTCTTTTACATTATAACCAATCATAACTGATCTTACCGATTGACCAGAACCTGAAAGTAGGCCTAAAGATGATGTCTGTTAGGCTAGAAAATTGAGAAGAGGAAGGGGTGTACATGGAAGGCATTCCAACAATCTAATAAGTATGGGTACAAATAGATATAAGAAAGAAATTATGGTTTTTTAGAGTGAATATTGGATACCCGACCCTCAGAAGTGTGAGAGTTTATATAGTGCCCCCGACGCTTGGTCATTGGTTCCTATTTTTGGGCCTAGATATTAGGTTCCTCAAAATAGGTACTTTTCAGGACTCAGTCAAAAAGGGCATTTATGCTCATAACTATTCGTTGCTCCGAGCAAGGTATAGATTATGGGAAGATGCATTATGGATGTTTCCGGGTTATCTTCTTGACGCGTGTCGAGCAGAACTGGAGGTAGTTACCGATGCGGGCAGATGCATGGCTCAGGATGTCGTTGGTCTCTCTGCTCATGGGGTGCAGTCGACCAAGTGTGCCCGACTAAAGGGCCAGAGCTAGTGGGGCAAAGTTGTTGGGCCAAGAGGAAGGTAGAAGCGGATTGAGCCATGCCTAGCCATTGGACCAGTCCAAAATAATAGCCCCCTAAGTCATTTCTCCTAGGTGTAAGAGTGATGACTTAGAGTCAGCCTACATGTCGAGGAGGTGGTAGTGCTTTTTGGTGCTCTTCGTGGGAGACAGGGACACTTCGGGATGCATTCGGGGATAACTGTGTCGAGGGAACCAAACATGGTCCCTTGTGTTCGGCGTGATGGGAGACAAATGTCTGATTGGACTCTGGGAGATAGATTTCCATGCTTGCATGAAGCCACATGCTATCATAAATGTAAAATGATGGCAAACCAATGGACTAGGGTGCAATAATGAGGACCCCTAGGTTTCCCTAGGTGAATGCCCGCTCACGTGCTAGCCAAGCTGCTTATAAATGGGAGAGAGGAAACTTCATTTGCACTTTCGCTTGTTTCCTTATGCTCGTCTCTGCTAGTTCTGCAAAGTGTCATCATTCATCGCCGAAGTTTCTTCCTGTTTCGCCGTTCACCGTCATAGTTCCTACTCCTTCCATCATCAATTTTCCCTGACCCAGTAAGTGCTTAAATTTCCCTCTGTCTCTGTGAAATTCATCTCTGTTCTAGGTTAGATATTTTAATTTTACTTTCAGAGATGCATACGGTTAAGATTTAAGTAGCTTAGTGTAGAAATTTATGGTGGTTTGTTGGCGTCTGACGGTGGTTCTACCATACGATAATGCCAACTCCGACGTGAATCCTTCGGGAATGTCTGGCGTTAAGGCTGACAACTGCGAGCTATGATGAGCTTTTGGGTCGTTTCTAGGTTTCTGTGATGATCTTCATGTGTTTTTTAATGAACCCTCAAGTAGGGATTAAAATCCAGCTATCAGGGAGATTACTCCTTGTGTGGGTTAGGGTTTAGCCTGGTGAGCAGGCACCCAACACGTTATAGGGGATTGTCCCTGTGTTCGTTTTTTGTTGTTTAAGTCAGGGCTCTGGTTGGGGACAGGTTCCTCATTCCTTTGTGCGCCCTTTCACTTGATTGCCGGTGGAAGGGTGGATTTAATTTGATGTCGAATTCACTTTCGTCCTATGATTTTAAGGTAAAATGGCTAGTAGCACTGAAGATGAAGTTATGAGCAAGCAAAGTGAAGGCCAATAGAGTTCGTCTGAGTGTACCTTGACTGAGCAGAGTACGTCGGGGCAGCAAGGTTGAGTCGAACACGCCGGGACAGATTTAACCCGAGTAGAATGTTCCTGAGACCCCTATGGCTTCCATTGATTGGGTCGCACCGGGTCCTCAAGAGATTTCCTCCTGCTTCATCGAGCATCTGGATGAAGTGTTTACAATTGTTCCTGCGGGGATGGAGCAAGAGAATGTCGAGGAGGAATGGGCCATCTATATAGCTGGGAAGCGTCATTGCATCTACTTAAATTATGATGTAAATCATTTCCCTATGTACGAGATCCTTTTCAGGGACATGGGTTTTCGGCTTCCCTTCACCGACCTACATGTGGTCATTTTCAGAGACATGGGTTTCCGTCTTCCCTTCACCGGCTCCCTCGCAACTTCACCCTAACTCGATAACCTTCCTGCGGGATTTTGATATTGTATGAAATTATTTGAAGATTAGGGTCACCGCGCCTTTGTTATTCTACTACTTTAACCTTCAATGAGGCACAATTGGCAATCAGTTCAGATAGGTCTCCTTTAAGCAGGCTAACAAGAAGTTATTCAAGGCCTACCTTGAGTTTGTCTGACACTTCAAGAATAGGTACTTATTGGTCCATCCTGTGTTGAAGAAGGAGATTTAGAATGTTCACTACTACAAAACACATAAATAATAATGCCATGGTCACCACGGTTCTTCCTTACACCGTAGTTACATCTTTAAACTACGGTGCTACCATATTATTTTTGTTTTTTATTAAAAATTAATTGTATATCACAATGGTTTTGGAGCCAACCGTGGTGATACTATTAAGTCTTCATGGGTCCGAACCTCAGCTACGTCATATATATTATTCCTTTAAAGTTAAGGCGCACATTTTCATTTTTATTTTTTTAAATAATAAAGTTAAAGGGTTATGAATACGGTTGGTTTATTCCACCGTTGTGATATATTCATAATAAATAAATACTTATCAATACGATTGGTAGATAACTGTTGTGAAAAAGTTTACCCATATATAAGCGAGTTAACTCTCACTTATTGATAGTTGTGTCGTTTCATTCATAGTGAAACCATAGCACCCATATTTTCTCTTCTTCTTTGCCATTATCCGTGAATCTTGTGCATCATACATTAAGGTATTCTTTTTCTTCCATCTCCGCCATTATCTCATTTGTTGCGTGTTATTTTTGTTGTTTGTTCTCATTTTTTCAGATTCTTCTTCACTACTTTGTGTATGGGACATATTGTTTGTGTAGCTATGGAAAAAAGTACAAGAAGCCTAAAAATATGATGGAAACTTCATCCACCTTATACTACTTCTTCATAACTTCACAAACAAGATGATTTTCATACTCTGTTCACATGTTGATAACTTCATATTGATTCATGTTCCATGATTATTTTAAATAAAAGGTGCATCCTGGAAACTTATAATATATTTTTTTTGTTGCTTACAAATTCATAATATCTGGTTTTGTTGTACAATGTTGTTTGAGTTTATTATATTTTATGTAGATTGTTTGTTTCACTAACCCTCACTTAAAATACATTTATTTAAATTGACATAGATACTATAATCTGAATATTAAATTGTATTTGAAAACCAACTTATATCAATCATTGTTTCTGAATTGCATGCGTTTCATTGTTAATTTCATGCTCTTTTACCTATAGATTATTGTATAATGACCTGGCTCCTCAGATGCATTGTTGTCTTCGATTATAGTTAAATTTCATTAACTATAATTTATTAGATAGTCTGCCTCTTCATCAACAATAATGATCGTAAAATTTACGATTATAAAAATTATGATGATAAGTGATGATGATGAGGCAGATTATCCAATGTCTTGTTGTTATGGAAATTTATCTATAATCGAAGATAACAATGTATCGAAGGAGTTAGATCAATAAACCACAATATATATGTAAAAGAGCATGAAATGCAAGATGAGACGCATGCAATCAGAAAAAACAATGGTTTATTTAAGTTGGTTTTCAAGAATAGCTTAATTTTCAGATTATAGATTTCTTCATCAATTTGAAAGCTTGTATTTCTTTAGTTTGGTGTATGTGAAAACAAGAAATCTACATATTATATAATAAACTCTTGCCACTTTTCATAACAGTTATATATTGTAATTGTGATCAAAGGTGATTTAGGATTTATATAATTTATGTTGATGGGATTTGAACCCAGTACCTATGTGTAAGTATCACAACAGTGGATAAGTATAACCGTTGTGATAAGTGGCACACATCTTGCCCTTCTATAATGATTTCTAGACTGTGATAGAAACAACAAACTTACAACCACACCCTACTCAAAAATGGTATGAACCGCGTGATGGTACCCTTTTCCCAACTATTGTTAAATGGGTTTTTTGTAGTAGTGGTTTTCATGAGTGTCCCCAAGTAGGGTGAGGACGGGGAGCCATTGTTGACTGAGGAGGGAAAACTGAGGAGGGAGTTGATGCAGAGGTTCAATTTCACTGGAACATGGAGCATTTTTATCATGGGACCAATCATTACATTGTGAAGGTGGACTAACTGAACCCTGAAGACCATGCTAGTTATGACTGATTATTTGGCCTTTGTCAAAGGAATACCCCTAGTAAAGCATGTGGGAAAGGGGGGAAGGCCCTTTGTCGACAAGGATGGGAAGTAGGGGTCCGAACCTGGGCTTATAAATGTCCAGTAGCTTCTCAAATGCCAGGACTTTATGAATTATTTAGGTAGTCGTTTTTTTTTACCTGCCTTTATTCTGATATCCATGTTTTGCTAATTTGTGTTTGTTTTATTGCAGAGAAAATGTCTACTCTTCATGAGCGCATGCTCAAGAATGTTGCGGCCAAGGCCAAGAAAGCACAAAAAGGTATTTCTAAGAGCATTTTATGTGATGAAGGACCATGTGCGCCTCTGACAGGGTTGGGGACTTCTTCGTCGGGATCGGCTGCTGGGCAGGTTTCTCCTCTTTCAGTGAGCTCGAGGACCAAAAGACCCCGTTCAAATGACCTGATAGATCTAATCGGGGAGCAAGATCCTAGGAAATTCAAGGTGCCCCATAAATTCACAACAAAACTCTCTTTGAAGGAGGTTCCTTGGAGGTCCATAGAGTAGAGTCCCTGTTATACAGAGAAATGGATCGTCCGAGCAAGAGGGCCCTGCTGGCTCAAGACACTACTGCTCTGATGAGGATCCTGAGTACGATGGTGATCCATATCAAGGAGGGGAGCACTGAGGATATGGAGTTGAGGAAATCCCATGAGGAAAACAAGGCTCTTAAGGGGAGGTTTAAGAAGGTGAAGGCTGAACTCGAGGAAATGGAGAAGGAGAGGAAGGCCCTGGTCAAGGAGAAGGATGCTTGGGTGGCCGAGAAGAAAACTCTTGAGGAAGAGGTGAAGGGGCTCAAGTCTACTATGGCCCCTAACTATGAGGAGCCAGAGGATGTTAAGGGGGTGACGACCAAGGCTGAGCTGGTCGCTTGTATTTAACAGGCCGACAATGATGCTCTCATTGCTGCCAAGGATGGTTTCAAGAACGTGATGGCCCAGATTCGTTGGTGAACTCGGGAGTCGACCTTGCTTTGGCAGGGACTTGCTTGCTTCATTTCATGTTGGATGGACGAATGGTTATTCTTTACTTCCTTTTGGCGGATGAAGGTTACACAGCCAATTCCCCAAGGGTGCCCGTAGAGCTGCAGCCCGACACTGAAGTGCCCCTCATCCTAAAGAGCAGCCTCGGCCAGACAGTTAATTATAGCTTGTTATTTCTTTGTTATGTTTGGCCTGTATTCCGATTTTTTTGTAATCTGTTTCAAGGGCTTTGCCCATTTTTATGTAATTCCCAAACAATCAGGGTTCTCGTGGTATCTTATTTGTTTCTTTGGATGGGGGCCTTTAACTCCTTTTATGTAATCTCTTAGACAATTGCGGTCTTTGTGCTCATCTTTCAACATTTTATACTGTGGTGGTCATTTACCTTAGCTTGCATTGTAAAAGTATTTGTTTTTGTTTGTGCATGAGTTATTGCTTTAAGCTTTGCATGTATATATGCTCGTTCATTCTGATTAATAGTTTCTTGGGGGGTTTTCTTGTTAGTATTCGGGTTCTCCAGTGTGGGGAGACTGGTTGAACGACTAGGGTAGTTATCGGGCATGGGCCGGAACCCAGGTCTCGTTTGGGGCCCGAGCTCAGTAGCGTGAACTTCCCATCGCGAGCTGGGTGTTCTGCCATCGTGGTATGACGACGGTGGAGCTCGTTTGAGTTTTCCCCATCGGGCTAAGAATATGCTTGTTAACAAAGTGGAAACTTTCCTCTTTGTTTAATTTGAGGTGTCATGCTTGTACCTAGGCATGCACATATGGTCAGGCAAACTGTGTTTGTTATTTCAATAAAGCACGTCGACTGTTTTAGTATCTTAACTTTAATATTGCCTTAGTTTTTCGGTGTTCCAGGGTCGAGCAAGTTGTTCCTCGTGTAGGTTTTCTAAGTAGTAGGCCTCGTTCCCTGTTTTTTCATTGACGCGATAGGGGCCATCCTGTTTTGCGGAGAGATTTCCCTCGCGAGACTCTTTATGATTTCTCTTCAGGACTAAGCTTCGGACTTCGAATTCACGCCATAAGAATTTGGCGTCATATCGTATGGCGATTTTTTTGTTTGAGGGAGGCTTCTCATATGGCCGCTTCTGTTTAGATTTCCTCGACAAGATCAAGTTCTTCCCTTAATGCTACGTCGTTCATCTCTTTGTCGAGATGAGCTTCAGTCCGTCTGGATGGCTCTCTGATCTCGACGGGGATGATAATCTATGTTTCATATGTTAGTAGAAAGGGAGTTTCCCCGGTTGATGAGTGAGATATTGTTCGATAGGCTCAAAGTATATTTTGTAGCTCCTCGACCCATATCTTTTTGGTTTTGTCCAACCTTCACCTGATGCCCTGTAGGATCACCATGTTCGCAGACTTGACTTTCTAGTTTGTTTATGGGTGCTCGATGGATGCAAAGTGTTGGACGGTGCCTAATTTGGTAAAAAATTCCTGGAAATTCTTATTTATGAATTGTGTCGCGTTGTTGGTCACAATTTCTTGGGGAATGCCAAACCGGGCAAGAATATTTCTTTTGTAAAAATAGAGATGTTTTGCACAGTGATTTTGGCTAGTGCTTCTGCTTCTATCCATTTTGTGAAGTAATCAACGACTACTATTAGGTATTTGTTTTGGTTTGATCCCACCATGAATGTCCTGAGAATGTCCATGCCCCACCATGCAAAGGGCCAGGGGGATTAAAGAGACTTGAGCTCGTTTGGAGGCGCCAAGTGCATGTCCCTGTGGAGTTGACAATTGTCACACTTCTTTAAGTGCTCCTTGGTGTCGTGTTGCATGGTAGGCCAGTAGTATCCTGCCTATAATGCTTTTCTGGAAACAGATCTTCTGCCTAGGTGTTGGCCATTGATTCATTCGTGTATTCCATGCAGGATTTGGGTTACTTTTCTTTCTTCGACACATTTGAGGAGGGGATGGAGAATCCTCTTCTATACAATCTGCCTTCGACCAGAACGTAGGAGCAGGCTCTTCGCCTGACTATGCCGGCCTCTTTCTGATCGGTCGGAAGTTCCCCTTTCGTAAGGTGGTTATATATAAGGGTCACCAAGCAGTTAATGTCGCTAATGGCACATACGTCTAAAGTCGAGAAGGGTTTTTAAATGCTCGGTCGAGGGAGTATTTCCTATATTACTGATCTGTTTCTTCCCTTCTTCTTTGTGCTTGCCAGTTTCGATAGGATATTTACCCGAGTGTTGTGTTATCGGGGAACATGTTATACGTCTACAAACTCGAATTTATTCATTATTTCTTGGAATAAAGTCTAGTATTCAGAGATATGGTCATTTTTGACCTGATATTCTCCTCGTATCTAAGACACAACGAACTGGGTATCTGAGAAGTGTTTCACCTCTTTAGCACTTAAATCTTTGGCCAGGTGTAGTCCTATTAGGAATGCTTCTTACCCAGCTTTGTTGTTTGACGTCGAGAAAGATTGTATGAGAAAGACTTCAATCAAGATTCCTTCCTTGTTTTCCAATATGATCCCCGCTCTGCTCCATGTCAAACTGGAAGCCCCGTCGATGAAGATGGTCCATCGGTGGGCTCTGCTCGTCGAGGAGGGTGGAGAGATCATTTCTTCCATGAAGTCGGTCAATACCTGAGATTTTAGGGATTTTATGCTTTCGTATATGATGTCAAACTCATAGAGTTCTAAGACCATTTGAGCATCCTGCCCGCCATGTCTGGTCGACGAGTAACAACTTTATTGGCCGCTCTATCCGGACTACAACCGTGTGTGCCAGGAAATAGTGTCTCAGCCTTCTTGCTGTGTTAATGAGCAATAAGGCTACTTTCTCGATCTGATGATACTTTAATTTAAGGCCTTGTAAGGCCTAGCTCGTGAAGTAGATGGATATATGCCCCTTGGGGGTTTCTCGGATGAGGGAAGAGCTCACGACCTCGTATGCTACGGCCAGTTAGAGATAGAAACTCATACTCCTCGATCCACTCGAAAGCTGCCTCTTTGAAGAGAAGTTTGAAAAGAGGAAGAGCATGCTGGGAAGATTTTACCACGAAACAGAATAACGAGGTGAGCATTTCGTTTAGGATTTGAATTAATTTCTTCGATTTTAGCATTGGAAATTTATAAAATGCCCAACATTTGTCGTGGTTGTCTTTGATTCCTCATTCTCTTAGGTAGAAACTAAGGAACTTGCCTGTCCGCACGCTGAAGGTGCATTTTTCTGGGTTGAATCACATTCTACATTTCCTTTCTTAGTCGAAGACTTTCTTTAGGTGAAGAGCGTGGTCTATTTCTTCTTTAGACTTGACGACCATGTCGTCCATGTAGACCTTGAGCATGTCTCCTATTTCTCCTTGGAAGACCTTGTTCATCATTCGTTGATATGTAGCGCCGATGTTCTTTAGACTGAAGGCCATTACGTTTTAATAATAGTTGCCCGACTCGGTCATGAACGAAACTAATTTAAAACCTGTAGAATTATCAACTAATTTATTTATGTTGGGAAGGGGATAAGCATCTTCGGGACAAGCCCTATTGAGATTGATATAGTCAGTGCACATGCGCCATTTTCAATTATTATTTTTCACAAGCACTACATTAGAAAGCCAAGTTGTATATTGGGCTTCAAAGATAAAATTTTCCTCTAGGAGGTCTTTAACAACTTGCTCGATAGCCTCCGTTTTTTCCGAGGACTGTTGGTGCCTATGCTGAGCAACTACCTTAATGGCCAGATCTATCGTCAGTTGATGGCAAGCTATCTCTGGATCCAGGCAATGCATTTCAGTTGCGCTCCAGGAGAAGAAGACTTCATTTTCTCTGAGGCCTGCCTTTAGTTGTATTTTTTCCAAGTTGGGGAGGTCAGCACCGATTTTAACTCCTCTGGATGGATATTCATCAAGGGGAATGATCTAGAAGTCCCCGTCCGGGATTGGGTGTACAGGGTGCATGGGCACCTTACTGCTCGTTGACGAGGAATATCTTTTTGCATTCAGTATGGGCTCTTTCCCTTTCCTCTTCTATTCTTGGAGGTCCTATATTATGAACCAACTGTCGAGGTCGATCGTATTGACATGCGGCAGTTGTTGTGGTTCTTCAGAACTGTAGGGCAGGGAAGGTCAGTTGGTTGTTCTAGGTTGTATGTTGATGGATCCTAGACCATTGGCCACTATTGTAAAGCATCTTGTCACTGCTTGTATGTCCCTGTGAAGGGTGGCGACGAGAGCTTGCTTGGTGTAGTATTTCATCTTCAGGTGCACAGTGGAGGGCACCGCTATTAATTTGGTCAAGGTATGCCTCCTGAAAATGCACTGGTACAATGAAGGGCAGTCCACCATGAGGAATTGCATTTTGATCGACCTAGTTGTTTCTGTCTCCCTGAATGTGACGATAAACTTGACATATTTCCAAGGCTTGGTGACGGATCTGTTGAACCCCTGGAGGTCGAAGCCAACATAAGGGGTCAGGTAAGTCTCATTCAGCTACAGGGTGGTGAACAGTTGGGAGTATATTATATCAATAAAGCTGCCTTGATCAACCAAAATTCACCTGACTTCGAAATTGGCCATTCTTGCCCTTACCAGTAGAGGAATAATGGAGCTCGGAGCCCCATCGGGTAGCTCCTCTCTTTAAAATGCAATGGAAATGGAGCACCCCTGATCTTATCGAGGGTGGCATTTTGATCGGAGTTGGCGTCTATAAGTTGCTTGAATCTTCTCTTGACTGAGCCAACCACACACTTGTTGAAACCCCTTCCAGATATAAGCATTATCATTGGAAAAGTTTCCCAAGGGATATGGGTTGCAAAGTACATAGGGACTTTTTCAAGGTCGAGGAAGTAGAAGTCTTCTGGCTGGGTGATGCTCAAGGAGATGGGTATGAGACTCTCGTCAAGGGAAGGCTTCTCCTCCTCCACATTCTTGGATTCTTGGGCGTCTTTGTGGGAACCTTCCTTCTTTTTATATTGTTTGAGATGCCCGTCTTGGATGTGTATCTCGATGGCATCCTCCACGTGGATACAATCATCTGCATTATGCCCGTGACTTTTATGAAACTGACAGTACTTGTTTTGTCTATCTCCGGCTTGGACGATGTTTGATGGTGAAAAAGCAAACCCTAACTTTCCTGAACTTCGATTTAGCGCATTCTGTCAGAATACGCTCACGGGATGAATTAAGGGGGTGTAGTCATGGAAATGAACAACGGGCCTCTCGTAGTCTCTTGAATCACGGGATTTATCCTCTGAAATTCTGGCTGTCAGATCCCGGATGTCCTAAGAGATGTTGAGACACCGGATCCAACTTTAACACGCAACATTAGCATACAAACAAAACAAACAGTGTTGAACATAAATAACACACATATATATTTACCCAGTTCATAGCAACTCTTCTACTCTGGGGGCTACCAAGCTAGGGACGAAATTAACTAGATAGTATCAATTTGTAAACCATACAACAAACATACCAGTTTACAACCAATGCATTTAATCACTAACCTTTTCTTAATTTCTACCTAAGACACACCTAGGTATGAGGCCCTCCTAAAATCCCTCTTCAATCACACTCAGCGATTGGAGAAAATCTAAACACGGTAGAGAACAAAACACAGGAAGTCACTCTTCCAAGACGCACAATCCTCAATGCTTAAAAACTTAATAGAACTGACACACAAATACTCAATGCTTAAAAGCTTATGAGCATCTAACACACAAACACCCAATGCTTAAAAGCTTATGGATGCTTGACAGAACTTACAACCCAACAATAAGGATTCTAAAAACCCTAAAAAAAACACACGTAAGTTCCACCTAAAACTAGGTATACACCAGTCAATATATAACATTATTCTGGACTGGGTTGGGCTTTAAAAACGTGGCAGTGAGGCTGCACAAAGTCTGAAAAATCTTCTCCAAGAAAATAGGTCTTCAATCATTAGTTTCCTAAAGTATCTCCATATTTAGAAAATTTTCATATCTTCGAAGACCATCATAGAATCTCTTATTTGTCAATCTTGGACTCCACATAAGCTAATTGAATATTCCCTGAATATTCAGTAAATAACTTATTAGCTGAAAGACAAATGTCAGTTCTTATAGACACGATGTCATATCCTCCTGGTTGGGACAACTTATTCGACATGTTGAAAATTGCAAGTTGGAACATCTTGTTCAACATGTTGTTTCCAGGTTGATTTAACTAAAATGTATGCCAATCATAATTTCAGAGAAATAACATCCTCCATTTTCTTTTCTCCTCCCCGACGGGATGTCGATGGCTCGTCATTCTTTAAGACTTTTTCATTCTCACGACGCAGCGAGTCTCGTGCATTGTTTGCAGCCTCTTTCTCTTTGTAATGCATGTACGTTTGTGCCTTAAGTAGGACGGAATCCATAATTATAGGAGTTTCAATTCCAACTTCTTTGGCAATTTCACTGCGAGGATGCAGGCCTCGCTCGAGGAGATATTTCTTCATCCCTTTTGTCATGGGGACCTAGACGACTTCCTGGTTGAACATTTCAATGTACGCTCAAAGGGATCATCTTTCCCCTAGATGATGGCCTCCAGCGCAACCTCTGACTTGGGGTGTCGGCGAGATGTCATGAAATTCTTGTAGAATTGTGTCCCCAAGCCCTTCCAAGAAGTAATGGACTCATCAGGGAGGCTCTTACCAAGACATGGCTCTTTTTCTGAGCATCATCGGGAAGAGTCGACATTTGATTGCTCCTCGAAATCCTCTATTGTCAAGCGAGGCATCGATGTTCTCGATGTTCTCATTTGAATATATTATTTCATCATATGTCCCCATGTGTGGGGCTTTCTCTAGACCGACAGGAAATGGGGTCTCCATGATTTTTCTGGATAATGGGCCGCGTGGCTCGTCATCATCGCTGCAAACAAGAGATGTTGGCGCAGAGTAGTTGTTTCTTCCTCGTCAGGGGTTATCGTCTCGATGGGGAGAGATTCTCCTTTGATGGTGCTCTATCTTGGGGGATGGAGAACAACTGTCATGTGGTCGTTGAGTATCCCTCGTCTTCTTGGTGATCAGAGAGCGTCGATCTTTTCGGGGAGGGGTGCAACTTCATTTCATGAGAAACGAGATTTCTTTATTTTCTTGCATGGGACATCAACCACGCCTTGTTGGTGAGGGACTATGGGATTCATGTCATTGATATCTCCGAAGATGAGATATTGAAAGGCCCTTCTTCTCCCAAGTGCCAATCATGTTGCTTTGTTGCTTGATTAGGGCATTGGTTTGGTTGAGAGCGACGAGCAGAGCTGCTATGGTCGGATCAGTGTTGGGTGGGATTGGAACTGGCTGGAGGATTGCTGGTGGGTCCTTGGTGGATTTCTTGTACTTTTGATTCTCCAAGAATTGAATGTTATCGCGATCTTTGTCGACCGAGTCAGGGGACGCGCTTCGATTGTCTCTGGTGTAAAAAATATCCTTGAGTTAAGGAGGCTCTTCGTTCCCGTATGTCTTGAGGACAGGGGAAAGGATGATTTTTTCAGAAATATGGCAGTTATCATGATCGGAGTCTTTGAATGTCGCTTTGATCTTCTGTTTCGAGGAAAGGAAGATGGGGAAGACATATTTCCCATAGACGACACCACTGATCTCATCGATTGATGAGAACCTGAAAATGACTCAAAGGATGACGTCTTCCAGGCTAGAAAACTAAGGAGAGGAGATGGGTGTACCTACAAGGCACTCCGATGATCAAGTAAGTATAATTGCAAAGAGATACAAGAAATAGATTAGGATTTTTTAGAGTGAATATTGGGTACCTGGCCTCACAAGTGTGAGGGTTTATATAGTGCCCCAACTCTTGGCCATTGGTTCCTATTTTTTGGCTTAGATATTAGGTTCCTCAAACATAGGTAACTGACAGGACTCTAACCAAATGGGCAGTCATGCTCGTAACTAGCCGGTTCTCCTAGTAAGGTAGAGATTATGTGGAGATGCATTATGGATGTCTGCTTGACGCATGTTGAGCAGAACTAGAGTTAGTTACCAATGTGGGAAGGTGCATGGCTCAGTGCGTTGTTGGTCTCTCTGCTCATGGGGTGCAGTCGACCAAGTGTTCCCGACTAAAGGGCCCAAGCTAGTGGGCCAAAGTTGTTGGGCCAAGTGGAAGGTAGAAGCGAATTGGGCCATGCCTATCCATTGGGCCAGTCCAGAACAATAATAAATCAATTTTGGTATTTTTTACCCGAACTACATGGGTTTCGATTTCAACATTGCACATTTTTGGTATGTAGTCCTAGAGCTCATTGGAAGCTTTATCAAATCAAAAATAGTAAAAAATACTTCTTTTCTCATCTCCACAATCTTTTTTTATAAATATTTATTTATAGCCAAAATACATATATTTTAAAAGATGTTCATGTGGAGTACCATAGATGTTTAGGGTGATAACACCTTCCTTTTGCATAACTAACCCCCTTACCTTGATCTCTATCTTATTTTGGATTTTCTTCGCTCTTTTTCCATTTCATTTGGAAATGATAAAGTACAGTGGTGACTTTCACTTTATGAGTTAAGTCAATCAATGGCTTAATCTCAACTTTTTACCTCTACAATCATCAATCATTCTTTGGTCAAGAGATGCTAGAAAATAACATTTGGAGCTTACATATGGATTATCCGGAGTTGGATTTATCATCAATCGGAGCTGACAACCCATGAGATGTTTGGGCTTCCTTCTTTTCATCTCTATGTATTTATCTATTTTTTGAGTTTTGTTTGTACTCTTACTTTGAACCTATGTATATGTATTGATGATGATGTTGTATAATATATGCTTTATAAATCATTATTGTTGCTTTCCTTGATATTTTTTCATTTATGTTTGGACTTGTGTTATTGTAGAGATAAACGTCACAAATCTTGATTAGAGAAGGAAATCTATTAGGTTCTAAACTCTATAGATATATTTAGGCTTAAGAATCACTTGGGTATCGAATTTTAATTCTTTCATGTTGTTGTTTCGCCCGAGACATTGCTGACGCGAGAATACGGTTGTTCTCGCAATTTGGGTTAGGAATAACCTTGGTTGTAATACGTCTCGTAGGTGTTGCAGAGATGGACACTGATGGGAGAGATACATGATGATTTTGACGAGTATTTCATGTTATGTATAACTGATTGATAGGTATAAGTTTGTGACAAGTATTTTATATTCATGTATGATAAGTTTCTCCTATCCAAAGAATGCATTTATTTTATGTTCATATATTTTCCTTTCTATACAAACCACCCCATTATAAACCAAACTCAAAAATATAGAGAATATTGAATGGCATTCTTTCCCTCACACTAATCCATGTGGAGATGATAAAAAAAAGTGTTTACTTTGCTTGTTGCTTTACCACAACAGCAACAAGTTATGAAGATTTTCACTTTTGCTCTTTGAATCCTTTTTAATAAAGCTATACTTTTTATGAGGTTTATTCAAAGACATTTTAAGCTTTGAGGGATTAATAGGAAATGTAACATTTGGTTGTAATTCCTTGTCCAATTTAACTTTAAGAGTTTTAGACTCTTTTTGCCAAGTGTGACAAGTTTCACAACCGAACCTTGAAGGTTATTCATCCTCCTTCTTAACTTTTACACTATCTATCATAGATTTCTTTAGAGCTTCCATTTTATTTTCGGTTTCTAAAGCTTTAGCTTCCAAATTTGAAAATATCTTTTTGTGTGAAGCTAACTTTTTAAAAGCATCTATAGTTTATCTATGTAGATTTTCAAAAGCTAATTGTAACTCGGAATATGACAACTTATTAACATACTCATATTTAAAATGCCTTACATTATTTTTATTCTTATGACGTTGATTGGTTGAGAAACACACATTTGCCTCTACTTCATTATCACTTAAGCTTTTATTACTTGAGGAATCACTATCACATTCCCAAGCTACATAAGCTCTTCTAGACTTTCTAGTCCTCTAGTGTTGGCCTCTTTATTTATCTTGGTTAAGAGGTGGACACTCTGGTCTATAATGACCCGATTTATCATAATTATAGCATATACATCTTTATTTTCCTTTCTTGTTGTCATCTTACCTTTAGGATGTAGAATTTCTTCTAAACTTGATGAGGTATCTTTTGGAGTGCTTTACTCCATTCTTTCTAATGTACCTATTGCACCTCTTCACAAACAACCTCATCTCTTAATCATATGAATTCTCTTTATCACTAATATCACTATCACTCTACTCATTTATTGAGGAACTCAAACTAGAAGCCTTTAGAGCAATATACTTCCTTTCTACCTCCTTATCCATGCCTTTATCATTATTTAACATCTTCTCATGTTTCTTCGCATTTTTTTCCAAGCACATGAGTTCTTGCTCATGTTCTTCAAGCGTACCAAATAATGTAGTAAGGTTTGGTGTTGAAATACATTTATCTTCTTTGATCGTGATGAACTTTAGTTTCCAATTCCTAGTAAGATACCTTAAAATTTTATTAGTAGCAATTTCATTGGAAACTGGTTTCACAAGTGCATTTAAACGATTAATGAGATGAGAGAACCTCTTTTGCATTTCAGAAAGGGTTTCATCATACTTCATGCGAAATAGTTCAAACTATTCATTTAATGTATTAATTCTAGCTTATTTGACTTCATTAGTTCCCTCATGGGAAAATTGTAATGTGTACCACATAGCCTTAGTAGTTTCATAATGAGAAATGTGATAAAATTCATCAACACCAAGAGTAGATACGATACCTTTTTTGCTTTCAAATTGTGACCCCACTTTTTCTTATCATCATTATTCCATTGTGCTTCTGATTTAGGTGTGAGAACACCATTATCATTGGTCACAGTAATTTGAGTTGGACCATTGATAATAGCATCCCACACTCCTTTATCATATGAATTTACCGGTGAATACATACGTTATATTGTATGCCCCTTTAGTTTCAGTGGCCATTATCAAATAAGAGTTTTTGAAGCATATAATGAACTAGAGCTCTTGATACCACTTGTTAGACTATGACAACTTATCTAGAGGAAGGGTGAATAGATCCTCAAACAAAAACTTAATATTTAAAATCTAGTTTTAAATTAAAACAAAAACTATGGCAAGCAGAAGATGAAGCCTAGATCGAACAAGTTATCTAAACCGAACCGACTATTAGAAACTCGGATATGTGTAAATCACATAATGAAATCAAATATGACGATAAGCCTTAATAAAATGATTTCTAAGTTAATTGTTTTATAATGATCACAATAGTTAACCGATTTCCAACGAAATTATTGATAAATTTAAAACAAGCAAATTATCAAACACTTGGCGTGCAATCGATTTTGCAGATTTTTCCTTTGAATTTGTTGATATGAAATACCACTTACAATCTAATTAATTATAATTTAATTAACAAATATATGTTTAACAATCAAAGGGTATGTCTCTACGAATTGATATCACAATCAATGAATTGAATAATTTGTTATACAAAGTAAATGATATATATATATATATATATATATATATATATATATATATATATATATATATATATATATATATATATATATATATATATATATATATATATATATATATATATATATATATATATATATATATATATATATATATATATATATGGAGAGAGAGAGAGAGAGAGAGAGAGGGAGAGAGAAGATAAGGATTTGTTTAGGCAGTTCACCAATTGTCCTTGATATGGCTACGTCTACCCCCAATTCTGTTTGGAATTGAGATAAGAATTCTTACTATGCAAAAAATCCTTTACAAGAGAAATGTAGCAATCCAACACTACAAACTCTATTTGATGTTGTTCCTAGAACTTTCTCTTCCATTGATCTGAGTTTGATCAAGTCACCCAATAAACCAATTGATTCATCATCTCGCACTACTCCTTCACTCGGTCGAATCCAATTGTGAATTGTTGTCACCCAAGATTTCTAATTGATTCCACGATACTCCTTTACAAGAACCTCCTGTTCTTCAAAGCTTTTCACTCAATCGAATCTGAATTGCGAAATCTTGTCAAAACCCCCAAAATCAACACTATGATCTTTGAGGAAAACCCTTAAAGTTTTTATGATGAAACCCCAAAAAATTCTAAACACATTCTTAGGTTACACCAACCTAAGTTGAACGTTATCAACATAAGTATAGATGACACCCAAACAAGGAATGATTATATGCACTTTATTTGTGAGTATGTATAAATGAGAGGTTTAAGATGATGAGCGATTTTTGTATGTGTTTATAGTTTCATCAAGTTGGAAATGATGCATTTATGAAGTATTTATATGTGTGCAAGTTGAAGACGAAAGCAGAGGCTTAGAAATTTAAATGCAAAATTTCTGAAAAATTATAGCATGTGTCGACACGTATAATCATGTGTCGATACATGTAATGAATGACATGTGTCGACCTATCTAAAGTCATGTGTTGACATATAGGCATAAGCTTTACCGGCTTCAAAAATGCAGTACACGTGTTGATCTGAAACACGTATGTGTCAGCATATTGACGAAAAATTTCAGTATATGTCGACCTGAAGAGATGGATGTGTCGACACATTGACAAAGGCTTTACAAGCTTCATTATTGATCCACATGTGTCTACTCATACATCGTATGTGTCGACACATAGACCTTTTTTCATGTAAAAACTCATTTTTAACGCATTGTGCCTTTTCCAACCATGATCTCAATGCATTCTAAGATCCTTAATGCAAAGGTGCACATAAAAACTCAGATATTGTTCAATATACTAAAATGCTAAGGTTATTCTAGTTTTGACATCATGAAAAATATCTAATGGGCAAGTGCACTCATAAACTAGTAAGTGAATATTTCATATCACTTAGTTATATATTTTTTTCCAACATGTAGAAATGTTGAAGGATACCCTATGTTGCAAGATTTTTGAAGTAAATGTCAGAAAATTAAAAACCCTAAAGTAAGTGTAATGTGATGTGTAATGCCTCGTACTGCTTTATGGATTATCGACTAACCTACAAACCAATATGAGTCTTTGTAACATGTTTTGTCCTTACTCACATGATTTCCAAAAAACATCCCAAAAGGTCACCCATCCAAATACTTCTCCAAGTTAATCCTCCTTAACTGGGGAGTTCTTATATGTTAGGCTACCAAAAAGAATATATATCTTGTTTTTATAGGTAGTACTAATTAATCATTATAAGTCTTCTTTCAACCATGCAGTCCCATACCGTCAAAGCCCAAACTACTTTCAGAATTACCGACTGACCCCACAAACCAACACGGGTCTTTCCAACATGCTTTGTCCTCACTTACATGTTTTTCAGGAAACTTCCCATAAGGTAACCCATCCAAATACTACTCCAAGTTAATCCTCCTTATTTGGGAAGTTCTTATCTGTTAGACTACCAAAAAGAAGATGTATCTTGTTTGTATAGGTAGTACTAATAAATTCTTATAAGCCTTCCTTCAACCATGCAGTCCCATACCGTCAAAACCTTGAGACCCTCTCATTCCAGTGTGAATTTGGCGACCACTCCTTTCCATTTTCGGCCTCTGGAGTATCTCATTATCATGTCTCGTACACCGATAACTACTCACTACCCTCGTTGGTCTCATGTGTAACATGCCCACCAGCTACCACTTGGTTTATCCCCGAACCACATCATAGTGGGAGAGGTATGCTATAATACCATTTGTGTTAGATCCATGGTATTAGGATTACCAACAATTTTGCTAAAACATGGTTCATGACATATGTTGAGCAAGATGCCATAACATCTTGATCAAACTTATACAACAGAGTGTGAGCTTTCATTGAAGACATATTTTTTGACAAATGTTGTGACATGCTTAACCAGAACATAAGTACATGTTGTTTTAAATCTTGACATATTTGTTTTGTTTTTGTGATATTCATTTTGGATATATCACAGATTTTTTTGCAAGTCAAGAAGATTTAATCTATAACAAGTGATCTACTCTCCAGCTGTACATAAGTTTCTAAAATTGGATGTTGAGACAATTTAGGAAACTTGATGTTTTGTGCCATGATTTAAGGAGATTTTTCTGCATACTTGGTGCAGCCCTCAACTTATGGATTAAGAAATATTTGGGTGAAGATTTTAAAGGACATGGACTACTGAGTATTTAAAGAGAAACCTAGACCTAAGGTAATTTAACTTTCACAATTATAAAATTAGGGGAAGAAAAAAGTCTTAGGTTTTGAGAGTCTCTTGTGTTTTTGCAAGTCGCCCATATACCCTTTGATATTGTGTGGTAGACTGATTGTTACTTGATTATTTGTCAATTTATTGTTATTGGTTAAATCTTTTAAGCAAAACTAAGTATTGTTCTCACTCACGAGCTTTTAAGAAAATAATTGAATATTGTTTATTCGAAGTGTAATATTTTGGTTTTTTATTCTAGTCACTGGGATTGTGATTGTATTTTATCACTAAGGTGATTGGTAGAAAGTGAAAGGGGGGTCTCATATCTAGAAGGTTTCTAGGTATAAGTTGCACAAGATAATGATTAGGCGAGAAGTTGTAAACTGAGATTGTTTAGGCTTTGAACTAATATTGTCATAGTGAATTTCCTTCCTGGTTTGATATCCCCTAGAGTTGGTGATGTTGCACCGAATTGGTTTACAATCAGAT
The DNA here is from genome assembly GCA_948472305.1 of Vicia faba. Lineage (NCBI taxonomy): Eukaryota > Viridiplantae > Streptophyta > Magnoliopsida > Fabales > Fabaceae > Vicia > Vicia faba. The sequence goes on along the minus strand of OX451735.1, from coordinate 858,043,863 downwards.
ATGTTATTTATCATTCTGCAATTTATTTTCTGCATAGGTTACATTTTTTATATATTGGTTTTATCTATCAACAAATGTTGTAACATCTGTCTTGACATTGTATTCTGATGTTGGGACATCAGTATTAACATGTTTTGCAAGTGTTGGAATTTCAATTGGCATCATAGTAGGCCCCCTGGTCTCTTTATTGGGTGAGTTTCAGAGAGAATTTTTCTGGTACTATATGTTCCTTTTGGAAGGCTATAATGATATCATTATGGAAATCAATGAACAACATAACTTGTAAACTTGTCAGCATAGAAAAATCCTGGTGCTAAGGATATAGAAGGGAAAAGTATTAGTTGGTTCTCTATAACTTTGAAGTTGTCAACACAATAATCAATGAAATTGATAAATTTCTTTGTTCAGACTCATTACCATTTGTGACCAAAGATACTTGGTGTAACACCCTACTAACCCCACATATAATATTCGTTTAATTTATGAAATAATTCAAGATAAAATCACCACTCAATGGTGTCACACTTCATAGAAACATCATAACAATGATTCCTGCTTTGTAACACGGGTTACATCATCTTGAAAAACATACATCGATTTATAAACCATCACATCATTCTAAAAACATCGCAGAGGAATTCATTCTCATATAACATAATTAACTTCTCAATAATCCATGAGATTAGTCTCATAAATTATTAAAACCAACTACTATCAAAATCCCCATGAAACATGTTAACATACATAAAAGAACTATCATATTCATAAAATAAGGCATTCCTAACCCGATGTTACATATCAGAAAGGGTGAGTAAATGATTTATTATAATAGGCATAAGGAAAATATTAGTAGTGCAATAAAATCATCATATAACAACATATACAATCATCAATACTTCATGCTCATACTTACATAATAAAATCACATGTACATATTTCATTCATCAAAACATCATGTAATCACATACTTCACAGTTATCGACATACACAATTCATCAATGGAAATCATAGAATGTCACATAGAATGTTAATGCGACCATGGCTAGTCAAATGTATGTGGTACCAAATCATTAATGAAGACTTGGTCATCACCCTCCAGAGATCCCCGCCATATGATCGATTCCCTCTTGGAACTGGAGCACATCATAAACGCACACGATCCACACACTGAGATTGAGGCTCATCATAAACGAAACACCTTCCAAAATTCTATGAATGCATGATGCACAACAACGTCATATAAATGCAGCCACGGCTAGTCAAGTGCATCGCCATTCACATAATCATCACATAATTATCACATAAATTATCACACATCATCACATGAATCATCACATAAATCATCATAAAATCATCATCATGGATCGCATCATTTACGTCACAATAACATCATTAACATATGTACACAATAGAATGACATAATTAACATTATATTCAACATCTAAAATAGAGCATCAAGGTTTAATAACCAAGTACAATGCATTTGCAAACATTCCACAAAACAACATAACTCTACACACACCAAACACATGTGAATGTGTCGAATAATTGGAATCCAGGTATAGAAAATAACTTTAACTTAAATTACATTATACCAACTTTCTAACGCTTTAAACAAAACAAGAATCGGACACCCGAAACTCAAGTTATGAATTTTTGAAGTTTTACAAAAATGTTGTTCATCACTGTGCAATCGATTGCAGCAGTACAGAACCCAGTTTTTCACAAGTTCTTGACTGTGCAGTCGATTGCATCAGCATGTCAATTGATTTCACCATGTACAGAAGCAGTTTTACGAAAATAAATAGTAGATGTGCGAAAATCTGTTTCATCCCAATTCCAAAACCCCAAATTTCATGAAACATTGCATATTCAAACCCCAAAATCTCATTACCATCAACACACATCATTACAACATTTTCTAAATCAACAATTCACTCTTTCACCAACCATCCCTGTTGCACCCCCAAATTTGCCCTCATATCTTCTCTTTTATCTGGATTAGGCTTCGCATTCGTTTGCATCCTTTCATTAGGGAATTTTGCATAGTCATGCATTTCATTTAATAAAGTATCGGAGGTTCAAAGAACCAGTGATTTAGAAATATTAGGGTTTTACAGTAGTTGAGGTGTATATATCCATTAAAACTATTTCTTTTGTTTCTTCTTCAAGCAGTGAATTGTGAGATTAGGGTTATGGGGTATGGTTAGCATGGATTTATTTCTTCATCGAGCTATAAGGCTATTAGGTTTTATTTCCCTATGTGCAGTAAAAGTTAGGATTTTTCAGTAATAGTGCTCCAATCGAGGTTTTCTTCTTCAAGGATAAAGATTAGGGTTTGTTACTCATCATGTGTGAGCTTGTTGGTTCTGTAGCTGAGATTCGTTGGATTTTCTTGGTAATACTATCTTGAGCATCATTTCCTTAACTTCTCAATTTGATCTTCATCCGAAGGGTTTCTTTTAGCTTCTCATTATACAAGTCAGGAGCAAAGCTTTCTCTTCAAGAGTTTGAGGTTTCCTTTGTGGTTTATGTGTCAAAGTATCTTCTTATGTGCCTCAAGACTTATCTTCCTCAAGGAAATTCCTCAAGGGTATTTAGCTTTGCATTGTAAAAATAGGATGTTTGTGGATTAAGTTACTAAAGTTTCAGACCACTGCACGAGATATGAATTTATGGGTTCATTCTTGATCGAGGCAATCTCATCATTGTTAGTTGATTTGAATTGGATTGGGGGTTCATTGATGTTGAAAGTGGATTTGGTTTCGTTCATTAAGAAATGAAGTTTATTTGGAATTATTGTTTGGTGGATATTCATTCAAGTTTTCTAAAAAGTTTTCAAATGAATCAAAGTGTCTGAAGCTTGCAAGTAAAAAGATTGTAGTTGGATTATTTGGATTTATTGAAATACAAGTTAACATGGATTTAAGAATTGAAGATATGCTTTCATTGAGAATTAAAGATTTGGATTCATTGTTGATTACTTGGAACATTTAGTTCAAATTATTCAAGAACACATGCGTGTTTATGATGTCAAGATTTAATTCAAGCAAGGTTGAAAGGTCCATTCATGGTTAATTTCTTGAACTCAAAAATACAAGTTACAAAGAAAAAGTTCCAACATCCATTCAATTTATATTCATCATCCAAGAGTTGATTCAAAGTTCTTCAAGTATCAAAGTTCATCACCAAGTTCATTTACAACAATATTCATTCATCCAAGTTTCCTAATGTGTTCAAATGGTATAAAAAGTTTATAAGATTTCAAATTCCATTCAAGTTCCTCATTAGTCTTTCAAACAATAAACAAGGTTTATCATCATCAAAATCACATGTCCATTTACACTTTCATACTATACCCACAAATCCAGTATATTCTATACAAAGCGATCCTAAACCCTAGTCTACTCCAAATTCATGTTGCCAGGATCAAATTTCAAGCATGTCGAGGGCTGCCCTGTTTCGAAACCAATTTCGCATTATATCCATATAAACCACTCCACATCATGAAGCCTTGCACTTGTTTCAAGCAGAAAATCAGAATTAGAGAAAAAACCAGTTATAGAACAATCCTACTTCACAAACGCTTGCAGCGTACAAATGTGCAAAAAACATTACCTCTCATAATCTGAACCAAATTGCCATTCATAAGCATGCTGCCAGAATAGAGAATCAGTCCCACACATATGTAAAAAAGATCAAATTCAAGAACATAAACCAACAGCCCTACACATAATAAAACAAGATCAGTTCACTTTTATCTAGTCCATAAAACCAGTTTTATAAATAAATATCCAGCTTAGTATATAAACCAAATCAGAAAAAATAGCATAACAGAATATCAGAATACAACTCAGTAAATTACAAACTTCCCAACCAAGTTTGTACAACAATTCACCTCAAGGTTTCCTCCCTCCACTCCACAAAATTAGGGATCATTCCTTTTGATCTTATCCAATTTCCCTCACCAACTTTCTTTTCCACCCTCATTCTATTCTTCCTATATAACACAACCTCAATTCCTCTTATTTCTCACCCAATAATACACAGCAAAAATACACCAGAAAGAATTTAGTATCACACAGAAAACTCACCAAAATAAATTTTTGAAATTGTCTCTCTGGTATATCTCTTTGAGCTTCATTGCATCATCTTCATCCTCTTCAACAAATCTTCATCAACATCCTCAATAAACCACAACCAAAACTTTACAACCACTACATCTTCAAACACTTATGCAACCTTCTCTGACAAGCTACAACGCAACCTCAACAGCATACTCCACCAATCATCATGAGTAGAAACTTCACGCATCACCTTCTCGGCATGCAATAACAAAATCATTGTCTTCGACAATTTCGAATTTGTAACCACAATGATTCACGGAGAACTCAAGCACAAACATTTCATGAGAATAAGAGATCTCAGAAGTCATAGAATATCATACCTGAACTTTTCCTCGAAAGATTTATGTTTCATATCTCTGTCTCCGTCTGTTGTACCCCAAAATTTTCCCTCCCAGTTTTACTCAAGACATGCTCATTGAGGTCTTCAATTGCTCAAGTTTGACCAAGAATTGATCAGACAAAATCTTCTCCTAAGCAATGAACCTCCAACTAGAGTTTCAATTTTCACCAAGATGTTTGAGCTCAAAGGAATCAAATTATTTCCATGGTCTCTAATATGTCTTCAATATATCCATGCCAATTTTCATGCCTTTCATCACAAGTTTGCTCAGTCGATGGCTAAAATGTTTGAAAATTAACTGTATTGGTTAAAAAGTAAATTATGGTCAATATACAATCAAACTTCAAGATTTTTGGTCAACATAAACATTTTGAAGTGATATACATCATTTTATCAAGGGTTGACCATGATTCCTCAAGGAGTGTTCTTAATTCATCAAAAGTCAAGAATTGCTAAATTAGGGTTTCTATAGGAAAAGTCAACTAACCTTTGACCAGACATAACTTTCACATACTTCATCCATTTTCCCCCAACCAAAGCTCATTTTGAAGAGAATCCAATTCCTTACAACTTCTCTTTTATCCTCAAGTTCAAGAAATGTATCATTTTGAAGATACAAGTTCATACATTATAGGTCATTTTCAAAAGGTCAACAAAAGTCATTTTTTTCCAAGACAATTTACATCAAGATGATTTCTCCAAATGAAAAAATGGTCAACATAGAGATTGTAGAGGATATCTAGGGCTTTCCAAAAAGTCAAACATTATCATCATTGGATAAAACTTGAGAAAGTTATGGATTTCACAATTTGGGAAATTTTCAAAGGAAAGACATGAAATCTCAATTGAGCAAATTTGTGATTTTAAGTTATTGGGCCTAACTTTATGGAGTTAAAATATCTTCATGATGTGTCCAAGGACCTCTAAATCTATGCATGCATTTTTTATTTGAATTTTTATTCATTTAAATATGAATTAAATCAAATAAGAACTAAACAAAATTGCATAAAATAGTAAATATTGGTTATGGCAATATGGGCTGATGGTTTGAATTATTTTTGGCTCCTAAATTTCATGCAAAGGAGGCCAGGTGCATTGCACCTCAAAATGGGCAAGAATTTGCATTTTTGGAACTTTTTTAATGTGTTTCATTTTGGTTTTAAAGAGGGCCATAATGGGTGGATTCTTACCATCTTTGTTATCCCTCTTCTTCCTCTATAAATACAAGACCAAGGCATGAGCAAAGGACACAAAAATCATTGCTAGAAAGCCATATCAAAATTCACAAAATTTCCACAAAGTTGACAAAAATCGAAACAACCTTTGCAAGCATCCTCGATTCAAACCAATTGCTCAGTTGTGATCTTGGGGTTCCCAAGAACTCATTACATCCATTCCTAAGGCTTGCAACACCCTAGATCATTGTATCCACGCATCACCGGTTGGTAAGATTTTCTTGAATTTTAAAACTGCATTTTCATGGCATGTTAATACTTTTAACCATTTGATTTGAGTTTAGCATGTCTATTAGAGCAGATGTGACGTTTAGCATGAAGGTTTTGGGGCCACGCGAAATTCAAATTGCACCCCCCTTTTCCACTTACTGTCTGACCCGTTTCTATTCGTTTATTTTGTTTTTTTTACTTATTTCTTTTAGTTTGTTTTTTTTAATCAATATAAAATCAGATAAAAATCATAAAAATATTAGGTTAGCATTTTTTACAATTAAATTAATTGTGTAAATTAATTAATAATTATTTAAACCATTTTATTTAGTTAAAAACTAAATAGACTTAGGATTTTAATTCATTTTCCTTTTCATACCAAAAATATTAAAAAAAACATATAATTAATTTATTTTCTTTAAATTTCATGTTTCTTTAATAATTAACCTTTTTTTATTTAAATATAGATCTAGATCAATTATTTTTTAACTTAAACCATTTTCATTAATTAAAACAAAAAACAAACAAAAGATTTTCTCTTAGGAATTTTTAGACGTCCTTTCAATTCGCGCGTGTTATTATCTTTCCCATTCTATTTTTTATACTATTGTAACTGCCTACTGGGTGTAATAACATAACTAAGACTTCACATTTACTGCTTTATTTCCCCCCAAAGTATTGGATATGTAATTAATCTCACTCCCCGAAGTCTTGTAATAGTTTAGATTTACATTTCCACACTTTTAATTACTGCAAATTATTGACTGGTTAGATGTATACTAATTAGGATTGTTTGGCAAGAATAAAACAAAACACAAGCAAACTTGAATGCAAAGATAAATAATTGAATATAACACAACTGCATATGCGCACCTCTAGAGTACCACACTTTGGTTGCCTTCGGAAAAATAGTCACACCTCTCGAAACGTGAGATTTTAGTGGCTACCCTCCGGTTTAAAGATCATAAGTCCCTCGATGACCCTCTCGACGCTGCCTCGGTAAAATGATCTTAAAACTCTAGGGTAGTTACTAAATTTTCTTGCCCAATTGCCTTTGTAATTGTATAAACGTCCCTTCGAATGTCTCTCAAACATCCAACGACTAGGGCTACCTACTCACTAATAGTAGGATAGCACTGTCTAAAGGAAAAGAGGAAAAGAACAACCTTTCGAGTAAAGTAAATAGTTGTTAGATGCTATGCTTAAAACAAACTTTTACACAAAACACTTTCAAAAACATTTTTTCAAAACACTTTATCAACACTCTTGAGGATTGATACAAGAGTTATCATAAAGCAAGCTGCCTTACTATTGGCATTAAAAAATACTTTTTTAAAACACACAAGCACAACGTATTTCAAAATGAGCTAAGCATCTAAGATCCCATAGATAACTATGGATGGAAAGGGTGTTAACACCTTCCCTTTTCATAATCTACCCCCTTTACTCTGAAAACTCTCAAAAGGTCTTTTTTCTGTTCTTTTCACCCTTTCCTTTGTTGGATAAAAGAAAAGTCAGTGGCAACTCTTGCTTACCGTGACATTTTCAAATACAAACGCAAAACCAGTATAATAGTTGGTTCTTCCACCGTATCACCGAACTGGCGACTCTGCTAGGGACAATGAAAAAGTGGGGTTACCTTAGAGTTTAGTTCATTATTTACTTGGTTTACATTGTGTGTTTGTATGCTTTATCTTTGAGGGTTTGTTTGGGTTTTTACTAAAGGATCCTACGCTCGGATCTGGGGCACCTATTAGGTAAGCAGCAATAGATCGTGGAGATTGTACGGTGTAGACTGATATGGTTGAAGTGATGGCTGCATTAGTGCGACACATTTTTTAGTACCAGTATCCCTTGTGTTAAATCGAGGAGAATACGGGGCTGTTGTGTGGTATCATAAAGCACTAACGGACCTTAGAACCTTAGTTGAACAAACTTGGCCATTAGAAATTAGTGAGATAGTTGGCCTCGGTATAAAGCTAAGGATTGGTTGATACTCGATACTACACTCATTGAGATCAGAATTTCAGGATATTTTGGCCACGAGAAAAGATCGCTTAAGCTGAAATAATGCCTGATAAAGAAATATCAGTGATATTAAGACTCCTTAGAACCCAATTACTTTTTAAGACAGGATGAGCCAACTAAACTTTAAAAGGGTATTTTCCTATAAACCTCATGCAAGCCTGAGCCTAAGGTCTTGTGTATTTTTGCTTGTGTGTGATTAAATTGTTCAAACATAACATCATGCATCATAACATCAATTTTCATTTCACTAACCATTTCAAGGACCAATGGAATATATCCTTGTTCTGTTTTACAGATCATGGCTTCCGTTCGTAGAAATACCATCCGAATTAGCTTTGTGAGAATACATCTCCAACTCAAAGAACTAGTATCAAGGGTTCCTGAGACTTCTTTGTTCACCAAGAAATATGGTCGACTTATCAACCTGGTTACCTCAGACTTTGATGAGAAGATGATGGGTATACTCTTTCAGTTCTTTGACCCCAAACACCATTGCTTCACATTTCCTGATTATCAGTTGGTACCCACCATGAAAGAGTTCTCTTAGTTATTGGGTATACATATTCTTGATTAGATGCCTTTCACATGTTTAAAGGAAGCTCCAAAGCCAGAGGTCATTGCAGCAGCTTTGCATCTGAAATGGTCCGACATTGTATCCAACTGGGAAACAAGAAGTGGAGTCAAGGGTTTCCTAGTCAAGTTCCTTTTAGAAAAGGCTCAGTTGTTCTGGGATGACTTGGATTTCCAAGCTTTCAAGGAAGTCTTGGATCTTCTAATATATGGGTTAGTACTATTCCCTAACCCGAACTTACTTATAGATGTGAATGTTGTCAAAGTTTTCCTCTCTCGTAACCCTGTGCCTACTTTACTTGGAGATATCTTACATTCCTTCCACACTCGTACCATGAAGAGAAGAGGGAATCTTATGTATTGTATACCATTGTTGTCTGGGTGGTTTATTTCACACCTTCCTTAATCAGTATTGAAGAATAAAGAAAGTTTGGGTTGGTCGCAAAGGATAATGTCACTTTCTCACTCGAATATTCTTTGGTACTCCCGGTCTATGGGAGATATTTCTATCATTGACCGTTGTGGGGAATTCCCTAATGTCCCCCTCCTCGGAATTAGGGGAAGTATAACTTATAATCCTTCTCTAGCTCTACGATAATTCGGTCATGCTCTAAGGGATGGTCCCTATGATATGCTTATCCAAGGCATTGTGTTCAACTACGAGGATGATGTTCAAGGGTATCGTCAAAGGTTTATACGAGCTTGGGGCATGGTAAACAGATTTTATAGCAAGATCTTGGGGCCTAAGACTTCCATTCCTATGGAGCCTTATCTAAAATGGGTAAGAGCTCGCGCCCAAAACCTCATGATGCCATATACAACCATCTTGCCAATAATTGTGGAGCCTATCACTGAAGGGGATATTCCTTATACAGTTCTTCACCCTAACATGCCCACTGATCTTGAAGAGTTACAGATGTCCTGGATTTAATTGAAGAAAGAATGGTATACCTTTAGAGATCAATTCTACACCAATGACAAGAAAGTGTTGGAGCTCACGAAGCAACTTCATGAAGAGAAAAATCTTAATTTCTACCTCGGCACGAAGAGGAAACACCCATGGGAAACCTGTTTTTTTTAGAATTTTTTTAATTGTAAAGCCTTAAAGGCGGTTGTAATTTGAATTCTACTAATAAAATATTTGTTTTATTTTGGTTCGCAAATTTAAATTTCCCGAGGCCCTTGAAAACATCGCATAAACATATCATACATATCATTACATAAACAGGAATTTCAAGGACATGTTTCTTATCTTTTCGCTGTTTATTTAAGCAAAAAGAAATGGCTCTCGAACATAATATTAAGGACCTTCAAGCCCATAATGCTCAATTCCAGCAGATGTTCTTGGCTCTGGCTAAGGGACAAGAAGACCTGAAGGCTCTTATTCTCAAAGACAATATGAAAAAGACAAAGAAACTAGTGGGTGTCCTGAATATGGGAAAGAGATTCAGAGGACCAGCAAAGTGAGCTCTAGAATTTGCAACTCTGTCAAATGAGGGGGACAATAAGGAAGAGAAGACAAAAGAAGAAGACCACGGTCCAGGGTATGATGAAGAAGAGGCTGATTATGATGAAGAACAGTATCCTCCTGCTGATGATAAATACAAGCAGTTGGAAGATCGTCTCAACACCATGGAAATTCAGAGGTTACCTGGTCTAGATTTTTAAGAATTAGGGCTGGTTTCTAGAGTGGTCATCCCACCAAAGTTCAAGGTTCCCGCGTTTGCTAAATATGACGGGGTTTCATGTCCTAAACGACATCTGAGGTCTTATGTCAGGAAGATCCAACCTCACACCGCTGATAGGAATTTATGGGTGCATTTCTTCCAAGAAAGTTTATCAGGGACTCAATTAGAATGGTTCTAGTAGCTGGAAGAAACCAACATCCGCACCTGGGAGGGTTTGGCTGCTGATTTATATAAGCAGTACCAATACAATGTTGACCTCGCTCCAACACATGCACAACTTCAAAGCATGTCTATGGGTTCTAGCGAGGGCTTCAAAGATTATCCCCAAAAATGGAGAGATATTGTAGGAAGAGTCAAACCTCCTCCGTCTGATAGAGAGCAGGTAGATATGTTCTTGGGTACATTGTCTGGTCCATTTTCAACCACTTAATCGGAAGCTCTTCGGCTGGGTTCACCGAGGTGATATTGACAGGTGAAAGAGTAGAGGCTGCAATCAAAAGTGGCAAAATTCAGGTGGTTGTGTCTTCAAATGCTGTGAAGAATCCTTTCACTGGGAAGAAAGAGGCTAATGTTATGTACGGCCAGAAGGGTCATGGTAAAGAAGATCGTCATCAAGCTGTGGGGGCAGTTATGATTTCTAATCCTACACTAGTGTGACAACAACAACGGGGTAATCAACGAAGGCAAGACGAGCCCAAGAGACAGTTTACCAAAATCAACATGTCGTTGTCTCGAGTATTGAAACACATGTTAAGGATGAATCTGATTACGTTGGTAGAACCTTGTCCAAACCCCAAAACTTCTTCTCCTAACTACAATCACGGTGCAAGGCGTGCCTATCATTTTGGCAGTCCTGGGCATGATACTAACGATTGTTGGGCGCTGAAATACAAGATTCAGAATATGATTGACGCCAAGGAGATTGAATTCAACCCTCTTGGGACTCCCAATGTGATCACTGCTCCCATGCCGAATCATGGCCAAGATTGAGAGCGTTTAGTTTCATTTGGATTCTCAAATTGTAATTTCTCTTGATTGTTCAAACACTTATTTTATGCCAAACTTTGTTATTCCATTAATGCATTGCATATGTTTGTCTTGAATTAAACCATTAGTTGTCACTATACTTTCACTTCTTTTTGTGATATTCGACTCTCGATTAAAAGCTGTAAGCCTTTAGAGGGAGGATGATGAAAACGATACCATAATCTCATACAGTGTGCTTTTGAACAGACCTTGTTGACGATATACAATCGTTGTTTCAAATCCTAAACAGTGGAGTTATAAGGAGGATAATCCCTAGTCAACCTCTTTGATCCTAAGAAGTAAGAGTTTTCTTTTTCACACAAATTGAAACCTTTAATCATAACCTGGGGCAGGGTAGTTTCTTAGTTAATTCAACGGTGCATTCAATCACAAGCTTTCCCCTCGTACACGACAAGTAGTGTCAGAGGTATCATTCCGAAACAAAAGATGGTAATGGTTCCGCATAATCATTAAAACAAGCATTCATTATCTCTCAAAAAAAGCCCGCTAAGTCAAAACCTATGAATGAGACGTAAGAAAAAAACGGGGGCATCCCGCTGACTGTAATCACAAAAGAAACAGTTCAGGAAAAAAGTAGGGATAATAAATAAATAAAAGAGAGGTCGCTACAAATTCTTAACAAAAAGAAAAGGTTACAAAAATTATGACTTCCTTCTCAAATAAACTTTAGGTATCCGAACCATCACCGAAATATCAGTGAAAGGATCTCATACTCAATTGGGATCTAGACGCATAATCAACTGAGTATAGGACTGAAGAACATCACGAAGAACGGGTTGGGTACAAATAAATTTCGAGCCTTTATCCTCTATTTCTTAAATCGTGAACCAGGCCACGTTACAACCCCTAAAAGTCCTAGCTGAAGCATGTGTTAGTTTGAAAGCAAATTTGTTACAAAAAGGTATCCTGACTCCTGTAAGGCTTGCTATAAATCCTGAGTTGATATCACATTCTTGCAAAAAAATTTTTACTAAAAAATGCATTTTCAAAAACTTCAAGACAGACATAAGCTTTGCCTTTTTAATACCATTGTTTGCATATAACTAATTATTCAACAACAAAGAAACTCGCACGACGAATATTCAATGAACGAAAATCCTCTCAATGAACAAAATCACCTCAGATGAAAATACATTTCCAATAACAGGCCTTTCATAATCAAGAGACATGACATGGTGTCTAAACTGATCTGGGGGCAGTCGAGTCAAGATACAAGGAATCCCTCAAAAGCGTTGAATAGCTTAAGGTAGACCTCCATCTGAATCACTTGGGGTATTGAACAGGAAAGGCCACGTGCAATCAAGAAAACATTTTCTGGCAGTGCTGCATCACTTACTACTATGGACAATGACAATTTTCTGCAACCTGTGAACGTGGACATAGTCGAAAATTACTACGCATGAAAAAAGAACCGCTAGGTTTACTAGCCTAGAAAAAAGTAAGGGCATCCCGACGAACCAAAGGAGTTTGGGAAAAAATTAGGGATATATAAATAAAACTGTACACCTGGCAAGCCGAAAACCTAAAAAGGCAGCTTGGGAAGAAAAGGTTATCCCGGTGGACTGAAAATCTGAAAGGACAATCCAGGAAAAAGCTAGGGATTAAAGCGTACGACTATGTCCCGTCATCTCTTCACTTGTCTATCAGTAGAAGATTTATCACCCTAGTCAGCATTCACCAAGGGCTCTAGAAGTAGAGGTATGTTCAAGTCTCCACAGATCCCCACAGAGCCACTTCAGGAGGTTTATCCCCACATGGTGATCTTCTCAAAGTTCATACATTCCCCACAATTTCCCAGTAGATCACTCTGGAAGATAAAAGAGTGAAGGCTTCCTCCCAGTAATATTGCTTATCTATAGGATCCTAATCATTATAGTTTATGATAATTCTTCTCTAGCTGAGTTTTCAAAATTGTAAAAGCCCTTGCAGACTACTTCTCTCTGGCAGAGCTCATTCGCCTCGGAAAAGAATTTCCCTCAGCAGGATATACCTCCATTAACAGGGTTTATTTCCCAGCAGAGTCCAGACTTCCGTCAACATGGTTTATTCCCCAATAGGGTTTATTTCCCCAATGAGGTCCAATCTCCCCAGCTTGAGTCTTTTCCTCAGATGGCCATAAGTCACCAGCAAAACTCCCTTCCCCAACGAAATTGTCATTATCCCCAGAGAGTTGCTACAGAACCTGAAACCAGCCCAGATGTCAGTCAACTTTATCCTCCCCAAGCGAGTTAGAAGGAATATTCATCTTTTTTATCCCCAGTCAGGGTATAAGCTCCCCAGTAGAGCAATGAAAAACCAACGTTCTTAAACTCTTCTCCCCAAGTAGGAATTAACACTCTCCAACAGAGTTTCCTCAAGCAAAAAGCAAGAATCCAATGTTCCCCAGCGGAGTTTCCTCAAACAAGAAAGCAGAAGTCCCCAGCGGAAACAATCCTCAGAAGATCGAAGATACACTTACTCTTCATCCCCAGCAACAATTAGGGATTTATTTTCTCCAATTCAACAACACTGCAAAGAGAAACTAATACGCTCACATATTACAATCATACAACATTTACCATACATCATAGTATATGCATAACTGAAATGCATATAACATTCTCATTTATTTTAAGAGCATTATGTAATTCATACATTATGACATCGCATGAAACTGAATTTACCTTTTCAGGTTGAATTCGCAGACAGACGAATACTATCAATATATGTATAGCAGGTCAAAGATTAATGCCCAAAACCAGACGGGGAAACTATCTACACGGCCAAGTGGTATGAAATCCCGGAGCAGGACGGGTTTACCAACAAATACATCAGGCCACAGATTAATGCCCAAAACCAGGCGGTGAAACTATCTATGTAACTAGCCAAAAACAGGCCACATGCCCGAAACCAGACAGGGCAACTATCTCAACAACCAACAAAAACAGTTCTAGATTAATTCCTGAAACTAGACAGGGTAACTATCTGCAAACAGCTGATTGTGGATCAATTCCCGAAATAAGACAGGGTAACTATCTACATGACCAGATGAAGCAGCCCTACCCGGGATCCTTCTAATATATTTCCAGATGCAGCTTTACACGGGCTCATCCTGAAACAATCTTACATGGATTCCTTCTCAAAATTTCTAAATGCATCTTTACACGGGCTCATCCTAAAACAATCTTACACGAATTCCTTCTCATCATGAAATGCAGCTTTACACGAGCTCTTCCTGAAGCAATATTACACGGGTTCCTTCTCATGATCTCCAGATGCAGCTTTACACGGTGTGATACGGTGGTAGAACCGACTGTTTTTAATGGTTTATGTTTTGCGTTTTTTTTATTCGTAAAATTTCACGGTAAGCAAGAGTCTCCACCGACTTTTATTTCATCCAACCGGAAAGGAAAAAAGTACATAAAAAATCCTTTTTTTAGATTTTGAGTACGTGGGGTAGATTATAGAAAGGAAGGGTGTTAGCACCCTTTCTATCCATGGTTTTTCATGGGCTCTTAGGTACTTGCTCATTTTTAAATTGCTTGTGTTTGTGTGCTTGTTTTTGAAAAATGTTTTACTTCGTGATAACCCTTGTATCAGTCCTCAAGGGTGTGATGAAGTTCTTTTGAACATTTGTTTGAAAAGTGTAAGTGTGAAAAGTTTTGATTTGAGCAAGTACCTACTAGCATCTACCCACTCGAAAAAAGATCATTTCTATTCTTGTTTCCTTTAGACAGCGCTATCCAACTATTGAGAAATAGGTATCATTGTCGTTGAAATTTGTAAGGGTCAATTCGAAAGGGACGTACGGTCACTAAAGAAATATTAGGACACCTTATTAGTAACCCTAGAGTCTTAAGATCTTTTCGAGGCAACATTTCCGAGGCAACATTTGAACGGGACAATTTGATCTCTTTAGACGGGAGGGAAACCACTAACACACCCTTTTCTTAATGATCGTTTACCGAAGGCAACCGAAGTGAGAGTATACCCTAAGAGTGAATATGTGCGAGTGATTTATTTTCAGTTTATTATCTTTGCACATTAGGGTTTTCTAACCATTTTAATTTTGTCAAGCATTATTTCCATACAATCCTAAACATACATCTAACAGTTAAGAGTTTTGCGAAAAGTAAAAGAGGAATTAATAACCTAGCTTATTACATGGCTTTGACAGTTACATAATTGTCGTGACAGTAAATAAAGTTGCGGAAATTTAAAAACCCTAATTAAAACTATTACATCCTCAAAACAGTTACAAAAATAATAAAATAATTAAATGCGCGCGGTAAGTTAAATGCGAGGCGATTAAGGTTTTGACACTTTGACTAATCCTACTTGCGATTGATTAAAGAAAAAAATGTTTTTTTGTCATGTTTTGTTATTTGAGAAAATAATGGAGAATTAAATTAAAAGAAAATCCGCAGTCCTAATTTATATTAATTTTTGAAAATAAATTAATTAATTCTAAACAAACTATTTTTGTATTTTTGTTTTATTTGAGAAAAAAGAGAAAAATTAAATCAAGGTTAACCTAATTTTCTAATTTAATTTTAATTGTGAAAAACAAATTAAAGTTACCCTAATTTAAATATTAATCTAATTAATTAACAAAATTAAATTTAATAAGAAAACAACTAAATCTAATTTTTTTGACTTTTTTGATTTTTATGATTTAATTAAAATTGATTTTAAAAATAAAATAGTTAAACAAATTAAAAGATAAAATAAAAATAAAAAGAATTTGAAAATTAGGCCTGTGTTGTTGGCTGGGGAGGGGTTATGAATCTGAAATCCTTGGCCCAAATGCTCCAAGCCCAGTCAATGCATTGGATCAGGTGTGGGCGTTGACTTGAGGAGCATTGTAGTCTCTTGCTATCTGGGCGTTGGATTTGATCATCCTTCCATCCAATGGTCACAAGTTGCTAGCGCATGGTGGTCAACAAGAGGAACATTGCGTTGAATGAATGAATAGAAAAGAAAATAAAGGAAATTGTCTGGACTTGGGATCGAACCCAGGTCCTTGTACTCTTTTCCAATGTTACACTTCCAGCTGCGCTACACAAGTTATTTGTTAATATAATACACATAAAACGTAATGTACGAAACAAATATGGTCAGACCAAAAACGCGTGAATTTCAAATAGCCCAGTGATAGCTGGACACGTTGTCTTCTCCTTCCCCTGCCGTCGTTTTAGAAAAAGGGACTTTTACCTACAGACATCCACTATAGGTATAACCCTGCATATTTCAAATATGTTGTACATGCAAGATAAATGAAAGGTAATGGTACCAATCAACTCGTCTCATCCTCACGAGCATCATGTACCTGATTCAAGGCCCAATTGTTCCTGTATAAAAAGACCCTAAAAATAACACAAAAACCCTAGTAATGGCAACATCGTGTACAGGCTTCAAAAACGCAATTAAATGACATGGTTAGCTTGCAAACATGATGAAGATTACAAATATATGAGTTAAAGATATTAATGATGCAGGAATTAGTGTAATCGTTTTCAAAGAATGATGCAAACCGTGGGAGTCCTTGCATGCGTTTTGGGGTGTTTGAGCACCTGCAAGTGATTGGGATAGGTTCTGGGAAGGTCCAGGAGTCGTTTGGTAATGCTAGAATGGCTTGACTTGGCCTCTAGAATGGAATTGAATCACCACTTTTTTCTTGGAATTTTGAAGTTTGTTCTTGCAGTTTGCACGCCTCCACCCTTGTATTTTTGATCTGGAATTGTTCACTATATAACCTAGAGTGAATTAGGTTAACAAACTTGGACTAAATCTTTGCATTTATCCAAGATTTGATTTGATTTGCAAGCTATATGATATGTTTATATTTTGAGCCAAATCATGCCTTTCTTATACCAATTGACCTTGATTATATTTGATCTTGTTAACTCAACATATCTTGATTGCCAATCTGTCAAAAAAACAAATCAAATCATATCTTTGTTAATTTTCATCATTTATTTGATTTAATTCACTTTTTAATTAATGAAAAACCAAATTAAGTTGAAAATTGAAGCACATAATGGGTGAGTAAACATTTGAGTCGTGAACCACATTATAATTGAGGTGCAAGCATAAAAACTTGGGCCCATGTAGCAAAAAATGCAAATTTGAGCACATTTGACTTTTGGCAATTTTGCAAAAATTGTCAACTTGGCTAATGCATAACTATCTCAATTTTGACCCTAGAGAGGTGTTCTTGGACTTTTTAGAAATCTTAGGATGTCCTCTAAACAACCCTTTTGGTATCATCTGAATTGAGTCTTCCATGTTCATGTATTAAGCTTTGACCCAAAAGGTGTTTTTGTTGACTTTTCAAAAGGACCTATAATGTCAAAATTCATATCTTTTTGTGAGTGCATATTCTAGACTTCGGAGATGAATATAAATTGTAGGTAATTTCACCCTCTTCAAAATGAGCTTTGGATGGGTCATTTCTGATAAAGTATGAGAAAGTTATGTTTGGTCAAAGTTAAGTTGACTTTTCCTTTAAAACCCTAATTTAGCAACTTTTGGGTTTTGATGAATTGTGAGCAATCCTTGAGGAATCATGATCAACCCTTGATCAAATGATAGATAATACTCCAAAATGAGGATTTTGACCAAAAATCTTGAAGTTTGATTGTATGTGGGCCACAGTTGACTTTTGACCTAGTATAGTTGATTTTCAGGCATTTGAGCAATTGACTAAGCAAACTTCTTCTGCAAGGCTTGAAACTTGACATGGATGATCTTGAGAACATATTAGGACAATGGTTAGCATTTGAGTCCATTGTGGTTCACACATCTTGATGAATATGGAAACCCTAATTTGAGTTATACTGCCTTAGGAGAGAGTTTGTCTGGTCAATTCTTGAACTTCCTTGAGCAATTTAGGGACCTCACTTGCCATGTGTTGAGAAATATGGGAGGGAAAATTTTGGGGTACAACAGCTGCCCCTGTTCAATCTTCTTAAACCTGAAGATATGGATTGGCTCGTCTGCCTTTCGTGATCTGAAGGTGGAAGATGATTGAACACTAGAGTGCCCGAAAATTTGCACTCGCATGAAGTGGTACTTATGGGAGCTATCAGGAATGGGCTTACAGACGCCATTTGGAAGTTGAGGATTGAAGATTGTCGGGGATGGGCTTAAAGATGCCATCCGAAGAGGTGTTGATCGCATAAGAGATTCCTTTGTGAGAACCCGTATACATGTTGTTGAGGAGGACTTCACTGGGGAATGCTGGTCTCTGTCTTGGGAGAAATAGAGTTTTAGGAGATTCAGTGGTCCGTTACTCTACTGGGGAATAACTCCGGTTTGGGGAAGTGGAAGTCAACTGCGTATCTGGTCGGGCTATATGCTGCACCACGACTTACTGGAGAGATGCGAAACCAATCGTGTTTGATCGGGTCCCGGTCTTACAGTGTTGTGGACTGCTGTCTGGGGATAAGAGAGGAAGAACTCAGATATTAAGGTTATGAGAAAGAACCTGGATAGTAGGGTTACTTCGAGATGAAAGTCTGGATAGTAGGACTTGAGAAGGAACCTGGATAGTAGGGTTACTTCGAGATGAAAGCCGGGATAGTAGGGTTTGAGAAGGAACCTGGATAGTATGGTTACTTCGACATGAAAGCCTGGATAGTAGGGCTGTGAGAAGGAACCTAGATAGTAGGGTTACTTCGAAATGAAAGCCTGGATAGTAGGGCTACTTCGAGATGAAAGCCTCGATAGTAGGGCTTGAGAAGGAACCTGGATAGTAGGGTTACTTCGAGATGAAAGCCTGGATAGTAGGGCTTGAGAAGGAACCTGGATAGTAGGGTTACTTCGACATGAAAGCCTGAATAGTAGGGTTGTAAGAAGGAACCTGGATAGTAGGGTTACTTTGAGATGAAAGCCTGGATAGTAGGGCTACTTCGAGATGAAATCCTGGATAGTAGGGCTTGAGAAGGAACCTGGATAGTAGGGTTACTTCAACATGAAAGCCTGGATAGTAAGGTTGTGAGAAGGAACCTGGATAGTAGGGTTACTTCGAGATGAAAGCCTGGATAGTAGGGCTTGGGAAGGAACCTGGATAGTAGGGTTACTTCGACATGAAAGCATGGATAATAGGGCTGTGAAAAGGAACCTGGATAGTAGGGTTACTTCGAGATGAAAGCCTGGATAGTAGGGCTACTTCGAGATGAAAGCCTGGATAGTAGGGCTTAAGAAGGAACCTGGATAGTAGGGTTACTTTGACATGAAAGCCTGGATAGTAGGGTTGTGAGAAGGAACCTGGATAGTAGGGTTACTTCGAGATGAAAGCCTGGATAATAGGGCTTGGGAAGGAACCTGGGTCGTAGGGTTACTTCGAGATGAAAGCCTGGATAGTAGGGCTTTGAGAAGGAACCTGGGTCGTAGGATTACCTTGAGATTAAAAGCCTGGATAGTAGGGCTGTGAGAAGGAACCTGGATCATAGGGTTACTTCGACATGAAAGTATGGATAGTAGGGCTGTGAGAAGGAACCTGGATAGTAGGGTTACTTCGACATGAAATCCTGGATAGTAGGGCTATGAGAAAGAACCTGGATAGTAGGGTTACTTCGACATGAAATCCTGGATAGTAGGGCTGTGAGAAGGAACCCGGATCGTAGGGTTACTTCAAGATGAAAGCCTGGATAGTAGGGATTGAGAAGGAACCTGGATAGTAGGGTTACTTCAACATGAAAGCCTGGATCGTAGGGCTTGAGAAGGAACCTGGGTCGTAGGGTTACCTTGAGATGAAAAGCCTGGATAGTAAGGCTGTGAGAAGGAACCTGGATCATAGGGTTACCTTGAGATGAAATCCTGGATAATAGGGCTTGCATTGTGCTAGGTTTGTGTAGGACTTCTGTGAGGAACCTGCGTAAGGTTTCATTTGTCGCACCGATGATTACTATATTTAGCTTCGATGGTTGATCATGGACCTGCTGGAAATTATTGATAATAACTGTCTTTCCTGAAAGAAATACAGGGTTAGTTATGTGCGATGCATGAGATGCATTGTGATGAGGCTCTCAAAATAACTGAGATTATGTTATATGTAATGTATGCACATGTCATGATGTATGAACATGAAATGCTGACGTAATAATATGTGTCCGGGAAAATAAATCCCTGACTGCTGTTTGGAGAGTATGAGAAATGGTATTCTTGACTGCTGTAAAAAACCATAGTTCCTCTACTTTTGTTGGGGATGGTGAACAAAGATGACTAGCTGGGGATTCACATCCATTCGGCTGGTGAATATTCTGTCGGAAGAGACCCTGTTTGAGGATAACTCTGCGGGGAATAACTCTGTTAGAGAGGAGATACTCTGTTGATAGATCTGTTGATTTAGAGAAATAAACTCAGTTGGGAATGAATTTCTGTTGCTGGTGATAATGAATTCTGTTGGAGATTGAATTTCTGCTTGTGAGAGAAATAAACTCTGCTTGGGGAAAATTTTTGACTCACTCGCGATTGTGAACCTCGGCTGGGGAGAGTTATGTCCTGTTCGGGAAAGCTAACATCACTGTCTTTGGATACTTTACTTTGTGGGGAGTGTATGTACCACTATTCATGTTCTCAAGCTGGCTCTATCCCGGTACCTGATGGGCAGAGTAACTATATGGTTTGGGGACTTCTTATTTTCCATGTTTTTGGCATTATGAGTAATCATCTTTTTTTTCTTGTGTAAATATTTATGAGTAGCCATTATTTTCAAATGCATATATCAAAAATGAATCATTGGACGTTCTTGCAAAACAAAACAGAAAAAGAAAAACAAATTGAAATTTCTTGTGAAAATGAATTGTATTGATTTTTGCAATTGGCCCGTAATAGGAATTTTTGTACAAAGAGGCTGACGTCCTAGTAAGAGAACACCGCCGAAAGAAATTAAAATTTTTAAAAAGAAAACAGTTATGTGAAACAATCCCATCGGGTTCCAACTCTGCTATTGCCTTTATATCTTCAAGCGTCTCATCACCTTGCTACTTGGCCAAAGGTTGATCAGATTGATTGGCGCTGTCCGAGCTTGATAGTTGATACCGAAGTCTGGTTGCGAGATGATCCAATGAGACATAGTGTTACGCTTCGATCCCTAATTTTTTCCTGGACCGTCCTTTTGGGTTTTCAGTCCACCGGGATACCCTTTTTTGCCCAAGTCGCCTTTTTAGGTTTTTGACTTGCCGGGTGTACAGTTTTTCATTTTCATCCCTTACTTTTGCCCGAACCCTTTTGGTTCGCCGGGAAGCCCTTATTTTTGCCTAGGCCAGTCAACCTAGCAGGTCTTTGATTATGCGTAGTATCTTTTCACTATGTCTGCATTGACGGGGTGAGGAAGGTTGTCACCATCCATGGTGGTTAGAATCATAGCTCCTCCCGAGAAAATGTTCTTAACCACGAATGGCCCTTCGTATGTGGGGGTCCATTTGCCCCTGGGATCACCTTGCAGTAGTATGATGCGTTTGATCACTAGATCCCCGACTTGATATTCTTAACGTCTGAATTTCTTGTTAAAAGCCTTGATCATTCGCTTTTGATACATCTGACCATGACAGATAGCAGTAAGTCTCTTTTCATCGATTAGATTCAGCTGATCAAGTTAGGTTTGGATCCAGTCATCTTCGTTCAAACCCGCATCCTTCATAATCCTGAGAGAGGGTATCTGGACTTTGATGGGTAGGATTGCCTCCATGCCACACACCAAAGAGTAGGGTGTTGCCTCTGTCGACGTTCGTGATGAGGTACAGTACCCATGAAGAGCGAATGGTAACATCTCGTGCCAGTCTTTGTATGTCACCGTCATCTTCTGCACAATTTTTTTTTATGTTCTTGTTAGCTGCTTCAAAAGCCCCATTCATCTTAGGCCAAAAGGGAGAAGAGTTATGATGTTGAATCTTGAACTGTTTGCAGATCTCGGTGATCATTGTGTTATTGAGATTTGTACCATTGTCAGTAATAATTCTCTCTGGGACACCATATCGACATATCAGATTGTGTCGGATGAACCGCGCCACAACGTTCTTGGTTATTGTAGCAAAGGAAGCTTCCTCAACCTACTTCATAAAGTAATCAATGCTACCAGAATGAAGTGGCGCCCGTTAGAAGCGGTAGGTCTGATTTCTCCGATCATATCAACACCCCACATCGCAAAAGGCCAGGAGTCGTCAAAACATTCAGGGGAACCGGAGGTACATGCACCTCATCAGCATAGACTTGGCAGTTATGACAGGTGTTGTACCCCAAAATTTGCCCTCCCATATTCCTCAAGATTTCTCAAAGGTTGCACAGTCAAATCATCTCCTAAGGCAGTCAAGTCAAAATTAGAGTTTTGTGTTGCATCAAGGTCCTTACATCCAAATGACCTCAATTGCTCCTTAATGTCCTAACTTATGCTCAAATTCAGGTTCGGCT
Organism: Vicia faba; assembly: GCA_948472305.1. Classification (NCBI taxonomy): domain Eukaryota; kingdom Viridiplantae; phylum Streptophyta; class Magnoliopsida; order Fabales; family Fabaceae; genus Vicia; species Vicia faba. The sequence goes on along the minus strand of OX451735.1, from coordinate 858,021,224 downwards.
CAAGAGTCAATTCTTTAAAGAAGGTATCCGACTGTGTTAGTTTTCTCGAAGAAATATGGTGAAAAAGTGTGCTGAAAGTGCAGTTTTTACGCGCTAAAAAATTCATAACTTGAAGATCGTGACTCGTTTTGAACCCATTCCGGTGGCCAAAATTCCGTCTTGACATTATCTACGTTTTCATATCTCACGACTGGAAGCCAATTTCGATCAGAAGGTCGTCAAAAATGTGGATTTATCAAGTATTTTCATACCGAAAATTTGTGACAGAAATTTATTTGCGTCATGTTCAGAAAATCATAACTTGGTCGATTTTCATCGTATCGAGCTGGTTCTGGTGCCAAAATTTCAAAAATTGAGTTGGCTACATTTTCACAGAAGGTATTGAGTTCAAACGGTATTCAAAAGGCCTTCGTTTTTTGCTCAGATGCGTGACACGGCGAAAATCCTGAATGCTGAATATTATTTCATCTGGGCCGAAACTTCGAAAATTCATAACTCGGTCAATTTTTATCGGATTGGGCTCATATTTTTACACAAGGTCACTGACTCATAGATCTATAACTTTGCTTCAAAAGTCGAGACCGGATTATGCTCCGATCAATACCAATTATTTATTGAAGAACGTGTCAGAGTCGACACTGGAGCCCAAAATAAGTTTGTCTGAGCTGAAACTTCAAAAATTCGTAACTAATTCACCGTTTATCCGATTGAGCCGATTTTTGGACAGCAGTTAGATATTGATGTCGGCTACATTTTGTTTTCACATTTCAACTTCAAAAATTGCACTTAAGTCCCTGCGATTTAGCCTGGAAAGTGACGAACTCAAGTAAACATTGGAGGCCCAATTGCACATTCAAAGCCCATTTTCTTTACCCTAATTTCCATTATATAATCACCTTCTTTTCACACAAACTAGGGAGGAGGAAAAGAGAGAAAAAACCTTGCCACAACACTGTTAGAATATCAAATTCTTTCAAGAACCCTAAAACCTTGAAATCCTTATTACAAATCCCTCTCTCACTACAAACAAGCCATCACAGTTACAAACCAACACCTCATTACTTCTTCAGTAAGGATAAGGCTGGCTTGATCTCCATGATCCAAAGGGTATAAAAGCATTCAGGTCACTAATTTTTCAGTAAGGGTAACATTGATTTGATCTCCATGATCAAAAGGGTATAATCATTCATACATGCCATATTGTGCCTAAACATTAAATTTCTTCATATATTGGCTTTATTTGCATTTTATGATTTTATTTAATGTGTTCGTGAGATTCAACACTGCAGATTTAGACAGGATCCCATGCAGGTTCATTAAAGAACGTTGAGGCCAAAAGCCAAATGGCCAAAAGCCAAAAGCCAAATGACCAAAAGCCAAAAGCCAAAAGCCAAATGGCCAAAAGAACAACTTATGCATGACACCAATACATGGCGAGACAAACATCCTGAGAAGATTAAGGAACGTTGAGGCCAGAACACAAATGACCAACAGCCAGAACACAAATGGCCATGAAACCCAATCCAATGGCCAAAGAATGCAGACCACGGTACTCAGGAGTCAATGAACACGCACGTGATGCCAGAAAGTCAAACAAGGCTTTTTGTCTAATGGGCCAGATTTCTCACAAAAAACCTCCCTTTGGGTCTGAATACCCCCCATGGTTTGCACATTTTTATTTTTTTATTTGATTTTCCTTTTTATTCTTTTAATTATTTTCAATTGTTTTCTTTAATTTCATAAATTAATTTTCATAAGATAAAAAATCAGAAACTAAAATATATTTAATTATTATTATTTCACTATTAATTTATTTTGTAAATAAACTTTAATAATTAGTTTAGTAAATTAGATTTTAAAACTTTAATCTTTTTCTCAATAAATTAAAATACGTAGAAATTAGGTTTTTTAAATTTTTATCACTTTTCTTAATAAATAATTTTTTCTTATTATCATTATTATTAAATACTAATTTATTTTGTAAATAAACATGTACATTAAATATTTAGTAAATTAGGTTAAACTTTAATATTTTTCTTTAATAATTAAAAACAACTTAGAATTAGGGTTTCTCTTGAATTTTAATTTTCTTTATTTCATAAATACAAAAACCATCAAAAAAACATTTCTTTTCTTTAATTTAATAATTAATTAACTTTTCATTCAATTTAATTCCAAAAGGGTCCAACGCCCTCGAACATTCCATTTTTTATTCTTTTCGCGCATTTATTCTTATTTTCCTTTTTTTATATTATGTAATTGCTCAAGCCTTATAATAGTAATTAGGAATTTATTTACTTTCCGCATTTTTGTTCAAAACGGGTCTTTGTTAATTTGGCGATGTATAGACCCACGCCTTGTAATAGCGTAGGACTTTATTTTCCGCATTTAAATTTCCGTACCTTTAAACTACTAAACTTTGCATGAAAGAATGTATGGCCTAAAATAAAAACAAGCGTAGATCACCCATGACATGTACAAGATAAATGCTAAACTGAAAACAATACACAAATTCACACACCACTCTTAGGGTACGCCTCACTGTTGCCTTGCCCTCGAAACGTGGTCGTCGAGTATAGGACATTTTAGTAAGTCCTTATGTCCATGATCTATGGCATAGGGGTAGCTTCTAAGGTGTCCTACTGTTGCTCTGGTGACCACATTGTCCCTAAAATCGAATTGACCCGAACACCTCCAACGATGGTGCTACCTACCTCTCAATGGTGGGATGGCACTACCTTAAGGACTTCTACATAGCCTAATTCCTTAGGGTAGGTGAATGACTCATAGATACTTGCTCTATTCAAAAACAAATCAAAAAACTCTTTTCACACTGACACTTTCAAAAAGCTTTCAAAAACAATTTTTCAAACACTCTTGAGGACTGATACAAGAGTCGATCTGAAATCTTTAAACGAAACTTTTTCAAATCCACTCACATTTGAAAAGTAAACACTTTTGAAAACACAATGAGCAAGTATCTAAGAGCCCATGGATAACCATGGATAGAAAGGGTGCTAACACCTTCCCTTTCTATAAATCTACCTCCCGAGCCGAGAAACTATCTCATAAGGAATTTTGCTGTGCTTTTGTCCTGTCCATGTTGGAGAAAATAAAAGACGGTGGCGACTCTTGCTTACCGCGACATTTCGCGAACCAGCTTTAAACAGTCAGTTCCAGATCCACCGAGCACAGAACTGGCGACTCTGCTGGGGAATATCTATAAAGTGAGGTGTACCTTAGGACTAAGATCACTTGTGTTTTCAATTGTTGTGTTTGTTTGCTTTATTATTGTGGGCTGCATTGGAGTTACATAGATCCTAACCCGGATCTGGGGATACCCTGTTAGGTAGCATAAGCTGTGAGGGACCTGTCCGGCGTAGACCGACATGGGTGAAGCAATAGCTACGTTGGTGTGGCACCTTGGTCTGTACCGATATCCCTTCTGTCGCAACGAGGAGAATATGGGTCTTCTGAGGAGTCATTAAGCACCAACCTACCTTAGAACCTTAAATGACCCAACTTGGCCAATAGAACAGTAGCAGTATGCTACGCCCATTGAGGTTAAACTCTCGTGATGGTTCTGGCCGCAAGAAAAGATTGCGATGCTGGAGTTATGACTGATTGAGGGTAGTCAGTGATATTGGGATCCTCTAGAACCCGGTTACTTCTGATAGGACAGGTCTTAACCAACAAACTGAAAGAGGGTAATACCTAGACCCCATGCTGGCCTAAAATCTAAGGGCTCTTTTGTGTGACTTGTGTGCCTTCATACTTGAACTACTTGCATACTTGTTATCTAACAACACGAGTTCCTTGCAGGTTTTGGTTACCGTCCTTAATTGGGACTCATTACAGGGCCTACTTACATCACTACATGCATAGCATAACATCATACCATTGCATGCATCCTACATAAGGACTAACCCATTTCAAGGATCTCAAGGGTTTATGATGCAGGTCATGATGAACCAAATGTCTAGCTAGGGGAAAAGGGGATTTATTTTCCTCTAGCCAAGGTTGTCAGGGGCTATGACCCACTTGATATGGTGAGCCTTTGACTCTTGAAGAAGGACTCTTAACAACAGGAAGTTCCTTCAATCAAGCTACCAAACTCAAATTCTAACAATTTTTCTTGTCTACCCCGCGAGATCCTTGAAAACATTGCATGCATATCATACACATAATTGCATAACAGGTACCCTTGTTGCAGGTCACTTACCCTCTTCGCTGTTTATTTCAGCAATGGCTTTCCAACCAGATAACCAGGATCTCCGTACTCAAGAGACTCAGTTCGGGGAGATCATCCTAAGCCTGTCCAAGGGGTAAGAAGAGCTGAGAACACTCCTCATGGGGAATTTGGTCAAGAACAGTCCAGAAGACAGTAAGGATGAACGGCTGAAATATCTGCAAGCTGAGGTAGATGCAATGAGGAATCAGATGCTGGGGCAGATGGCCCTTATCCAAGGCTTAGCTCGGGAGCAAGAAGAGTTGAGAACTGTGATCAACCAGCTTCAGCAAGACAACATGAAGCAAGTAGTCAGGGTTGGGGACCAAACCGGTAATCAGCCCCCAAGAAGTCAAAGTTTGGTTTAATGAATAGACCTCTCCAAGCTGCTACCACTTCACATGTCCAACCACAACCTCGCCCAGAGCAATGGGTTGATCAGAGCAAGCCAGACAAGCCCAGGAGGCAATTCACCCAGCTCAACATGTCGCTGTTTCAAGCTTTACAACGCCTGTTGAGATTGAATCTGATCACATTAAGGGCTCCTCCCCGGAATCCCAACACATCAGCTCCTACCTATCATCCCAATAAAAGGTGTGCCTACCACTCTGCCAGTCCAGGACATGACACAAATGATTGTTGGGCTCTGAAGAACAAGATCCAGGACCTGATTGATGAAGGAGCATTGGAATTCACACAAGATGGTCAGGCTGAGTTTTTCTACCATCCCTCCAAGGTTCACCATTTGAAGTGACAAGTCCTGAGACTAGAAAACTTTTGTTCATTCGAATGTTCAAGTTGTATTTTTCTTTGATTGTTTAAACATTTATTCATGTCAAACGTTGTTACTTTATCAATGCATCGCATATGTCTGTTTTGAATCAATATATTCGCATTCGCTATATTCAAACTGTTTTCATATTTTTTGATGATCAACTCTTGATTGAAAAATTCTAAGCCTCTTGAGGGAGGATGACGAAAACGATACCATAATTTACAGTATGCTTTTGAACAGACCCCGCTGATGAGGTACATGCATTGTTTCAAATCCTAAACACTGGAGTTATAAGGAAGATAATCCCTCGTCAACCCCTCTGAGCCAAATAAGTAGGAGTTTTTCTTTTCGAAAATTAAAACCCTTAATCATAACCTGGGGCAGGGTAGTTCTCTCAGTTGATCCAAGTGCACAAAAATAGCATCAAATGAGTCCTTCCAAAGCAAAATACAATGATGGTCCTAAATAATCATAAAGACAGGAATTCATTATATCTCAAAACATAAAAGCCCAATAAGTCAAAACCTATGAAGGAGACTTACAAAAACTGGGGCATCCTGCTGACTGTAATCGCAAAAGAAACAGTCAGGCAAAAAACAGGGATAAACAAAATCAAAAATGAAAGAGGTCCTACGAACCTTCAACAAAAAATGACTGCCTATCCACGACAAATTGTCAATATCCGAACCATCATTGGAATATCAGGACAAAGACTCAAACAAGGTCTAACACACGATTAGCTGAGTTTAGGTTTGAAGAACATCACGAATAGCGGGTGGGTACAAATAAATTTTGAGCCTTTATCCTTTGTTTCTTAAACCGTGAACCAGGCCACGTTATAACCCTTAAAAGTCCTAGCTGAAGCATGGGTTAGTTCGAAAGCATATTGTTACGAAAGGTGTCCTGACTCCTTAAGGCTTGCGGTAAAATAACGAGTTGACATCACAGTTTACCAAAAATTCACTTATTTTTATGAAAAATGCATTTTCAAAAAACTTCAAGACAGACATAAGCTTTGCATTTTTAACATAACATTGTTTACATATGACTTTTTGTTCGAACAGCAAAGAAATTCGCACGATGAATATCCAGTGAACATAAGTCTTCTCAACAAAAGGGTCACCTCAAGTGGAAAAACACTTCCAATCAAGGGGCACGACAAGATCATTGTCCATCACCTGGGGCGGTTAAGTCAAGATTCAGAGAATCTCTCAAAAGGTCAAGTAGCCTGGGGCAAATCTCCGCCTGAGACACTTGGGGCATGGATATGAATCCCCGTAACGAATCTTGCATGATCAACAGAGACCTTCTAGTGGTATGACAACACTTCTGACAGGGGAAACTCCCTACATTCTGAGAGCGTGGACATAGTCGAAAAAATACTACACATAATCAAAGACCCGCTAGGTTGACACACCTAGGCAAAAATAAGGGCTTCCCGGCGAACCAAAAGGGTTCCGGCAAAAATAAGGGGATGAAAATGAAAAATCTGTACACCCGGCAAGTCGAAAACCTGAAAAGGCGGCTTGGGCAAAAAGGGGTATCCCGATGGACTGAAAACCCGAAAGGACGGTCCAGGAAAAAATTAGGGATCAAAGCGTACGACTATGTCCTGGCATCTCGTCACCTGTCTACCAGAAGATTTGTCAATTACCCTCACAGGTGCCTTCTCCCACTGAAACTGGGGAAATAATGAGTTGTCTAAGCGATCTAATTGCTCTGTCCACTAAGGTACCAAGGTAAGTTCAGCTGAAGAACCTAACCAAGACACCTCAATTCCCCAGAGAGTGAGCCAGCAAGTCAGCGATACTCTCCCCAAGCAGAGTTAGCCTACTCAGTCAGCCTTATGGAAATTGGGTATCCCCAGCAGATCTCAATATTCCCCAGTGGAGTATACAAACATTCCTAACAAGCATCCCCGGCAGTCTTATTATAAGATTGTTCCCCGGCAGAATACCGAACATCAAGTGGAGCCACTTCCCTAGTACAGTCTAAAGTTTCCCCAGGAAAGTTGAATCAATCTCCCCAATAGATTTTGGAAGCTTATCCCCAGTAGATTCTGGAAGCTTATCCCTTGTAGAGTATGAATGCATCTCTCCCCGACCATATTCAAAGGTTATTCCCCACCAGGGCTTATAACTGGGTTATCCCCAGCTAACTACCACGGAAAGATCAAATCCTCAGCAAAGTACCTCTCCCGCCCCACAGAGTAATCTCCCCGCAGAGTAATCTATTCGCCAAGTTTATTCCCCAACGGAGTCATCTTCTCCCACCGGTATTCTTGCAACCATCATCCCCAGCGGAAACAAGGAACTCTACTCCTCAACATCATCCCAGGATTTAACAGACTTCCCGGCATTCGTCAAGGATTTATTTTCCCAGACGAAAATACATTCATAAACATTTCACATTTCATACCTCCTGCTTACATACATGATAAAGTGCATACGACGCAATCTCATTTTGAGAACATCATGCATTTCATACATCATGACATTGCATACAACTAACTTTTTACCCTTTCAGGAAAGAACGATCAACAGATAAAAGTCATTACTTTTTGAGGTAGAAGTCGCTCAGATTCCTTCATCACCCCGTTGAGGTGGAAGTCATCAGATTCCTTCATCATCCCGTTGAGGTAGAAGTCATCAGATTCCTTCATTATCCCGTTGAGGTAGAAGTTGCTCAGATTCCTTCATCACCCCGTTGAGGTAGAAGTCATCAGATTCCTTCATCATCCCGTTGAGGTAGAAGTCATCAGATTCCTTCATCATCCCGTTGAGGTAGAAGTCGCTCAGATTCCTTCATCACCCCGTTGAGGTAGAAGTCATCAGATTCCTTCATCATCCCGTTGAGGTAGAAGTCGCTCAGATTCCTTCATCACCCCGTTGAGGTAGAAGTCATCAGATTCCTTCATCATCCCGTTGAGGTAGAAGTCACTCAGATTCCTTCATCACCCCGTTGAGGTAGAAGTCATCAGATTCCTTCATCATCCCGTTGAGGTAGAAGTCGCTCAGATTCCTTCATCACCCCGTTGAGGTAGAAGTCATCAGATTCCTTCATCATCCCGTTGAGGTAGAAGTCATTAGATTCCTTCATCATCCCGTTGAGGTAGAAGTCGTCAAGATTCCTTCATCATCCTTTTGAGGTAGAAGACGCCTAAGATTCCTTCATCATTCTGCTGAGGTAGTAATCGTCCAAGGTTCTCTCATTGTTCCGTTGATGTAGTAATCATCCAAGGTTCTCTCATCGTCCCGTTGAGGTAGTAATCGTCCAAGGTTCTCTCATCGTCCCGTTGAGGTAGTAATCGTCCAAGGTTCTCTCATCGTCCCGTTGAGGTAGTAATCATCCAAGGTTCTCTCATCGTTCCGTTGAGGTAGTAATCATACAAGGTTCTCCCATCGTCCCGTTGAGGTAGTAATCATCCAAGGTTCTCTCATCGTTCCGTTGAGGTAGTAATCGACCAAGGTTCTCTCATCATTCCGTTGAGGTAGTAATCGTCCAAGGTTCTCTCATCGTTTCGTTGAGGTAGTAATCGTCCAAGGTTCTCTCATCGTTCCGTTGAGGTAGTAATCGCCCAAGGTTCTCTCATCATTCCGTTGAGGTAGTAATCGTCCAAGGTTCTCTCATCGTCCCGTTGAGGTAGTAATCGTCCAAGGTTCTCTCATCATTCCGTTGAGGTAGTAATCATCCAAGGTTCTCTCATCGTTCCGTTGAGGTAGTAATCATCCAAGGTTCTCTCATCGTTCCGTTGAGGTAGTAATCGTCCAAGGTTCTCTCATCGTTCCGTTGAGGTAGTAATCGTCCAAGGTTCTCTCATCGTCCCGTTGAGGGCACGTCTGAAGAGTTCGAAGATCCGATTCCTGTATCTCGCCAGGGTGTATCTGTTGACGACTATTCCAGACTCGATTCCTGTATCCGGCCAGGGCACGTCTGAAGAGTTCGAAGATACGATTCCTGTATCTTGCCAGATTGTATCTGTTGACGAATATATTCTCCGGACTCGATTCCTGTATCTTGCCAGGGCACATCTGAAGAATTTAAAGATTCGATACATGTATCCATCCAGGGCACATCTACACGAAGAGTTTAAAGATCAACCCATGTAACAAGCTAGGTAATTATTTTTCTTTCTCAGGTACGCAAGTTCTCGCTATGGAATCTCTTACGCGATCGACATCTAGATGGAATCTATAAGCCCATCATCACTCTTATCCATCAGTCTCCAAATGGCACCTGTAAGCCCATTCCCGACATCATCACACTGCTGATACTCTACTATGTGAGTGCAAATTTATGGGCACTCTAGTGTTCAATCATCTTCCACCTTCGGACTACGAAAGGCACGCCAGCCAATCTACATCCTCAGGTCTAAGAAGATTGAACATAAGCAACTATTGTACCCCAAAATTTGCCCTCCCATATTCCTCAAGATTTCTCAAAGGTTGCACAGTCAAATCACCTCCTAAGGCAGTCAAGTCAAAATTAGGGTTTTGTGTTGCATCAAGGTCCTTACATCCAAATGACCTCAAGTGCTCCTTAATGTCCTAACTTATGCTCAAATTCAGGTTCGGCTCAAGAGTCAATTCTTTAAAGAAGGTATCCGACTGTGTGAGTTTTCTCGAAGAAATATGGTGAAAAAGTGTACTGAAAGTGCAGTTTTTACGCGCTAAAAAATTCATAACTTGAAGATCGTGACTCATTTTGAACCCATTCTGGTGGAAAAAATTCCGTCTTGACATTATCTATGTTTTCATATCTCACGACTGGAAACCAATTTCGATCATAAGGTCTTCAAAAATGTGGATTTATCAAGTATTTTCATACCGAAAATTTGTGACAGAAGTTTATTTGCGTCATGTTCAGAAAATCATAACTTGGTCGATTTTCATCTTATCGAGCTGGTTCCGGCGCCAAAATTTCACAAATTGAGTTGGATACATTTTCACAGAAGGTATTGAGTTCAAACGGTATTCAAAAGGCCTTCGTTTTTTGCACAGATGCGTGACACGCCGAAAATCCTGAATGCTGAATATTATTTCATCTGTGCCGAAACTTCGAAAATTCATAACTCGGTCAATTTTTATCGGATTGGGCTCATATTTTTACACAAGGTCACTGACTCATAGATCTACAACTTTGCTTCAAAAGTCGAGACCGGATTATGCTCCAATCAATACCAGTTTTTTATTGAAGAACGTGTCAGAGTCGACACTGGAGCCCAAAATAAGTTTGTCTGAGCTGAAACTTCAAAAATTCATAACTAATTCACCGTTTATCCGATTGAGCCGATTTTCGGACAGGAGTTAGTTATCGATGTCGGCTACATTTTGTTTTCACATTTCAACTTCAAAAATTGCACTTAAGTCCCTTCGATTTAGCCTGGAAAGTGACGAACTCAAGTGAACATTGGAGGCCCAATTGCACATTCAAAGCCCATTTTCTTTACACTAATTTCCATTATATAATCACCTTCTTTTCACACATACCAGGGAGGAGGAAAAGAGAGAGAAAACCTTACCACAACACTGTTAGAATATCAAATTCTTTCAAGAACCCTAAAACCTTGAAATCCTTATTACAAATCCCTCTCTCACTACAAACAAGCCATCACAGTTACAAACCAACACCTCATTACTTCTTCAGTAAGGATAAGGCTGACTTGATCTCCATGATCCAAAGGGCATAAAAGCATTCAGGTCACTAATTTTCCAGTAAGGGTAAGATTGATTTGATCTCCATGATCAAAAGGGTATAATCATTCATACATGCCATATTGTGCCTAAACATTAAATTTCTTCATATATTGGCTTTATTTTCATTTTATGATTTTATTTAATGTGTTCGTGAGATTCAACACTGCAGATTTAGACAGGATCCCATGCAGGTTCATTAAGGAACGTTGAGGCCAAAAGCCAAATAGCCAAAATCCAAAAGCCAAATGGCCAAAAGCCAAAAGCCAAAAGCCAAAAGCCAAATGGCCAAAAGAACAACTTATGCATGACACCAATACATGGCGAGACAGACATCCTGAGAAGATTAAGGAACGTTGAGGCCAGAACACAAATGGCCAACAGCCAGAACACAAATGGCCATGAAACCCAATCCAATGACCAAAGAATGCAGACCACGGTACTCAGGAGTCAATGAACACGCACGTGATGCCAGAAAGTCAAACAAGGCTTTTTGTCTAATGAGCCAGATTTCTCACAAAAAACCTCCCTTTGGGTCTGAATACCCCCCATGGTTTGCACATTTTTATTTTTTTATTTGATTTTCCTTGTTTTCAATTGTTTTCTTTAATTTCATAAATTAATTTTCATAAGATAAAAAATCAGAAACTAAAATATATTTAATTATTATTATTTCACTATTAATTTATTTTGTAAATAAACTTTAATAATTAGTTTAGTAAATTAGGTTTTAAAACTTTAATTTTTTTCTCAATAAATTAAAATACGTAGAAATTAGGTTTTTTAACTTTTTATCACTTTTCTTAATAAATAATTTTTTCTTATTATCATTATTATTAATTACTAATTTATTTTGTAAATAAACATGTACATTAAATATTTAGTAAATTAGGTTAAACTTTAATATTTTTCTTTAATAATTAAAAACAACTTAGAATTAGGGTTTCTCTTAAATTTTAATTTTCTTTATTTCATAAATACAAAAACCATCAAAAAAACATTTCTTTTCTTTAATTTAATAATTAATTAACTTTTCATTCAATTTAATTCCAAAAGGGTCCAACGCCCTCGAACATTCCATTTTTTATTCTTTTCGCGCATTTATTCTTATTTTTCTTTTTTTATATTATGTAATTGCTCAAGCCTTGTAATAGTAATTAGGAATTTATTTACTTTCCGCATTTTTGTTCAAAACGGGTCTTTGTTAATTTGGCGATGTATAGACCCGCGCCTTGTAATAGCGTAGGACTTTATTTTCCGCATTTAAATTTCCGCACCTTTAAACTACTAAACTTTGCATGAAAGAATGTATGGCCTAAAATAAAAACAAGCGTAGATCACCCATGACATGTACAAGATAAATGCTAAACTGAAAACAATACACAAATTCACACACCACTCTTAGGGTACGCCTCACTGTTGCCTTGCCCTCGAAACGTGGTCGTCGAGTATAGGACATTTTAGTAAGTCCTTATGTCCATGATCTATGGCATAGGGGTAGCTTCTAAGGTGTCCTATTGTTGCTCTGGTGACCACATTGTCCCTAAAATCGAATTGACCCGAACACCTCCAACGGTGGTGCTACCTACCTCTCAATGGTGGGATGGCACTACCTTAAGGACTTCTACACAGCCTAATTCCTTAGGGTAGGTGGATGACTCATAGATACTTGCTCTATTAAAAAAAAATCAAAAAACTCTTTTCACACCGACACTTTCAAAAAGCTTTCAAAAACAATTTTTCAAACACTCTTGAGGACTGATACAAGAGTCGATCTGAAATCTTTAAACGAAACTTTTTCAAACCCACTCACATTTGAAAAGAAAACACTTTTGAAAACACAATGAGCAAGTATCTAAGAGCCCATGGATAACCATGGATAGAAAGGGTGCTAACACATTCCCTTTCTATAAATCTACCTCCCGAGCCGAGAAACTATCTCATAAGGAATTTTGCTGTGCTTTTGTCCTGTCCATGTTGGAGAAAATAAAAGACGGTGGCGACTCTTGCTTACCGCGACATTTCGTGAACCAGCTTTAAACATTCAGTTCCAGATCCACCGATCACAACAGGTTCGAGAGTGCTGATAACAATCAGCTTCCATAGTGGACCAGTAATATCCTGCCCATAGGATTTTCCTCGCCAAGGTATGTCCACTGGAATGAGTTTCGAAGGTACCTTCATGTAACTCTGCCATGATCATTTCTGCCTCGCTCTTGTCTACACACCGCAGTAAGGTTGAATCATGGTTACGCTTATAGAGGATTCCATTACTGATGAAGAACTTCGCAACGAACCTTCTCATAAACTTCTTATCATTAACAGATGCCCCCTCGGGGTATTCTTAAGCCTCAAGATACCTCTTTACCTCGTGAAACCAGGGTTTATCTGCTACCTCTTCAGTCTCAATGTCACAGCAATGTGCGGGTTCGTCCAACCTCTCGATAGTGATCCGGGGAGCTTCATTGTCCCACCTAACTTTGAATATAGAAGACATAGTAGCTAGCATGTCCGCTAACTGATTCTCCTCTCTTGGGAAATGTTCAAAGGTTACCTCCTCAAAGTGTGGGAGCAATGTCAGTACATACTCTTTTGAAGGAATAAGATTCGGGTGCTTCGTATTCCACTCGCCTTTGATCTCACTTATTACCAGAGCGGAATCTTCGAATAAACTCAAGAACTTAATCCTCAGGTCAATAGCAGCTCGAAGACCCATGATACATGCTTCATACTCCGCCATATTGTTGGTGAAGTTAAAACATAATTGGGCGGTGAACAAAGTATGATAGCCCTCAGGAGATATAATTACAGTGCCAATGTCATTACCCAATGCGTTCGAGGCTCCATAAAAATACATAGACCATCGGGATCCCTCCTCGGGTCCTTCATTCGGTCCAGGTTCTTCGCAGTCGGTTACCAATATGATATTTTCATCCGGGAACTTGAAATTCATGGATTGGTAGTCATCCACGGCCTGATGCGCCAAATGATCTGCCAATACACTCCCCTTGATTGATTTTTGGGTTGTGTATTGGATGTCATACTCGGTTAAGATCATCTTCCATCTTGCTATTCTTCCGGATAAGGCGGGCTTCTCGAAAATATATTTGATCGGATCCATCTTTGATATCAACAAGGTAGTGTGAGTCAGCATATACTGTCTCATTCGGCGAGCAGCCTATACCAAAGCGCAACGAGTTTTCTTAAGCAATGAGTATCAGGTCTCACAGTCGGTAAACTTTTTGCTAAGGTAGTAAATTGCATGCTCTTTTTGACCAGACTCGTTATGCTGCCCCAACACACACCCTATTGAACTGTCTAGCACTGTCAGGTATAATATCAAAGGTCTTCCTTCAACTGGAGGCATCAAAATTGATGGTTCTTGAAGGTATTCTTTGATTCTTTCAAAAGCAGTCTAGCATTCATCATTCTATTTTAACACTTGATCTTTCTACAACAGCTTGAAGATTGGCTCACAAGTAGCAGTCAGATGTGAAATGAACCTGGCCATGTAATTCAGGCGTCCCAAGAAACCTCTAACTTCTTTTTCTGTACAGGGAGTCGACATCTCTTGTATGGCTTTTACCTTTGCAGGGTCTACCTGAATACCTTTCTCACTGACAATAAAACCCAGGAGCTTACCAGACCTTACCCCGAAGGTACACTTGTTCGAATTTAACCTCAGCTTGTACGTCTTCAACCTGTCAAACAGTTTTTGGAGATGATCAAGGTGCTCTTCCACAGTCTTGGACCTGGATATCATGTCATCAACATAAACCTCGATCTCGTGGTGAATCATATCGTGGAACAAAGCGACCATGGCACGCTGATAAGTTTCCCCAACATTCTTCAACCCAAAAGGCATTACCTTATAACAGAAGGTGCCCCACTGTGTAACGAAGGTTGTCTTCTCCATGTCCTCCGGAGCCATCTTGATCTGGTTGTAGCCAAAAAAAACATCCATGAAGGAGAAGATCTTGTGCTGCACGGTGTTGTCGACTAGAACATCAATGTGAGGAAGTGGGAAGTCATCCTTGGGGCTTGCCCTGTTCAGATATATGTAGTCCACACACATCCGTACTTTACCGTCTTTCGTAGGTACCGGAACGACGTTGGCAACCCACTGCAGATAATAAGTGACCTTCTGCTTTACCAGAGGGAAATCTTCTTTAGTCGGCAGGCGATGTACCATAATATAAGTGTCTAAACCAGGCATGTCTTCGTAGGACCAGGCGAAGATCTCAACATAGTCGTGTAGCATCTGTATTAATCGTTACTTGACACTAGGCTCCAGATTCGCACCTATCTTAACCTCTTTCACGTCTTCCTCTGTACCCAAATTCACTGACTCAACTGGCTCTTCATGCAGCTGTATGGACCTTTCTTCCCGCTGTAATAGTCTAGCAAGTTCTCCAGGCACCTCACAATCATCTTCACCTTCGTCCTCGGCTTGGTTGATCGGATTTTTGAAGTCATAATTGGCAGTAGCAGAGCTGTTATCAATGGGATCCATAGTGGATATGGATCTGCAGTATGATACGTGAGTGTGTGTAAGAGAATAGCTATTTTGATAAAGTGAGAGACAGAAAAGAAAAACAAGGAGCACAAAATTTGTATTCAATAAATGTCCAATGCTTTATTAATGATATATGAAATGACAAATAATAGCCCTCACAAGAAAAGCCAAGGTGCCTCGGGCAAGGCACCAAGCCGTAAAGTTTCAAACTGTTTATTACAAATCTTAAAACAAATGAGTCAATTACTGCGAAATAAAAGAAATAGGTATGAAGTCCTTCGCTGTCCAATTATTTGGTCCACCGTTGGTTGTTGGGTAGATCCAGCTGTCGATGTCTGAATCCTTTTCACTGTCTTCAATTGCATTAACTCCCCGATTGCTGATGTGTAGAGGAGGTCTTTCAGCCCGAGCGTGCCTAATAGCCCTTTGAGCCCCTGTAGTAAAGCCCAAACCAAATTTGTCAGTTTTGTGAGTGAAATCAGGGAGCTGACCCCAATTGGTACACCCACCTTCTTCAACCCCAGCCCTGGCATCCTTGAGAGAAGCCATCTTCAACGGAGGTTTATTGGTAGTAACTTCAGTTGATGCCAAGATATGAGGGACCCCTTCGAAATTATGAAAAGGAGTTTCTATGAATTCCCCATCCATCTCTACGTAGCGGAAGGAATTGAGGTGACTCACCATATATTCTTCTTCACCTCGCACTATGACAATCTTTCCCTTCACCGGATACTTCAGCATTTGATGGAGTGTGGAAGTAACTTCCCCAGCCTCATGGATCCAAGGACGACCCAACAAGCAAGAATATGACGGCCTGATATCCATTACGTAGAAGGTGGACCCAAAAGTCTGAGAACCCACTTTGACAGGGATGTCCACTTTCCTGTGCACCATTCTCTTCGATCCGTCAAAAGCCCTTACCATAATGTTACTAGGCTTTAGAGTCAAACCCTCACAATCCAAATGGTCCAATGCTTTCTTCGGAAGAACATTCAGTGAAGACTCAGTATCTACCAACACATGAGCCATAGTGGTTCCCCTGCACTTAATCGAGACATGAAGAGCATCATTATGCTTCCTTCCTTTTGGTGTTAGATCTGCATCTGAAAAACCCAACCCATTGTCAGCAGTCAGGCTGGCCATACAATCTTTAAACTGATCTGCTGAAGTTTCCTGTGGCACATGCACAGTCTTGATAGATTCAATCAAAGCCTTCGCATGGGCTTCAGAATACAACAACAGAGACAACATGGATATCTTTGATGGGGTCTGCCCCAACTGCTCGACCACATTGTAGTCTCTCTTCTTAATGATTTTCAGTATTTCCTCTATTTCTTGTTTAGAGGCTTCTACAACGATTTTCTTAGGTGTCTCTGTCCGGGAAGGCTCACCTATAATTTCCTTGCCCCGAGTCCCAGATGGCTCAGCAGCAGGGGTAATAACTGGAGTAGGAACAGGAGAAATGTTAGGAGTGCTGGTTGGAGCAGCAGTTGGAATAACATTAGGCTTGATGATCTTCGGAGCAATCTCAGGAGAGAAAACCCTTCCACTTCAGGTAACCTTACTAGTCCCGAAAATATTACTGACATCAGTATCAGTTTCTTCATTCTTCAGATCTTGCTTAATGCCATGATAGTACACATCAGCACCATAATGCCATGGGACAGCCTTGTATGAGGTGTACGAGATGGGACCAGGAACAGTGATTATCAGAAGAGCAATTCTTTGAACAGGTGTAATCCTAACAGGTCTTCTCGAGGAAAACTTGGAAGGATTGGAGGAAATGGTTATAATAGCGACGTCTTTAATGGGAACAACAGGGATCAGTGTTCTCGGACAAAATCTCTTTATTATCCATCAGGCACTGCACACCTGACTTCAACAAATGGCAACCAGAAGGTAGAATCGAACACATGTGGCAACCTTCACCATAACCCGGAAATAAATCGGTCAACAGCAAATTCTTCTTAACATTCATAAGAGGAGTAGAAATTTCTTCAACAGAGGTCACAAACAAATCAGTGTCAACAACATTAACTCCACGACCATGTTTGGGCATGGGAGCAGTTATAACATTCGGCTTTTCTGGAGCATCGAACTCTATCTCCTTGGCTTCAAGCAAGTCTTGTACTTTGTTTATCAGAGCCCAACAATCCTTTGTATCGTGGTCAGGACTCTCAGAATGGTAGGCGCACCGTGCGTTGGGATTGTATCTGGAAGAGGTAGTGTTTGGATTCTTGGGAGCCTCTTTCAAGGTTGCCAAGTTGGATTTTAATAAATAAGGTAGAACTTCAGCCAAAGTCATGTTGATGCGGGTAAACTGCCCTTGTGGTCTTTCCACCATTTGTTGATTGTTGTGTTTTGGAGCAACTGCGGGTCTTGGTATCACTATAACATTTACTGTTTGACGGTGTTCAGATCTGCTTTGGCCCCTTGGCTATAGACCGCACTGGCTTCCTTCTTACCAGCGAAAGGCTTCTTTGCTGAACTCGAGGAGGCATCCTTATGTATTTTACCACTCTAAATTCCAGCTTCTACTCTTTCTCCAGTTAAAATCAGCTCGATGAAACCAGATGACGAGCTGCTGATTAAGTGATTGAAAAATAGACCTGATAGCGTTCCTAGAAACATATCAACCAACTCCCTATCAGACAAAGGGGGTTGAACTCTCCCAGCCAAGTCTCTCCATTTTTGAGCATAATATTTAAAACCTTCACTTGCACCCATGGACATACTCTGAAGTTGAGTATGAGTGGGAGCAAGGTCGGCATTATACTGATACTGCTTGTAAAAAGCAGCATTAAGATCTTCCCAGTTTCGGACACTGGCTCCCTCCAACTGGTTGAACCATTCAAGTTGAGTCCCTGACAGACTATCTTGAAAGAAGTGCACCCACAAAATTCTATCAGCGGTGTGGGGTTGGATTTTTCTGACATAAGAGCGGAGGTGGAGCTTTGGGAAGGACACTTCATCATACTTGGCAAAAACCGGAGCTTTGAACTTCTGAGGGATGACCACTCCCGATACCAGTCCCAATTCTCTGAAATCGAAACCAGGTATCTTATGAACTTCCATGGCATTCATACGATCCTCCAACTGTTTGTATCTATCCTCAGCAGGAGGGTATTGCTCATCATTGTAATCCGTATCGTTGTCAGAAACTGTAGGACTAAGGTCCTTCTCTTCTTCCTGATTCTCTCCTTCTTTGGACGAGGCTGTCAGCTCAGATGCCCGCTTCAACGGACCCCTAATCCTTCTACCAATATTCAGAATACTATTCTTCTTCTTCTTTTCTTTCAGAATGAGGGCCTTCAGATCCTCCTGCGCCTTTGCCAAACTTATGAACATCTGTTGGAACTGGGCATTTTGTGCCTGAAGATCTTTGATGGCTTGATCGGAAGACATTTCTGCTGAAATAAACAGCGAAGAAGATGAGAAACCTGTAGTGGTACCTGTAATGATGTGTATGATAATGGGATGCGCATGTAATGATTTCAAAGACTTCGGGAAATTTAAATTTGCAAACCAAAATAAACAAAAAGTTAATTAGCTTAAATTTGAAGGTTCAAAATGCCTTTAAGGCGTTACAAATAAGTAAATAAAACAAATCTAAAACTAGAAAAGAAAAATCAAAAGTTCCATGGACGCTTTCTCTTTGTGTTGATATAATTATTGAGCACTCTTTCTTCCTGGAGCTGCCTGGTGAGCTTTAAAACCTTCCTCTCTTGATCATGGAACTGTTCCCTGTAAGTATCCCGTCCATTCTTCAGCTGAATCCAAGACCTCTATAACTCCCCAAGATCAATGGTCATGTAAGGATAGAGAACCGTGTAAGGAATGCCTTCTTCAGTAGTGGGCTCCACAATCACTGGTAATACGGCCACATAAGGCATCATAAGCTTCTGGGCACAAGCTCGTACCCATTGGAGGTAAGGCTCCATAAGAATGGAAGTCTTTGGTCCCAAATCTTTGGTGTCATATCTGTTTACCATGCCCCAAGCTCGTATGAACCTCTGGCGTTACTCATTAACATCATCCTCATAGTTGAATATAATGCCCTTAATAAGTAACTCATGGGGACCATCCATTCGAGCATGACCAAATTTCATTAAAGCTAGACAAGGATTATAAGTTATACCCCCTCTGATACCAAGTGATGGGACATTAGGGTACTCCCCACAGCAGTCAATCATAACAATGTCTTCCATAGCTCGGGAACACCAAAGAATATCCGTATGAGCGAGTGACATTATCCTTTGCGACCAACCCAAACCTTCTTCTTTCTTCGGTACAAACTTAGGAAGGTGAGAAATAAACCACCTCGACAGCAACGGTATGCAGCACATAAGAGTCCCTCTTCTCTTCACGGTACGAGTATGGAGAGTGTGCAAAATATCTCCAAGCAAGGTAGGCACAGGGTTGCGAGAAAGGAAAATCTTGATAGTATTCACATCTACGAAGGAGTCTGGATTAGGGAAGAGAACTAAACCATAGATAATAAGAGCCAAGACCTCCTCAAAATCCTGAAAATCCATATCATCCCAAAATAGTTGAGCCTTGTCTATCAGAAATTTGGCTAGAAAACCCTCGACTCCGCTTTGAGTTTCCCAATTGGATACCACGTCGGCTCATTTCAAATGCAAAGCTGAGGCAATGACTTCTGGCTTAGGAACTTCTTCTATACCTTTGAAGGGTACCTGTTCAAGGATGGGTATGCCCAATAGCTGAGATAATTCTTCCAAGGTGGGTACCAACTGATAATTTGGAAAGGTGAAGCAGTGATGCTTGGGATCGAAGAACTGAAAAAGTACGCTCATCATCTGTTCATCAAAGTTTGAAGTAACCAGGATGAGAAATTGACCGTGTCTCTTAATGAAAGTAGAAGTTTCAGAAACTCTTGATACTAGCTCTTTGAGTTGGGAAGTTATCTTCACAAAGCTAATTCAAATAGTATTTCTACGCACGGAAGCCATGATCTGCAAAACAGAACAAAGATAAATTCCCTTGGTCTTTGAAATGGTTAGTGTAATGAAGCATGAATTCCATGTTATGATGCATGATGTCATGATAAACCACATGTATAGCAAACACAGGTATTGCAAACACAGTCAAATCACACAAAGCCCTTAGGTTTAAGGCTTACATGAGGTCAAAGGTAATACCCTCTTGAAGTTAAGTTGGTTTCAAACATGTCCTAGAAAAGTAATCGGGTTCTGGAGGATCTCAATATCACTAACCATCCTTTATCGGTCATGGTTTCAGCTCACGCAATCTTTTCTTGCGGCCGAAATATTCCAAAAGTATGATCTCAATGAGTGTAGCTTCGAGTATCAACCAATCCTCAGCTCTACACCGAGGCCGGCTATCTCGCTACTTTCTAATGGCCAAGTTGTTCAACTAAGGTTATAAGGTTCGTTAGTGCTTCACGACACCACGCAGCAGCCCCGTATTCTCCTCGTTTCACCACAAGGGGTACCGGTACTAACCAAAGTGCCACACCAATGTAGCTACTGCTTCAACCGTATCGATCTACACTGTACAGTTCCCTCACAGTTTATGGCTACTTACCTAATGAGTGCCTCCAGATCCAGGTATAGGATCTATAGTAACCCCAAACAAAACCCTAAAAAATAAAGCAAACAAAGAAATCAAGAGAAGCAATTGTAATGACCTAGATCCTAAGGTATACCCCACTTATAATTCCCCAGCGCCAGTTCTATGATACGGTGGCAGAACCGATTGTTTTTACTGGTTTGTGTTTTATGTTTTTTTATTTTCAAAATTTCGCGGTAAAAGCAAGAGTCGCCACCGACTTTTATTTCATCTAACCGTAAAGGAAAAAAGTACAGAAAAAAAATCCTTTTTCGAGATTTTGAGTACGGGGGGTAGATTATAGAAAGGGAAGGTGTTAGCACCCTTTCTATCCATAGTTTTCCATGGGCTTTTAGGTACTTGCTCATTTTTAAATTTCTTGTGTTTGTGTGCTTGTTTTTGAAAAATGTTTTACTTCGTGATAACCCTTGTATCAGTCCTCAAGGGTGTGATGAAGTTGTTTTGAACATTTGTTTGAAAAGTGTAAGTGTGAAAAGTTTTGATTTGAGCAAGTACCTAATAGCATCTACCCACTCGAAAAAAGATCGTTTTTATTCTTGTTTCCTTTAGACAGCGGTATCCTACTATTGAGAAATAGGTAGCACCGTCGTTGGAATTTGTAAGGGTCAATTCGAAAGGGACGTACGGTCACTAAAGCAATATTAGGACACCTTAGTAGTAACCCTAGAGTCTTAAGATCTTTTTGAGGCATCATTTCCGAGGCAACATTTGAACGATACAATTTGATCTCTTTAGACGGGAGGGCAACCACTAAGACACCCTATGCTTAATGATCGTTTACCGAAGGCAACCAAAGTGAGAGTATACCCTAAGAGTGAATATGTGCGAGTGATTTATTTTCAGTTTATTATCTTTGCACAATAGGGTTTTTTAACCATTTTAATTTTGTCATGCATTCTTGCCATACAATCCTAAGCATACATCTAACAGTTAAGTGTTTTGCGGAAAGTAAAAACGGAAAAAATAACCTAGCTTATTACATGGCTTTGACAGTTACATAACTGTCGTGACAGTAAATAAAGTTGCGTAAATTTAAAAACCCTAATTAAAACTATTACATCCTCAAAACAGTTACAAAAATAATAAAAGAATTAAATGCGCACGGTAAGTTAAATGCGAGGCGATTAGGGTTTTGACCCTTTGACTAATCCTACTTGCGATTGATTAAAGAAAAAAATGTTTTTTTATCATGTTTTGTTATTTGAGAAAATAATGGAGAATTAAATTAAAAGAAAATCCTCAGTCCTAATTTATATTAATTTTTGAAAATAAATTAATTAATTCTAAACAACCTATTTTTGTATTTTTGTTTTATTTTAGAAAAAAGAGAAAAATTAAATCAAGAGTTAATCTAATTTTCTAATTTAATTTTAATTGTGAAAAACAAATTAAAGTTACCCTAATTTAAATATTAATCTAATTAATTAACAAAATTAAATTTAATAAGAAAACAACTAAATCTAATTTTTTGACTTTTTTGATTTTTATGATTTAATTAAAACTGATTTTAAAAATAAAATAATTAAACAAATTAAAAGATAAAATAAAAATAAAAAGAAGTTGAGAATTGGGCATGTGTTGCTGGCTGGAGAGTGGGTATGAATCTGAATTCCTTGGCCCAAATGCTCCAAGCCCAGTCAATGCGTTGGATCAGGTGTGGGCGTTGACTTGAGGAGCATTGTTGTCTCTTGCTATCTGGGCGTTGGATTTGATCATCCTTCCATCCAATGGTCACAAGTTGCTAGCGCATGGTGGTCAACAAGAGGAACGCTGCGCTGAATCAATGAATAGAAAAGAAAATAAAGGAAATTGTCTGGACCTGGGATCGAACCCAGGTCCTTGTACTCTTTGCCAATGTTACACTGCCAGCTGCGCTACACAAGTTATTTGTTAATATAATACACATAAAAAATAATGTACAAAACAAAGATGGTCAGACCAAAAACGCGTGAATTTCAAATAACCCAGTGATAGCTGGACACGTTGTCTTCTCTTTCCTCTGTCGTCGTTTTAGAAAAAGGGAATTTTACCTACAGACATCCACTATAGGTATAACCCTGCATATTTCAAAAATGATGTACACACAAGATAAATGAAAGGTAATGGTACCAATCAACTCGTCTCATCCTCACGAGCATCATGTACCTGATTCAACGCCCAATTGTTCCTATACAAAAAGACCCTAAAAATAACACAAAAACCCTAGCAACGGAAACATCGTGTATAGGCTTCAAAAACGCAATTAAATGACATGGTTAGCTTGCAAACATGATGAAGATTACAAATATATGAGTTAAAGATATTAATGATGCAGGAATTAGTGTAATCGTTTTCAAAGAATGATGCAAACCGTGGGAGTCCTTGCGTGCGTTTCTGGGTGTTTGAGCACCTGCAAGTGATTGGGATAGGTTCTGGGAAGGTCCAGGAGTCGTTTGGTAATGCTAGAATGGCTTGACTTGGCCTCTAGAATGGAATTGAATCACCACTTTTTTCTTGGAATTTTGAAGTTTGTTCTTGCAGTTTGCACGCCTCCACCCTTGTATTTTTGATCTGGAATTGTTCACTATATAACCTAGAGTGAATTAGGTTAACAAACTTGAACTAAATATTTACATTTATCCAAGATTTGATTTGATTTGCAAGCTATATGACATGTTGCTATTTTGAGTCAAATCATGCCTTTCTTGTACCAATTGACCTTGATTCGATTTGATCTTGTTAACTCAGCATATCTTGATTGCCAATCTGTCAAAAAAACAAATCAAATCATATCTTTGTTAATTTTCATCATTTATTTGATTTAGTTCACTTTTTAATTAATGAAAAATAAAAATAAACTGAAAAATGAAGCACATAATGGGTGATTAAACATTTGAGTCGTGAACCACATTATAATTGAGGTGCAAGCATAAAAAGTTGGGCCCATTTAGAAAAAAAATGCAAATTTGAGCACATTTGACTTTTGGCAATTTTGCAAATATAGTCAACTTGGCCAATGCATAACTCTCTCAATTTTGACACTAGAGAGGTGTTCTCTGACTTTTTAGAAATCTTAGTATGTCCTCTAAACAACCGTTTTGGTCTCATCTCAATTGAGTCTTCCATGTTCATGTATGAAGCTTTGACCCAAAATGTGTTTTTGTTGACTTTTCAAAAGGACTTATAATGTCAAAATTCATATCTTTTTGTGGGTGCATATTCTGGACTTGGAAGCTGAAGATGAATTGTAGGGAATGGCATCCTCTTCAAAATGAGCTTTGGATGGGTCATTTCTGATAAAGTATGAGAAAGCTATGCTTGGTCAAAGTTGAGTTGACTTTTCTTGTAAAACCCTAATTTAGCAACTTTTGGGTTTTGATGAATTGTGAACAATCCTTGAGGAATTATGATAAACCATTGATCAAATGATGGATAATACTACAAATTGAGGATGTTTACCAAAAATCTTAATTTTTTACTGTATGTGGGCCACAATTGACTTTTGACCTAGTATAGTTGATTTTAAGGCATTTGAGCAATTGACTGAGCAAACTTCTTCTGCAAAGCTTGAAACTTGACATGGATGATCTTGAGAACATATTAGGACAATGGTGAGCATTTGAGTCCTTTGTGGTTCACACAACTTGATGAAGATGGAAACCCTAATTTGAGGTATACTGCCTTAGGAGAGAGTTTGTTTGGTCAATTCTTGAACTTCCTTGAGCAATTTGGGGACCTCACTTGCCATGTGTTGAGAAATATGGAAGGTAAAATTTTGGGGTACAACACACGGGCTCATCCTGAAGCAATCTTACATGGGTTCCTTCTCATAATCTCCAGATGCAGCTTTGCACGGGCTCATCCTGAAACAATCTTACATGGATTCATTCTTACAATTTCCAAATGCGGCTTTACACGGACTCATCCTGAAGAAATCTTACACAGATTCCTTATCCTTCTTAAATGGAGCTTTACATAGGCTCTTCCTAAAGCAATGTTACACGGGTTCCCTCTAATAACCTTTCAGATGCAGCTTTACACGGGCTCTTCCTGAAGCAACCCTACACGGGTTCCTTCTCATGATCTCCTGATGCAACTTTACATGGGCTCATCCTGAAACAATATTACATGGATTCCTTCTCACAATTTCCAAATTAAGCTTTACACGGGCTTATCCTAAAGCAATCTTACACGGATTCCTTCTCCTTCTAAAATGCAGCTTTACATGGGCTCTTCCTGAAGCAATCTTACATGGGTTCCCTCTAATAACCATTGAGATGCAGCTTTACACTGGCTCATCCTGAAGCAATCTTACACGGGTTCCTTCTCATGATCTCTAGTTGTAGCTTTACACGGGCTCATCCTGAAGAAATCTTACACGGGTTCCTTCTCATAATCTCCAGATGTAGCTTTACACGGGCTCATCCTGAAACAATCTTACATAGATTCCTTCTCACAATTTCCAAATGCAGCTTTACACGGGCTCATCCTGAAGCAATCATACACGAATTCCTTCTCCTTCTGAAATGTATCTTTACACGGGCTCTTCCCGAAGCAATCTTACACGGGTTCCCTCTAATAACCTTTTAGATGTAGCTTTACACGGGCTCATCCTGAAGCAATCTTACACGGATTCCTTCGCATCCTGAAATGCAGCTTTACACGGGATCTTCCTGAAGCAATCTTACACGGGTTCCTTCTAATAACCCTCCAAATGCAGCTTTACATGGATTCATCCTAAAACAATCTTACACGGGTTCCTTCTCGCAATTTTAAGATGCAGCTTCACAGAGGATCATCCTGAAGCAGTCTTACACAGGTTCCTTCTCATGATCTCCAGATGCAGATTTACACGAGGCTCATCCTGAAGAAATCTTACACGGGTTCCTTATCATAATCTCTAGATGTAGCTTTACACAGGCTCATCCTGAAACAATCTTACACGGATTCCTTCTCACAATTTCCAAATACAGCTTTACATGGGCTCATCCTGAAGAAATCTTACACGAATTCCTTCTCCTTCTGAAATACAGCTTTATACGGGTTCCCTCTAATAACCTTTCAGATGTAGCTTTACACAGGCTTATCCTGAAGAAATCTTACACGGATTTCTTCTCCTCCTGAAATGCAGCTTTACAGGGCTCTTCCTGAAGCAATCTTACACGGATTTCTTCTCCTCCTGAAATGCAGCTTTACAGGGCTCTTCCTGAAGCAATCTTACACGGGTTCCCTCTAATAACCTTTCAGATGCAGCTTTACACGGGCTCATCCTGAAGCGATCTTACACAAATTCCTTCTTCTCCCGAAATGCAGCTTTACACGGGCTCTTCCTGAAGCAATCTTACACAGGTTCCCTCTAATAAGCTCTCAGAGGCAGCTTCACCCGGGCTCATCCTACAGCGATCTTACACATGTTCCTACTATGACATTTCCAAATGTAGTCTATCACGGGCTCATCCCAAAGAAATCTTACACAAGTTCCTACTAAGATATTTCCAGGTGTAGTTTAACATAGGCTCATCCTGAAGCATCCTTACACGATTGCCTTCTAATACATTTCTGGACGCGGGTTGACACTGGCTCTTTCCAGCATTTCATTCAGATAAAACTAGACGCAGGTTCGTTCTAATACTCCTCTCAACAGTTACTTTGGATGGCATATATAAGCCCATCTCTGATGACTCTCCGTTATCTTCTCCAAATGGTATCTGTAAGCCTATTCCTGATATCATCAACCAGCGGTGTTACTTCGTGTATATGCGAGTGCAAACTTCTGGGTACTCTAGTGTTCAATAATCTTCCCCCTTCAGATTTCGAAAGGAAGACAAGCCAATAAAAATCATTAGGTTTAATAAGATTGAACAGGGGAAGTTGTTGTACCCCAAATTTTTCCCTTCCATTTTTACTCAAGACATGCTCATTGAGGACTTCAATTGCTCAAGGTTGACCAAGAATTGATCAGACAAATTCTTCTCTTATGCAATGAACCTCCAACTAGGGTTTCACTTTTCACCAAGATGTTTGAGCTCCAAAGGCCTTAAATGATTTCCATGGTCCTTAATATGTCTTCAAGATATCCATGCCAAGTTTCATGCCTTGCATCACAAGTTTTCTCAGTCAATGGCTCAAATGTTTGAAAATCAATTGTATTAGTCAAAAAGTCAACCATGGTCAATATACAGTCAAACTTCAAGATTTCTGGTCAATATCAACATTTTGAAGTGATATACATCATTTGATCAAGGGTTGATCATGATTCCTCAAGGAGTGCTCTTAATTTATCAAAAGTCAAGAATTGCTAAATTAGTGTTTCTATAAGAAAAGTCAACTGAAATTTGACCAGGCATAACTTTCACATACTTCATCCATTTTCCCCAAACCAAAGCTCATTTTTAAGAGAATCAAATTTCACACAACTTCTCTTTTATCCTTAAGTTCAAGAAATTCATCATTTGGAAGATACAAGTTCATACATTAGAGGTCATTTTCAAAAGGTCAACAAAAGTCATTTTTTTCCAATACCATTTACATTATGATGATTTCTTCAAATGCTTAAATGGTTAGCATAGAGATTGTAAAGGACATCTAAGGATTTCCAAAAAGTCCAAGATCATCACTATTGGATAAAAATCGAGCAAGTTATGGATTGCACAAGTTACGCAATTTTCAAAGGAAATGCATGAAATCTCAATTGAGCAAATTTGTGATTTTAAGTTATTGAGCCTAACTTTTTGGAGTTCAAATATGTTCATGATGTGTCCAAGGACCTCTAAATATATCCATGCATTTTTTTATTTATTTGAATTTTTATTCATTTAAATATGAATTAAATAAAATAAGAACTAAATAAAATTGCATAAAATAGTAAATATTGGTTATGGCAATATGGGATGATGGTTTGAATTATTTTTGGCTCCAAAATTTCGTGCAAAGGAGGCCAGGTGCATTGCACCTCAAAATGGGCAAGAATTTGCATTTTTGGAACTTTTTAATGTGTTTAATTTTGGTTTGAAAAGGACCATTATGGGTGGATTTTTACCATATTTGTTAGCCCTCTTCTTCCTCTATAAATACAAGACCAAGGCATGAGCAAAGGACACGAAAATCATTGCTAGAAAGCCATATCAAAATTCACATAATTTCGACAAAGTTGTCAAAATCGAAACAACCTTTGCAAGCATCCTTGATCCAAACCAATTGCCTAGTTGTGATCCTGAGGTTCCCATGAACTCATTACATTAATTCCCAAGGCTTGCAACACCCTAGATCATCGTATCCATGCATCACCGGTTGGTAAGATTTTCTTGAATTTTAAAACTACATTTTCATGGCATGTTAATACTTTTAACCCTTTGATTTGTGTTTAGCATTTCTATTAGAGCAGGTGTAACATTTAGCATGAAGATTTTAGGGCCACACGAAATTCAAATTACACCCCATTTTCCACTTACTGCCTGACCCGTTTCTATTCGTTTATTTTGTTTTTTTACTTATTTCTTTTAGTTTGTTTTTTTTAATCAATATAAAATCAGATAAAATCATAAAAATATTAGGTTAGCATTTTTTCAATTAAATTAATTAACAATTATTTAAACCATTATCTTTAATTAAAAACTAAATAGACTTAGAATTTTAATTCATTTTCCTTTTCATAACAAAAATACCAAAAAAAAAACATAGAATTAATTTTTTTTCTTTAAATTTCATGTTTCTTTAATAATTAACCTTTTTTTCTTTAAATATAGATCTAGATCAATTATTTTTTAACTTAAATAATTTTCATAAATTAAAACAAAAAACAAACAAAAGATTTTCTCTTAGGATTTTTTTAGACGTCCTTTCAATTCACGCGTGTTATTATCCTTCGCATTCTATTTTTCATACTATTGTAACTGCCTACTGGATGTAATAGCATAACTAAGACTTTACATTTACTAATTTATTTCCCCCCAAAGTTTTAGATATGTAATTAATCCCCCTCCCTGAAGCCTTGTAATAGTTTAGATTTACATTTCCGCACTTTTAATTACTGTAAATTATTAACTACTTAGGTGTATTCTAATTAGGATTGTATGGCAAGAATAAAACAAAATGCTAGCAAACCTGAATGCAAAGATAAATAACCGAATATAACACAACTGCACATGCGCACCTCTAGGGTACCCCACTTTGGTTGCTTTCGTAAAAACAGTCACACCTCTCAAAATGTGATATATTTTAGTGGCTACCCTCCGGTTTAAAGATCATAAGTCCCTCGATGACCCTCACGATGTTGCCTCAGTAAAATGATCTTAAAACTCTAGGGTAGTTACTAAAGTTTCTTGCCCAGTTGCCTTTGTAACTGTATAAACGTCCCTTCGAATTCCCCTCAAATATCCAACGACTAGGGCTACCTACTCACTAATAGTAGGATAACACTATCTAAAGGAAAAGAGGAAAAGAACAACCTTTCGAGTAAAGTAGATAGCTGTTAGATGCTATGCTCAAAACAAACTTTTACCAAAAACACTTTCAAAAATATTTTTTCAAAATGCTTTATCAACACTCTTGAGGACTGATACAAGAGTTATCATAAAACAAGCTTCTTTACTATTGGCAATAAAAAAAACTTTTTTAAAACACACAAAGCACAAGGTATTTAAAAATGAGCTAAGCATCTAAGAGCCCGTAGATAACTACGGATGGAAAGGGTGCTAACACCTTTCCTTTCCATAATCTACCCCCTTTACTCAGAAGACTCTCAAAAGGTATTTTTTCTATTCTTTTCACCTTTACTTTGTTGGATAAAATAAAAGTCGGTGGTGACTCTTGCTTACCGCAATATTTGCAAACACAAACGCAAAACCAGTATAACAGTCGTTTCTGCCACCGTATCACACCGTCGAAAGGCCACCGGACTGACTCTGGTAGGTAACACTCTCCACCCTGGACCTTGCGCCCTAAATCTCATTGTTGAAACTTCTCCTTATTTCAAATTTACACCCCTGGGACTCTTAATTTCTTTTGAGTTAGTTTTTATTCTAGTTTTAATATCTTCTTTTGATTATTGACAAAAAATAAAATAATAAAAAATATTAGAATGTTAATTTCTTAGGATATTTTGGTTTTAAAAATTAATTAGGATTTCTCCTATTATCTTGCTTAATTTTTTGAGGTTAATTTTGTAAATAATTGTGGATCTTCCTTTGTTTGTAATTAATAACTATTAATGTTTTAGATAATTTTATGGTTAATATTTGTTGATTACTTGTGTGATTACCATGTGCCCTTGGGATCAATAATTCGATTTTAATCCTTTGGTTAAATTGAATTAATTAGACCTTACGATTTAATCCAAATATGACAATGATTAGTTAGGATTTCCCTTTTCAATCTCAACTTTAGGTTCATCATTGCATGATAACATTAGGACTTTAGTCCTCCTTAGACTTTTTCTTCCCCTCTTGCATCTTTAAAACTAAAACTTCATTTTCTTAATCAAATCTCAGAACACTTAATAATAATTATGCGAATCATGTGTCACGAGCCTCAAGAATTGGGAGGAGTATGAGGGGGTGCATTCTATAACCTTATGATTTCTTTCAATCATAGTCTTTAATGTGGTTCAAATCAACAAATCCTTTTTCAAGGTAAAAAATACAAATCAATCAAATCTCTTTTGCCTTCGGGCTTTTCTTTTGAAAACCTTTTCACAAAAAGGATGTGTTATTTCCACTCTACGCAATATGACGCATAAGTCACCAAAGGTCGAGCTGTAATACGCCAACAGGTAGAAAGTGAATGTAACATTATTCGCCTAAAAAACAAAAATAAATTAAAACACCTTTTTAGGCGAACTACAAGTGCTCTAATCTCTCATTGCACGAAGAGGGTACTTAGGCACAAAGGTTCACAATGGCGGAAGACACAACTAATTAAAACTTTCTTTTTGTATATACTCTTGCATGCATTCCCTTGACATTAAGTTTTATATTTTTACACACCCTTTTATTAGAAAAAGCTTGAGTGGAGTACCACAGACGTGAGGGGTGATAATACCTTCCCCTTGCGTAAACGAATCCTGTACCCTTTCTCTTGGTCGCAAGATCTTGATTTCTTCCTTCTCGGCTTTTCCTCGATGTTTTTCTTTCCCTTCTGTGGGATAAATAAATATTCGATGGTGACTTTATTGTTTATTATTTTTCCTAGTTGCTCTAGCTGGCGACTTTACTGGGGAGAAGCTAAGTGAGTCAGTCCTAGCTCTTTCTTGTTTTCTTCTCATTGGGTGTTTATCTTTATGTTTCAATTGTTGTTTATTTATTGCACACATTGTATTTTATTGCTTTCCATATTCTGGATATTGTTGTTGTGCTGGTTGCTGGATTTTCTGTTTTTCAGGTTGGGTGAGATGTTAATATGAGGTAAAAGGCCCAATACCAAGGCCAGAGTGACACATTTAGGATTACATAGGACAAGAGTGGATAGTTATGGCGCCTACTGGGTGCATACTGTAACACTTGTTATTTAATTAATTACTTAATTCATTATTTTCGAATTATTTGTTGAAGTTGTAAGATGTTGTGAATTGTTGGCATAAGTTGCTAGATTATTATTAGTTAATTAATTAGTTGATTAATAATAATAATAATAATAATGTTAGAATTAGTAGAATAATAGAATAATTGTGTTGGGCCTATTTTATTGGTTGGAAGTAGTAAAGTGGGGGTGTGTAAGTTAAGCCTAATAGGATTAATGGTATAAGGTTAAGCTGACATAAGAAATTTGGTTACTTGGAGAATAGAAAGTCTTGGTGTGCTGACCGTGAAAAGCTGCGCAGAAGAGGAGCAAGGTGGCACGGTTGTCGAGCAAGGAAAGACAAGGATTACAGTCGACGATTTGTAGATCGACCTTCAATCCAGGTAAGGGTGGGGTTCTGACTATATAATGGTGCTTATGATGAATGTTATGTGGGGATTGGCCGTATATATGTCTGTCGTGCGTATGATTCTGGATATGTTTCTTGAACTTGGCCGTTTTTCACATTGTGGGCGTTTATGAATTGTCTGCATATTGCCCGGTATAATTGATGAATAGGTTAGTGTAGATTATCACCTATTGATATGGTCGTTAAGTCGCTTTGTTGTTCCGAGCGGTTGGCCGGAAACTAGGGATTATGTTGATGTGGTTGTTAAGTCGTTGTGTTGTTCCCATCGGTTGACCGGAAACTAGGGATTATGTTGATATGGTCATTAAGTCGCTATGTTATTCCATGTTGTAGGCCAGAAATTAGTGGTCGAAGAGGATACTGAAGGGTTAGGTTAATGTTCATCACAGAACCGATGACGTCTGTGCAAAAGTTTTTAAGACATACGGTGTCGGGGGACACGTGTGCTAGGTGTCGAGCGGCATTAGGATGCAAGGTGTATTGGGGAATACAGGTGTTGGGTGTCGAGCGGCATTAGGCTGCAAGGCGTTCCGAAAAGCACGGTATTTATGTCGAGTTGCATGAAGCGGCCGGTGATTCTGTGAGGCACATGTTATTTGTTAATTCTTTCTTGGTTCCTGTGCATGTCTAGGGGCGCATAGTTCTCCCTTATTTCTTAACGCCTATGCATGTTAAGTTGGTTAATTACTTTAGTTTAGTAGTCCCAATAATTTAGTAGAGTTTTCAGTAACTTTAGGAGAGAAAATTAGTATTTTAGTAGAAAACTACTTAGCCGGATATAGTCGAATTACTCGTATAATTATGTAGGACGTCATAGTATATTTTGGTTGATACATTGTATTGTATGCTTGTTATATATTTAGAATTGGCAGGTGCTGATGAACTTTGTTGAGATGTGTATAATTATTGGCAAGTATTAAGTTGTAGGCTTATGGCCAATATTGAATTATGTTGAGTTGTTGTTGAATTATGTTGAGTTGTTGTTGAATTATTGTTGTTGTTAGTACATTCATACTGTTGTCGCATACATAGCATATCAAGTTGGAGCACATGCTCGGTAAGTTGGCCTGGATTGGAAATACAAAGTTGAAGGCTTATGCCTTGTTGATGCCTCTGTTAATTGTAATATTATTAAGTTGGGAGTTTTTCTCCATTCGTACTACCTGCATGTGCATAAAAACAAGTCACATTCCATGTTGCATTCTGAGTTGTTGTGTGGATGGATTGGTGATGTTAATGTTGTTAAAGAGCTGTGAAGTGGTGATTTTGTATGAACTGTTTCTAATATATTATTTATCATACATTATTTTATAGTGTTCGATATCTCACCCCTTCTGTTTGAATGTTACCCATATGTTGGTAACGTGCAGGTAATCTAGAGTGAAGGCAGTTTACCTTCAGTAGTTCGAGTCAGTGTCATTGCTCTGATATATAAAACTCGGGGGGATAAATGTTTGTTGCTTTATCGTTGTTATTACTTCAGTTGTTGAAATTTAATTTGATTTTCGTTAAGTACTTGTTATTTGGAGTTGTTTCACTTGGATAAAGATGTTACATTCTTTTAAGTCAAATTTTATGATTTCGTTGTGTAGTTATAAAAGTGGTTGGTTTTAAAAGATTAATTTATGTTGTTGTTGGTTCATCCGAGTTTAAAGTGTTATGTATCTGTGTTAAATGCTGTTATTTTAAGTTTAAATTGTAGCATTCTATTTGTTTGTTAGAAATTTGGTAACTCTAATTTTATATAATTCATTGGGTAGAAATGAGGTGTTACAAGTTGGTATCAGAGAAGGTCGGTTAGTCCAACCAAGTTGTCGAGTCATAGTTTTGTCTAACAATTGAGTATTGTTAACTTTTTTTAACCATTATTTATGTTGTAGTGATAAGTTGAGATGGCTTGAAGGAATGATCCTGCACTTACTGCTGCTTTGGAAGTGATGGCACATGCTATGGAAAATCAGCCGAATGCTGACAGGAATATTAGATCTCCTAGCTTGGTGACTTTCCAGAGGGAGAATCCTCCTACCTTCAAGGGTAAGTATGATCCTGATGGAGCGTTGGATTGGTTGAAAGAGATTGAGAGAATATTCTGTATGATGGA
Source organism: Vicia faba (assembly GCA_948472305.1). Lineage (NCBI taxonomy): Eukaryota > Viridiplantae > Streptophyta > Magnoliopsida > Fabales > Fabaceae > Vicia > Vicia faba. The sequence goes on along the minus strand of OX451735.1, from coordinate 857,987,395 downwards.
CTGCACTTCAGCGCAGAAGGTTCGATATGGTACTCACATGTTTGTAGTCGAGGCTAATGACTGGTGGCTCGAGACTTGTCAAAAATTGGAGGCTGGAGGTTAAAATGTCACTTGGGTTGTGTTTCAGAGGGAATTTTTGAGGAATTATTTCCCTGGATACATTTGTGGTAAGAAGTAAATTGAGTTTCTTGAGATGAAGCAAGGGAGTATGTTGGTTGTTGAATATGCTGCAAAGTTTGTTGAGTTCGCTAAGTTTTATCCGCATTATAGCGAGGCAAATGCTGAGTTTTCAAAGTGCATCAAGTTTGAGAATGGGTTGCGTCCAGAGATCAAGAAGGAAGTTGGATACCAGAAGATTTGTGTCTTTGTTGATTTGATTGATAGTTTTAGGATTTATGAAGAAGATAATAATGCTCACTATAATATTATCAAATAGAAGAGGGGTAAGCACCAACAAAACCGTGGTAAGCCTTTCGGTGCCCCAAATGGTAAAGGTAAACAAAAAGTTTCTTAGGGTTAGAGAACTAGTGAGGGAGATGCTCCTGCTAGTGTGGTTTGTTTCAAATATGGAAAACCGAGGCATAAGAGCAATGAGTGTATTGTTGAGGTAAAGAGGAGTTTTCGTTGTGGTAAGATAAGACATGTTGTATCTGAGTGCAAGCATAAAGAGATGATTTTCTTCAACTATGGTGAAGAAGGACACATTGGTAGTCAGTGCCAGAAACCAAAGAAAGCACAAACCAGTGGTAAAGTGTTCGTGTTGGCTGGGACTCAGATAGCTAATGAGGAAAGACTCATCAGAGGTACATGTTTCATTAATAGTACTCCTCTAATTACTATTATTGATACTGGTGCTACTCATTTCCATATTGATGTTGATAGTGTTGAAAGATTTGGTCTTATGCTGTCTTCTTTTAATGGATAGATGGTCGTCGATACTCTAACCAAGAGATCAGTGACTACTTCTCTTGTGTGTTTAAATTTCTCGTTGTCGATCTTCAATAGAGACTTTGCCGTTGATTTAGTTTGTTTTCCTTTAAGTGGGTTAGATTTGATCTTAGGCATGAATTGGTTAGAATATAACTATATTCGTATTAACTGTTATAACAAGTCGGTGATGTTTTCTACTCCTAAAGAGGAGGAAGCTGGTTTGTTGTCTGCTAGACAGTTGAGGCAGTTGATGCAAGAAGAGGCTAAGATTTTCTCGTTAATGGTGTCACTATCTGTCGAGAATCAAGCTATAATTGAGGAATTGTAAGTGGTGCGTTAATTTCTTGAAGTTTTCCCTAATGAAACTCCTGATGTACCACTAGAAAGAGAATTTGAATTTGCTATTGATCTTGTATCTGGTACCAAACCTGTTTCTATGGCACCATATAGGATGTTTGCATGTAAATTGTCAGAATTAAAGAAGAAATTAGAGGAGTTACTTGAAAAGAAATTTGTAAGACCAAGTGTATCGTCGTGGGGAGCTTCAGTGTTGCTAGTAAAGAAGAAAGATGGAAGTATGAGACTTTACATTGATTATAGACAATTGAATAAAGTGACGAATAACAACAAGTATCCGCTTCCGAGAATACACGAATTGATGGATCAATTGGTGGGTGCTTAAGTGTTTAGTAAGATTGATTTGAGGTCGGGTTATCATCAGATTAAAGTGAAGGATGAAGATATCTAGAAGAGGACTTTCAGAATGTGTTATGTACATTATAAGTATTCGGTGATTCCTTTTGGTGTTACTAATGTGCCGAGAGTATTCATGGCATACATGAACCATATCTTTCATACTTATTTGGATCAATTTGTAGTGGTGTTCATTGATGACATTTTGATTTACTCTAAATCAGAAGAAGGGCATGCAAAACACTTAAGAATAGTATTGCAAGTCTTGAAAGAGAAGAAGTTTTATGCAAAGATGTCTAAGTGTGAATTTTGGTTAAAGGAGATTAGTTTTCTTGGTCATGTTATCTCAGGTAGTGGCATTGTTGTAGATCCATCTAAAGTAGTTGGTTATTATAGAAGGTTTATCAAAGGTTTTTCTAAGTTGGCACTTACGTTAACTAAGTTGACTTGTAAAGGTAGAGCTTATGTGTGGGATGTTCAGTGTGTAAATGTTTTTACATAATTGAAGAAGAGATTGATGTCGATTCCGATTTTGACTTTACCTAATCCAAGAGAACCTTTTGTGGTATATTGTGATGCTTCTAAGATGGGTTTAGGAGGTGTGCTTATGCAGAATGAAAAAGTAGTTGCTTACGCGTCAAGGAAGTTGAGGACTCATGAAAACAATTATCCTACGCATGATTTAGAGCTTCCTGCAGTTGTTTTTGTGTTGAAGATTTGGAGGAATTATCTTTATGGTTCTAGATTTGAAGTATTTAGCGACCATAAGAGTTTAAAGTATTTATTTGATCCGAAGGAATTGAACATGAGACAATGAAGATGGTTGGAGTTGTTAAAGGATTACAATTTCAGTTTGAATTATCATCCAGGAAAGGCGAATGTGGTGGCTGATGCGTTAAGTAGAAAGACTTTACATATGTCGGAAATGATGGTTAAAGAGTTGGGATTAATTAAACAGTTCAGAGATATGAGCTTAGTTTGTGAAGTGACACCGCAGAGTGTTATGTTGAGGATGTTGAAGATTAATAATGATTTTTTGGACAATATCAAAGAAGCTCAGAAGTTAGATGTGAAATTGGTATACTCGATGGTTGGGATCGATCAGTCTGAGAATAAAGATTTTAAGTTAGATGCGCAAGGTATCTTGAGATTCCATAATCGAATTTGTATTCCTAATGACGTGGAGATGAAGAAAGTAATTCTTGAGGAAAGTCATAGAAGCAAGTTGAGCATTCATCCGGGATCTACAAAAATGTATCAAGATTTGAAAAAAAAAATTTGGTGGCCTGGAATGAAGAGTGATGTGGCTCAGTTTGTGTATGCATGTTTAACTTGTCATAAGTCGAAAGTTGAACATCAGAAGCCTTCAGGGTTGATGCAACCGTTGGAAGTTCCAGAATGGAAATGGGATAGCATTTCGATGGAATTTGTATAGGAATACCTAATACTTCAAGAGGACATGATTCTATTTGGGTGATTGTTTATAGGCTTACAAATTCGACTCATTTTATTCCTATTAACATCAGTTTTCTAGTGTCGAAGCTGGCAGAGATTTATACTAGTGTAATTGTAAAGTTGCATGGTGTTCCTTTGTGCATTGTTTCATATAGAGATATGAGGTTTACTTCAGATTTTTGGAAGAATTTGCAAGAGGCGTTGGGTTCTAAGTTGAGGTTGAGTTCGGCGTATCACCCTCAAACGAATGGTCAGACTAAACAGACTATTCAGTCGTTAGAAGATTTGTTGAGAGTGTGTGTTCTTGAACATGGAGGTTTGTGGGACACTTATCTTCCATTAATAGAGTTCACTTACAATAACATTTACCATTCTAGTATTGGGATGAGACCCTTTGAAGCGTTGTATGGTCGGAGATGTATAACTCCTTTATGTTGGCATGAATCTAGAGAAAGTGTGGTGCTTGGACCTGAAATTGTTTGAGAGACTACTGAGAAGGTGAAGTTAATTCGAGAAAAGATGAAAGCTTCCCAAAGTAGACAGAAGAGTTATCATGACAAGCGCAGGAAAGATTTAGAATTTCATGCAGATGACCATGTGTTTCTGAGATTTACACTTGTGACTGGTGTTGGGAAAGCATTGAAGTCTAAGAAGCTCACTCCTCGTTTTATTGGTCCATATCATATTTCGGACAGAGTTGGGAACGTTGCTTATAGAGTGGCTTTACCGCCTAATCTTTAGAATTTGCATGATGTGATTCATTTGTCACAACTCCGGAAGTATATTTCAGATCCATCTCATATGATTCATATGGATGATGTGAAAGTAAGGGATCATCTCATTGTGGAGACGATGCCTGTACGAATCACAGATTGTGAAATGAAGACTCTAATAGGAAAAGAGATTGCTTTGGTGAAAGTAGTTTGGTTAAGAGTTACCAGAGAAATCATGACGTGGGAGTTGGAAAGCAAGATGCAGGACTCTATCCTGAGTTGTTTGAACAATGTAAATTTTCGAGGACGAAAATATTCTAAGTGGGGCGAGAGTTGTAACGCCCTTTATTTAATTAATTATTTTCGAATTATTCGTTGAAGTTGTGAGATTTGTGAATTGTTGGCATAAGTTGTTAGATTATTATTAGTTAATTAATTAGTTTATTAATAATAATAATAATGTGAGAATTATCAGAATAATAGAATAATTATGTTGGGCCTATTTTATTGGTTGGAAGTAATAAAGTGGGGGTGCGTAAGTTAAGCCCAATAGGATTAATGGTATAAGGTTAAGCTGACATAAGAAATTTGGTTACTTGGAGAATAGAAAGCCTTGGTGTGTTGACCGTGAAAAGATACGCAGAAGAGGAGAAAGGTTGCACCGTTGTTGAGCAAGGCAAGACAAGGATTACAGCTAGAGATTTGTAGAGCGACCTTCAATCTAGGTAAGGGTGGCGTTCTGACTATATAATGGGGCTTATGATGAATGTTATATGGAGATTGGCTGTATATATGTCTGTCATGCGTACGATTCTGGATCTGTTTCTTGAACTTAGCCGTTTTTCATGTTGTGGGCATTTATGAATTGTCTGCATACTTCCCGGTATAATTGATGAATTGGTTAGTGTAGATTATCACCTATTGATATGGTCGTTAAGTCGTTGTGTTATTCCGAGCAGTTGGTCAGAAACTAGGGATTGTGTTGATGTGGTTGTTAAGTCGTTGTGTTGTTTCGAGTGGTTGGTCGGAAACTAGGGATTATGTTGATGTGGTCGTTAAGTCATTGTGTTATTCCATGTTGTTGGCTGGAAATTAATGGTCGAGGAGGATACTAAAGGGTTGGGTTAATGTTCATCACATAACTGATGATGTCTGTGCAAAAGTTTGGAAGACACGCGGTGTCAGGGGACACGGGTGCTAGGTTCCGAGAGGCATTAGGTTCCAAGGTGTGTTCGGGGAATACAGGTGTTGGGTGTCGAGCGACATTAGGCTACAAGGCATTCCGAGGAGCTCGGTATTTGTGTCGAGCTTCACAAAGCGGCCGGTGGTGCCAAGGGATACATGTTATTTGTTAATTCTTTCTTGGTTCCTGTGCAAGTCAAGGGGTGCATAGTTCTCCCTTATTCCTTAACGCTCGTGCATGTTGAGTTGGCTAATTACTTTAGTTTAGTAGTCCTAGTAACTTAGTAAAGTTTTCAGTAACTGTAGGAGAGAAAATTAGTATTTTAGTAGAAAACTACTTAGCCGGATATAGTCGAATTTCTCGTATATTTACGCAGGACGTTGTAGTATATTTTGGTTGATACGTTGTATTGTATGCTTGTTATAAATTTAGAATTGGAAGGTGGTGATGAATTTTGTTGAGATGCCTCTAATTATTGGCAAGTATTAAGTTGTAGGCTTATGGCCAATGTTGAATTATGTTGAGTTGTTGTTGAATTATTGTTGTTGTTACTACATTCATACTGTTATCGCATACATAACATATCAAGTTGGAGCTCATGCTCAGTAAGTTGGCTTGGATTGGCTATATAAAGTTGAAGGCTTATGCCTTATTGATGCCTCTATTAATTTCCTGATTATTATGTTGAGAGTTTTTCTCCATTGGTACCACATGCATGTGCATAAAAACAAGTCGCATTCCATGTTGCATTCTGAGTTGTTGTGTGGATGGATTGATGATGTTAATGTTGTTAAAGAGTTGCGAAGTGGTGATTTTGTGTGAATTGTTTCTAATATATTATTTATCATACATTATATCATATTATTCGATATCTCACCCCTTATGTTTGAATGTTACCCATATGTTGCTAACATGGAGGTAATTCAGACTGAAGGCGGTTTACCTTCAGTAGTTCGAGTTTATGTCATTACTCTGATACATAACACTCGTGGGGGATGAACGCTTGTTGCTTTATCGTTGTTATTACTCCGGTTGTTGAATTTTAAGTTGATTTTTGTTAAGTACTTTTTATTTGGAGTTGTTTTAGTTGGATAAAGATGTTACATTCTTTTAAGTCGAATTTTATGATTCCCTTGCGTAGTTATGAAAGTTGTTGGTTTTAAAAGATTAATTTATGTTGTTGTTGGTTCTTCCGAGTTTAAAGTGTTATGTATCTGTGTTAAATGCCGTTATTTTAAGTTGAAATTGTAGCATTCCATTTGTTTGATGGAAATTTGGTAACTCTGATTTTATATAATTTGTGTTGTAGAAATGGGTTGTTACACAAACCCTACTAGCACGATCATGAGAGCCACGCGCAGACGAGGTAAGCTTAGGGGTCATTATTGTCAAGCACGTTTGTTGGTATGGTGATACACCTTCCATTTGAATCATGACTCTATGTATCTTTTGACCTTCTTGAGACCAAATATCACCCGTGAGAGGGGAGGGGTTATTCTTACAGGTACTATTGTTGAGCTACATAATACTTGGTTCTGTTGTTTTTTGAAATTGGTGACGAACTTTCGATCCTGTGATATTCAAATTATTCAACAGAAATATACATCAGTTATTCATAAGATTGTACATATGTTATCCATTGTTATGATAAACTTTTGAACCTATGGTGTTCCATGTCATTACATCAATCATCACATAAGGTTCATTTTTCTCAGCATCCATGCATCATCATGCATTTCATTCATCTCAACTAGAATACTCATTTGCAACCTAGCTTCTTATTCAGAATCGCAAGACCGTAAGATTGATTTCCTGACATTCATCATTATCATGGAGTAGTTACAGGCCGATATGGCTGCGATGAGCACGCGGATGAAGACTCAGATAGGTCAATTTATGGAGGTTATTCAGAAAACCGCCCATGGGCAAGAAGAGTTGAGACAAGTTGTTCAGAGACCAATTGTTAATATTGATCTTGTTAATGGTCCAGGGGTTGTTCATCCTGCAGGTGTTAATGTTACTCCAGAGGAGGTTCTCTTGAATCAGAATGTCAGAAACACCGTTCTAATTCCTGCCAATGGAACTCCACACCACGAGGACATTTCTGATGCATCATTTGATACCTTCAGGTTCCCGATTGATGATATTGGGACTGAGAAAAAGGTTCACCTCCTAGAGGAGAGGATGAAAGCTATTAAGGGTCATGATTCCCTTGGTTTAGACGATGTTATCTTCTGCCTAATTTCTGGTATCAAGATCCATGCTAAGTTTAAAGTCTCTAGCTTTGAGAAGTACAAGGGTACTACTTGTCTGATGACTCACATCAATGCATTTTGCAACAAGATGGCTCCTTATGCGGAAATGACAAGCTTCTAATGCACTTCTTTCAGGATAGCTCTAAAGGAGCATTTCTTGAATGGTATATCCAGCTTGAACGGACCCATGTCCAAACTTGGAAGGAATTATCTGAAGCCTTTTTCAAGTAGTACAATTATAACAGTAATATGGCTCCCACTAGAATTCAACTCCAGGGTTTGACTCATAGGGATGATGATTCTTTCAAAGAGTATGTACAAAGATGGAGAAAAATAGGTGCCGGAGTTCAACCTCCTTTATTGGAACGAGAGCTTATGGACATGTTCCTAGATACCATGCAAGGTCTTTATCTGGTGGTTGGATGTGCTTGTAAATTTTTAGATTTGGTTGTCGCAGGAGAACGAATTAAGCACAGTATCAAGATTGGTATGATTTAGGATGTCACTACTTTTGAGGGAGAACCAAGTTCAGTTTTTAAGGATGAAGAGGAAGCTCCTTCTTATCCTCAATTTCATATCCCTTACAAGCAAGTGAGTGCAATTACTCCTAATCAGTGTGCTCCACAACAGCAGTATGCGCCACAGCCGCAAAACTATCGGCAGAACCGTAAAAATAGGATAGACAGAGGTACAGGAAGCCAAAGAGAGTGTTTGACACTATTCCTATGCCTTACAATCAGTTGTTCCCTCAGTTTCTCAAGATTTCCTTAGTAAACCCAAGCAGTTGGATCTGGTTATTCCTCTTTATCCTGTGAGATTTGATCCTAACGCCAAATGTGGTTACCATGCCGGGGCACCCGGTCATTCAATCAAAGATGGTAAGCCATTCAAAGACAAGGTACAAGACTTTATTAATGCAAATGTTATAAATTTCGCACCAAATGGTCAAATTTGAATTCTCCTTTGACTCGTTGATGTCAAGACTGCAAAGTGCTTCTTCGGAAGCAATAAGTTTTGGAGTCAAGTCTCCTCAACTATGGAAATCTTTAGTTCTTTTGCATTCACATTTGTAATCTTTCTTTTTTTTTCAATACTTTCTTGTATGCAAAACTTGTTCGTTTTTTAATATTAATCATAATGCATTGAATGTGCTTGTCTTGAATTATTCAATTTGTTATCACTCTTAATTGATTTTATATGCTTTTGATACTTAATTCTTGTTAATAAAGCAAAATAAATATGGAGGTAATAGTTTCAATCATAATAAACAACGATTAAACCCCTTACCTTAATTCTTAGCAACTTCTATTCCTTATTCTTCGTGTTCTACCAACAATCCCTCTGAGCCCTATCTTTTCCTTTGTGTTCTCTCAAACTTGAATCGTATCAAATAAACTTATCTTTCTCATTTTCACTTTTTACCCCTAGGACCCTTTTTATGTGATTCCCCTCATACCCTCACCTATCACCACATATTACCACCACACCCTCATTATCTCTACAAACCAATCATTCTATTATATTATTAAATAATTCAAACTATTATAAACTAAATTATTATTATAATTTACTCGTAAACCAACTAACCACAATTTAACCATAACTAACCACAATCTAACCATAACTAACCATATTTGACCATAACTAACAACATTTAACCACAACTAACCATATTTTTTCCAAATAATTCTGATTGTAACCTTTATCCCACTTATTATCCTACAATATATCATCACACATCACATAGAAAATCATCGATAATTCACAAAAAAAATCAATTAAATAATTAATTCTAAATTTAGGGTGTTACAACTCTCCCTCTCTTAAAGAATTTTCGTCCTCGAAAATTACATGGAGAAAATAGAGTCGATGCGACTCTCTCATATGATCCTCATGCTACTAAGTAAAGCTTCCACCAACTGGTCCACCCCATAATACATTCACCAAGACAATCTCTTTACTTCACAACTGCTTCACTTCCAGACCTTTTATCCGCACGGGTGATGCTACAACTGTCAGGTTATCTCTCACTTGTACATCATCATGTTGGATCACATGCGAAGGATCCTAAATATACCTCCTCAATTGAGATACATGAAACACATCATGAAGATTCGCAAGCGACGACAGTAAGGTAATCTTCTAGGCCACTTCACATATCCTTTATGAAATATGATATGGACCTACAAAATACGGTGCAAGCTTTCTCGACTTTAGAGCCCTACCAACACTAGTTACCGGAGTAACACTTAAGAACAAATGATCTCCCTGCTGGAACTCAACTGATTTTATTCTCTTATAATGATAACTCTTTTGACGACTCTGTGAAGCTTTCATTTTCTCTTAGATTATTTTAATCTTCTCAGTCGTCACCTGCATAATTTCAGGTCTGAGCACAACATTCTCGCCTGACTCATACCAATGAAATGGAGTCCTACACCTTCTACCATACAATATCTAAAGTGGAAATCCCAAACTCATCCCTCTTTTAACACACAAGAGCTAAGCAAATCCTCTAAAGACTTGAGAAAAAAGTTCAGAAGAAAGGTTGATCAAGAAGAAGATATTCAGGTCTCAATTCATGATATTTGACATGGAAATTACAACTTTTGAAGAAGAACCAGAGAATGCGTTTACTTTCAACTATGTAGGAGCTTGGTTCTTCGTTTATGATGAAGGGTCTCTTAATTTTGGTATATTCTTGGAAGTAAGGCAATTCAACCTGGTTCTGAGGAGAGTAGATGGAAGATCAAGACCAAATGTCAAGAACATTATTCATGACATCAACAAAGCTATGTAGCTCAAAGGAAAGTTGGAACAAATGAGGAGGAAAATCCAAGTAAAGGTATTTAGTGTCTTGATTTTGAAGAAATTGGATTTATGTCATACCTTTCTCAAGAAACATCTGAAGGGGTTTTCTATTTCATGGTATGATGAGGGGTGGGATTCTTTTTTTGAATTTACCAAGAAGGGTATTACCTTATCTGAAAGGTGGTTTTCTGATGTAGATTCATGTATTAAAGATATATCTTGATGACCTGGCTGCTTCTTTCAAAGAACAATAGATCACAAGTTAATAAATCTATCAACGAGGAGAAAAATAGAAGGTAATTATTTCTCAACTACAAGTTGATAATAAAGGATGATTATCTACTATATTTAACCTGCGGGATGAGGTGATGTTATTGACCTCAAAACTTGAAATCATGTTCAAGTCTATGAGGATGTTGAACCAATTCTTCAAAAATTAAAGGAAAAATTAGAAAGAACAAAAGAAAGACACAAAGTTGATTGAAATCAAACAAAAGGAATAGAAGAGAACCAGGCCTTACAGACTCGGAAAAAAAACAGAGAAACAGTCTTTTAATATTTTTTTATAAAAAAATAAAAGAATAGAAACTACCCAGACCAACCACCTGAGTCAATAAAATTGACCCAATCATCATCCATATCTGAGCCTGAGTCATATAAATGAACGTGATTTTTCTTGAGGAACTTCATTTTTGTCACAAACGTTTTCTGTGTTACAGATGCTCTAGTAGATTTTCCAACAAGTGTTTCCACCTTGGACTCAACTTTCTTTGGATAAGCCCCCTTATCCTTCTTTATTTCCAATAAGCAAGCCTCTTTAGCAACAACATTCTTGGAATATTGGCTCATGTTGAAACGCAGTTTGAGAGAAATGAGAGTTACCTTATTTGTAATGATACCTTTCTTATAACGCCTGACCAGTCAAGGAGAGAGTAAGTGTTCAGTTTCAGTTTCTTTTACTCTATTTTGTCATTTTTTTGCTAAAAAGGGGAGTAAAGTTGTGTGTGTGTGTGTGTGTGTGTGTCCTGATGTTGTATTACATGTATTGACATGTTGATTAAACACGATAATGTTTATTATTGTCATTATGTTGTCTAGTGTTGTTGCTTTCTGTCTAATGTAATGATCGGTAAATTAGAAAGTGTACTAATTTGCCAATGTAGCAATAATGGGAAATCTCAAAGTATCGATCTCAAGAACTGCGTATCAATATCGAGTTTAATTTGTGGTTTAATTAAATAAAAACTTAAATTGGGGTTTTGTTTGGAAATTCTCACTTAGCAATAAGTAAAAATTAGCAGAAATATAAACTGGCTTTTTAACAAATATGAGGAGCATGCTAGGTTCAGTGTATGATTTACATTGTAATAACCTTGAATCCTGATTTCTTCAACAAGTTCATAACATTCAATTACCAACTCTTTAGGTTATTTTCCCCTAAGTCCTTAGTGAGAAAACCTTTGAACATTCATTCTAAATCCTAAGTCCTTAGAGAATTATGATGAAATTAAGCCTTTATTTTATCAAGAGTTAACCAGTAACTATATGGTATCCCTAGTTCTAGGTGATATCTACTAAAGTCTAATCATACAAAAACCTTGACAACCATGGTCCAGCTAATTGTTAACCATAAATCAATCCTTGTAGGTCTGACAAAGAGAGCATAAAAAACTTGTACAATTAAATTGAACATGAAAAACCAATAAATTGTTGAAATTAGGAATTCAGAGTCATTGCAAAATCAAACCAGGGACACCCCCTAGCATTGGCGGGTTTAGCTACTCATATTGTTCAAAAGAGTTACAAGATAAAAACTAGACATTACAGGTATTTGGATAACTTTGATCCTAAATTGCTTCCTCTCATGAGAATCTTCCGCTCTCTAATAACCTTTATCTCTCAAATCTTCAATTGTGTAATAATTCTTCACTGGAAAAAAGTCCCCTCATTCGTCGTGAAAATTCATCTAAATAGCAAATATTTACTTAAGTCAGTTGGAAATACCCTAAACACCCTTGTAGGCCAACTATTAAGAAAAAGAACACAAAATATTGAAATCATCACTGCAACCCAACATGGGTCGTGTCAGGAAACACGGGTACCTGTGTTGGGCCTCTGGCACTTTAATTGCTTAATTCTTGCTTCAGGAACCCTGATACGGGCCGTGTCAAGTGAGACGCGCGCCCGTGTCAGCCCCCTGACTTCCCACTTGGGAAAGATCTCATCCTAACACGGTTGTGTCAGGTGACATGGGTGGCCGTGTTAGGCCTCCTATAACTTGGTTTTTGTGCTTTTCCCAAAACTCTGAGTTTTGCAATTTTTCGTACTGATTTTTCCCGATAAGCCTAAAAACAGTAAAACACACAACCACCGTGTTGTACGTATTTACAACACAAGTATTTCTATTATCGTTTTCCTTAGAGATTGGTGTGATATTACTGTCATTCTATATTTTTAGTGAATTTAAGTGTTAGATTCGTACACAAAGTTTTGGTATTCGGTTTTATTAACAAAAAAGATTTAGTTTCATGTAAGATGTTGTGATTTGGATAAAAGAGAGATTTTTGTTTGAAATGTTTGTTTTGATAAAAAGCATGTCAAGATTAGTTTTCATTAACCTATTTAATACATATTTGATTAATCAAGCATATGAACTAATTGGTGATCGATATATTCATGTATGCTCTCAATACAACTCATCTGTAAGAAATATTGTGAGTACAATGATGTTAATCCTTAAATGATCTCTCAACCTAACTATTAACATGATAATATGTAAAGCTTGATAAAAGTGAATAATAACTCACAAATCTATATCTAGAGTTTGCTCATTAATAGATGAATATCTTAGTTCAAGTTAGAAACTTACATCTCAATAATGATCCAAACCATAAAAAGAACAAAGAAATCAAAGATATTCAACATATATTAATCATCAACCAAGTTCATCTAAAAAATGATCAAAAGAAATACATAATAGCTAGGTTAACTACCTCTAATCTTGACACAAGAGATGTTTATCTCCCCATAGTCATGATAACTTGATCAACAAATAAGCAACAAACCTCTATGGACATCAACCTTGATGTGTTAAAGATTTAGGTTGTAAAGCTTTGATTTTGGTAACAACGGAGGAAAATGGGTTTTTTATCTCAAAAGTGTTGTTTCTAGGTTACCAAGTACATGAGGTTGAAGAAGAATGATACAAAATATCACAAGAGTGACATATAAACAAGGGCAGTCATCCTACCATCGTCGGACGACCATAAAGCATCGTCAGGCGACGCTAGCTAAGTGAACTATATGATTGTACTAGACGTAAGGAACAAGCAGAAAATACCAACCATCGCCCGATGACAAGGATGATTCGTCGGGCGACTCTTCTTTCGACGAGCGACTCTTCTTTCGCCGGGCGCTCCAGGGGCGAGACACTCCAGTAGCTACACTAAAATTTAGCCCTTCACGCTAAAGATTTATCCTCTGCGTCGTCGGGCGACACTTCCTTTTTCGGGCGATGCTTCCTTGCAACTTCAAATCTTCAAGCTTGCAACTTCAACTTTTAGTCGGCATTAGGGCGCAATGTCCAAACAATTTTTTTTGAAAAACTAACAAATATATCAAGACATTCAAAATTATTTGTATTTATGCAAAATTACTTAAAATAAGTGCTTATCCTAATTAAAAATATAATAAAGGGTTTGCAAATTTCAACAAATGATATGAAAATTACTCAAAAGTTGACACTTAACAACTCTCCCCAGCTAAAGTCTTTGTTTGTCCCCAAATCAAAGGTAAAAACCAAGACAACAAGATGAATTCATAATAACAAAATCAACAAGAGAACATTGGATGGTTCAAACCCAACAGTTGCAGCCACAAACATAAATCAACTGTTTTCAAAATCAAAACATGATAATGAAATAAGTTCTAAACACAAACATTAAACTATGCATAAATTAGTAAAAACATGTTCATATTTGAATCTCCTACTCTGAATCAACCAAGTATGGATTATGTACACATGACAAGGGACAAAACACTCTCATTAGTAATTTTGCTAACATCCAGAACAATTCATGTATTCATCAAATAAGTTGAAAAGAAGATCAAGGAAACATAGATCACAAAAAGGACTTTTATTGGTTGTAACTTGGCTTTGGTTAAAAACAAAGGATTATATATGTAAGGCCATTGAAGAAAATTGGGTAAAGGTCATGAAGAGCATTTCAAATTATTCATAACATTTATTCTTACTTCATCCTTATTTTTCACAACCTTTGATTTCTTTTCTCACAACGCTTCTTTCTCTTTTTGATATTTTTCATTATTATCATTTCTTTTTTTTCAAAATTCTATACAATCTTTTATTTTTGCATTTTTCTTAAAGGATGCATTGTTCCACCAATTTTTATTTCTTTTAATAACCTCCCTAACTTTTAACATTTCTTTCCTTTTTATTCAAGCAAATGCTCTTCGAACAAGGCTATTTCAAACAATTGGGTAAAGTGTTTACAAACAAGAAATTTTTTACAATGAATCATCATTGAATCTCATTTTGATCATCAACAAAATTACTAAGTGGTATACTTAATAGTTTGTTGGCTTTTTGATAGATTCATTTTAAAAGTTTTACAATTTAAAGCTCAAAAGGGTTCACAAAGTTTCGCACACGCACAAGGTTAAATGAGGCTCTTTTGGAAATGGTGGTAACTCTCGTAATACAAAAACAGTGTTTTAATCACTTCTAAGTTTCCAAAATTTATATTCTACAACAAGATTTAACATGAATCAGACAAGTTAAAACAACAATTACTAAAATGTTAACGATTTGGTGAACAATGGAAAGTCACTCATATTTGTGGTTATTTCCTAATGATTCAAACATGCACACTCGTTTACACAATAATACATAACTATCTTTTTTCTTAAATCACTATTTTAATTATTATGCTAACATTCTACAAAACGGTAAAATAATACCTTATTTGTGTATATCGTTGAGACTTTTATCATCGTCACCCAAATTGTGAGATTAGTCATGCCTCAAGGAAATCAATCTTGCTCCTTGAGCACTTAATTCCTACTATTTACAAAGACAAACAAAATCAAATTTCTATGTACACGCCATAATAAAATATAATACTAATAATTTTTGAAATAAAATAAGAAGAAAAAAACTAGAATTAAACATACTTAAACATAAAATAAAATAAATTGACTTTGGTGTAAAACACCAACAAAAAGGGTACCAATACCCACCAAAAGAATTCAATCCCCAAAATACATCAACCAAATTTCAAAGCACAAGTAAATTGTTCAAACAATACAATTATAAAACCAACATATAAAGCTGAAAAAAGTAAAAGCTGAAAAATAAATAAAATTCTTCACTTTGACGCACAAAATCTTCACTGTTCCATGTTATCACCACCATCATCACCCATTTTGTTGTTGCGGTAAATAACGACAAGGAAAGAGTAAGGTATTATTTTACCTGGTGATATAGGTTATATTGTATCGTGTCTTAAGAGATTGGTGTATTGAAATGTCGTTCGATAAATCTCTCGTTAATGAGTTTGGATTTGAATGGGGTTGGTTTGTATAGAAAGGAAAATAAATGAACATAAAATATATACATACAATGGAAAGGAGAAATCTATCAGACATGAATTTACACTACTTGTCACAAACTTAAACCTATTGATCAGTTGCACTCAACCTACTCTACTCGTCAAAATCATCACGGACACCACGAGATGTACCTACAACGAAAGTTATGTCTAACACCAAGTCGCAAGACCAACCGTATTACTCTATTGGGAATGTCTTGCATTCTACAACAACACAGAGGCATTAAGCTTTAGCACCCAAAGTGAATATTAGCTCTAAATTTATCTCTAGAATCTAGAAACTAATAGATATCCATCCCTAATCAAGATTTGTGAGGTGTATGTCTATAACAATCCAAATCCAAACATAAAGAAAAAAGATCAAAGAAGACATCAATATTGATTTGTAAATCAAGCTTTATACAACACCATGATCAACAAATATACATATGTTCAAAGTAAATATGCAAGCATAACCCAACAAATATAGAAATGCATAGAGAAGAAATGGAGAAAGACCAAATATCTCAGGGGTTGTCAGCATCGATTGATGAGAAATCTGACTCCGAATCATCAAGATGCAAGCTCCATTTGTTGTTTTCAAGATATCTCAACCAAAAATGGAAGTTTGATGACCTGGGTCACCCGCGTGACAGGCGGGAACACTCACTATTATACTACAACAACGCCATTTTATTGTACGTATTTTCAACAAAATTATTTCTATTATCGTTTTCCTCAGGGATCGGTGTGACATTACTGTCATTCTATAGTTTTAGTGAATTTAAGTGTTAGATTCATACACAAAGTTTTGGTATTGGGTTTTAGTAACAAAATAGATTTAGTTTCATGCAAGATGTTGTGATTTGGATAAAAGAGAGATTTTTGTTTGAAAGTTTTGTTTTGATGAAAAGCATGTCAAGATTAGTTTTCATTAACCTATTTCATACATATTCGATTAATCAAGCATATGAAATAATCGATTATCGATATATTCACGTATCCTCTCAATAAAAATCATGTCTAAGAAATATTGTGAGTACTATCATGTTAATCCTTAAATGATATCTCAACCTAACTATTAACATGATAATCTTTAAAGCTTGATACAAGTGAATACTAACTTACAAATCTATGTCAAGAGTTTACTAATTAATAGATTAATATCTTAGGTCAAGTTTGAAATTTACTTCTCAATAATGATCTAAACCATAAAAATAATGAAGAAAGCAAAGATATTCAACATATATTAATCATCAATCAAGTTCATATACAAAATGATCAAAAGAAATACGTAATATCTAGGTTAACTACATCTAATCTTGACACAGGAGATGTTTAGCTCCACATAGTCATGATAACTTGATCAACAAATAAGAACCAAAGATTTATAGACATCAACCTTGAAGTGTTAAAGATTGAGGATATGAAGCTTTAATTTTGGTAACAATAGAGGAAAATGGATTTTTTTTTCCTCTCAAAAGTGTTGTTTCTAGGTTACCAAGTACAAGAGATTAAACAAGAATGATACAAAATATCACAAAAGTGGCCTATAAACAAGGGCAGTCAGCCTACCATCGTCGGGCGACCATAAAGCATCATCAGGCAATGCTAGCTAAGTGAACCATATAATTGTACTAGACATAAGGAACAAGCAGAAAATATCAACCATCGCCCGGTGATAAGGATGCTTCGCCAGTAGATGCACCAAAATTTATCCATTCACGCCAAAGATTTCTTCTCTACATCGCTGAGTGACGCTTCCTTAGTCGGGCGATGCTACCTTGCAACTTAAATTCTTCAAGCTTACAACTTCAACTTTTAGTCGGCTTCAAGATGCAATGTCTGAACAAATTTTTTTTAAAAACTAACAAACATATCAAGACATTCAAAATTATTTGTATTTATGCAAAATGACTTAAAATAAGTACTTATCCTAATTAAAATTATAATAAAGGGTTTGAAAATGTCAATAAATGATATGAAAATTACTCAAAAGTTTACACTTAACAACTCTCCCTAGCTAAATACGTTGTTTGTCCCCAAAACAAAGGTAAAAACCAAGACAATAAGATTAATTCATAATAACAAAATCAACAACAGAACGTTGATGGTTCAAACCCAACAGATGCAGCCACAAACATAAATCAACTATTTTCAGAATTAAAACATGATAATGAAATAAGTTCCAAACACAAACATCAAGCTATGCATAAATTAGTAAAAACATGTTCATATTTGAATCACCTACTCTCAATCAACAAAGTATGGATTATGTACACATGACAAGGGACAAAACACTCATTAGTAATTGTGCTAACATCTAGAACAATTCATGTATTCATCAAATAAGTTGAAAAGAAGATCAAGGAAACATAGATCACAAAAGGACTTTTATTGGTTGTAACATGGCTTGGGTTATAAACAAATGATTTTATATGTAAGGCCATTGAAGAAAAATGGGCAAAGGTCATGAAGAGCATTTCAAATTATTCATAATATTTATTCTTGCTTCATCCTTCTTTTTCACAACCTTTGATTTCTTTTCTCACAATGCTCCTTTCTCTTTTTGATATTTTTCATTATTATCATTTCTTTTTTTTTTCAAAATTCTATACAATATTTTATTTTTGCATTTTTCTTAAACGATGCATTGTTCCACCAATTTTTTATTTCTTTTAACAACCTCCCCAACTTTTAACATTTCTTTCCTTTTTATTCAAGCAAATGCTCTTCAAACAAAGATATTTCAAACAATTGGGTAAAGTGTTTACAAACAAGAAACTTTTTAGAATGAATCATCATTGAATCTCCTTTTTATCATCAACAAAAGTACTAAGTGGTATACTTAATATTTTGTTGGATTTTTGATAGATTCACATTCACAAAGATTCGCACACTCACAAGGTTAAATGAGGCCCTTTTGGAAATGGTGGTAACTATCGTAATGCATAAAAAATGCCTTGATCCCTTATAAGTTTCCAAAATTTCTATTCAACAACAAGATTTAACATGAATCACACGAGCTAAAACAACAATTACTAAAACATTAGCGATTTGGTGAACAATGGAAAGTCACTCACATTTGTGGTTATGTCTTAATGATTCAAACATGCACACTTATTTACACAATAATGAATAACTATATTTTTGCTTAAAGCATTATTTTCATTATTGTTTTACCTAAAAAATTTCCCTCTCTTTTCTCAAGAAATTTCTCACAAAGATCTTTAATGGTTCAAGCTTGCACAAGTGTTGACTAGGTCAAGCCATCTCCTCAACACTAATACCTCAAATT
The DNA here is from genome assembly GCA_948472305.1 of Vicia faba. Taxonomy (NCBI): domain Eukaryota; kingdom Viridiplantae; phylum Streptophyta; class Magnoliopsida; order Fabales; family Fabaceae; genus Vicia; species Vicia faba. The sequence goes on along the minus strand of OX451735.1, from coordinate 857,968,448 downwards.
AGGGTTTGAGTTTGAACTATTGGATAGTTGGACTTCTAATACTTCAAATGGATTTCATGGATCATTATGGACCCTAAATATTTCTCATGTCAAGTTTCAAGTCTTGGATCACAAAATTGCTCAGTCAATTGACCAGGTGACCTAAAATCAGTTGTATTGGGTAAAAAGTCAATTGTGGTCAACCTATAGTCAAACTTCAGGATTTTGATCAATATCAATATTTTGAAGTCATGTGTATCAATTAATCAAGTTTGGATCACAATTCCCCAGGAAAATTGTTCAAATCACCAAAAGGGCAAAATAGTCAAAATTAGGGTTTTGATTGTATTTTACTAATCAAGGATTTTTTTGACCTAATACATGATCTAATGGCTTAAAGTACAATATCAAGGATTCAAATACAACATGTTGACCTAATTTCATGGCTCAAAACATTCTTCAAGATCAATGGATTGATAGTAGAAATTTGATCAACTGATGAAAAGTCAACTGATGCACAAAAAGTCAAGCTTTGACTTTTTTTATCAAGATTCAATTTCAAAGATCAAAATTCATCAAGATAGTAAAAAATATGAAGCTTGATCATCAAGAAATCATGAAATTCAAAATTCAATATGAAAATTCAAACTTTTCAAGATTTGGAAATTTTTCCTAAGTGTTTTTATACATGATAATTTCATTACTCCATGCTAATCTTTCACCAAGATGCAAGATGATTCAAAGAAAACTTTCAACATGAAAGTTGTAGATATTGATGAGATCTATAACTTTTCTTTTCTGATCAAGTCCTAGAAGTGCTTGGATTTTGAGTTATAAATTCCTAAAGTCGTGACATTTTTCATAAAACACTTAGAGAAATTTTCAATAGGTTTTGGTCAGTTTTTATCTCAACTTCTTGGAAAATTTTCATCAAGTTCCAATTCGATTTAGCCAAAATGGTCAACATGAAAGTTGTAGAAAATGTTTCAAGATTTCCAAAATTTCTAAGAGCATGAGTTTATCATACTTGAGCTAGGAGATTCAAGGGCATAAAGTTGGGTATCCATTCTTGAATTACAAGCCATGGTGGTGAAGAACACATAATCCAATCCTTATGCTATGCTGCATAATCTTGTGTTACAGGCCTTCTAACTTGAAAATCTCACCATAATTTAATGCTTACACCTACTCTTGAGCTATTACCCAAGTGTTTGAGCCATTGTCCAAAAGATATTTCCATTTATGGCATAAAGGCACCATTGCCATTCTTGAAAAGCATGGCTTTAAACACAAAGTCAGCTCTCCTTGAGTCTCACAACTGTTTTTATGCATACACAATGTCAAAGCAAGAAGCAACATGCCTAAAAACTCCTAGCCACTTCAGATCTCTTTTGCACCATGCATTGGGACATCAAATTTCACATAACTTGGTTGTTTCATCTCGACCAAACCAAAATTCCATAGCTTGTGAAATAAAATCTCTCATCCTCTCAAACCTTCTCTATAAATAGAGAGGTCATTTTCCAGCTAAAGGGCCATATGTTTTATGGTGTAGACAAGTTTCTCAAAACCACTCATACTCTCAAGAAACCATAACTGTCCACAGAACCTCCACTATTGAGCTTCGAAGTCTAAATCTTTGAATCCCATACCTTGCAAGTTTTCCTCAAACAAACCATTCAAATACTTCACATACAACATATAGGAGTTATTAAAATATAGGAGCAACTTCTGTTACATCATCATCACCATTTTCCAATCCCAAAAATAGCCACTTGACTTCTCTAAGACAATACATCAACTCTAAATCAAAATACAAATTTCAGTTTCAATGTAAGTTTTATTTACTTTGAACTCTTCATACAAGCATCATTAGTGGTTCAATTGTGAAGATAAAATGTAGATATCATTGCCCTGAATCTAACCATATGTTTACTTTACATTTTCATTAACCATGTGTTGATAACTAACACATAAATGCAGCAAAAAAATGTTAGAAGTAAAAAACAACAGTATGAGTTTATGCATATCTCTATGAGTCGACACACATTAAGTGCAAAACAGGTTATGAGTCGATACAAAACACAAATGATTCTATTCATAATAGAAATCAGTCGATGCAAACCATTATGTGTAAACTCATACTGAGTTTGTTTTGACTTCCAGGAGCAAAGAAATGATATGTATCGATGCATAAGTGCATGTGTCGATGCAAAACAAGTTATGAACCGACGCAAACCATTATGTATCGACTCATAGTGAGTTGGTTTAGATTTCCAGGAGAAAGGAATGATATGTATCGATGCATAAGTGCATGTGTCGATACAGAACAGATATGAGTCAATGCATAAGTGTATGCGTCAATACATAAAAGTTTTCGTATCAATGCGTAAGTGCATGTGTCAATACATAAAAGTTTTCTTAAAACAATTTTATTATTTTTTACATTATCTTTATATTTCTTTATATTTTTATTGTTATTCATTATTCAATATGGTTGTAATAGTAATTAGGTTTTAATTTCTTTCATTCCCCATTTGAAAATTTGTATCCCCCATCCCCAAAAAAGATGTAATAGCGTAGAATTTACATTTCCGCAATTTACTGCTTTCAATATTATTGCTAGTAATTGGGGTTTTTATGGCAAGACATAAAATCAAAAAATAGAAAACTCTAACCTAAATTCATAAAAACAAACACTTTGAACACTTGCACCTCTAAGGTTAACCTCACTTTTGCCTCGAATAAAAAAGTCATGTCCCTCGAACATGGGATACTTTAGCAATGACCCTCGAATACAAGATCGTAGTCCCTCGATGTCTCTTCAATGTTGCCTTCAATAAATGATCTTAGACCCTTAAGATAAATTTCTAAGGTATTCTACAATGTTGCCTTTTATGACTATACGACGACCCACGCTCGTCCCTTCACATCCAATGATAGGGATCCTTATCAATCAACGGTAACATAGAAATATCTAAAGGAGGAGGAATTGAACAAAGACTTTTTGAGTAGGTAGAACTCTCGTAGTTTCTCGATCACAACATTTCAAAACATATTTCAAATACACCAACACTTTTCCATGAAATATTTTCAAAAGTCAATACTTTGTATGCATTCTTATAGAGACAAGAATCATTACAAAGTTCTCCTAAACGAAGGTACTTTTCAAAAATACTTTCAAAACCAATCACAAACACATTTTTAAATAAAGCATTTCATAGTGAGCTAGCAATTAAGAGCCCATAGATAACTACGGATGAAAAGGGTGCTAATACCTTCCCTTTTCATAACCTACTCCTGAACTCAAGAAAATTCACAAAAGGTCTTTCCTGTTATTTTCACCCTTTCCTTTATTGGATAAAAGAAAAGTCGGTGGCGACTCTTGATATCCGCAACAATTGCGATAAAATGAAAAACACCCAAGTCAGTTCTCCCACCGTATTATAGAACTGGAGACTCTGCTGGGGAGATTATACTGAAAATTGGGGTTACCTTAGAGACTAGTTCACCTTAAAATGCTTTCATTGTTTGATTTGTTTGCTTTACATTTTTGGGTCCATGTTTGGATTTTGTATTGATCTTCTACCCGTATCTGGGAACATTTTTAGGTAAGTAGAAATAGGTTGTGGGGACTGTGTGGCGTATACCGACATGGTTGAAGCGATGGCTACGTTAATGTGACACATTTTTTGGTACAGGTATCCCTTGAGTCCAGTCAAGGAGAATACTGGGCCGCTGTTTGATGTCATGAAACACTAATTGACCGTAGAACCTTTAATTGATCAACCTAGCCATTAGGAAGTGGTGAGATAGTCGGCTTTGTTGCAGTCAAAAGTTGGTTAATACTCGATGCTACGCTCATTGAGATCGGACTTTCGGGATATTTTGGTCGCTAATAAAAAGGCTTGCACTGAAACAATGCGTGTTGAAGAAATATCAATGATATTGAGATTCCCTAGAACCCGATTACTTTCTAGGACAGGTTGAACCAACTAAACTTCAAGAGGGTAATTACCTATAAACCCCATACAAGCCTAAACTTAAGAACTTGTTTGCTTTGCTTGTATATGATCATGTGTACATAAAATCATGAAATCATGCCAAAGCATTTTCAATAACCATTTCAAGGGTATCAAGGGTTTGTGATGCAGGGATATATTGAACCAGACGTCTATCAAGGAGCAAGAGGATTTATTTTCCTATAGCCAAATGCTGTCAAAAACCAAAGCACGATAACTTGAGATGAGGGCAATGACCCACTTAACATGGTGAGCTTGATTCTCATGGAAAGACATTCAACGATACAAAGTTCTTCAATGAAAGTTATAGTCAAAATTCAACTTCCAACATATTCTTATGTTTACCCCAAGAGATCCTTGAAAACATTGCATCCACATACCATGCATCATATCATGACAAGTTTTCCCCATACAGGTTTCCTCATCCTCTTACTGTTTATTTCAGTAAAAATGGCTCTCGAACAGACTGTCCAAGACCTTCAGACCCAAAATGATCAGCTTCAAGAATTGTTCCTGAATCTATCCAAGGGGCAAGAAGAAGTGAAAGAACTCCTCATTGAGAGCATAACCGAGAAGAATCCTGAACACAATAAGGATGGCCAGCTGAAACAATTGCAAGATGATATAGCAAGAATGAGAATCCATATGTTGGGACAGATGGCTCTTATCCAAAATTAGCTTGGGGACAAGAAGAGTTGATAACTCTTATTAACAAGCTTCATCAAGACGGATGCAACTGTATGAAACAAAAAGACGAGGTTGGGTATCAAATTATTAATCAGCCTCTGATGAGATAAGAAGTTGGTTTGGTCGAGAGAACACCTTTCAAAATGGCTACTACACCGTGAGTCCAACAACGACCTCACCAACAATGAAAAGGTTGTCAGCAGAAGTAAGATACGCCCAAAAGACAATTTACCAAGATCAACATGTCATTGGCTCAAGCATTGCATCATGTGTTGGAAGCCAAACTGGTTACGTTGAGGGGGCCTCCTTAAAAACCTAATAATGCTTCTCCCCGTTACAAACATGAAGAAAGTGTGCATACCATTCCAACAGTCGTGGACACGACACTAACAATTGTTGTGCGTTGAAGAACAAGATTCAAGACCTGATCGACGAAAAATATTGGAATTCACACAATATGGTCAAATTGAGTTTTTCTGTCACCCCTCAAAGTCACACCATCTGAAGTGACAAATTTAGGCGGAGAAATTTTTGTTCATTCGAATTTTCAGTTGTAATTTCTTTGTTTTGTTTAAACATTTGTCCTTATGTCATACTTTGGTTGTTCTCATTAATGCATTACATATGTTTGTCTTGAGCTAATCCATTTTTTCACTATACTGAAACTATACTTTTACTCCTTTTTGTATGATATTCAACTCTCGATTACAAGTTGTAAGCCTTTAGAGGGGGGATGACGAAAACAATACCATAATCTCATACAGTATGCTTTTGGACATACCTTACTAACGATGTACATGCGTTCTTCCAATTCCTAAAATAGTAGAGTTATAAGGAAGATAATCCCTAGTCAGCCCATTTGAGCCAAAGAAGTAGGAGTTTTCTTTTTTGCACAAATTGAAACCTTTAATCATACCTTGGGGCAGGGTAGTTTCTCAGTTAATTCAAATGCACGTTCAGTCGCAAGCTTTCACTTCGTACACAACGAATGACATCAAAAACATCCTTCTAAATCAAAAGACGGTGATGGTTCCCTGTAAAGTAGGTAGTCGTTATCTCTCAAAAGAAAAAGCCCATTGAGTCAAAACCTACGAAGGAGACTTAAGAAAGACTAGGGCATCCTGCTGACTGTAGTCTTAAAACAAAAAACAGTCAGGCAAAAATTAGCGATAATAAATCAAAAAGAGGTTGCTACAAATCCTCGACAACAGAAAAATGTTGTAAGAAATGATTCCCTTCTCAAATAAACGTAACTTATATGAACCATCACCAAAATATAATTCCAGATTCAATAGGAATTCAAACGCACAATTAACTGAGTTTAGGACTGGAGAACATCATGAAGAACAGGTGGGTACAAATAAACTTTGAGCCTTATCCTTTATTTCTTAAATTGTGAACCAGGCTATGCTACAACCGTTTAAAAGTCCTAATTGAAGCATGGGTAAATTCAAAAGCATATTGTTACAAAAGGTATCATGACTCCTGTAAGGCTTACTGTAAATCCTGAGTTGAATTCATATTCTTACAAAATTCTTTGATTTTCTAAAAATACATTTTCAAAAATTTCAAGACAAACATAAACCTTGCATTGTTTTATTACTGTTGTTTGCATATGGCTAATTATTTGACAAACAGAGAAATTCTCAGGACGAATATCCAATGAACGAAAATTCTCTCAAGAAACAGAATCACTTCAAATAGGAAGACACTTCCTATGACAAATCTCCCATAATCAAGGGGGCATGACATCTTATTTTCCAACTCATTTGTGGTAGTCAAGTCAAGGTTCTAAGAAATCTCTCATAAAGTCCTGAATAGCCAGGGGCAGGTGTCCATCGGAATCACTTAGGGCATTGAACATGAATTCCAGTAAAGGGTCACATACGACCAAGAAAACATTTTTTGGCAGTGCTACAACACTTACTACTATAGACAGTGGCAAATCCCCATAAAGTCCCTTTCATACGGTGATCCCCAGTGAAGTCTCCAAAGCCGCCTCTATAAGGTTACCCTACAGAGTAATCTTCACGGATAAGGGTACAATCCCCATAAGGCCAAACTTATGGATATCCCTACAATATGGAATTCATATAGTATTCATCCGGAGTTCCAATCTTCTGACAATCCCCAGCTAAGTTGGCCTTAACTAAAAAAGAAAATTTTCAGAGCTCTTCCCCAAAAGAAGTCATTTCTCCAATAAGGACACCAAAATATCCTTCTCAACATGGTTTATTTCCCCAATAGACTACAAATGCCCCAGCCCAAGTTCTTTTCTCATACCATTACAAATCAATAGACAAAACCCTTGTCCCCAACGAAGTTGAAACTATTCCCAATAAGTTGATGTGAAGCCTGGAATCAACCAGATAACAGTTAACTTTATTCCCCTTAATAATTTGTTTTGAAGTATGGAATTCGACCAGATAACAATTAACTTCATCCTCCTAGATAGTTGTTGCGAAGCCTAGAATCCGACCAGATAACAGTTAACTTCATCCTCCCCAGAGAGTTGCTGCAAATCCTGGAAAACGACCAGATACCAGTTAACTTTACTCTCTCTCCAGAAAGATCGGATGTTTAATTATCTTTATTATCCTAGTCAAGGCATATAAGGGTTAAATTCCCCAGTAGAGTAATGGTCAGCAAAGGTTTCTAGATTTTACTCCTCAAGCAGAGACCAACATCCCCTGTAGAGTTTCCTCAAACAGCAAACAGGAATCCCCCACGGAAGTATTCAAGACAAAATCGAAGATACACATACTCTTCATCCATAACAGTATTCATGAATTTATTTTCCCATACAAAGATACACTTCAACAACATTTCATATTTCATACATCATAGCATATGCATACGAAGCGCATATAGCACAACCTCATTTTTTAGAACACCATTACGCAATGCATTTCATACATCATGATATTGCATATAGCTATCTCTTTACCTTTTCAGGAAAGATCAATCAACAGATAATTATCATCAACAATTTTCAACTGGTCCAAGATTAGTTCCTGAAACAAGACAGAGTAACTATCTACACGACCAAACGAAGCAATCTTACACGGGTTCCTTCTCATACACGAATAGACGAAGCAATCTTACACGGATTCCTTCTCATAAATTTTCAGATGCAGTTTCACACGGACTCATCCTGAAACAACCCTACACAGGCTCCTTCTCATGAATTTTCAGATGCAGTTTTACACAGACTCATCCCGAAGCAGCCCTACCCAGGCTTCTCATATATTTCCAGATGCAGTTTCATACAGACTCATCCTGAAGCAGCTCTACCCAGTCTCCTTCTTATCTACTTCCAAATGCAACTTCACACAGGCTCATCCTGAAGCAATCTTACACGGGTTCCTTCTAATGTATTTCCGAATGCTGCTTCACACGAACTCATCCTGAAGAAATCTTACACGGGTTCCTTCTAATGTATTTACAAATGCAGCTTCACACAGCTCAACCTGAAGCAATCTTATATGGATTCCTTCTCATATACTTCCAGATGTAGCTTCACACAGGCTCATTCTAAAGCAATCTTACACGGATTCCTTCTCATATATTTCAAGATGTAGTTTCACATTGACTCATCCCGAAGAAATCTTACATGGATTCCTTCTCATATATTTCCAGATGCAGTTTCACACGGACTCATCCCGAAGAAATCTTACACGGATTCCTTCTCATATATTTCCAGATGCAGTTTCACACGGGCTCGTCCTGAAGCAATCTTACACTGATTCCTTTTCATATACTTTCAAATGCAGTTTCACACGGAATCACCCCGAAGTATATCTACCCATGCTCCTTCTCATAAGTTTTCAGATGCAGCTTCACAAGGTCTCATCCTCAAGCAATATTAGTTGGGTTCCTTTTCATATACTTTCAAATGCAGCTTCACACGGGCTCGTCCTGAAGCAATCCAGCACGGTTTCCTTCTAATATATTTCCGGAAATAGCTTAACACAGGTCCATTCCCGCATATCATTCAGATTCAATCGACCAAAGATTTATTCTGATGCTTCTTCCAACCTCTATCGCCAGTCACCGTGGATGGCATCTATAAGCCCATCTCCAACAAATCTTCATCACCTCTCTGAATGGAATATGTTAAGCCCATTTCCGATGCAATTAACTAACACATTACTTTGTGCATCAGCGGGTGCAAATTTCTGGGCACTCTAATGTTCAATCATCTTACACCTTCAGGTCATGAATGGCGGACTTGCCAATATAAGTCTCCGTGTTTAAGAAGATTGAACAGGGGCAGCTGTGGTACCCTAAAATTTTCCCTCTCTTTTCTCAAGACATTTCTCACAAAGATCTTCAATGGTTCAAGATTTCACAAGTGTTAACCAGGTCAAGCCATCTCCTCAACATTGATACCTCAAATTAGGGTTTAAGTTTGCACAAGGATAATTGGACTTCTAATACTTCAAATAGATTTCATGGATCATTATGGACCCACAAAATTGCTCACAATTATGGTCAACCAGGTCAACCTACAGTCAAACTTCAAGATTTTGACCAATATCAGCATTTTGAAGTCATATGTATCAATTGATCAAGTTTGGATCACAATTCCCTAGGAAAATTGTTCAAATCACCAAAAGGCCAAAATAGTCAAAATTAGGGTTTTGACTATATTTGGCTGATCAAATAATTTTTCAACTAATACATGATCTAATGGCTTAAAATACAATCTCAAGGATTAAAATACAACATGTTGACCTAATTTCATGGCTCAAAACATTCTTCAAGATCAATGGATTGATAGTTGAAATTTGATCAACTGATAAAAAGCCAACTATTGCACAAAAAGTCAAACTTTGACTTTTTTTATCAAGATTCAATTGCAAAGATCACAATTCATCAAGATAGTCAAAAATATGAAGCTTTATCATCAAGAAATCATGAAATTCAAAAGTCAATGTGAAAAGTTAAACTTTTCAAGATTTGGATTTTTTTTCTAAGTGTTTTTATACATGATAATTTCATTACTCCATGCTAATCTTTCACCAAGATGCAAGATGATTCAAAGAAAACTTTCAACATGAAAGTTGTAGATCTTGATGAGATCTACAACTTTTCTTTGCTTATCAAGTCTTAGAAGTTCTTGAATTTTGAGTTATAAATTCCGAAAGTCATGACATTTTTCATAAAACACTTAGAGAAATTTTCAACAGGTTTTGGTCAATTTTTATCTCAACTTCTTGGAAAATTTTCATCAAGTTCCAATTTGATTTAGCCAAAGTGGTCAACATGAAAATTGTAGACAATGTTTCAAGATTTCCAAAATGTCCAAGAGCGTGAATTTATTATACTTGAGCTAGGAGATTCAAGGGCATGAAGTTGGGTATCCATTCTTGAATTACAAGTCATGGCGGTGAAGAACACTTAATCCAATCCTTATGTTATGCTGCATAATCTTGTGTTGCAGGCCTTCTACCTTGCAAATATCACCATAATTTAATGCTCACACCTACTCTTGAGCTATTACCCAAGTGTTTGAGCCATTTTCTAAAAGATCTTTCCATTTATGGCATAAAGGCACCATTGTAATTCTTGAAAATCATGGCTTTAACCATAAAGTCAGCTCTCCTTGAGTCTCTCAATTGTTTTTCTGCACACACATGTCAAAGCAACATGCCTAAAAACTTCTATCCACTTCAGATCCCTTTTGTACCATGCATTGGGACATCAAATTTCACATAACTTGGTTGTTTCATCTCAACCAAACAAGAATTCCACAGCTTGTGAAAAAAACTCTCTCATCCTCTCAAACCTTCTCTATAAATAGAGAGGCCATTTGCAAGCTAAAGGGCCATAAGTTTTATGGTGTAGAAAAGTTTCTCAAAACCCCTCATACTCTCAAGAAACCATAATTGTCCATAAAACCTCCATTCTTGAGCTTCGAAGTCTAAATCTTTGAATATCATACCTTGCAAGTTTTCCACAAATAAACCATCCAAATAATTCATATACAACATATAGGAGTTGTTCAAACATGGGAGCAACTTCTGTTACATAATCATCACCATTTTTCAAGCCCAAAAACAGCCACTTGACTTCTCTAAGACAATACAAATCAAAACATAAATTTCAGTTTCAAGGTAGGCTTTCTTGATTTTAAACTCTTCATACAAGAATCATTAGTGGTTCATTTATGAAGATAAAATGTATATATCATTTCCCTGAAGCTAACCATATGTTTAATTTCCATTTTCATTAACCATGTGTTGAGAACTAACTCATATATGCAGTAGAAAAATGTTAGAAGTAAAAAATAGAAGTATGAGTCGATGCGTATCTCTATGAGTCGACACACATTAATTACAAAATAGGTTATGAATCGATACATAACAGAAATGAGTCGATGCACACCATTATGAGTCGACTTATACTGATTTGGTTTTGACTTCCAGGAGCAATGAAATGATATGTATCGATGCATACGTGCATGTGTTGATGCAAAACAGGTTATGAGCCGACGTAAACCTTTATGTATAGACTCATACTAAGTTGGTTTTGATTTCCATGAGCAAGGAATGATATGTATCGATGCATAAGTGCATGTGACGATACAAAATATATATGAGCCAATGCATAAGTGTATGCTTCAATGCATAAAAAATTTCGTATCAATGCGTAAGTGCATGTGTCAATACATAAAAGTTTTCTTAAAACAATTTTCTTTTTTTACATTATATTTATATCTCTTTATATTTTTATTGTTATTAATTATTCAATATGGTTTTAATAGTAATTAGGTTTTAATTTCTTTCATTCCCCATTAGTAAATTTGTATCCCCCATCTCCAAAAAGATGTAAAAGCGTAGAATTTACATTTCCGCAATTTATCGCTTTCAGTATTATTGCTACTAATTATGGTTTGTATGGCAAGACATAAAATCAAAAAATATAAAACTCTAATATAAAGACAAAAATGCATGAAAACAAACACTTTGCACACTTGCAACTCTAGGGTTAACCTTACTTGTTGCCTCGAATAAAACAGTCATGTCCCTCGAACGTAAGATTCTTTAGCAATGATCCTCGAATACAAGATCGTAGTCCCTCGATGACCCTTCATTGTTGCCTTAGGTAAATGATCTTAGACCCTTAAGATAAATTGATAAGGTATCCTACAATATTGCCTTCTATGACTATACGATAACCTACATTCGTCCCTTCACATCCAATAATAGGGCTTCTTATCAATCAATAGTAAGATAGCAACATCTAAAGAAGGAGGAAATAAACAAAGACTTTTTGAGTAGGTAAAACGCTCGTAGTTGCTTGCTCATAACATTTCAAAACATCTTTCAAATACACCAACACTTTTCCATGAAATATTTTCAAAAGTCAACACTTTGTATGCATTCTTATAGAGACGAGAATCATTACAAAGTTTGCCTAAACGAAAGCACTTTTAAAAAATACTTTCAAAACCAATCACAAACACATTTTTAAACAAAGCATTTCAAAGTGAGCTAGCAACTAAGATCCCGTAGATAACTACGGATGAAAAGGATGCTAACACCTTCCCTTTTCATAACCTACCCCCCGAACTCAAGAAAATTCTCAAAAGGTCTTTCCTGTTCTTTTCACCCTTTCCTTTATTGGATAAAAGAAAAGTCGGTGGTGACTCTTGCTATCCGCAACAATTGCAATAAAATGCAAAACACCCAAGTCAGTTCTTCCTCCGTAGTATAATTATTATGCTAACATTCTACAAAACGGAAAAATAATACCTTATTTGCGCATATCATTGAGACTTTTATCATCACCACACAAATTATGAGATTGACCATGCCTCAAGGAAATCAATTTTGCTCCTTGAGCATTTAATTCTAACTATATTCAAAGACAAATAAAACCAACTTTCTATGTACACACCATAATAAAATATAATACTATTAACTTTTGAAATAAAATAAGAATAAAAAAACTAGAATTAGACATACTTAAACATAAAATAAAATAAATTGACTTTGGTGTATAACACCAACAAAAAGGGTACCAATACCCACCAAAAGGATTCAATCCCCAAAATACATCCACCAAATTTCAAAACACAAGTAAATTATTCAAACAATACAATTCTAAAACCAACATATAAAGCTTAAAAAAATAAATATAACGCTTCACTTTGACGCACAATATCTTCATTGTTCCATGTTATCACCTCCATCATCACCATCATCACCCATTTTATTGATGCGGTAAATAACGACAAAGAAAAAGTGAATTACTATTTTACCGAGTGATATAGGTTATATCGTATCATGTCTATAGAGATTGGTGTATTGAAATATCATTCAAAAAATCTCTCGTTAATGAGTTGGATTTGAATGGCTTTGGTTTGTATAGAAAGGAAATTAAATGAACATAAAATATATACATACAATGTAAAGGAGAAATCTACCAGACATGAATTTACACTACTCGTCACAAACTTAAACATATTGATCAGTTGCAGACAACCTACTCTACTCGTCAAAATCATCACGGACACCACGAGATGTACCCACAATGAAAGTTATGTCTAACACAGAGGCATTAAGCTTTATCACCCAAAGTGAATATTAGCTCTAAATGTATCTCTATAATCCATAAACTAATAGATATCCATCCCTAATCAAGATTTGTGAGGTATATGTCTATAACAATCCAAATCCAAACATAAAGCAAAAAGATCAGAGAAGACATCAAGATTGATTTGTAAAGCAAGCTTTATACAACACTATGATCAATAAATATACATATGTTCAAAGTAAATATACAAACATAAACCAACAAATATAGAAATACATAGATAATAAATGGAGAAAAACCAAACATCTCACAGGTTGTCAACACCGATTGATGAGAAATGTGACTCCGGATCATCAAGATGCAAGCTACATTTGTTGTTTTCAATCTCTTTCAACCAAAAATGGAGGTTTGATAACCCGGGTAACCCGCGTGACAGGCGGGAATACTCACCACTATACTACAACGACACCATTTTGTTGTACGTATTTTCAACACAATTATTTCTATTATCGTTTCCTCATAGATTAATGTGATATTATTGTCGTTCTATAGTTTTTGTGAATTTAAGTGTTATAATCATACACAAAGTTTTGGTATTGAGTTTTAGTAAAAAAAATATTTAGTTTCATGCAAGATGTTGTGATTTGGATAAAAGAGAGATTTTTGTTTGAAAGGTTTGTTTTGATAAAAAGCATGTCAAGATTAGTTTTCATTAACTCATTTCATACATATTTAATTAATTAAGCATATGAACTAATTGATGATCGATATTGTTGTACCCCAAAATTTTCCCTCTCACTTATCAAGAATTTTCTCACAAGAACTCTTTGACTCAAGAGTGCATTAGGGTTTAACCAGCTCAAGACACCTTCTCATACACTGATGACCAAAATTAGGGTTTGAGTTTGCACAAGGATTTTTGGACTATAAATGCTTCATTTGACTTTCAAGTATCATTCTGGACCCCCAAGATTACTCATGTCAAGTTTCAGGCTCTGAATCACATATTTGATCAGTCAATTGGATAGTTGACCTAAAAATCAATTGTATTGGGAAAAAGTCAACTGTGACCAATTTTAAATCAAAATTCATAATTTTTTGATCCACATCAACATATTAGATTCATATGTATCATTTGATCAAGTTTGGACCACAATTCCTCAAGATATTTGATCAAATCATCAAAAGGGCAAAATGGTTAAAATTAGGGTTTTGACTGAGAAGGGGCAATTTTTTATTTTTGACCTAGAAAATGGTAAATTGGTTTAAAGCATGATCTCAAAAGTTCAATTGCATCATATTGACCTAATGACATGGTTAAAAACATTGTAAATCCATTGGATTGATAGATGAATTTTTCAGTCAACTGATCAAAAGTCAATTGTGCACTGAAAAGTTAAACTTTAACTTTTTGGTCAAATTCAAGTGCCAAGGATCATAATTTATCAAAAAATGTCAAAATTTCAAACTTGTTCATCAATAAATCAACGATTTAAGATTTAGATTTGAAAATTTGGAAAATTCTAACATAGAAATTTTTCTAAGTATAGAAAATTTCTTATTTTTTCTCAACTTTAGGCCAAATTTTCACCATGATACAAAATGATTCAAAGGAAGTTCCCAACATGAAAGTTTTAGATCTCCATGAAATATACAACTTTTCTTCACACAATTTCTCCTAAAGATTCTTGGATTTCAAGATATAATTTTTCGAATACATGCTCATGAACTAAAATAACTTAGTGAAATTTTTCCCTAGTTAGGCAGGTTTTTGACCTAACTTCATGACAACTTTTCACCTAGTTCCAAGAGGAATCTTCAAAAGAATTGCAAAGATGGGTTACATAGAACATTACAAGCTTTAAAAAATTTCCAAGAACTCCTTGAGATCATTCTTGATTAGGGATAATCGGAGAGATGAAGTTAGGGTTTTCAAACTTGATTATAGGTCATTTCCATGAAGAACAAGTTTTTAAATTTGCAGATTGGCTGTACAATCTTCACTTTTCAGGCCTCAAACTCGTTTGTCACTCCACCATTAATGAATTGCACAAGGTTTCATGCCCTAAAGCCAAGCATTCAATGCATTGTACAAGGAAATATCCATTTTTGGAAGAAAGGCATAATTGTCATTTTAGAAAAAGCATGCTTTTTGCATTTTTTTTTCATTTCTTGAGCCTTGGACTTGTTCTTTCTGCACAAACCAAGTCTCTAAACCTGAACAAAACGTGTTTAGAGCTTCAAGCCACCCTATAAGCTCAGATTGATGCCTTAAGAAGTCACTTCTCACACTTGCTTCAAAAACAAGAAATGTAGCAAGACACGTGATCTTGTACTTCTAAGCAAGCACAAGTCCTCTAACCTTTTGCTCTATATAAAGCCATCATTTTTCAACTAAAACCATGCATGCCCAAGCCTTGAAACACCTTAGAATCAGAAATTGCATAACAAGCTTCCAAACTTGCCATTTTTGACTTGTGAACTAAATCTTCCATTCCACTCGTGCATTTTCAGGCATTTTGCTTTCCCAAGCTTCCTTACCATACAAGTAAACCATCCCACACCCTGAAACATCATTGTAACTCCATCTTCCCCATTGTTGAAGTTCAAAAATAGAGTAACACATGTGGACTTCTCCAGACCATTCCAGCCATCCTCAAGACAAGCTAAGCATTGCATTAGCTTCCTAAAGGTTCAAGGAAGCTAACCTGATCATCATAGCATCCTAAAGCAAGCTCATTTTCAAAACACAATTTCCATTTTCAAGGTGAGTTTTCTGTTTTTTTAACTCTTAATACAGGCATAGTTAGCTTTCCATTTGTGAATATAGAATGTAAACAACATTTCTACGAAGTTGTACATATCCATAGCTTGCATTTATTTGGCTTAAGTTTAGAGAATTTTTAGTTTGAAGTTTCTGGAAAAATTAGGTTAAGAATTAGGGCCAACAAAATTCTCTCTGATCTTGGACTTATAGTTTTAGTTATGCACATGGTTAGAATCGTGAGGTAAAATGCTATAATATTCATGTTATCACTTTCCATTTTTATTGAGAAATGAAAAAGTTACAGGGGGTCCGGTTGGCTAAAGGTTGAAGATGAAGTACATGGCAATGAAGTGTTCTATGTTATGTATTTTTGCTTTCATTTAGACTAACGGATGTACAGCCACCCTAGTGGCAAGGCAGCGCGCAAAATTGCCCTAGGTCGTGGGTTCGAGCCTTGGCGCTGCCTTTTTGCATTTTTCTCACATTTTGCTTCATTTTTGTCCTCTTGCAGCCTGGGCTTCAGCATATTGGGCCCTATGTTTTTTTGCTAACTTCCTGCCTCCCATTTGCTTTCAACACCCCTGGCCCAAATATTTTATTTACTTGTTTTATTTTTATTTTTATTTTATAAAATATATTTTCTTATTAATAAAAAATCCTAAAAAATGTAAAAATGATAAATATTATATTTTGTTTTATTTTATTTTTATTTTCTCATAAAAAATATTTATTTTTATTTAAGTTATATACTATCCTTTTTTTTAATAAACTTGTAAATTAAAATAGAATTAGGTTAAATATTTTTTTTCTTCATATTTATTAAACATATTATTTTTAATATAAAAGACCAAAATACTTTATAAATACCATATATTATTTTCAATACAAAAATACAAAAATACTTACAGAAATTTATTTCCTTTTAATAAATTAAAATTAGGGTTTAATCAAAATCTTTTCAAAAAATAATTCCCTTCCTTAATTAATATAAGTTTAATCTTGATTTGTTTATTAGGCGTAGGTTAAAACTTTTTTACATAAAAAAGAACAAAACAAAATCTTCTTTTGCATTTACATATCTTTGCATATTTAAATTATCTTGTACATTATTTATTCCAATACTTGTATAAATTCAATTTGGTTGTAATAAATTAATTAGGTTTATATCATTGCAATCCCCATTCATCAATTGTATACCCCCCTCCCACAAAATGTTGTAATAGCGTAGTAATCTTTAAATTTCGTAATTTATCGCTTTACATAACATGTTAGTAATTAGGGTTTGTATGGCAACATAAAATCAACCAAATAGAAAACCTTAATCAAAGACAAAATCAAACATGAAAATGACACACTTGCACACAAGCACACCTAGGGTTACTCCACTTGGTTGCCTTATACAAAAATGACCATATTACGCATGTAAAGTGTCTTAGAAAAAACAAACAAATACAAGATCATAGACCCTCGATGACACTATTCAAAGTTGTCTTACAAAAATGATTTTAGTCCCTCAAAAAATGCTAAGATACTTTGCAATATTTCTAATCGTGGCCTTACGATGACCCACGCCCGTGCCGTTTACATCTGAAGATAGGGTTGCTTACCAAATCAATGGTAAGACAACAATGTCAAAGGAAAATAAAATGAACAAGAAAGACATTTGAGTAGGTAGATTACTTTTAGTTACTTGCTCCATTTCAAAACAAATATCCTTGCTATTTCCAAAACAAACACACACATTTACAAACATCTTACAAAATTGAAAACATTTTCAAAAAGACAAACATCTTTGTATACATTCTTACGAACGAGAATCATTACAAAGATCGCCTAGACAAAGGCCTCTTTTACAAAATACTTTCAAAACCACACCAAGCACAATTTCAAAAAACAAAAGCAAGTGATCTAGCAAGTAACTAAGAGCCCATGGAAAACCATGGATAAAAAGGGTGCTAATACCTTCCCTTTTTATAATCTACCCCCCCCCCCTCGAAGCCAATAAACAATCTCAAAGGTATTTCCTGTGCTTTTTTACCTTTCCTTTTGGATAAAAGAAAAGTCAGTGGCGACTCATGCTAACCGCAACATTTGCGGTAAAACGCAAAACCTTCAAGTCAGTTCTCCCACCATATCACAGAACTGGCGACTCTGCTGGGGATTTTTTTTAAAAGATGGGTTACCTTAGGGTTTTGATCACACTTACTTGCTTACATTGTTTGACTCGTATGCTTTACATTATGGTTCTATGTTTGGGTTTGAATCCTATGCCCGGATTTGGGATACATTATAGGTAAGTAGTAATACGTTGTGGAAACTATGCAGGGTATACCGACATGGTCTAAGAAATAGCTATGTTAGTGCGACATATTTGTAGGTACCGGTAGCCTTTGAGTTAATCAAAGAGAATACGGGGCCGCTGAGTGATGTCATGAAGCACTAATGAACTTTTAGAACCTTTACTTAACCAACTTGGCCTTTAGGATGTAGTGAGATGACCGGCTTTGGTACAATCCGAAATTGGTAGATACTCGATACTACACTCATTGAGGTTTGGTTTCTTGGGATATTTCAGTCGCCATTAAAGAGGCTTGAGCTGAAACAATGACCAAGGAAACAATCCGGTGATATTGAGCTCCTTAGAACCCGGTTACTATTACTAGGAAAGGTTTAAGCCAACTAAACTTCAAGAGGGTACTTACCTATAAAACTCCATGCGAGCCTAAACTAAGGACTCGTTTGCTTTTCTTGTATATGCATACTTGTACATAACATCATGGACATCATGAACATCATATACATCCACTAACCATTTCAAGGATTTTGGGGATTCATCTTTGTTCTTGTTTTGTAGGATATGGATTCACTTCATAGGAAAACTATTCAGGTTAACCTTGTGAGAATTCCTCCACAACTAAAGGAGCTAGTTTCAAGAATTCCTGAAAAATCTTCATTCACTGAGAGACTTGGACGTCTACTCAACTTGGTCACCTCCAACACAGATTAGGATATTATGAAGGTGCTTTTTCAGTTCTTTGATCCTTTGCACCATTGCTTCATATTTCCCGACTATCAACTTGTGCCTACTTTGGAAGAATTCTCTCAACTCTTGAGGAATCCCATTATTAATCAACTACCTTTCAACGGTATGGAAAGAGATCCAAATCCAGAAGAGATTGCTCAAGCTCTACACTTGCACTCATCTGATGTCACAACTCATTGGGAAACAAGGAGTGGTGTCAAAGGCTTCCTAGCAAAGTTTTTGTTTGAGAAAGCCCAAAGTTGTTGGAATTCCTTAGACTTGTAAGCCTTTGAGGAAATTGTGGCTCTCCTCATTTATGGGATGGTTTTGTTTCCAAATTTTTACCAACTCATAGATGTGAACACCGTCAAAATCTTCATGTCACGCAACCCGATGCCTATATTCTAGGAGATATCCTACACTCTTTTCACACTCGCACGATGAGGAAAAGAGGTGTCTTTATATGTTGCACCCCTCTCCTGGCAAGATGGTTTATTTATCATCTTCCCCAACCAGTCTTAAAGAATGAGCAAGGTTCAAGATGGTCACAAAGGTTGATGAAGCTCAAACATTCAGACATTCATTGGTGCTCCTGATCCAAAGAGGATGTTATCATCGTTGACCATTATGGAGAATTTCCTAATGTCCCTTTACTTGGAATTAGGGGAGGAATCACATACAACCCATGTTTAGCCTTAAGACAGTTTGGTTACATCCGAAGGGATGGCTCGCACAAGATGTTGATTCAAGGTTTGGTATTCGACTACGACAACGACTATCAAGGTCTTCGCCAGAGAGTATCCGAGCTTGGAGGATGCTAAACAAGGTGGATAGCAAGACTTTGGGACACAAGAATTCCATCCCTCTTGAGCCTTACCTTAAATGGGTACGAACTCGTGCTCAGAATCTTATAATGCCTTACCCCTCCATTCTTCCGGTAATCATTAGGCCTGTTAAGGAAGGAGATGTTCCATACACTATCCTACATCCTGGCATACCCACATCTCTTGAAGATCTACAACGAGATTGGATACAACACAAAGGAGAGCGAGATACTTTTGAAGCCCAATTCTACGCAAGTGAGAAGAAGGTTATGGAACTCACTAGGCTACTTCATGAGGAGAGGACTCTAAATTCCTACATTGCACCAAAGAGGATGCCCACTACCTTTTTATCTTAGAGTTTTGTATTATTTTGTCCAAGGGAAATTGATGTACTCAAACTTTATCTTATTCATATAACGTGTGTTTCTTCTTATCTAAAACAAACTTGAATCTTTGAAATCCTTGAAAACATTACATATGCATATATCATTCATCATAACATAAACAGGTCTTTTGCAAAAAGTCTCCTCATCTCTCTACTGTTTATTTCAGTAAGATGGATATCGAGCAAACAATGAAAGATCTCCATGCTCAGAACACGCAGTTTCAACAGTTGCTCATGACCCTAGCCAAGGGGCAAGAAAAATTGAAGACTCTGCTAGCTGAAGAGAGGAAAAACAAAACAAAGAAGGTAACTAGAGTCTTAAACATGGGGAGAAGGTTTCAGGGGCAGACCAGAAAGACTTTGACTTTTGCAACAACATCCGATGAAGGAGAAGGGAAAGGAAAGGAAACAGTTGTCCTGTCAGAATCAGAAGAAGAGGAGGAAGAAGAGGAAGACTACTCTGAAGAACAGTATCCTCCAACTGATGACAAGTACAGACATCTCGAAGAGCGTTTGAGCGCGATGGAAATACAAAAGGTGCCAGGCTTAGACTTTGAGGAATTGGGACTAGTGTCGGGGATTGTGATTCCTCCGAAATTCAAAGTGCCTATGTTTTCAAAATATGATGGAGTGTCATGCCCTAAAATGCATCTCCGGTCATACATAAGAAAAATCCAACCCCATACCGCTGATAAAGACTTATGGGTGCACTTTTTCCAAGACAGTCTATCTGGAACACAACTCGACTGGTTTTACCAACTAGAAAGAGCCAACATCCACAACTGAGAAGATCTTGCCGAAGCTTTCTACAAGTAATATCAATACAATTTTGATTTGGCACTTAATCATACTCAACTCTAGAGTATGGCCATGGATTCCAATGAAGGTTTTAAAGATTACGCACAAAAGGGGAGACAGCTGGCTAGAAGAGTTCAACCCCCTCTGTCTGAAAGGGAATTGGTGGACATGTTCTTAGGCACTTTATCTGGCCCTTTCGTCAACCATTTAATCGGAAGTTCATCTGCAAGCTTTACTGAACTAATATTAACCGGAGATAGGGTGGAAGCTGGCATAAAAAGTGGAAAGATTCAGAAGGATTCATCTTCTTCTACAGCTGTAAGAAAACCTTTCATCGGGAAGAAAGAGGTAGCTATTATATATCCGCAAAGGAACTAAGATAGGGCCGAACATCGACCAATGGTGGGGGCTGTTATGATTCCCAAGCCTACATCTGATCAACAAAGAAGTAATCAACCAAGGGTGGAAAGGCCAGTCAGGAGATTCACCAAAATCAACATGACTTTGTCTCAAGTATTACCATATCTTCTGAGATCCAACTTGGAAACCTTGACAGAAGCTCCGAAAAACCCCAATACAACATCCCCTCATTATCACCCCAATTCCGGTTGCGCATATCACTCTGAAAGTCCTGGTCACGATACTAATAACTGTTGGGCCTTGAAAAAAAATACAAGACCTCATTGAAGCAAAAGAAATTGAGTTTGATGCGCCCGAGAAGCCAAATGTCATTTCTGCTCCTATGCCCAGAAATGGTCATAATACCAATGCTATTGAAGAAGATTTGTTTGTTACCACAGTTGATGAACTCGTGACTCCACTTCTAACCATTAAGATAAATTTGTTGAAAGTCGGTGTGTTCCCGGGTTGTAATGAAGTTTGCCATATCTGCTTGTCCTCACCAACTAATTGCCCTTTGTTGAAATCAGGAATTCAGCGCCTGATAGATAACAAAGAGATTTTGTTTGAAAGTACTCCTGTTTCACCTATTCCCGTTGAAGATGTTTCAATCATTACGATTTCCGCAAGTTCTTCTAGGTTCTCCACCAAAAGACCTGTTAGAATCACATCAATTACAAAAGCAACTCCTCTAATAATCACAATGCCTGGGCTAGCACCATATGAATCAGACAAAACTGTGTCGTGGAATTACGGAGGGGACATTTACTACCATGGCACCAAACAAGACTGGCTGTCCAACAAAGAGATAAATTCTGAAGAAGAAGATGTCGACATTAGCAACATTTCCGGAACTAGCAAAATTACCCGAAGCGGTAGGATCTTTACTCCAGAAATTTCTCCCCCAAAAGTAGTTTATGGACCCGTGATCATCCCTGGGGTTGCTCCAAAGGTTCCTCCTGCACCTGTAATCATCTCTGCCAATGCTCCTATTGACGAAGTCGTCACAACTCTTGTTATCATTCCTACCAACACTTCTGCTGCCGAAACTCGAGGAAGGAGTATTCAAGTGGAGCATGTCCGGACGAAGGCTCAATCACTGACTATCCCTGAGACCTCCAAGAAAGAAATGGAGGAGATCCTAAAAATTATAAAGAGGAGCGACTACGATGTAGTTTAACAATTGGGGAAAACTCCCTCCAAAATCTCTATGTTGGCATTACTACTATGTTCCGAGGCACATGCGAAAGCCTTGGTGAAGTTCCTAAAAACAGCCCATGTGCCTCAAGAGACGTCTGCTGATCAATTTCAAGACTGCGTGGTCAGCCTAACTGCGGAAAAAGGCCTAGGTTTCTCAGATGTTGATCTAACACCAAAGGGAAGAAAGCACAATGAGGCATTACATGTCTCAGTGGAATGCAGGGGCACAACTCTGGCCCATGTTTTGGTGGACACATGCTCATCCTTGAATGTATTACCAAAAAAAGCTCTTGACAGACTTGACTTCGAGGGACTGATGTTAAAGCCAAGCAACATAGTAGTAAGGGAATTTGATGGCTCGAAGAGGATGGTGCACGGGGAAGTGGATATCCCCATAAAGGTTGGGACTCAAACTTTCAATTCAACCTTTTATGTAATGGATATTCGCCCTTCTTACTCCTACTTGCTAGGCCGGCCATGGATCCATAATGCTGACGCTGTTACCTCTACACCACACCAAATGCTGAAGTACCCGGTTCAAGGGAAGATTATCACCGTACATGGAGAAGAACAATACATGATCAGCCATCTCAATTCCTTCAGATATGTGGAATTGGATGGTGAATTCATTGAAACTCCATTTCAACACTTCGAAGAGGTCCCGCAAGAAGTGCCAGTGACCAAGACTGTTCCCAAGATTACAAGGCCTCCACTCCGGATATCATCGCTGAAGGACGCCAAAGTCGTGGTAGAGGAAGGTGGATGCACCATTTAGGGGAAACTTCTGGATATCCCGTATAAGTCTGACAACTTTGGCTTAGGTTTCACTTCAAGTGCTCAAAAGGCTGTATGTCGTGCCCGTGCTGGAGGGCCACCCTTGAAGATTAGCAACCGTGAGGCCAACGCGATAGAAGATGGTGAAGATGATTGCAACCTGGATGATTGGATCTTTCCGATTGTCAATGGAGGGCTCAGCAATTGGGAGGCCATAGATTTCATCCCAATCACTTTCATCCCTCAGTAATTCATCTTTACATTTTGTTGGATATGTAATATTCAAAAACAATTCGCACTCTTAAAAACTTGTGTCTTACCCGAGGCACAGTGGTCCATTTGTAAGGGTTATTATTTCATCTTCATATGACATCAATGAATCATGGACATTTTCGCATTCAAACTTTTGTGCTCATTGTTTTTTTCTTTTACATTTTATTTTCTTTCAAAGATAGTTATACCCTTAGACACACCCACACTCACAATGCAGGTATCCATCCATTCTGGATCCCATGGGTAACGATACTGCTATGGCCTTTCGTGACTCTGAGAATCTAATCTACCAAGCCGAAGACGAAGGTGAGGAAGATTGTGAAGTACCAGGGGAACTTACCAGACTACTACAACAAGAAGAAAGAACCATTCAGCCTCACGAGGAACCTGTGGATACGATCAACCTAGGTACCGAAGAAGATATAAAAGAGGTCAAAGTGGGTGCCAATCTAGAACCCAGTATCAAGAAGCGTCTGATTCAGTTGTTGCATGATTATGTCGAAGTCTTTGTCTGGTCATATGAAGACATGCCAGGACTTAATGAAGATATTGTGGTACATCGTCTGCCTACAAGAAAAGATTGTCCGCCAGTAAAGAAAAAGGTACGTCGAATGAGGCCTAATATGTCAGAAAAGATTAAAGCAGAGGTCATGAAGCAATTTAACGCTGGATTCTTGGTTGTCACCTCTTACCCCCAATGGGTTGCCAATGTTGTTCCCGTACCTAAAAAAGACAGCAAGGTGCGAATGTGTGTGGACTACCGAGATTTGAATAGGGCAAGCCCTAAAGATGATTTTCCACTCCCCCACATTGATATCCTAGTTGACAATATGGTACAACACAAAGTATTTTCCTTCATGGACGGATTCTCATGTTACAACCAAATCAAAATGGCACCTGAGGACATGCAGAAAACAACATTTGTCACACAATGGGGCACATTCTTCTACAAAGTGATGCCATTCGGACTGAAAAATGCTGGGGCAACCTATCAGTATGCCATGGTAGCTTTATTTCATGACATGATAAATCATGAGATAGAGGTCTACATAGACGATATGATATCCATATCACAAACAGAAGAAGAGCATCTTGACCACTTACAAAAACTGTTTGAGAGACTGAAGAAGTACAAGCTAAGGTTGAATCCAAACAAGTGCATATTCGGGGTACGGTCTGGTAAGCTCCTAGGTTTTATTGTCAGCAACAAAGGTATTGAGGTCGATCCTTCCAAAGTTAAAGCAATACAAGAGATGCCTGCCCCTCATACTGAGAAGGAAGTCAGGGGATTCTTGGGACGTTTAAACTATATTGCCAGATTCATCTCTCACCTGACAGCTACTTGTGAGCCAATCTTCAAACTATTGAAGAAAGATCAAGTAGTCAAATGGAATGATGAATGCCAAGTTTCTTTTGATAAAATCAAAGTGTACTTACAAGAGCCTCATGTGTTGATGCCACCACTCGAGGGAAGACCATTGATTATGTATTTGACTGTTTTAGAAAACTCAATGGGGTGTGTATTGGGACAGCATGACGAGTCTGGCCGAAAAGAGCACGATATTTACTACCTGAGCAAAAAATTTACCAATTGTGAAACTAGATATTCACTTCTCGAGAAAACTTGTTGTGCTCTGGCATGGGCTGCTCGCTGGCTAAGACAGTATATGCTGACTCATACTACTTTGTTGATATCTAAAATGGATCTGATAAAATACATCTTGGAGAAGCCTTCTCTTTCTTGGAGAATACCTAGATGGAAGATGATCCTGACAGAGTACGACATACAGTATACTACCCAGAAATCTATAAAGGTCAGTGTGCTAGCTGATCACTTTTCTCACCAAGCTGTAGAAGACTATCAGTCCATGAAGTTTGAATTCCCGGATGAAGACATCATGACATTAGACAACTGCGAAGAAATCAGACCATATAACGGACCTGAACAAGGATCTCGAAGGACCCTGTTCTTTGATGGAGCATCCAGCGCACTTGGTAATGGTATCGGTGTTGTACTCATATCTCCGTAAGGGTGTCATACTCCCTTTACTGCCAGACTTTGTTTCAACTGTACAAACAACATGGCGGAATACGAAGCGTGCATCTTTTGTCTCCGAGCTGCCATGGACTTGGGGATCAAATCATTAGATGTATTCAGAGACTTAGCCTTGGTCATCAGTCAGATCAAAGGGGAATGGGACACCAAACACCCAAACCTTATCCCTTACAAAGAACATGTTTTGACATTTCTACCACATTTTGAGAAGATTACCTTCGAGCATTTCCCGCGAGAAGAAAATCAGCTAGCATGCGCTTTAGCCACAATGTCATCTATGTTTAAACTTAATTGGGATAACGAGGCTCCCCAGATCATCATCGAACGAATGGATGAACCAGCACACTGTCACGAGATTAATATTGAAGAAGTAGTGGACCAGCCTTGGTTTCACGAAGTCAAGAGGTATCTCGAGGCTCAAGAATATCCAGAAGGAGCTTCAATCAATGATAAGAAGTTCTTAAGGAGATTCTCTGCTAAATTATTCCTTAGTAATGGCATCCTGTAAAAACACAATCATGACTCCGTAATGCTTCGGTGTGTAGATAAAGTTGAAGCTGAAAGGATCATGGCTGAATTACATGAAGGCACTTTTTACACCCACTCCAGCGGGCATACGATGGCAAAGCAAATCCTACGGGTAGGCTATTACTGGTCTACCATAGAAGCATATTGCTATCAACACTCTCAACCTACCATAAGTGTCAAATTTATGCTGACAAGGTGCATGTACCTCCAGTTCCTCTAAATGTCTTGACAGCTCCTTGGCCCTTCGCTATGTGGGGAATAGATATGATTGGGGAAATCAAGCCGACAGCCTCCAATGAACACCGATTCATCCTAGTGGCCATTGATTATTTTACAAAGTGGGTGGAGGCAGCTTCCTTCGCTTCCGTCACCAAGAACGTTGTTGCCTGTTTCATCAAGCAAAATCTCATTTGACGGTACGGTATCCCCGAAAGGATCATCACTGACAATGGTACAAATATCAACAACATTATGATCACCGCATTGTGTGATCAATTCAAGATTCAACATCATAATTCTTCTCCCTATCGGCCGAAGATGAATGGTTTTGTAGAAGCTGCAAATAAAAACATTAAAAAGATCATACAGAAAATGACAGTCACATACAAAGACTGGCATGAGATGTTACCATTCGCCCTCCATGGGTACCGTACCACGGCTCGCACATCAACCGGGGAAACACCCTATTCTTTGGTTTACGGCATGGAAGTTGTCTTGCCTATCAAGGTCCAGATCCCCTCTCTAAGGATTATGAAGGATGCAGGGTTGAATGAAAACGATTGGATCCAAACTCGACTTGATCAACTGAATTTGATTGATGAAAAGAGACTTACTACTGTTTTCCATGGTCAAATGTATCAAAAACGGATGATCAAGGCTTTCAATAAGAAGGTCAGACGCCAAGTGTATCAAGTTGGGGATCTAGTGATCAAACGCATCATATTACCACAAGGTGATCCCATGGGAAAATGGACTCCTACCTATGAAGGTCCATTTGTAGTCAAAAACATTTTCTCTGGTGGAGAAATGATCTTGACCACCATGGATGGTGATGACCTGCCACACCCTACAAACGCGAACATAGTCAAAAGATACTACGCATAAGAGACCCGCTAGGTTGACACACCTAGGCAAAACAAGGGCATCCCGGTGAACCAAAAAGGTTTGGGAAAAAGTTAGGGATGAAACAAAAAAAATCTGTACATCCGGCAAGTTGAAAACCCGAAAGGGCGACTTGGGCAAAAAAGGGTTTCCTGGTGGACCGAAAACCCGAAAGGGCGGTCCAGGCAAAAGTTAGGGAATTAAAGCGTATGACTATATCTCGTTGGATCACGTTATGGACAACCTTTGGCTTCCAATGACAAACTCAGAGGTTCTGATCAATTCAATCAGCTTCGGACAATGCAACAAATAGACAAAATACTCAGAGATACGAAGGCTATAGCAGAATGGAAACCCCATGGGATTTTTTGTACGCATAGCTATCTTTTCTTTGTATCAAAATTTTCATTTTTTTACAACAGCATTCTTTTACTAGAATGTTTGTCTCCTTGTACAAAAAATACTTACTCAAAGTCAATATAAAATATTCCTTTGAAAGTGAAAAAACTATTTGTCTTTTCTTTACACTTGTGTTTTGTTTACAAAAGCGTCCAATGATTCATTATTGAGCATATGCATTTGAATAAAATTATTGTTTACAAATAAAACAAAATAGAAAATACAATTACTGATAGGTTGAAAGGATAGAGAAATTCCTCTAGGCTATTCCATAAGTAACCTCCTGCAGTACGTCATTTAAATCCCAAGCGGAATAAAATTTCAAATTATTGATCCCCAGTAGAAGTCGTCAAATTTCTCAGGGCTCCCCGACAGGTTTTACAAGCAGCACATGGCCCTTACAACAGAATTTATTTCTCCAAATAGAAATTTATAAACACTTCAACTTCACAACATGAAGACTTACACTCCATATCCTCAGCAGCAGTCAGGGATTTATTTTTCCTAAATCAAACAGCAATGCAACAAATCAACTCACATACGCATACATCGCATTCATATATCATAAACATTGATAAACACGAATGCATACAACATAATCCCATTATGCATACAATTCAATGTATCATGACTTGGCATTTTAAGCTAACATTTTACCCTTTTCAAGATAAGATTAACAGTTATCATTAACAATGCTCAGAGTTTTCAGATACAATACAGATACGCTCCAGACACGGATGCCATTCTAATATTCATTCAGATTCAACCTTTTGATACAGTTCAGATACGCTCCAGATACGGATGCCATCCTGATACTCATTCGGATCTCAACTCTTGATACAGTTCAGATACGCTTCAGACATGGACGCCATTCTGATTCTCATTCGGATACAACTTTCAGATACAGTACAAATACGCTCCATACACGGATGCCATTCTAATATTCATTCGGATTCGACTTTCAGATACAGTACAGATACGCTCCAGACACGGACGTCATTTTGATACTCATTCTTCCGTCTTACAAATTATAATTCAACAATCACATTTGATGACATATTTAAGCCCATCTCCTACAACTTTCTGTCACCTATCCAAATGGCATCTGTAAGCCCATTCCTTCTATCATTACATCATTGAGTGCAAATTTATGGGCACTCTAGTGTCCAATCATCTTCCACCTTCGAGTCACGAATGGCAAAACTCGCCAGTCTAACTCTTCACGTTTAAGAAGATTGAATAGGGGCAGTTGTTGTACCCCAAAATTTTCCCTCACTTATCAAGAATTTTATCACAAGATCTCTTTGACTCAAGACTGCATTAGGGTTTGACCAGCTCAAGACACCTCCTCATGCACTGATGACCAAAATTAGGGTTTGAGTTTGCACAAGGATTTTTTGACTATCAATGCTTCATTTGACTTTCAAGGATCATTATGGACCCCAAATAATACTCATGTCAAGTTTCAGGCTCTGAATCACATTTTTGATCAGTCAATTGGACAGTTGACCTAAAAATCAGTTGTATTGAGAAAAAGTCAATTGTGGCCAATTTTCAGTCAAACTTTATAATTTTTTGATCCACATCAACATCTTAGACACATATGTATCATTTGATCAAGTTTGGACCATAATTCCCCAAGAAATTTGATCAAATCATCAAAAGGGAAAAATGGTCACAATTTGGGTTTTGACTGAGAAAGGGCAATTTTTTATTTTTGACCTAGCAAATGGTCAATTGGTTTAAGGCATGATCTCAAGAGTTAAATTTCATCATCTTGACCTAATGACATGGTTCAAAACATTGCGAATCCATTGGGTTGACAGATGAATTTTTCAGTCAATTGATCAAAAGTCAACTGTGCACTGAAAAGTCAAACTTTGACTTTTTGGTCAAATTTAAGTGCCAAGGATCATAATTTATCAAAACATGTCAAAATGTGAAACTTGTTCATCAAGAAATCAAAGATTTAAGATTTGGATTTGAAAAGTTGAAAAATTCTAACTTAGAAATTTTTCTAAGTATAGAAAATTTCTTATTTTTTCTCAACTTTAGGCCAAATTTTCACCATGATACAAAATGATTCAAAGGAAGTTCTTGTTGCACCCAAAAAAATTCCCTCTCATTTCGCAAGGGATCACCCTGGATCCCAGGTTTGCTTCTATCAAGTTTCCAAGCCTTGAACCACAAATTTTCCAAGAAAATCACTCATAAGGGAAAAATGGACATTTGCATACTGAAAAGTAAAACTTTGACTTTTGGATCAAAATCAAGCTTCAAGAATCATATTTCATCAAGACAGGTTGAAATATGAAGTTTTGTTTCATCAAAATCCAAGAGGTCAAAATTCTAAATACTTAGAATTTTTCTAAGTGTTTAAGAAAATATGACAAATTCAGAACTTCTGACTAGGTTATCGCCATAACGCTCAGCAAATTCTGGATATTATCAAGACAAAATTTGGGCTGAACTTCTGGGCAAGTTTTCACAAAAGCTCAGTCAGAGTTTGCCAAGGTAATTCAAAGAAGGTTAAGGAGCGTGCTGCAAGCTTTCTAGAAATTCTGAAAGCTCCTTCAGAACATGCTGGAGCCAGAAGATAAGAGGATCAGAAGATTGGATGCTATGCTAAAGCAGAACTTATGATCCAGAACTAAGCCTTGGTGTAGAGTTTCACGTTGTAGGATTTCTGGTTGTGATAAGTCTCATCATCATTTAATGCTCATTTAATGCTCACAACCACCTTCTGAGTCTTTATCCAAAGGATTTCCTCCATGTGTACCTCTACTGTCTTGGGATAGAAACTTAGCTACTAAGCCCATGCTTTGCTTTTTGCTTTTCCTTAATTCCTGTTGACAACGTCCATGCTTGCTTCAAGGACAAGGCAGCGCCTCAGCACATGAAGGCTATATTCAACGCTTTGGTCAGAACTTGACCAAATCCCAAAACCTTGCTTATACAACCTGCTGCAGACCTATGACCAATAGTTGGTTCAGCCTACGCCTGCATCCCATGATTGTACCAAACTAGCATACGAAAACTGTGATGAAAAAGAAAAGGAACAGGATGCCAAAACAGGTTTAAATCCCACTTGTTTTCACCCCAAAATCACAGCAAATTCATTTATAAATACTTGGCTCCATCACACATTCAAGGGGCTGGCTTTTGAAAAGAGAGATTGGCCAAAAGAGAGAAAAGGAAGTGGTGAAACCTTCATAAAATCCAGATTTCTCATACATAAAAACAAACCTTTGTTCTTCCCTTTGAACAAAAGGACATAACCATTCTTCTGTCTCTCTCTCTCTCTCTCTGACTTAGAACATCCAGAAGCAACCACTCAAAGCTCCAAGCACGCTCCAGGTAAGTCTTTCTGACTTTATTTATTTTTCCTTCTGAACATCATTAGCATGTAAATATTATAGTATTAATGTTGTACATATCATTGTATGAATAGAGAAACTATGAATCTGAACTTCTAGAATAGTGCTAGGCTCAGACTTAGGATTGAAACTTCTATGATTTGTTGTGCTGTGATCATTCTGATTTGCTGAATTGAACAAATTATTGTTGTGTGGATTAAGAGTTGAAATGTAATACAAGACTTCTGTTCTTCACTGTTTTAACACAAAGACCTTCCATGATTTTCCTCACTGTTAACACACACTGAACTTCTGATGTCCACTCACAATCTTAGCACAATACAGAACTTTTGAGTTCTCCTTACATGTCAAATACACTGAACTGCTGACGTTTGCTCATTGTTTCAGTGTAATACATAACTTCTGACTTTTGGTTCACTGGTTGAACACCACCCAGAACCTCTGTGTTTTCCCTCTAATGTTTTTTGTAGGACTTTAGAGTGTATCAATCTAGAACCTCTGTTCCATTTCCCTCTAACATTTTTGCAGGACCTCAGAGTTTACGAATCCATAACTTTTGATCCCACTGACGTTTACTGCTGAGTCACGCGCCTGGCTTCATAACTTTTGATCCTTGTTTCTTTGTTTGCAGCAACACGCTGTTTCTACCTTGCATTTATTTTTCCTTTTCATCTTTTTTTTATTATATAAAAAGACATAAAAACATTTCCCTTTTAACTTATTTCCTTAAGATAAAAACATTCTTTTAGAACAAGTCCATTTCTTTCTTATGTTATGCATTTCAATATGGTTGTAATAATAACTTAGGATTTATTTTTACTTGCAATCCCCATTCTTACATATATACCCCCATCCCCTAAATATTGTAATAGTGTAGAATTTCATTTTCCACAATTTATTGTTTTCCTTATAGTGTATAGTAATTAGGCATGTATGGAAAGATAAAACAAACAAGTAGACCACCAAAAATCAAAGACAAATGCATGCAATCAAACACACTTGCACACATGCACCTTTAGGGTAATCCCTCTTGTTGCCTTATAAAAATGGCCATTTTATGCACGTGGGATGTCTTAGCACAAACAAATCGAAAATCACAAGATCATAGTCCCTCAATGACGCTATCAAAGTTGCCTTTCAAAAATGATCTTAGTCCCTAAAGAAAAAGTGTTAAGTCATCTCACAACATTGCTATCATGGTCATACAATGACCCAACACCCGTCCCTTCACATCCAACGATGGGGTTTCTTACCAAATCAATGGTAAGATAGCCACATCTAAAGGAGAAGGAAAAGAACATTTAAGACCTTTTGAGTAGATATATTCACTCTTAGTTACTCGCTAGCTCACAACAAAAACATACTATACACCAACACTCTCACTTTGAAACATTTTCAAAAGACAACACTTTATATGCATTCTTATAGAGACGAGAACCATTACAAAGGAAACCCTTTTTCAAAATCACTTTCAAAAAACACATTTCACAAGCACCTCTTTGAACTATTTTCGAAACAAACACTTTGTATACATTCTTATAGAAACGAGAATCATTATAAAGTTGCATTTTCAAAATACTTTCAAAAACCACACACAAAGCATAATTTCAAACAAAAAGCAAGTGATTTAGAAAGTAACTAAGAGCCCATGTAAAACCATGGATGAAAAGGGTGCTAATACCTTCCCTTTTCATAATCTACCCCCCGAACTCAAGAAAACATCTCTAAAGGTCTTTCCTATGCTTTTTCACCTTTCCTTTTGGATAAAAGAAAAGTCGATGGCGACTCTTGCTAAACCGCAATATTTGCGATAAAACGCAAAACCCTCAAGTCAATTCTCCCACCGTATCACAGAACTGGCGACTCTGCTGGGGATGTTACTTAAAAGTGGGGTTACCTTAGGGCTAGATCACCTTTACTTTCTTACATTGCTTGATTTGTTTGCTTTACATTTTTGGTTCCTTGTTTGGGTATGTTTTAAAATCCTACACCCGGATTTGGGGATACCTTTTAGGTAAGTAGCAATAAATTGTGAGGGAACTATGCGGGGAATACCGACACGGTTGAAGCAGTAGCTACGTTGATGTGGCACTTTGGTTGGTACCGGTAACCCTTGAGTCAGTCAAGGAGAGTACGGGGCCGCTGCGTGGTGTCGTGAAGCATCAACTGACCTTAGAACCTTACTTGACCAACTTGGCCATTAGGAAGTAGCGAGATAACCGGCTTTGGTGCAGTCTGAAGTTGGTCGATACTCGATGCTACACTCATTGAGGTTTGACTCTTGAGTTTTGTTTGGTTGCAAGTCAATCGCTTATTGAACGAAACTGGGGGAAAGATCAGTGATATTGAGATCCCTTAGAACCCGGTTACTATTAACTAGGACAGGTTGAGCCAACTAAACTTCCAGAGGGTACTTGCCTACAAACCCCATGCAAGCCTAAACCTAAGGACTTATCTGCTTTGTGTGAATATGATTATTTGTATATACACTTGCTTACCTCGCATATTTGTACATAACATTATAACATCATACCATAGCATTTTCAATAACCATTTCAAGGATCTCGAGGGTCTTTGATGCAGGGTCATGTTGAACCAGGCGTCTATCAAGTGACAAGGGGATTTATTTTCCTCTGACCAAACGCCATCAAAGTTCAAGTACAACAATTTGAGTCAAGGGCTATGACCCACTTGATATGGTGAGCTTAATCCTCGTGGAAGAACATCCACCGATACAAAGTTCTCGAATCAAAGATGATTGATCAAAGTTCAACTTCTAACCGTTTCTTGTGTTTACCCCGCGAGATCCTTGAAAACATGCATCCACATATCATGCATCATATCATGACAGGTTTCTCCCATACAGGTCTCCTTATCTTCCTACTATTTATTTCACCAGAGATGGCTCTAGAGCAGACTATCAAGGACATCCAGACTCAAAATGCTCAACTTCAAGAGATTTTCTTGAACCTATCCAAGGGGCAAGAAGAGGTGAAAGCTCTCCTCACTAGGGGCATGACCATGGGGAGTCCTGAGGGCCACAAAGATGACCAGTTGGAACGGCTACAAACCGAGATAGCCATAATGAAGGTCTAAATTATGGGACAACTGGTGGGCCATATGGCTCTTATCCAAAATCTGGAACAAGGACAAGAAGAGCTAAGGGTCCTCATCAACAAGCTTCATCGGGATGAATGTAACCAAATGGGGAAAACATCTAGGATCGGGGATCAAATCATCATTCAGCCTCCCTTGAGATAGAAGCCGAGAGAAGACCTCCCCAATTTGCTTCCGCTTCACGAGCCTAACAACGACTTCGTCAACATCAACCAGAAAATCAGCAAAGGCAAACCAAGCCCAAAAGACGCTTCATCGAAACCAAAATGTCATTGTCTCAAGCACTGGAACACATGTTGGAGGCCAAGATGGTTATATTAAGGGACCCTCTTCAGAATCCCAGCATAGCCTTCCTAAGGTGCAATCCAAGTGCAAGATGTGCGTACCACTCCAATAGTCCTAGACATGACACCAACAGCTGTTGGGCGTTGAGAAATAAAATTCAAGATCTGATTAATGGAGGAGTGCTGGAGTTCACACAAGATGGCCAGACTTAATTCTTCTGCCGTCCCTCAAAGGCTCACCACCTAAAGTGACAAGTTCATACAAGGAGGCTTTTGTTTCATTTGAATTTTCAATTGTAATTTCTTTTGTTATTCAAATAATTATCTATTAATGTCAAAATTTGTTTCATTAATGCATTGCATATGTTTGTCTTAATTTGATCCACTCATTTTCATTACATTTAAATTATGCTTTTTACTCTCTCTATGACATTTAACTCTTGCTAAAAGTTACAAGCCTTTAGAGGGAGGATGACGAAAACAATGTCATAATCTCATATAGTATGCTTTTGAACAGACCTTGCTGAAGATGTACAGGCATTCTTTCAAATACTAAACACTAGAGTTATAAGGAAGATAATCCCTAGTCAACCCCTTCGATCCAAAGAAGTAGAAGTTTTCTGTTTTAAACACAAATTGTAACCTTTAATCAAAACCTGGGGCAGGGTAGTCTCTCAGTTAACTCAAATGCGCATTAAGCCGCAAAGTCTCATCTCGTAATACAATGAATGACATCAAAAAAAACATTCCTTTGGAATCAAAAGACAGTGATGGTTCCCTATCACATAGGCAGTCACTATCTCTCAAAAAGTAAAGCCCACTAAGTCAAAACCTACAATGAAGACTTAAAAAAACTGGGGGATCCCGCTGACTGTGATCTCAAAACAAGAACAGTCAGGAAAAAATCAGGGATAATAAATCAAAAAGAGGTCACTATAAATCCTCAGCAAAAAATGACTGTCCTCCGATAAACTTAACTTGTCTGAACCATCACCAAAGTGTCATTCCAGACTCGATTGGGTTTCAAATGTACAATTAACTGAGCTTAGGACTGAAGAACATCACGAAGAACGGGTGGGTACAAAAACACTTTGAGCCTTTATCCTTTGTTTCTTAAACCGTGAACCAAGCCACGTTACAACCCTTCAAAAGTCCTAATTGAAGCATGGGTTAGTTTGAAAGCATACTGTTACAAAAGGTATCCTGACTCCTGTAAGGCTTTACTCCAAATCCTGAGTTGAATTTTTCTTACAAACTTCTTCACTTGCTAAAAATGTATTTTTCAAAACTTCAAGACAAACATAAACTTTGCATTACTTGAATATAACTATTTTCATTTGTCTATTTGTTTGACATCAGAGAAATTCACACAATGAATATCTGATGAATGAAAGCTCTCTCAGTGAACAAAATCACTTCAAGTGGGATGAGACTTCCATTAAAAATCTCCTATCAACGGGGGGACATGACATATCACCATCCAGCACACCTGGGGCAGTCCAGTCAAGATTCCAAGAAATCTCTCAAGAATTGCAGAGTAACCAGGGGCAAGTCTCCATCTCTGTCACTTGGGGAATCGAACGTTAATCCCGACAAAGGGTTACGTACAGTCAAACATTTCCAGACAGTGCCAATAAACACTCGCTACTAGGGGCAGTGACAAATCTCCCCAAGATACTTCTCATAGGATGATTCCCCAGCAAGAGTTTAATCTCTGAAAATCTTTCCCCAGCTAGGACAACTTCAAGAATCCTCGAGGACTTCCCCAACGAAGTCGTCACCTCTCTAACAGACCAACAATAGGGTTTATTTCCCCAACAAACTACAGATTCCCCAGCTTGAGTTTGCCTCTCCGACTACTACAAATTAAAGGACCACAACTCCTCTTCCCCGGTAGACTACTCTACAATCCCCAGCAAGTTACTGTGAAACCTGGACTCGACCAGATATCAGTTCAACTTCGATTCCCCAGTAGAGAAGCGGACAACTGAGACTCCGGAACTCTTTTCCCAAGCAGGAATAAAAATTCTCCCCACGGAGTTTTCAATATCCCCCAGCGGAGTTCTCCTCAAACAACAAAACAGGAATCCCCGGTGGAAATATTCTAAGCAAAGTTTGAAGACACACATACTCTTCAACAGCAGTCCGGGATTTCACAAACTCCCTGACATTTGTCAAGGATTATTTTCCCAGACAAAAATACATTCATAAACATTTCACATTTCATACCTCTTATTTACATACATGATAAGTGCATACGACACAATCTCATTTATTTTGAGAATATCATGACATCATGCATTTCATACATCATGATATTGCATACAGCTAACATTTTACCTTTTCAGGAAAAGGTCAATCAACAGATGGCTACCATCAACCTTTTCAAGTTCCAGATTAATACC
Source organism: Vicia faba (assembly GCA_948472305.1). Taxonomy (NCBI): domain Eukaryota; kingdom Viridiplantae; phylum Streptophyta; class Magnoliopsida; order Fabales; family Fabaceae; genus Vicia; species Vicia faba. Next base: position 857,931,507 of record OX451735.1, on the reverse strand, counting down.
TGTAACAAGCCAGGAAAACTATCTATAGATGACTGATTGTAGATTAATACCTGAAACCAGACAGGACAGCTATCTACTTGACCAACTCAGGTAACCCTACACAGGTTCCTCCTTTCCAAGATGCAGTTTTACACGGACTCACCATGAAGTAACCCTACACAGGTTCCTTCTCACTTCCAGATGCAGTTTTACAGAGACTCAGCATCAGGCAACCCTACACAGGTTCCTCCTTTCCAAGATGCAGTTTTACACGGACTCATCATGAAGTAACCCAACACAGGTTCCTTCTCACTTCTAGATGCAGTTTTACACTGACTCATCATGAAGTAACCCTACACAGGTTCCTTCTCACTTCTAGATGTCGTTTTACACGGACTCATCATCAGGCAACCCTACACAGGTTTCTCCTTTCCAAGATGCAGTTTTACACGGACTCATCATGAAATAATCCTACACAGGTTCATTCTCAGGAAATTCCAGATGCAGTTTTACACGGACTCATCATGAAGTAACCCTACACAGGTTCATTCTCAGGAAATTCCAAATGCAGTTTCACACGGACTCGTCATGAAGCAACCCTACATAGGTTCCTTCTCAGAAAATTTTAGATGAAGTTTTACACGGACTCATCATCAAACAACCCAACTTTCCTGATACAGTTCAGATACGCTCCAGACACGGAAGCCATTCTGATACTCATTCAGATTCAACCTCTTGATACAGTTTAGATATGCTCCAGACACGGAAGTCATTCTGATACTCATTCAAAGACACCTCTTGACACAGTTCAGATACGCTCTAGACGCGAAAGCCATTCTGATACTCATTCAGATTCAACCTCTTGATATAGTTCAGATACACTCCAAACACGGAAGCCATTCTAATACTCATTCAAAGACACCTCCTGATACAGTTCAGATACGCTCCAGACACGGAAGTCATTATGATACTTATTCAGATTCAACCCCTTGATACAGTTCAGGTACACTCTAGACACGGAAGCCATTCTGATAATCATTCAGACTCAACTTTCGATACAATACAGATAGGCTCCAGACACGGACGCCATTCTGATGTTCAACTTATAGATTACATCTCAATAAGCATTATTGGATGGCATCTACAAGCCCATCTCAAACAAGATTCTATCACCTCTCCAAATGGCATCTTTAAGCCATTTCCTCCTATCGCCGCTGAGTGTAAATTTCTGGGCACTCTAGTGTCCAATCATCTTCCACCTTCGAGTCACGAATGGAAAATCTCGCCAATCTAACTCTTCAGGTTAAAGAAGATTGAACAGGGGCAGCTGTTGCACCCTAAAATTTGCCCTCTCATTTCACAAGGGATCACCCTGGATCCCAGGTTTGCTTCTATCAAGTTTCCAAGCCTTGAACTACAAATTTTCCAAGAAAATCACTCATAAGGGCAAAATGGTCATTTGCACACTGAAAAGTCAAACATTGACTTTTGGATCAAAATCAAGCTTCAAGAATCATATTTCATCAAGACACGTTGAAATATGAAGTTTTGTTTCATCAAAATCCAAGAGGTCAAAATTCTAAATACTTAGAATTTTTCTAAGTGTTTAAGAAAATATGACAAATTCAGAACTTCTGACTAGGTTATCGCCATAATGCTCAGCAAATTTTGGATATTCTCAAGACAAAATTTGGGCAGAACTTCTGGGCAAGTTTTCACAATAGCTCAATCATAGTTTTCCAAGGTAATTCAAAGAAGGTTAAGGAGTGTGCTGCAAGCTTTCTAGAAAGTCTGAAAGCTCCTTCAGAACATGCTGGAGCCAGAAGATAAGAGGATCAGAAGATTGGATGCTACACTAAAGCAGAACTTCTGATCCAGAAATAAGCATTGGTGTAGAGTTTCACGTTGCAGGATTTCTGGTTGTGATAAGTCTCATCATCATTTAATGCTCACAACCACCTTATGCGTCTTATCCAAAGGATTTCAACCACATGTACCTCTACTGTCTTGGGATATCAACTTAGCTATTAAGCCCATGCTTTGCTTTTTGCTTTTCCTTAATTCCTGCTGACAACCACCAAGCTTGCTTCAAGGATAAGGCAGCGCCTCAGCACATGAAGGCTATATTGTACGCTTTGGTCAGAACTTGACCAAACCCCAAAACCTTGCTTATACAACCTGCTGCAGACCTATGACCAACAGTTGGTTCAGCCTACACCTATATACCATGATTGCACCAAACTAGCATACGAAAACTATGATGAAAAAGCAAAGGAACAGGATGCCAAAATAGGTTCAAATCCCACTTGTTCCCCCCCCCCCCCCCCAAAATCACAGCAAATTCATCTATAAATATTTGGCTCAATCACACATTCAAGGGGCTGGCTTTTGAAAAGAGAGATTGGCCAAAAGAGGGAAAAGGAAGTGGTGAAACCTTCATAAAATCCAGATTTCTCATACATAAAAACAAACCTATGTTCTTCCCTTTGAACAAAAGGACATAACCATTCTTTCGTCTCTCTCTCTGACTCAGAACATCCAGAAGCAGCCACTCAAAGCTCCAAGCACGCTCCAGGTAAGTCTTTATGACTTTACTTATTTTTACTTCTGAACATCATTAGCATGTAAATATTATAGTATTAATGTTGTACATATCATTGTATGAATAGAGAAACTATGGATCAGAACTTCCAGAATAATGCTAGGCTTAGACTTAGGATTGGAACTTCTATGATTTGTTGTGCTGTGGTCATTCTGATTTGCTGAATTGAACAAATTGTTGTTGTGCTGATTAAGAGCTGAAATGTAATACAGAACTTCTGTTCTTCACTATTTTAACACACAAAACTTCCATGATTTTCCTCACTCTTAACACACACTAAACTTCTGATGTTCACTCACAATCTTAGAACAATACAAAACTTCTGAGTTCTCCTTACATGTCAAATACACTGAACTACTGATGTTTGCTCACTATTTCAGTGTAATACAGAACTTATGACTTTTGGTTCACTGGTTGAACACCACCCAGAACCTCTGTGTTTTCCCTCTAATGTGTTTTGCAGGACTTCAGAGTGTATCAATCCAGAACCTCTGTTCCCTTTCCCTCTGATGTTTTTGCAGGACCTCGGAGTGTACGAATCCAGAACTTCTTATCCCACTGACGTTTCCTGCTGAGTCACGCGTCTGGCTTTATAACTTTTGATCCTTGTTTCTTTGTTTGCAGCAACACGTTGTTTCTACCTTGAATTTATTTTTCCTTTTCATCTTTTTTTTATTATATAAAAAGACATAAAAACGTTTCCCTTTAAACTTATTTCCTTAAGATAAAAACGTTCTTTTAAAACAAGTCCATTTCTTTCTTATGTTATGCATTTCAATATGGTTGTAATAATAACTTAGGATTTATTTTTACTTGCAATCCCCATTCGTACATATGTACCCCCATCCCCTAAATATTGTAATAGTGTAGAATTTCATTTTCCGCAATTTATTGTTTTTCTTATGCTGTATAGTAATTTGGCATGTATGGCAAGATAAAACCAACGAGTAGACCACCACAAATCAAAGACAAATGCATGCAATCAAACACACTTGCACACATGCACCCTTAGGGTAATCCCTCTTGTTGCCTTATAAAAATGGCCATGTTATTCACGTGGGATGTCTTAGCACAAACAAATCGAAAAATATAAGATCATAGTCCCTCGATGACGCTATCAAAGTTTCCTTTCAAATATGATCTTAGTCCCTAAAGAAAAAGTGCTAAGTCATCTTACAACATTGCTATCATGGTCATACGATGACCCAACGCCCGTCTCTTCACATCCAACGATGGGGTTTCTTACCAAATCAATGGTAAGATAGCCACGTCTAAAGGAGAAGGAAAAGCACATTTAAGACCTTTTGAGTAGATAGATTCTCTCTTAGTTACTCGCTGGCTCACAACAAAAACATACTATACACCAACACTCTCACTTTGAAAGATTTTCAAAAGACAAAACTTTGTGTGTGTTCTTATAGAGATGAGAACCATTACAAAGGAAACCCTTTTTAAAAATCACTTTCAAAAAAACACATTTCACAAGCACCTCTTTGAACTATTTTCGAAACAAACACTTTGTATACATTCTTATAGAAACGAGAATCATTATAAAGTTGCATTTTCAAAATACTTTCAAAAACCACACACAAAGTATAATTTCTAACAAAAAGCAAGTGATCTAGAAAGTAACTAAGAGCCCATGGAAAACCATGGATGAAAAGGGTGTTAATACCTTCCCTTTTCATAATCTACCCCCCGAACTCAAGAAAACATCTCTAAAGGTCTTTCCTGTGCTTTTTCACCTTTCCTTTTGGATAAAAGAAAAGTCGGTGGCGACTCTTGCTAAACTGCAACATTTGCGATAAAATGCAAAACCCTCAAGTCAGTTCTCCCACCGTATCATAGTTCCCAACATGAAAGTTATAGATCTCCATGAAATATACAACTTTGTTTCACACAATTTCTCCTAAAGATGCTTGGATTTCAAGATATAATTTTGTGAATACATGCTCATGAACTAAAATAACTTAGTGAAATTTTTGCCATAGTTAGGCAGGTTTTTAGCCTAACTTCATGACAACTTTTCACCTAGTTCCAAGAGGAATCTTCAAAAGCATTTCAAACTTGATTATAGGTCATTTCCAGGAAGAACAAGTTTTCAAATTTGCAAATTGGTTGTACAATCTTCACTTTGCAGGCCTCAAACTTGTTTGTCACTCCACCATTAATGAATTGCACAATGTTTCATTCCCTAAATCCAAGCATTCAATGCATTGTACAAGGAAATAGCCATTTTTTGAAGAAAGGCAACATTGCCATTTTAGAAAAGCATGCTTTTTGCTTTTTTTTCATTTCTTGAGCCTTGGACTTGTTCTTTCTGCACAAACCAAGTCTCTAAACCTGAACAAAACGTGTTTAGAGCTTCAAGCCACCCTATAACCTCAGATTAATGCCTTAAGAAGTCACATCTCACACTTGCTTCAAAAACAAGAAATGTAGCAAGACATGTGATCTTGTACTTCTGAGCAAGCACAAGTCCTCTAACCTTTTGCTCTATATAAAGCCATCATTTTGCAACTAAAACCACGCATGCCCAAGCCTTGAAACACCTTAGAATCAGAAATTGCATATCAAGCTTCCAAACTTGCCATTTCTGACTTGTGAACTAAATCTTCCATTCCACTCGTGTGTTTTCAGGCATTTTTGCTTTCCCAAGCTTCCTTACCATACAAGTAAGCCATCCCACACCCTGAAAAATCATTGTAACTCCATCTTCCCCATTGTTGAAGTTCAAAAACAGAATAACACATGTGGACTTCTCAAGACCATTCCAGCCACCCTCAAGACAAGCTAAGCATTGCATTAGCTTCCTAGAGGTTCAAGGAAGCTAACCTGATCATCACAGCATCCTAAAGCAAACTCATTTTCAAAACACGATTTCCATTTTCAAGGTGAGTTTTCTATTTTTCTAACTCTTGATACAAGCATAGTTAGCTTTCCATTTGTGAATATAGAATGTAAACATCATTTCTACGAAGCTGTACATATACATAGCTTGCATTTATTTGTCTTGAGTTTAGAGAATTTTTAGTTTGAAGTTTCTGGAAAAATTAGGTTAAGAATTAGGGCCAACAAAATTCTCTCTGATCTTGGACTTATAGTTTTAGTTATGCACATGGTTAGAATCGTGAGGTAAAATGATATAATATTCATGTTATCACTTTCCATTTTTATTGAGAAATGAAAAGGTTACAGGGGGTCCGGCTGGCCAAAGGTTGAAGATGAAGTACAGGGCAAGGAAGTGTTCTATATTATGTATTTTTTCTTTCATTTAGACTAACGGATGTACAGCCACCCCAGTGGCAAGGCAGCACGCAAAATTGCCCTAGATCGTGGGTTCGAGCCATGGCGCTGCCTTTTTGCATTTTTCTCACATTTTGCTTCATTTTTTTCCTCTTACAGCCTGGGCTTCAGCATATTGGGCCCTATGTTTTTTTGCTAACTTCCTGCCTCCCATTTGCTTTCAACACCCCTGGCCCAAATATTTTATTTAGTTGTTTTATTTTTATTTTTATTTTATCAAATATATTTTCTTAATAATAAAAAATCCTAAAAAATATAAAAATGATAAATATTTTATTTTTATTTTTTTTCATAAAAAATATTTATTTTTTATTTAAGTTAAATACTATCCTTTTTTTTTAATAAACTTGTAAATTAAAATAGAATTAGGTTAAATATTTATTTTTCTTCATATTTATTAAACATATTATTTTTAATACAAAATACCAAAATACTTCATAAATACCATATATTATTTTCAAGACAAAAATACAAAAATACTTAAAGAAATTTATTTCCTTTTAATAAATTAGAATTACGGTTTAATCAAAATCTTTTCAAAAAATAATTTCCTTCCTTAATTAATTTAAGTTTAATCTTGATTTGTTTATTAGGCTTAGGTTAAAACTTTTTTACATAAAAAAGAACAAAACAAAATCTTCTTTTGCATTTACATATCTTTGCATATTTAAATTATCTTGTACATTATTTATTCCAATACTTGTATAAATTCAATTTGGTTGTAATAGATTAATTAAGTTTATATCATTGCAATCCCCATTCATCAATTGTATACCCCCCTCCCACAAAATGTTGTAATAGCGTAGTAATCTTTAAATTTCGCAATTTATCGCTTTACATAACATGTTAGTAATTAGGATTTGTATGGAAAGAAAAAATCAACCAAATAGAAAACCCTAATCCAAGACAAAATCAAACATAAAAATGACACACTTGTACACAAGCACCCCTAGGGTTACTCCACTTTGTTGCCTTGTACAAAAATGGCCATATTACGCATGTAAAGTGTCTTAGCAAAAACAAACAAATACAAGATCATAGACCCCCGATGACGCTATTCAAAGTTGCCTTACAAAAATGATCTTAGTCCCTCAAAAAATGCTAAGATACTTTGAAATATTTCTAATCATGGCCTTACGATGACCCACGCCCGTCCCGTTTACATCCAAAGATAGGGTTGCTTACCAAATCAATGGTAAGACAACAATGTCAAAGGAAAAGAAAATGAACAAGAAAGACATTTAAGTAGGTAGATTATTTTAGTTACTTGCTCCAGTTCAAAACAAATATCCTTGCTATTTCCAAAACAAACACACATATTTCCAAACATCTTACAAAATTGAAAATATTTTCAAAAAGACAAACATTTTTCTATACATTCTTACGAACGAGAATCATTACAAAGATCGCCTAGACAAAGTCCTCTTTTACAAAATACTTTCAAAACCACACCAAGCACAATTTCAAACAACAAAAGCAAGTGATCTAGCAAGTAACTAAGAGCCCATGGAAAACCATGGATAAAAAGGGTGCTAATAACTTCCCTTTTTATAATCTACCCCCCGAACCCAAGAAACAATCTCAAAGGTCTTTCCTGTGCTTTTTTACCTTTCCTTTTGGATAAAAGAAAATTCGGTGGCGATTCTTGCTAACCGCAACATTTACGGTAAAACATTAATAATTCAAGTCAGTTCTCTCACTGTATCACAGAATTGGCGACTCTGCTAGGTATTTTTTTAAAAGTGGGGTTACCTTAGGGTTTAGATCACATTTACTTGCTTATATTGTTTGGGTTGTATGCTTTACATTATGGTTCTATGTTTGGGTTTGAATCCTCTACCCGGATTTGGCATACATTATAGGTAAGTAACAATACATTATGGAAACTGTACAGGGTATACCCACATGGTCTAAGAAATAGCTACGTTAGTGCGACATATTTGTGGGTACCGGTAGCCCTTGAGTTAATCAAAGAGAATACGGGGCCGCTGAGTGATGTCATGAAGCACTAATGAACTTTTAGAACATTTACTTAACCAACTTGGCCTTTAGGATGTAGTGAGATGACCGGCTTTGGTACAGTCCGAAGTTGGTAGATACTCAATACTACACTCATTGAGGTTTGGTTTCTTGGGATATTTTGGTCGCCATTAAAGAGGCTTGAGCTGAAACAATGACCAAGGAAACAATATGGTGATATTGAGCTCCTTAGAACCCGATTACTATTACTAGGACAGGTTTAAGCCAACTAAACTTCAAGAGGGTACTTACCTATAAAACTCCATGCGAGCCTAAACTAAGGACTCATTTTCTTTGCTTGTATATGCATACTTGTACATAACATCATGGACATCATGAACATCATATACATCCACTAACCATTTAAAGGATTTTGGGGATTCATCTTTGTTCTTGTTTTGTAGGATATGGATTCACTTCGCAGGAAAACTATTCAGGTCAACCTTGTGAGAATTCCTCCACAACTAAAGGAGCTAGTTTCAAGAATTCCTGAAAACTCTCCATTCACCGAGAGATATGGACGTCTAATCAACTTGGTCAACTCCAACACAAATGAGGATATGATGAAGGTGCTCTTTCAGTTCTTTGATCCTTTGCACCATTGCTTCATATTTCCCGACTATCAACTTGTGCCTACTTTGGAAGAATTCTCCCAACTCTTGAGGATTCCCATTCTCAATCAACTACCTTTCAACGGTATGGAAAGAGATCCAAAGCCAGAAGAGATTGCTCAAGCTCTACACTTGCACTCATCTAATGTCACAACTCATTGGGAAACAATGAGTGGTGTCAAAGGCTTCCTAGCAAAGTTTCTGTTTGAGAAAGCCCAAAGCTGTTGGAATTCCTTAGACTTGCAAGCCTTTGAGGATATTGTGGCTCTCCTCATATATGGGATGGTTTTGTTTCCAAATCCTGAACAACTCATAGATGTGAACACTGTCAAAATCTTCATGTCACGCAACCCGGTGCCTACATTGCTAGGAGATATCCTACACTCTTTTCACACTCGCACCATGAGGAAAAGAGGTGTCCTTATGTGTTGCACCCCTCTCCTAGCAAGATGGTTTATTTATCATCTTCCCCAACCAGTCTTAAAGAATGAGCAAGGTTCAAGATGGTCACAAAGGTTGATGACACTCAAACATTCAGACATTCATTGGTGCTCCCGATCCAAAGAGGATGTTATCATCGTTGACCGTTATGGAGAATTTCCTAATGTCCCTTTACTTGGCATTAGGGGAGGAATCACCTACAACCCATGTTTAGCCTTAAGACAGTTTGGTTACGCCCGAAGGGATGGCCCGCCCGAGATGTTGATTCAAGGTTTGGTATTCGACTACGAAAACGATGATCAAGGTCTTCTCCAGAGATTTATCCGAGATTGGAGGATGCTAAACAAGGTGGATAGCAAGACTTTGGGACACAAGAATTCCATCCCTATTGAGCCTTACCTCAAATGGGTACTAACTCGTGCTCAGAATCTTATAATGCCTTACCCCTTCGTTCTCCCGGTAATCATTGAGCCTGTTAAGGAAGGGGATGTTCCATACACTATCCTACATCCTAACATGCCCACATCTCTTGAAGACCTACAAAGGGATTGGATACAACTCAAAGGAGAGCGACATACTTTCGAAGCCCAATTCTCCGCAAGGGAGAAGAAGGTTTTCGAACTCACTAGGCTACTTCATGAGGAGCGGACTCTAAATGCCTACATTGCACCAAAGAGGATGCGCACTACCTTTTTATCTTAGAGTTTTGTATTATTTTGTCCAAGGGGCATTGATGTACTCAAACTTTTTCTTATTAATATAACATGTGTTTCTTCTTGTATAAAACAAACTTGAATCTTTGAAATCCTTGAAAATAATACATATGCATATATCATTCATCATAACATAAATAGGTCTTTTGCAATAAGTCTCCTCATCTCTCTACTGTTTATTTCAGTAAGATGGATATCGAGCAAACAGTGAAAGATCTCCAAGCTCAGAACATGCAGTTTCAACAGTTGCTCATGACCCTATCCAAGGGACAAGAAGAATTGAAGACTCTGCTAGCTGAAGAGAGGAAAAAGAAAACAAAGAAGGTAATTGCAGTCTTAAACATGGGGAGAAGGTTTCAGGGGCAGACTAGAAGGACTTTGAATTTTGCAACAACATCCGGTGAAGGAGAAGGGAAAGGAAAGGAAACAGATGTCCTGTCAGAATCAGAAGAAGAGGAGGAAGAAGAGGAAGACTACTCTGAAGAACAGTATCCTCCAGCTGATGACAAGTACAGACATCTCTAAGAGCGTTTGAGCGCGATGGAAATACAAAAGGTGTCGGGCTTAGACTTTGAGGAATTGGGACTAGTTTCGGGGATTGTGATTCCTCCGAAATTCAAAGTGCCTATGTTTGCAAAATATGATGGAGTGTCATGCCCTAAAGTGCATCTCCCGTCATACGTAAGAAAAATCCAACCCCATACCTCTGATAAAGACTTATGGGTGCACTTTTTCCAAGACAGCCTGTCTGGAACACAACTCGACTGGTTTTACCAACTAGAAAGAGCCAACATCCATAATTGAGAAGATCTTGCCCCAGCTTTCTACAAGTAATATCAATACAATGCTGATTTGGCGCCTAATCATACTCAACTCTAGAGTATGGCCATGGATTCCAATGAAGGTTTAAAAGATTACGCACAAAAATGGAGAGACTTGGCTGGAAGAGTTCAACCCCCTCTATCTGAAAGGGAATTGGTGGACATGTTCTTAGGCACTTTATCTGGCCCTTTCTTCAACCATTTAATCGGAAGTTCATCTGCAGGCTTTACTGAACTAATATTAACCGGAGAGAGGGTGGAAGCTAGCATAAAAAGTGGAAAGATTCAGAAGGATTCATCTTCTTCTACAGCTGTAAGGAAACCTTTCATCGGGAAGAAAGAGGTAGTTGTTGTATATTCGCAAAGGAACCAAGATAGGGCTGAACGTCGACCAATGGTGTGGGCTATTATAATTCCCAAGCTTACATCTGATCAACAAAGAAGTAATCAACCAAGGGTGGAAAGGCCAGTCAGGCAATTCACCAGAATCAACATGACTCTGTCTCAAGTATTACCACATATTCTGAGATCCAACTTGGAAACCTTGAAAGAAGCTCCGAAAAACCCCAATACAACATCCCCTCATTATCACCCCAATTCTCGTTGGCATATCACTCTGAAAGTCCTGGTCACGATACTAATAACTGTTGGGCCTTGAAAAAAATACAAGACCTCATTGAAGCAAAATAAATTGAGTTTGATGCGCCCGAGAAGCCAAATGTCATTTCTACTCCTATGCCCAGACATGGTCACAATACCAATGCTATTGAAGAAGATTTGTTTGTTACCACAGTTGATGAACTCATGACTCCACTTCCAACCATTAAGATAAATTTGTTGAAAGCCGGTGTGTTCTCGGGCTGTAATGAAGTTTGCCATCTCTGCTTGTCCTCACCAACTAATTTCCCTTTGTTGAAAGCAGGCATTCAGCGCCTGATATATACCAAAGAGATTTTGTTTGAAAGTACTCCTGTTTCACCTATTCCCGTTGAAGATGTTTCAATCATTACCATTTCCGCTAATTCTTCCAGGGTCTCCACGAAAAGACCCGTTAGAATCACATCAATTTCAAAAGCAGCTCCTCTAATAATCACAATGCCTGTGCCAGTACCATATGAATCAGACAAAAAGGTGTCGTGGAATTACGGAGGGGACATTTACTACCATGGCACCAAACAAGACTGACCGGCCACCAAAGAGATAAATTCTGAAGAAGAAGATGCTGACATCAGCAACATTGCCGGAACTAGCAAAATTACCCGAAGAAGTAGGATCTTTTCTCCAGAAATTGCTCCCCCAAAAGCAGTTTCTGGACCCGTGATCATCCATGTGGCTGCTCCAAAGGTTGCTCCTACACTCGTAACCATCTCTGCCAATAATCCTATTGACGAAGCCGTCACAACTCCTGTTATCATTCCTACCAACACTCCTGCTTCTGAAACTCGAGGAAAGAGTATTCAAGTGGAGCCTGTCCGGACGAAGGCTCAATCACTGACTATCCATGAGACCTCCAAGAAAGAAATGGAGGAGATCCTAAAAATTATAAAGAGGAACGACTACGATGTAGTTGAACAATTGGGGAAAACTCCCTCCAAAATCTCTATGCTGGCATTACTACTATGTTCCGAGGCACATGTGAAAGCCTTGGTGAAATTCCTAAAAACATCCCATGTGCCTCAAGAGATGTCTGCTGATCAATTTCAAGACTGCGTAGCCAGCCTAACTGCGCACAATGGCCTAGGTTTCTCGGATGTTGATCTAACACCGAAGGGAAGAAAGCACAATGAGGCATTACATGTCTCAGTGGAATGCAGGGGCACAACTCTGGCCCATGTTTTGGTGGACACATGCTCATCCTTGAATGTATTACCAAAAAAAGCTCTTGACAAACTTGACTGCGAGGAACTGATGTTAAATCCAAGCAACATAGTAGTAAGGGAATTTGATGGCTCGAAGAGGATGGTGCACGGGGAAGTGGATATCCCCATAAAGGTTGGGACTCAAACTTTCAATTCAACCTTTTATGTAATGGATATCTGCCCTTCTTACTCCTGCTTTCTAGGCCGGCCATGGATCTATAATGCTGGCGCTGTTACCTCTACACTGCACCAAATGCTGAAGTACCTGGTTCAAGGGAAGATTATCATCGTACATGGAGAGGAAGAATACATGATCAGCCATCTCAATTCCTTCAGATATGTGGAATTGGACGGTGAATTCATTGAAACTCCATTTCAACACTTCGAAGAGGTCCCGCAATAAGTGGCAGTGACCAAGATTGTTCCTAAGATTATAAGACCTCCACTCTGGATGTCATCACTGAAGGACGCCAAAGCCGTGGTAGAGGAAGCTGGATGCACCATCTGGGGGAAACTTCTGGATATCCCGTATAAGTATAACAAGTTTGGCTTAGGTTTCACTTAAGTGCTTAAAAGGTTGTACGTCGTGCCTGTGCTGGAGGGCCACGCTTGAAGATTGGAAATTGTGAGGTCAACGCAATAGAAGATGGTGAAGATAATTGCAACCTCGAGGATTGGATCTTTCCGACTGTAAATGGAGGGCTCAGCAATTGGGAGGCCATGGATTTCATCCCAATTACTTTCATCCCTCAGTAATTTATCTTTACATTTTGATGGATCTGTAATATTCAAAAACAATTCGCACTCTTAAAACCTTGTGTCTTACTCGAGGCACAATGGTCCATTTGTAAGGGTTATTATTTCATCTTCATATGACATCAATGAATCATGGACATTTTCGCATTCAAACTTTTGTGCTCATTGTTTTTTTCTTTTACATTTTATTTTCTTTCAAAGATAGTTATACCCTTACACACACCCACACTCACAATGCAGGTATCCATCCATTCTGGATCCCATGGGTAACGATACTGCTATGGCCTTTCATGACTCTGAGAATATAATCTACCAAGCCAAAGACGTAGGTGAGAAAGATTGTGAAGTACCAGTGGAACTTGCCAGACTACTACAACAAGAAGAAAGAACCATTCAGCCTCACGAGGAACCCGTGGATACGATCAACCTAGGTAACGAATATGATAAAAAAGAGGTCAAAGTGGGTGCCAATCTAGAACCCAGTATCAAGAAGCGTCTGATTCAGCTGATGCATGATTATGTCGAAGTCTTTGCCTGGTCATATGAAGACATGCCAGGACTTGATGAAGATATTTTGGTACATCGTCTGCCTACAAGAAAAGATTGTTCGCCAGTAAAGCAAAAGGTACGTCGAATGAGGCCTGATATGTCAGAAAAGATTAAAGCAAAGGTCATGAAGCAATTTAACGCTGGATTCTTGGCTGTCACCTATTACCCCCATGGGTTTCCAATGTTATTCCCGTACCTAAAAAAGACGGCAAAGTTCGAATGTGTGTGGACTATCGAGATTTGAATAGGGCAAGCCCTGAAGATGATTTTCCACTCCCCCACATTGAAATCCTAGTTGACAATACGGCACAACACAAAGTGTTATCCTTCATGGACGGATTCTTAGGTTACAACCAAATTAAAATGGCACCTGAGGACATGGATAAAACAACATTTGTCACATAATGGGGCATATTCTGTTACAAAGTGATTCCACTCGGACTAAAAAATGCTGGGGCAACCTATCAGCGCGCCATGGTAGCTTTATTTCATGACATGATACATCATGAGATAGAGGTCTACATAGACGATATGATAGCCAGATCGCAAATAGAAGAAGAGCATTTTGACCACTTACAAAAACTGTTTGAGAGACTGAAGAAGTACAAGCTAAAGATTAATCCAAACAAGTGCACATTCGGGGTACGGTCTGGTAAGCTCTTAGGTTTTATTGTCAGCAACAAAGTCATTGGGGTCGATCCTGCCAAAGTTAAAGCAATACAAGAGATGTCTGCCCCTCGTACTGAGAAGGAAGTCAAGGGATTCTTGGGACGTTTGAACTATATTGCCAGATTCATCTCTCACCTGACAGCTACTTTTGAGCCAATCTTCAAACTATTAAAGAAAGATCAAGTAGTCAAATGCAATGATGAATGCCAAGTTTCTTTTGATAAAATCAAAGAGTACTTACAAGAGCGTCATGTTTTGATGCCACCAGTCGAGGGAAGACCGTTGATTATGTATCTGACTGTTTTAGAAAACTCAATGGGGTGTGTATTGGGGCAGCATGACGAGTCTGGCCGAAAAGAGCATGTTATTTACTACCTAAGCAAAAAGTTTATCAACTGTGAAATCAGATATTCACTGCTCGAGAAAACTTGTTGTGCTCTGGAATGGGCTGCTCGCCGGCTAAGACAGTATATGCTGACTCATACTACTTTTTTGATATCTAAAATGGATCCAATCAAATACATCTTCGAGAAGCCTGCTCTTTCTCGGAGAATAGCTAAATGGCAGATGATCCTGATAGAGTACGACATATAGTATACTATCCAGAAAGCTATAAAGGGCAGTGTGCTAGATGATCACCTTGTTCACCAAGATGTAGAAGACTATCAGTCCATGAAGTTTGAATTCCCGGATGAAGACATCATGACATTAGACAACTACAAAGAAATCAGACCATATGACGGACCTGAACAAGGATCCCGATGGACCCTGTTCTTTGATGGAGCATCCAATGCACTTGGTAATGGTATCGGTGTTGTACTCATATCTCCGGAAGGGTGTCATACTCCCTTTACTTCCAGACTTTGTTTCAACTGTACAAACAACATGGCGGAATACGAAGCGTGCATCTTTGGTCTCAGAGTTGCCATAGACTTGGGGATCAAATCATTGGATGTATTTGGAGACTTAGCCTTGGTCATCAGTCAGATCAAAGGGGAATGGGACACCAAACACCCAAACCTTATCCCTTACAAAGAACATGTTTTTACATTGCTACCACATTTTAAGAAGATTACCTTCGAGCATTTCCCGCGAGAAGAAAATCAGCTAGCAGGCGCTCTAGCCATAATGTCATCTATGTTTAAACTTAATTGGGATAACGAGGCTCCCCAGATCATCATTGAACGAATGGATGAACCAGCACACTGTCACGAGATTAATATTGAAGAAGTAGTGGACCAGCCTTGGTTTCATGAAGTCAAGAGGTATCTCGAGGCTCAAGAATATCCAGAAGGAGCTTCAATCAATGATAAGAAGTTCTTAAGGAGATTCTCTGCTAAATTCTTCCTTAGTAATGGCATCCTGTAAAAACACAATCATGACTCCGTAATGCTTCAGTGCGTAGATAAAGTTAAAGCGGAAAGGATCATGGCTGAATTACATGAAGGCACTTTTGGCACCCACTCCAGCGGGCATACGATGGAAAAGAAAATCCTACAGGCAGGCTATTACTGGTCTACCATAGAAGCATATTGCTATCAACACTCTCGAACCTGCCATAAGTGTCAAATTTATGCTGACAAGGTGCATGTACCTCTGGTTCCTCTAAATGTCTTGATAGCGCCTTGGCCCTTCGCTATGTGGGGAATAGATATGATTGGGGAAATCAAGCCGACAGCCTCCAATGGACACTGATTCCTCCTAGTGGCCATTGATTATTTTACAAAGTGGGTGGAAGAAGCTTCCTTCGCTTCCGTCACCAAGAATGTTGTTTCCTGTTTCATCAAGAAAAATCTCATTTTCCGGTACAGTATCCTTGAAAGGATCATCACTGACAATGGTACAAATCTCAACAATATTATGATCACCGCATTGTGTGATCAATTCAAGATTCAACATCACAATTCTTCTCCATATCGGCCGAAGATGAATGGTGTTGTAGAAGCTGCAAATAAAAACAGTAAAAAGATCATACAGAAAATGACAGTCACATACAAAGACTGGCATGAGATGTTACCATTCACCCTCCACGGGTACCGTACCACGGCTCGCACATCAACCGGGGCAACACCCTATTCTTTGGTTTACGGCATGGAAGTTGTCTTGCCTATCGAGGTCCAGATCCCCTCTCTAAGGATTATGAAGGATGCAGGGTTGAACGAAAACGATTGGATCCAGACTCGACTTGATTAACTGAATTTGATTGATGAAAAGAGACTTACTGCTGTTTTCCATTGTCAAATGTATCAAAAACGGATGATCAAGGCTTTCAACAAGAAGGTCAGACGCCAAGTGTATCAAGTTGGTGATCTAGTGATCAAACGCATCATCTTACCACAAGGTGATCCCAGGGGGAAATGGACTCCTACCTATGAAGGACCATTTGTAATCAAAAACATTTTCTCTGGTGGAGCAATGATCTTGACCACCATGGATGGTGATGACCTGCCGCACCCTGCAAACGCGGACATAGTCAAAAGATACTACGCATAAGAGACCTTCTAGGTTGACACACCTAGGAAAAACAAGGGCATCCCGGTGAATCAAAAAGGTTTGGGGGAAATTTAGGGATAAAAAAAAAATTGTACACCCGGCAAGTTGAAAACCCGAAAGGGCGACTTGGGTAAAAAAGGGTTTCCCGGTGGACCGAAAACCCGAAAGGGTGGTCCAGGAAAAAGTTAGGGAATTAAAGCATATGACTATATCACGTTGGATCACTTTATGGACAACCTTTGGCTTCCAATGAAAAACTCAGAGGTTATGATCAATTCAATCAACTTCGGACAAGGCAACAAATAGACAAAATACTTAGAGATACGAAGGCTATAGCAGAATGGAAACCCCATGGTATTTTTTGTACACATAGCTATCTTTTCTTTGTATCAAAATTTTCATTTTTTTACAACAGCACTCTCTTACTAGAATGTTTGTCTCCTTGTACAAAAAATACTTACTCAAAGTCTATATAAAATATTCCTTTGAAAGTGCAAAAACTATTTGTCTTTTCTTTACACTTGTGTTTTGTTTACAAAAGCGTCCAACGATTCATTGTTGAGCATATGCATTTGAACATAATTATTGTTTACAAATAAAACAAAATAGAAAAGACAATTACTGATAGGTTGAAAGGATAGAAAAACTCCTCTAGGCTATTCCATAAGTAACCTCATGCAATACATCGTTTAAATCCCCAGTGGAACAAAATTTCAAATTATTGATCCCCAGTAGAAGTCTTCAAATTTCTCAGGACTCCCCAACAGGTTTTACAAGCAGCACATGGCCCTTACAATAGAATTTATTTCTCCAAATAGAAATTTATAAACACTTTAACTTCACAACATGAAGACTTACACTCTATATCCTCAGCAGTAGTCAGGGATTTATTTCCCTTAATCAAACAAAAATGCAAAAAATCAACTCACATACGCATACATCGCATTCATATATCATAAACATTGATAAACATGAATGCATACAACATAATCCCATTATGCATACATTTCAATGTATCATGACTTGGCATTTTAAGCTAACATTTTACCCTTTTCAGGATAAGATTAATAGTTATCATTAAAAATGCTCAGAGTTTTCAGATACAATACAGATACGCTCCAGACACATATGCCATTCTGACATTCATTCAGATTCAACCTTTTGATACAGTTCAGATGCGCTCCAGATACGGATGCCATCCTGATACTTATTCGGATCTCAACTCTTGATACAGTTCAGATACGCTCCAGACACGGATGTCATTCTGATGCTCATTTGGATACAACTCTCAGATACTGTACATATACGCTCCAGACACGGATTCCATTCTTATATTCATCCGGATTCGACTTTCAGATATAGTACAGATACGCTCCAGACACTGACGCCATTCTGATACTCATTCTTCCATCTTACAAATTACAATTCAACAATCACCTTTGATGGCATCTTTAAGCCCATCTCCTACAACTTTCTGTCACCTCTCCAAATGGAATTTGTAAGCCCATTCCTTTTATCATTACATCATCGAGTACAAATTTATGGGCACTCTAGTATCCAATCATCTTCCACCTTGGAGTCACGAATGGAAAAACTCGCCAGTCTAACTCTTCAGGTTTAAGAATATTGAACAGGGGAAGTTGTTGTACCCCAAAATTTTCCCTCTCACTTATCAAGAATTTTCTCACAAGATCTCTTTGACTCAAGAGTGCATTAGGGTTTGACCAGCTCAAGACACCTCCTCATGCACTGATGACCAAAATTAGGGTTTGAGTTTGCACAAAGATTTTTGGACTATCAATGCTTAATTTGACTTTCAAGGATCATTGTGGACCCCCAAGATTTATCATGTCAAGTTTCAGGCTCTGAATCACATTTTTTATCAGTCAATTGGACAATTGACCTAAAAATCAGTTGTATTGGGAAAAAGTCAACTGTGGCCAATTTTCAGTCAAACTTCATAATTTTTTGATCCACATCAACATCTTAGACTCATATGTATCATTTGATCAAGTTTGGACCACAATTCCCCAAGAAATTTGATCAAATCATCAAATGGGCAAAATGGTCAAAATTAGGGTTTTGACTGAGAAAAGGCAATTTTTGATTTTTGACCTAGCAAATGGTAAATTGGTTTATGGCATGATCTCAAGAGTTCAATTGCATTATCTTGACCTAATGACATGGTTCAAAAACATTGCAAATCCATTGGATTGACAGATGAATTTTTCAGTCAACTGATCAAAAGTCAATTGTGCACTAAAAAGTCAAACTTTGACTTTTGGTCAAATTCAAGTGCCAAGGATCATAATTTATCAAAACATGTCAAAATGTGAAACTTTTTCATCAAGAAATCAAAGATTTAAGATTTGGATTTGAAAAGTTGAAAAATTCTAACTTAGAAAATTTTCTAAGTATAGAAAATTTCATATTTTTTCTCAGCTTTAGGCCAAATTTTCACCATGATACAAAATGATTCAAAGGAAGTTCCCAACATGAAAGTTGTAGATCTCCATGAAATATACAACTTTGCTTCACACATTTTCTCCTAAATATTCTTGGATTTCAATATATAATTTTGTGAATACATACTCATGAACTAAAATAACTTAGTGAAATTCTGCCCTAGTTAGGCAGGTCTTTGACCTAACTTCATGACAACTTTTCACCTAGTTACAAGAGGAATCTTCAAAATCATTTCAAAGATGGGTTGTAGATCACATTAAAAGATTTCCAAAATGTCAAAGAACTCCTTTATATCATTCTTGAGTAGGGAGAATCGAAGAGATGAAGTTAGGATTTTCAAACTTGAATATAGGTCATTTCCATGAAGAACAAGTTTTCAAATTTGCAAATTGGCTGTACAATCTTCACTTTTTAGGACTCAAACTCGTTTTTCACTCCACCTTTAATGAATTGCACAAGGTTTCATGCCCTAAAGCCAAGCATTCAATGCATTGTACAAGGAAATAGCCATATTTGGAAGAAAGGCAACATTGCCATTTTAGAAAAGCATGCTTTTTTCTTATATTTTTTTTTCATTTCTTGAGCCTTGGACTTGTTCTTTCTGCACAAACCAAGTCTCTAAACCTAGAAAAAAAATGTTCTAGAGCTTCAAGCCACCCTATAAGCTCAGATTGATGCCTTAAGAAGTCACTTCTCACACTTGCTTCAAAAACAAGAAATGTAGCAAGACATGTGATCTTGTACTTCTGAGCAAGCACAAGTCCTCTAACCTTTTGCTCTATATAAAGCCATCATTTTGCAACTAAAACCATGCATGCCCAAGCCTTGAAACACCTTAGAATCAGAAATTGCATAACAAGCTTCCAAACTTGCCATTTCTGATTTGTGAACTGAATCTTCCATTACACTCGTGCGTTTTCAGGCATTTTGCTTTCCTAAGCTTCCTTACCATACAAGTAAATCATCCCACACCCTGAAACATCACTGTAACTCCATCTTCCCCATTGTTGAAGTTCAAAAACAGAGTAACATAGGTGGACTTCTCCAGACCATTCCAGACACCCTCAAGACAAGCTAAGCATTGCATTAGCTTCCTAGAGGTTCAAGGAAGCTAACCTGATCATCACAGCATCCTAAAGCAAGCTCATTTTCAAAACACGATTTCCATTTTCAAGGTGAGTTTTCTGTTTTTCTAACTCTTGATATAGGCATAATTAGCTTTCCATTTGTGAATATAGAATGTAAACATCATTGCTACGAAGTTGTACATATCCATAGCTTGCATTTATTTAGCTTGAGTTTAGAGAATTTTTAGTTTGAAGTTTCTGGAAAAATTAGGTTAAGAATTAGGGCCAACAAAATTCTCTCGGATCTTGGACTTATAGTTTTAGTTATGCACATGGTTAGAATCGTGAGGTAAAATGATATAATATTCATGTTATCACTTTCCATTTTTATTGAGAAATGAAAAAGTTACAGGGGGTCCGGCTGGCCAAAGGTTGAAGATGAAGTACAGGGCAAGGAAGTGTTATATGTTATGTATTGTTGCTTTCATTTAGACTAACGGATGTACAGTCACCCCAGTGGCAAGGCAACGCGCAAAATTGCCCTAGGTCGTTGGTTCGAGCCTTGGCGCTGCCTTTTTGCATTTTTCTCACATTTTGCTTCATTTTTGTCCTCTTGCAGCCTGGGCTTCAGCATATTGGGCCCTATTCTTTTTTCTAACTTCCTGCCTCCCATTTGCTTTCAACACCCCTGGCCCAAATATTTTATTTACTTGTTTTATTTTTATTTTTATTTTATCAAATATATTTTCTTAATAATAAAAAATCCTAAAAAATATAAAAATGATAAATATAATATTTTTTTTTTATTTTCTCATAAAAAATATTTATTTTTTATTTAAGTTATATACTATCCTTGTTTTAATCAACTTGTAAATTAAAATAGAATTAGGTTAAATATTTATTTTTCTTCATTTTTCTTCATATTTATTAAACATATTATTTTTAATACAAAAGACCAAAATACTTCATAAATACCATATATTATTTTCAAGACAAAAATACAAAAATACTTAAAGAAATTTATTTCCTTTTAATAAATTAGAATTAAGGTTTAATAAAAATCTTTTCTAAAAATAATTTCCTTCCTTAATTAATTTAAGTTTAATATTGATTTGTTTATTAGGCTTAGGTTAAAACTTTTTTACATAAAAAAGAACAAAACAAAATCTTCTTTTGCATTTACATATCTTTGTATATTTAAATTATCTTGTACATTATTTTTTCCAATACTTGTATAAATTCAATTTGGTTGTAATAGATTAATTAGGTTTATATCATTGCAATCCCCATTCATCAATTATATACCCCCCCCCCCTCCTACAAAATGTTGTAATAGCGTAGTAATCTTTAAATTTCGCAATTTATCGCTTTACATAAAATGTTAGTAATTAGGGTTTGTATGGCAAGATAAAATCAACCAAATAGAAAACCCTAATCTAAGACAAAATCAAACATGAAAATGACACACTTGCACACAAGCACCCCTAGGGTTACCCCACTTGGTTGCCTTGTACAAAAATGGCCATATTACGCATGTAAAGTGTTAGAACATAGTTTGATTCTACAACCCTTGAGTAAAGTTTTGATGATAACAAAATAAAAAGGATAAAATTATTTCTAAGGTATATACAAAGAACAATTATGCTCCTGAAAATTATGCTATGTATATGCAGAAGCTCTGATGGAATCAGCATCAGAATAGAAGCAGCATCAAAAGATCAGCAATCTATGTTACACGCTGAAACATTGGAGTCTGATGACCAGAATATGCGCCTAATTAAATACACTCTGACTCTGATCAAAGACATCTTTTCCAAGTCATCTACGCTCTGAAGCGTTATCAACAGATACAGCAAAGAAGATTCTGAAGCGTTACTAGGCATTCAAGACTAAATTAAATGCTAACGGCTTTCTTCAGAAAAAGATCTTCTACAAAAGGAAAGTGCATTATTATCATTAAACTTGCTTTATGGACAACGTATCCTTGCTTGCCTATATAAACAGGACTACTTGTGAAAATAAGCATGTACGTACGCACTCAATTTGCTAAGCTATTTCAAACCACGCTCTTTCAAAGCTTTAGCAAAGTCATTTTATTCCAATCTTAGTTGTGTAATTATCACAGTTGTGATATATAGTTTTGTAAGAAAACAACATACACGCTAGTTCAATTCATTTGTAAAAGATTTCCTTGAGATAAACCGGTATGTGGTTGTACTCAAGAAGACTTTAACAGTTGTTAAAGTAGCTATTGTAATCCTTTGAAAATAGTGGATTAAGACCTCGTTAGAGAGAGGCGAAATCACCTTGACGGGTGGACTGGAGTAGTTTGAGATCAAATGAACCAGGATAAAAATATTGTGTTGTCAAGCCATTTGTTTTAAGTTTTACAATTTAACCCCCCCCCCCCCTTCTTGTGTTTTTCACATCTTCAATTGGCATCAGAGCTCCTGGTTCTGAGCTTTAACACTTAACCGTGTCAGTACAAGATCCAGTGTCAGAAAAACACAATGGCAGGGCCAAGTCAAAACATCAGCAATGACAACAATGAAGAAAGGGACAGATTCAGTGGCAAACCTCCAGTCTTTGATGGAGAAAACTTTGACTACTGGAAAGACAGAATTGAGAGTTTCTTTCTGGCCCATGATGTTGATCTGTGGGACATGGTAACTGATGGATACACGCACCCAGTGGATGGACGTGGTCAGAAGATTGACAGGAAAATGATGTCTGATCAGCAAAAGCGTGAGTTCAGAAATCATCACAAGGCCGGAACAATTCATCTCAGCGCTATCTCATATTCAGAGTATGAGAAAATATCAAATAGAGAAACTGCTAAGAATATGTTTGATTCTCTGAGAATGATGCATGAAGGCAACATTAAAGTCAAAGAAACAAAAGCCCTTGCGCTCATTCAGAAGTATGAGGCATTCAAGATGGAAGACAGTGAATCCATAGAAGCTATGTTTTCAAGATTTCAAATTCTTGTTGCTGGTCTAAAAGTTCTTGACAAAGGATATTCCACTGCTGATCATGTCAAGAAGATCATCAGAAGCTTTCCAAAACAATGGAGGCCAATGGTCACAGCGCTTAGACTAGCCAAGGATCTCAACAAAATCTCTCTGGAGGAACTTATCAGCTCCCTCAGAAGTCACGAGATAGAGCTAGAAGCAGATGAACCTCAAAAGCAAGGTAAGCCATTAGCTTTAAAATCTAACAGGAAATCTGACTCCAAAGTTTTGCAGGTTGTGGAAGAAACCTCTGATGGATCCTCATCAGAAAAAGATGAATTGTCTTTTCTCTCCAGAAGGGTGAACCAACTGTGGAAGCAGAGGCAAAGGAAGTTCAGGAATCCCAGAAGATCAGAAAATCAGAATGAATCTTCCTACAGATACAGAAGGTCAGAATCCTCCTCTGGAAATAAAAGATATGAAGGCTCCTCAGGATACAAAAAGCCAAACTATAAAGACATCATCTGCTATGAGTGTAACGAGAAAGGGAACTACAACAGTGATTGCCCAAAGCTTCAGAAGGAGAAGCCCAAAAAGAAGTTTGGCAA
Organism: Vicia faba; assembly: GCA_948472305.1. Classification (NCBI taxonomy): domain Eukaryota; kingdom Viridiplantae; phylum Streptophyta; class Magnoliopsida; order Fabales; family Fabaceae; genus Vicia; species Vicia faba. The sequence continues at coordinate 857,907,597 of OX451735.1, read as the reverse complement.
AGAAAAGAAGAAGAGTCTCATGGCTACATGGGATGATTCGGATACATCTGAAGCTGACTCAGAATCAGATGATGAAAGAGCAAACATATCTCTCATGGAAAACGTATCTGAAGACAGTGAAGCTTCTGAGTCAGACTCTGAATCAGACACAGAAGAGGTATTCCCTGACTTTACTATTAATTTTACCAAGGTTGAATTAGCAGAAAACCTTAATGAAATTATGGAAAGGTATCAGCAGATCAGAGTCAAATTCAGAAACCTGAAAAGGAATCTTGCTTCTGACTCTGATAATACTGAGAGTCTCAAATTGGAGAATTCTGAGTTAAAAGATAAAATTTAAAATTTAGAAAATCAAATGCATAACTCTCAGAAGGAAACAATCCCTGAAACTCCCAGCAATGCTGATGAGATAATCAAAGAGTATGATCACAACTTTCAGAAGTTTCTAGATAAAAACATAGACAAAAGCAAAATGGCTTCAATGATCTATGGGGTTAGCAGAAACAAAAGAAAAGGGATAGGATATCAAGGTAAGTTTCCTACACCAAAAAATGCCATGGATTTAGTTATAAAGTGTACTCCACTTGACTCACACTTTACATATGGGCACACATATGACATAAAATATACAAGTAGTAATTACTCTGTCAAACCAAAATTCAACCAGAGTTTTGGTAGAACTAACAAATCAGGACCCAAGAAAATATGGGTACCCAAGGATAAAATAATACATGTGGCAGATATCTTTAGCAGCAAAGCAAAAACACCAATCATGGTACCTGGACTCTGGCTGCTCACGACACATGACGGGAAGAAGGCATATTTTCCAAAGCCTGGAACTTAAGCCTGAAGGCCACGTAGGTTTTGGAGGCAATCAGAGGGGAAAGATCATTGGCTCTGGAACAGTAGGTAATGGAAATCTTCCCTCTATTAGTAATGTTTTATTAGTTGATGGATTAATGCATAACCTGTTATCCATAAGTCAATTAAGTGATAACGGTTATGATATAATCTTCAATCAAAATTCATGCAAAGTTGTTAGTCAGAAAGATGGGACTATCCTATTTAATGGAAAGAGGAAAAACAACATTTATAAAATCAAACTTTCTGAACTGAAAAGTCAGAACGTAAAATGTCTTCTGTCTGTTAACAACGAGCAATGGATCTGGCACAGAAGATTGGGTCATGTTAGTATGAGAAGAATATCTCAGATTAACAAACTCAATCTGGTCAGAGGACTTCCTAACTTGAAGTTCAATTTAGATGCTCTGTGTGAAGCATGTCAGAAAGGAAAATTTGTAAAACCTGCTTTCAAATCCAAAAACGTTGTTTCCACCTCTAAGCCATTAGAACTTCTGCACATTGACTTATTTGGTCCAGTAAAGACTGCCTCAGTTAGTGGCAAGAAGTATGGGTTAGTAATCGTATATGACTATAGCAGATGGACATGGGTAAAGTTCTTAAGGCACAAGGACGAGTCACACCCTGTGTTTGTTACCTTCTGCAACCAAGTTCAAAATGAAAAGAATCTTAGAATTGTCAAAGTCAGAAGTGATCATGGTGGAGAATTTGAACATAAAGATTTTGAATTATTCTTTAATGAAAAAGGCATTCTGCATGACTTTTCTTGTCCTAGAACTCTCCAGTAAAATGGAGTTGTAGAACGAAAGAACAGAACATTGCAAGAAATCGCCAGAACCATGATTAAAGAGACTAACGTTGCTAAGATCTTTTGGGCAGAAGCAATAAACACAGCGTGTTACATTCAGAATAGAATCTCCATCAGACCTATTCTGGAAAAGACTCCATATGAATTGTGGAAGAACAGAAAACCCAACATTTCCTATTTTCACCCATTTGGATGTATATGTTTTATTTTGAATACAAAAAATTATTTAAACAAGTTTGACTCTAAAGCACAAAAGTGTATCATGTTAGGATACTCTGAACGCTCAAGAGGGTACAGAGTATACAATACAGAAACACAGATGGTTGAAGAGTCAATCACTGTTCGGTTTGATGATAAGCTTGACTCTCAAAAGTCAAAGCAGAATGAACTCCTTGCAGGTATGGAAGTTGAACTCATAGGTACTGCAGACAACTCAGAGTCTCTCAACAAAGACACTCCCTCAACATCAGAAATAGTCACTATAAGCAACCCAGCACCTTCTGTTGATCAACTCCAGAAAAGATCATCCAGAAGCAGAATTGATCACCCAGAAGAAACAATCTTAGGAAGGAAGGAAGATCCAATCAGAACAAGATCTACCTTTAGAAACTCTGAAGAATCCCTCATGGGACTTGTTTCTCTGATTGAACCAACAACAATTGATGAAGCACTTTTGGATAATGACTGGATTCTGGCAATGCAGGAGGAGCTGAATCAGTTCACAAGAAATGACGTATGGGATCTGGTTCCCAAACCAAAAGGATTCAACGTCATAGGCACAAAATGGGTGTTCAGAAACAAACTGAACGAACAAGGTGAAGTCATCAGAAACAAAGCACGGCTGGTAGCACAAGGTTATAGTCATCAAGAAGGGATAGACTATACAAAAACCTTTGCTCCAGTCGCCAGGTTAGAATCTATCAGACTTTTAATTTCATTTGCTGTCAATAAAGGCATTACTCTGTATCAGATGGATGTCAAGAGTCCATTCTTAAATGGCTATATAGAAGAAGAGGTTTATGTGCACCAACCCCCTAGTTTTGAAAGTTCCAAAAATCTAGAATATGTTTTCAAACTAAAGAAGTCACTCTATGGTCTGAAACAAGCTCCCAGAGCTTGGTATGAAAGACTAAGTAACTTCCTGATAGAAAAGGAGTTCACCAGAGGGAAAGTGGACACAACCCTGTTCAGTAAGACAATTAAGAATGACATCTTAGTATGTCAAATTTATGTTGATGACATTATATTTGGATCCACTAAACCCTCTCTTGGAAGAGAGTTTGCTAAATGTATGCAGGCAAAATTTGAGATGAGCCTGATGGGGGAACTAAAGTTCTTTCTGGGCATTCAAATTAATCAAACCCCAGAAGGAACCTACATTCATCAGAGCAAATATGCTAGAGAACTTCTGAAGAAATTTGATCTCTCAGAATGTAAGCCCTCAAGAATTCCAATGCATCCCACGTGCATTCTGGAAAAAGAAGAGGTAAGTAGCAAAGTAGAACAGAAGGTCTACAGAGGTATGATTGGTTCTCTTCTCTATCTGACGGCCTCAAGGCCTGATATTCTATTCAGTGTTTGCATTTGTGCTAGATTCTAATCAGATCCTAGAGAATCTCACTTAACAGCAGTTAAGCAAATTTTCAAGTATCTGAAAGGTACTACTAATTTGGGTTTGTGTTATAGAAAATCAAGTGATTACAGCTTAGTAGGATACTGTGATGCTGATTTTGCTGGAGACAGAGTAGAAAGGAAAAGCACTTCTAGAAGCTGCCAGTTTCTGGGAGAAAATCTGATCTCATGGTCCAGCAAAAGACAATCCACAATAGCTTTATTAACAACAGAAGTTGAATACATAGCAGCAGCTGGATGTAGCACGCAAATGCTCTGGATGAAAAGTCAACTTGAGGACTTCAATATATTTGAGAGTAACATCCCTATCCTCTGTGATAATACTTCTGCTATTTGTCTAAGTAAAAATCCTATTTTGCATTCTAGGGCTAATCATATAGAGATAAAACATCATTTTATTAGGGACTATATTCAGAAAGGGATTCTAAATTTAAAATTTATTAACACAGACCATCAACGGGATGATATCTTTACAAAACCTTTTTTCTGAAGATAGGTTCAACTTCATTCTGAAACATCTCAGCATGAAGCTCTGCCCAGAATAAAACTGTTTTACTTCCATATCTTAACCTTCAGAACTTTGTTTATTTTTTTCTGTGAACTACTGATCAATATTCCTTCAGATCTTTAGAAGTACAAATTGTATCAGAATCTATCCATGAAGATCTGAGCACTTCATTTCAAGGATAGAAATGTGTTATTCACTCAAGCAAACAGGTGTCATCCAGTCATCAGCTACTTTCTGAGGCTGAACACGCGTTCACATTTCTGAAAGGTCAAAAGCACTGATTGGATGCATTGGGACACATGTCATGGGTAACCGTTCCAATATCTTTCTGAATCCCCCAAAATCAGCTGTCATTAAATGCTCATAATCATTATAATTTATTTCTCTCTCTTACCGTTTATGTTTTCAAAATCTCTTTCAAAATCTATTTAAACACATTTCTCACTCTTTCACTTTCACTTTCATTTTCTCTACAATCTAATTGATTTCAGTTTGCATCATTTCTCAAAACCCTTTCAATTTCCTCTCATAACCTTCTGTGTGAACATGGCTTCCTCAAGCAACCCTACTTCCAGTACTCAGAGAACAGATTCCTCCGAACAATATAAAGAACCCTTCAGAACTCTTCTCACACCCATCAAAAATCTAGAAGTACTCTCAGAATTGATTGTGGACTTTAACAGTCTTCAAGAGAATGGGTTTAATCTCTCTGAAGAGGTAAAGGCTCAAGGCTGGAACATATATTTTGACCGACTGGTAGGTCCAACATTCCCAATCCTTGTGAAGGAATTTTAGATTCATGCTTCATCTTCCAACCATCAAGTTACTTCATACATAATGGGGAAGAAGATAGTCATAACTGAGGACCTTATTGCAAGATTAATAGGCTACAATGGTGGTGGTGTACGATGTATAGACATGGCTGAAAGATGTGCTGATGTCACCCTAATTACTAGAGAAATCTTCACTCTGGGTCTTCCCTCCAGCAAGATAAGGGATCTAAAAGACCATCACAGAATATGGGCCAAGATTATTCTGGGATGCATAAACCACAGGAAGCCAACCAGCTCTCCTGACTACATCAATATTAATCAGCAATTTCTGATCTACTTCATCTCCCAGAAGATTAAGGTGAATCTGGCTCATCTCATGTTCAACCATCTAAGGACTAGTGGTAAGGAAACCAGAGAAGAGGAGCGCACAAAAAGGGACTGGATACCCCTAGGAAGGCTTATATTAGATATTATAACAGAGAATAAGCTGATTGATCATCTAAAAGAAGCTCAGGAAATCAACTCTTTGGAAGCTACTGTTGGCAAACAGTTGAATGCAAAGAATCTGAAGAAGATGAAGTTAATTGAGAACATCAAGAAGGAACCCAATGTCACTTTGTTGTACCCCAAAATTTGCCCTCCCATTTCCTCACCATTTTCTCATCACAAGACCTTTGAAGATCAAGATCCAATTAGGGTTTCCTCTGCTCAAGACTTCTCCTTGCATTGTGGACTCAAATTAGGGTTTGTGTTTGCCTAAAGATGTTTTGACCTAAAATGCCTAAGATGACTTTCATGCTTCATATTGGACTCCCAAGTTTACCTATACCAAGTTTCAAGTCTTGATTCCAAGTTTTTCCCAGTCAATTGGACAGTTGACCTAGAAATCAGCTGTGTTGGGGAAAAAGTCAACTGTGGCCAATTGACAGTCAAACCTCATGAAATTTGATCCACATCAACATTATGAACTCACATGGACCATTTGATCAAGTTTGAATCACAATTCCCCAAGAAATTTGATCAGATCACCAAAAGGGCAAAATGGTCATTTTTAGGGTTTTGACTGCACAAGGGCAATTTTTGACTGTTTGACCTAGCCAATGGCCAACCAAGCTCACATATGGCCTCAAGGACCCCATGGAATTATCTTGACATGTTCATCAAGCTCAAAAGATCCCAAGTACACAAGATTGACAGTTGAATTTCCCAGTCAATTGATCAATTTTGACTGTATACTGAAAAGTCAAACTTTGACTTTTTGGTCAAAATCAAGAGTCAAGATTCATTTTTCATCAAAACATGCCAAATTATGAAACTTGTTCACCAAGAAATCACAAAATGCAAATTAGGGTTTGAAAATGGAATTTTTCATAACTTAGAATTTTTCTAAGTTATGAAAAACCCTAATTTTTTCCCAACTTTGCCCCATCTTTTCACCATGATCCATTGGGATTCAAACAAAAGTCAAAACATGAAAGTTGTAGCTTGTTGCAAAATCTACAACTTTGATTCACAAAGTTTTCTCATTTGAAGCTTGTATCTCAAGTTATGATTTTTTGAATAAGGGCACTAAACCATCTTTTAACTTAGTGAAATTTGACCTATTTTGACAAGGTTTTCTACCCTACTTCAAGGCCACTTTTCATACCCTTCCACTTGGAATTTCAAATTGCATTTCAAAGATGGATTGTAGTACACATTCCAAGCTTTCCAAAATGTCCAAGAACTCATCAAACAACCTCATAACTTGAGAGATTCGAATTTCACAAGTTGGCAAAAATTCACTTTTGTTCTTCATCAAAACATGTTCATAACTTTGCAAATTTGAACTCAGCTTGCTTTATGCTTGATTACAGGTCCTTGAACCAATCCATACTCAATAATTTAATGCATATTCAATGAGTTAAGACCATGTTCTTTGTGTTCTAACATTGCATATTGGATTAATCCTAAACTAGATAAAGTGCTTTATCCATTTTTGTAAAAAAGCTAGCTTTATGTCAAATTGAAATCCAAGCAAGTACAAGCAAAATCCTCTTGACACAAGATTATGGACAAGTTGCTCTGATCAAGAGAGGATTATGCAGCAGGATTAGAGGCCCCTACTCACCTAAAAACAAAAGTGACCTTTGCTTGCTTCATTTTTTCAAGTAACATTGCATAACTTATCACAACTCTCATCTCAGCTTAGAAACAGAAGAACAAAGTTATCAAACATATTCCATAGACCATACCCAAGCTTTGGCACGAGTCCTGAACCTCTCAAGCACCCTCCATCTCAAAATCACCTCAAAACTGCACAAACAGAGCAAGCTCTGCAGTTTGAGTGCCAACTCCCATTTCCTTCAAGCATTCTTGCCCAAACCTGTTCCTCTATCTTCCTCACAACCTATGCAAGCTGACCATGATCTGAAACCTGACCTGTAACACCTCCAAGCCACTTCACCATTTTTAATTTTCTGTTTTGCAGTTGGAGTTCATTAGCTCGATTCAGGAAGTTTCAAGGCAAAGTAGGAATTGGAAAAGCTTCCTTACACTTCAAGGAAGCTGTACAAGTCCTCATTTCATTCTGAAACATCCTCCATTGCCCAGCTCGATTCCAACTGAACAGGTATATTCATGGAGTTCTATCTCTCTTGTTAGGCATTGTTAGCTTTAGGTTTTTGAAGAAAATATGTCACAATCATAGCCCTGAACATGCTCATATGATTAGATTTCATTTATGTTTCGTGTGCTTAGAGAATTTCATGTCTGAACATTGATGAAAAGTTAGGTCAGAAAAGAGGGGGAGAGAAATTCTCTCTCATCTTAGAGAGTTAGATTAAGTTCTATACATGGTTGGAATCGTCTCTTCATGCTGAGCATTTTTCATGTTATGAGTTTTTGTTAAAAAGCCAGGAATCAGGAGTTAGCAGCTGGAGTACAGGGCGCGCGTTTTTTTGAATGTTGTTGAACGAAGGTTGAAGATGAAGCCACATGGGCTGGGCCTGTGTGGTTTCTTCTTTTTGCACCCTATTTCCATTTTCTCACCCCCCAAGCCCATTTGCCTTATTTTTATTTCTTTTTGACTTTTTCTTTTTTTATTTGACTTGTTTATTTTTTCTCAGCATATTAAAATTTTGAAAATATTTTTCTCATCATTCTTGATTTTATTTGGGTTTTATTTGATTTTCTTTCCATTTATACATAAATATATACATATTTTTATTTAGAATAAATATAAAAAAATAGTGTAAATGCATTCATATACATTTTTATTTTTATTTACCTTCTGAAATATTTCATATAAAAAAATACTTTTTTATTTATTTTATTAAAATATTAAATATATATTATTCTTGTATATAATGCATATTTAAGAACTTAATATATATATATATATATATATATATATGTTTATTAATATATTTAAGTTAAAATATAAAAATATTTGAATTTTTCATCTTATTAATATTTGATATAAAAAATATTTTTTTTTATAATATACTTCATTTATTTTTATTTTTGTAAATAATAAATAAATACTTGTATTAAATTAGATAATAATACATCTTCTTTAAAATTAGGGTTTTTGCCCTAAAAGTTGAAAATACTCAAAATAATACCTTTTTATTTTCTTATTTTTATTTTACATAAACCATACTTTTCTCATACATAAAAACTTTCTTTTTGCATTTTACATATTTATTTAATTTCCATTTAAATTATGCAATTTATTTACTATGCAAATATTCAAAATTGATGTAATAATTTTAGGTTTAAATTACTTGTCAATATCCCCATTTGAACATTTGTACCCCCCTTCCCATATTTGGTTGTGTAATAGCTTAGTAATTTTAATTTCGCACTTTATTGCTTTCTAAATAGTAACATGCTAGAATTAGGGTTTGTATGCGAAAAAACGATAAAAATTAGTTTGACCTAATACAAGACAAACAAGCATGAAAATGGACACACAAATCACACTTGCACCCCCTAGGGTATTCCACTTGTTGCCTTCAAATAAATGGGCCATATTGTATGTTGAACATCTTTGGGCAAAGCAAACAGTTTGAAAGATCATAGTCCCTCGATAAAACTTTTCAAAACAAACAAAACAAATGATCAAGTCCCTTAGAGAAATTGCCCAAAGACATTTAACGTCGTTACAACTATGGTCTAAACGATGACCCGCGCCTGTCCCTTTTCACATCCTAACACAAGGTTGCCCACCAAATACAATGGTGATGCAAACTTGTTAAAAGGGTTAAAGTATAGCAATAATCTTTCGAGAAATTTAGGAGTAGATAACCTCTTAGTTACTTGAACCAACTTGCAAAAACAAAACACTTGCCTATTTTTCAAACCACACTTCACTACACTTTCAAAACAACTTTCAAAAAATGAAAACCTTTTCAAAAGACATACATCTTTGTATACATCCCCACATGGATCATTGCAAAGGTTGCCACCACATTGGCATCTTTTCAAAACATTTTCAAAACCCACACACTCAAGCACCATTTAAAACAATTGAAAACAAAAGGCAAGTGATCTAAGCAAGTAACTAAGAGCCCATGGATAACCATGGATAGAAAGGGTGCTAATACCTTCCCTTTCTATAATCTACTCCCCGAACCCAAGAAAACATCTCAAAAGGTTTTTTGCTGTGCTTTTTAACCTTTCCTTAGGATAAAATAAAAAGTCGGTGGCGACTCTTGCTAACCGCAACATTTGCGAATACAAACGCAAACCTCAAGTCAGTTCTCCCGCCGTATCACAGAACTGGCGACTCTGCTGGGGACATGTACTTAAAAGTGGAGTAACCTTAGGGTTTTAGATCACCTGTGTTTTCAATTGTTTGCTTTGTTTGCTTTTATGTTTGTGGGCTTTGCATTGGAGTTTCATAGATCCTAACCCGGATCTGGGAAATACCCTTTTTAGGTAGCATAATCTGTGAGGGACCTGTCCGGCGTAGACCGACATGGGTGAAGCAGTGGCTACGTTGGTGTGGCATCTTAGTCTGTACCTATATCCCTTGTGTTGTAATGGGGAGAATATAGGTCTTCTAAGGGGTCATTAAACACCAACCAACCTTAGAACCCTAAATTGACCAACTTGGCTATTAGGACAGTAGCAGTATGCTACACTCATTGAGGCTAAACTCTCGAGATGGTTCTGGCCGCGAGAAAAGATTGCGATGCTGGAGTTATGACCGATTGAGGGTAGCCAATGATTTGAGATCCTCTAGAACCCGGTTACTTTTGATAGGACAGGTTTTAACCAACAAAACCAAAAGAGGGTAATACCTGAAACTCATGCTGGCCTGAAACCTAAGGGTGTCTTGTGTGACTTGTGTGCTTTATCTGCCTATGTGAATACTTGTGATGTGCTTCATCATAGCATCATACCATCATACCATTGCATGCAAAGCTAACCCATTTCAAAGACAAAAAGGTTTCATCTTTGCTCTGTTTTGTAGGACATCATGATGCCCGTGCGTAGAAATACTGTCCGGCTCAACTTTGTTCAACCACCAGTTTTACTCAAAGATCTGGTTGAAAGAATTCCAAACACTACCTCCTTCATCAACAGACATGGTTCCCTCCTTGGCTTGATCACTGCAAAATGGGACCAACAACTGATAAGTGTTCTGACCCAGTTTTATGACCCTCTGCATCATTGTTTCACCTTTCAAGACTTCCAGCTGGTTCCTACCCTGGAAGAGTTCTCTTACTTGCTTGGGATTCCTGTTTTGGAACAAACTCCTTTCACTGGTTTGGAAAAGACTCCTAGGCCTGAAGAGATTGCTGCAATTCTCCCCTTGACCAAAGAAGAGGTATTGTCCAACTGGGAAACTAGAAATGGGATCAAGGGCTTTTTGGTCAAATTTCTGGTTGGCAAGGCTAATGATTTCTGGAATGACTTGGACTTCAAAGCATATGAAGATGTTCTGGCTCTTTTGATCTATGGTCTGGTATTGTTTCCCAACCCTGACACTTTCATCAGTATCCATGTCATAAGAATCTTCATGTCTCGAAATCCGGTACCCACTCTCTTGGGTGACATTCTACAACAACTCCATGCTCGTACTGCTCGAAAACGGGGAACTCCGTGGTGTTGTGCTCCTTTGCTGGTAAGGTGGTTTATTTCGCACCTTCCTAAGTCCGTGCTGAAGAATGAAGAAGGAAAAGGTTGGGCTCGAAGGTTAATGTCTCTCACAGATAAGGATATCACTTGGACTCTCAGAGGCTTGGATGAGGTAGCTGTTATCGACCGTTGCGGAGAATACCCTAATGTCCCGTTGATTGGTATCCAAGGAGGAATCTCTTACAATCCGTGTTTAGCTCTCCGTCAGTTCGGAAGAGCCAGAGGAGATGGGCCCCATGAAATGCTGGTTCCTCACTTCCATTTTGAGTTTCAGGCAGGCAGTGACAAACTACGACAGGGATTCATTAGAGCTTGGGACAGAATCCACAAAGCTGACCCACATGAGCTAGGACCAAAAACTTCTTTACCATTGGAGCCCTATTGCAAATGGGTCCGCATCCGTGCTCAGAGGCTAGGTATGCCATACGAAGCCGTCAGACCAATCATCCTTGAGACTCCCGATGAAGATGGGGTTCCTTCAACTGTCCTCCCTCCTCAGATACCTACTGATTTTGACACCATGAAGAGATCTTGGGCACAGCTAAAGGAAGAACGGGATTTCTATCGGGAGAAGTTCAACGAGCAAGAAAGGAAGGTCCAAAGGCTGACTAAGCAATTGGAGGAAGAACGTGTCCTGAACAACTACATCAGCACTGAGAGGAGAAGGCCATGGGAGCATTGATGAGCTTTGATTATTCCCTTTTGTAGTTTTATTTCCTTTTCCGTATTTTTCATTCCTGTAATGCCTAAGGGCGAATTGTTGAACAATTGAAAAATTTTAATCTAATGAAGTGTGTTTCCCTTTTTTGTCTACAAAGTTGAATCTTATTTGTCTTTGAAAACATAAAACATACGCATTCCATTACACCATATGCATAGCAGGTACCCTATTTCACAGGTTGCTTAATTTTCTTCGCTGTTTATGTGAACAGTCATCATGAATTCGGAGTCATCCAGTGAACAAGCAATCAAGGCCCTCCAGGCCCAAAGTGCACAGTTTCAAGAAATGGTCTTAAGCCTAGCCCAGGGACAGCAAGAGTTGAAGACTCTACTTTTGAAGAAGAAGAAGAAAAAGAGGACGGCAATGTTCAACACCGGACGCAGATTTGGGAACACACTCCACAATGAAGCTGATCCGACCACTTCTTCCGCAGAGAAAAACAGTCCCCAAGGGGGAGAAGCTCCTAGTCCCGCAGTCTCCGACAACGAGACGGACTATAACGAGGAACAATACCCACCTGCTGCTGACAGATATAAACAATTGGAGGACCGTTTGAGCGCTATGGAAATTCAGAACGTGCCGGGACTGGATTTCGGGGATTTGGGATTATCTTCTGGAGTAGTAATTCCACACAAGTTTAAGGCGCCTGCCTTCGCCAAGTATGATGGGGTCTCCTGCCCAAAGTTGCATCTAAGGTCGTATGTAAGGAAAATCCAACCTTACACGGCGGATAAAAACCTCTAGATTCACTTCTTCCAAGACAGCCTCTCGGGGTCTCAGCTTGAATGGTTCTACCAATTAGACGGAGCTAGCATCCGGCACTGGGAGGATTTGGCGACTGCTTTCTACAGACAATACCAATATAATTCTGATCTCGCTCCTACGCGTACCCAACTTCAGGGTATGTCTCTAGGGACGGGTGAAGGATTCAAAGAGTACGCTCAAAAATGGAGAGATTTGGCTGGCAGGGTGCAGCCTCCATTAACTGATCGAGAACTGGTTGATATGTTTCTGGGAACGTTATCTGGTCCATTTTTTAATCATTTGGTTGGTAACTCCTCCGCTGGGTTCACAGATCTGATATTAACAGGAGAAAGAATTGAGGCTGGTATCAGGTCAGGCAAGATACAGAAAGCTGCCTCTACAAGTGCTGAGAAGAGGCCATTTAAGAAAGAAGCAAGCGCCGTCTATGGCCCTAGAAGACAAGTCAAGCCCGAAAGTCGCCAAGCCGTTAATGCTTTGGTCATCTCTAAACCTGTTGCTGCTCCTCAGCAGTACAATCAGCAAAGAAGTGAAAGGCCCAAGAGGCAGTATACCCGATTGAGTATGACATTATCTCAAATTTTACCCCAACTGTTATCCACCAACCTGGTGACCCTCAAAGAAGCTCCTAAGGTCGTCAACACTGCGTCCCCTAAATACAACCCGAATGCCCGGTGCGCTTATCATTCTGATAGTCCCGGGCACACTACTGATGATTGTTGGGCCTTGAGAAACAAAGTGCAAGATCTAATTGACGCAAAAGAAATTCAGTTTGAAGCGCCGGAAAGACCGAATGTTGTAACGGCTCCTATGCCCCAGCATAGGGTAAGTGCCATTGAGGAAGAAGTGTATGCTGTTTCGGTAGATGAAGTTGTTACCCCTTTGAAGACTGTTAAGAAGAACCTACTGCGGGCCGGTTTATTTCCGGGTTGCGGCGAAGGTTGCCCATTCTGTGCTATTTCCCTATCCGATTGTCCCTTGCTAAGGTTAGGCATCCAAGGCCTAATGGATAGCAAGGAGATTTTATTCAAAAAGACGGCTGTTCAATTGGTTCCAATAAAAGAAGTTTCCGTGATTACCATCTTCAAAAATCCAATCAAGGCTCCCCCAAAGAAGCCTATTCAAATCTTGACAGTTGCGCCTGTGATCATTACTGTTCCAGGACCCCTCTCCTACGTGTCTGATAAGGCTGTCCCCTGGCATTATGGGGCAGACGTATATGTAAATGGAATCAAGCAAGAATTTGATGCTAGTGCCAGTATTTGCGACATCACCGGTCCAGCTAAAGTCACCCGCAGTGGCAGGCTCTTCTCGCCTGACATTGCGCCTCCCGCTATTCGAAAACCCCTCCTCATAAAACCTGCAAGTTTACCAAGTCCTGTTGCTGATCAAATTGTGTCCCCTGCTGCCGAGTCATCAAATGCTCGGGGCAAAGGGATTGAAGAAGAGCCTGCCCGGATGGAGGCACCAATACCCGTGAATGCTGAGGCCTCCCGACAAGAAATGGAGGAGATTCTGAAGATAATAAAGAAAAGTGATTTTAATGTTGTCGAACAATTGGGGCATACACCCTCCAAGATCTCCCTGCTCTCCCTATTGCTATGTTCCGAGGCTCACGCAAAGGCATTAATCTCATTTCTCAAGACGGCCCATGTGCCGCAAGAGACGTCTGCAGTCCAGTTCACTGACTGCATAGCCAATTTGACGGCGGACAACGGCTTGGGCTTTTCAGATGCTGACCTGACCGCAAAAGGGAGAAACCATAATGATGCCCTGCATGTCTCTATTGAATGCAGGGGCACTACTCTGGCACATGTATTGGTGGACACTGGTTCTTCCTTGAATGTTCTTCCGAAAAAGGCTTTGGATCGTCTGGATTATGAGGGCTTGGAGTTGAAACCCAGCAATATCATCGTCAGAGCCTTTGACGGTTCCAAGAGGATGGTTCATGGAGAGGTTAACATCCCTATTCGTGTGGGCTCTCAAGTGTTTGACTCTACCTTTTACGTGATGGATATACGTCCATCGTACTCCTGTCTGTTGGGTAGACCTTGGATCCACAAAGCTGGGGCAGTGACCTCCACCTTACACCAAAAGCTGAAGTATCCCGTCAGGGGGAAAATTGTCACTGTGCAAGGAGAAGAGGAGTATATGGTGAGCCATTTGAATTCCTTCAGGTACATCGAGATGGACGGAGAATTTATTGAAACTCCCTTCCAACATTTCGAGGAGGTACATCCAATTTCAGCAGCTGCGGAGACAATGGCCGAAGAGAATGATTCCTTGAAGATGGTTTCCCTAAGGGATGCCCGGGCTGTGGTTCAGAAAGGCAATGGTGCACACTGGGGTCAGCTTCCTGACTTCACTCAGAAGAACGACAAGTTTGGGCTAGGCTTTACTGCAGAGGCTCAGAAGGCGGTGCGCAAAGAGAAGATTGGAAAGGCTCCGGTGTTTATTTCCAGCTCAAGGGTGAATGCTATTGAGGAGGATGTGGAGGAAGCTGAGTTTAATAATTGGATCTACCCAACTGCCGGCGACGGACCAAACAACTGGACAGCAAAGGACTTTACCCCTATCACATTTGTCACGCAGTAATTGATTTCTTTTGATTTCCAAATTTGTAACAAACAATATGTTAAAACTCTGTTGGCTCGATGTCCTGCCCGGGGCATCGTAGCTCTATTTGTGAGGGCTTTTTGTATGACATTTTCATATATCATCAATCAAAACATTGGACGTTTGTTGCATTTCAAATCTTGTGCTCCTTTTCTTTCTGTGTTATATATATTGCAAAACAGCTATATTTACACACACTCACTTATACAGGTTTCAATCCACTCTGGATCTCACTGGCAACAGCTCTGCTACCGCCAGTTATGACTTCGAAAATCCGATCAACTTGGCCGAAGACGAAGGTGAAGATGATTGCGAAGTGCCTGGTGAACTCGCAAGACTGCTACTACAGGAAGAGAGGGCTATTCAACCACATGAAGAGCCTGTGGAGACAATTAACCTGGGTACTGAGACAGATAGGAAAGAGGTCAAAATTGGTGCCAATCTAGAGCTCAGCGTGAAGCAACGATTGATCCAGATGCTACAAGACTACATGGAGATCTTTGCCTGGTCTTATGAAGATATGCCTGGTTTGGATGCCGACATTGTAGTTCACCATTTGCCAACCAAGGAAGATTGCCCTCCAGTAAAGCAAAAAGTTCGACGAATGCGTCCAGAGATGTCTGAGAAGATTAAAGCTGAGGTGATGAAACAGTTTGATGCAGGCTTCCTTGCAGTAACTTCTTACCCTCAGTGGATTGCCAATGTTGTGCCAGTGCCGAAGAAGGACGGTAAGGTCAGAATGTGTGTCGACTACAGGGATCTGAACAGGGCCAGCCCCAAGGATGACTTCCCCCTACCTCACATTGATGTCCTTGTTGACAATACAGCTCAACACAAGGTGTTCTCCTTCATGGATGGTTTTTCAGGGTATAATCAGATCAAGATGGCTCCAGAAGATATGGAGAAGACTACCTTTGTGACCCAGTGGGGCACCTTCTGTTATAAGGTCATGCCATTCGGATTGAAAAATGCTGGGGCAACCTATCAGCGTGCCATGGTTGCTTTATTTCATGATATGATCCATCATGAGATTGAAGTATACGTTGATGACATGATTGCAAGGTCTCAAACTGAGGAGGAGCACCTTGATCATCTGAGGAAGTTGTTTGACCGACTCAAGTTGTACAAGCTGAGATTGAATCCCAACAAATGCACCTTCGGGGTGAGGTCCGGAAAATTGCTAGGTTTCATTGTAAGTGATAAAGGTATCCAGGTGGACCCTGCCAAGGTTAAAGCTATTCAAGAGATGCCGACCCCAAAAACAGAGAAAGAAGTCAGAGGTTTCCTAGGACGACTGAATTACATTGCCCGATTCATATCACATCTGACTGCTACTTGTGAGCCAATCTTCAAATTACTGAAGAAAGAACAAGTGGTACGCTGGAATGATGAATGTCAGGCCGCCTTTGAAAGAATAAAGGAATACCTCCAAGAGCCACCCATTCTTATGCCACCGGTGGAAGGAAGACCTCTGATACTTTACTTGACAGTGCTTGATAATTCAATGGGGTGTGTGCTGGGGCAGCATGACGAGTCTGGCCGAAAAGAGCACGCTATTTATTACTTGAGCAAAAAGTTTACCGACTGTGAGTCTCGTTACTCACTGCTTGAGAAAACTTGCTGCGCTCTGGTATGGGCTGCTCGCCGGCTGAGACAGTATATGCTGACTCACACTACTTTATTGATTTCAAAGATGGATCCCATCAAGTACATATTTGAAAAGCCTGCTCTGTCTGGAAGGATAGCGAGATGGCAAATGATCTTAACAGAATATGATATCCAGTATACAACTCAGAAAGCAATTAAGGGGAGTGTACTGGCTGATCATTTGGCACACCAACCTGTGGACGATTATCAATCATTGAACTTTGATTTTCCAGACGAAGACATCATGGTGGTAACTGACTGTGAAGTACCGGGACCGGATGAAGGACCTGAGGAAGGATCCCGATGGTCTATGCATTTTGATGGAGCCTCCAATGCTTTGGGTAACGGCGTCGGCGCTTTAATCATATCTCCCAAGGGGACTCATACTCCACTCACCGCCCGATTATGTTTCAGCTGCACCAACAACATGGCAGAATATGAGGCATGTATCATGGGTTTACTAGCTGCAATCGACCTGAGGATCAAGTTTCTAAGTGTCTTCGGAGATTCCGCTCTCGTGATCAATCAGATCAAAGGCGAGTGGGATACGAAACACCCGAATCTCATTCCTTACAAGGAGTATGTATCGACCCTGCTCCCCCACTTTGAAGAGATAACTTTTGAACATTTCCCCAGAGAGGAAAATCAGCTAGCGGACGCACTAGCCACGATGTCTTCAATGTTTAAAGTTAAATGGGACAATGAGGCTCCCCAAATCCTAATCTGGAAGTTGGATGAACCGGCATACTGCTGCGAGCTCGAGGCTGAGGAGGTGACTGAAAAGCCCTGGTATCACGAGGTGAAGAGGTACTTGGAAGCTCAGGAATACCCTGAGGGCGCATCTGTCAATGATAAGAAGTTCATGAGGAGGTTTGCTGCAAAATTCTTCCTCAGCAACGGCATTCTCTACAAACGGAATCATGATTCAACTCTGTTACGTTGTGTGGATAAGGTTGAAGCAGAGAAAATCATGATGGAACTGCACGAAGGTACGTTTGGGACCCACTCCAGTGGACACACCATGGCTAAGAAAATCCTTCGGGCAGGATATTTCTGGTCCACAATGGAAGCCGATTGTTACCAACACTCCCGGATTTGTCATAAGTGACAGATCTATGCTGACAAGGTGCATATCCCTCCGGTTCCTTTGAATGTCCTAACGGCACCTTGGCCTTTCGCAATGTGGGGCATCGATATGATCGGTGAAATCCGACCGACGGCATCCAATGGACACCGCTTCATCTTGGTGGCAATCGATTACTTCACGAAATGGGTCGAGGCAGCTTCATATGCCACGGTAACCAAGAGCGTCGTGGCGCGTTTCATCCGGCATAATCTGATATGTCGGTACGGTGTCCCGGAAAGGATCATTACGGACAACGGTACCAATCTCAATAACAAAATGATCACTGAACTCTGTGAACAATTCAAGATACAGCACCACAATTCTTCCCCCTATCGGCCGAAGATGAATGGGGCTGTAGAAGCAGCCAATAAAAATATCAAGAAAATTGTGCAGAAGATGACAGTGACCTATAAAGATTGGCACGAGATGTTACCGTTCGCTCTTCATGGGTACCGCACCTCAGCAAGGACGTCAACCGGGGCAACTCCCTTCTCCCTAGTCTATGGCATGGAGGCAGTCTTGCCGATCGAAATCCAGATACCCTCTCTCCGGATAATGAAGGATGCAGACTTAAATGAAGATGATTGGATCCAAACTCGACTTGATCAATTAAATCTAATTGACGAAAAGAGGCTCACTGCTATCTGTCATGGTCAAACGTATCAGAAACGGATGATCAGGGCATTTAACAAAAAAGTCAGACCGCAAGAGTATCAAGTTGGGGACCTGGTAATCAAACGCATCATCCTTCCTCAAAGTGATCCCCGGGGCAAATGGACCCCTACTTACGAAGGGCCATTTGTGGTTAAGCGTGTGTTCTCAGGAGGAGCCATGATCCTAACCACCATGGACGGTGACGACCTTCCTCACCCCGCCAATGCGGACATAGTGAAAAAATACTACGCATAAATAAAAGACCCGCTAGGTTGACATACCTAGGCAAAAATAAGGGCTTCCCGGCGAACCAAAAGGGTTCGGGCAAAAATAAGGGATGAAATAAATAAAAATCTGTACACCCGGCAAGTCGAAAACCTGAAAGGGCGGCTTGGGCAAAAAAGGGTATCCCGGTGGACTGAAAACCCGAAAGGGCGGTCCAGGCAAAAGTTAGGGATAAAAGCGTAACACTATGTCTCATTGGATCACTTCGCACCCGGAATTCGGCATCAACTATCTGGCTCAGATTACGGCATCGACCAATCAGCTTCATCTTCGATCAGGCAGCAAAGCGATGAGACGTTCGGAGACATAAAGGCAATAGCAGAGTTGGAACCCAGTGGGATTGTTCACATAGCTGTTTTGTTTTTCAAATTGTAAACTCTATGTTGTTTGGCGATGTCCTCTTACTAGGATGTCAGTCTCTTGTACAAAAAAACGCCTATTCACAGGCAAAGTTTAAATCAATGAAAATTCGCTTGTCCATACAAATTGCCATTGTTTTTTCTTTTGTTGTTTTGTCTTGTGAAGAACGTCCAATGTTCATTTTTTTTTATATATGCATTTGACATTAAAATTGCTGATTCATAAATGTTTGCATATGAAAAGAGATTAATTACAAGTGACATCGAAGACAGGGGCAATGCGGGGTTGTCTAATGCGGTCTAGTTGTTTTGTCCGCCAAAGCACCAAGGTAGGTTCAACTGAAAAATGTGACCAAATCATCTCAACTCCCCGCAGAGTAAAGCAAAATTCAGCAGCACTTTCCCCAAGCAGGAGTCGATTCCCCGTCGATCCTGAAAAAGGCACAACGTTCCCCGGCAGGTCTTAAAAGCTCATCCCCAGTAGATTCTGCGAGCTTATCCCCGGCGAAGTACGAGCGTCTCGCCCAAGTTTTATTTAGAGTTATTTCCTCACAAGGACTTATAACTGGGTTATCCTCAGCTAAAAGCCACAGAAGACCGTTCTCGGCGAAAGTTCCTTCAATCCCCAGCGAAATCTACCTTTGGTTTTCCCAAGCAGAGTTTATCTTTGGGGTTCCCCAGCGGAGTTTATCATCATTATCCTCAGCGGAATCCATTGTTAAAGTCCTCAGCAGGCCTCTCATCAGAGCTTTGGTCAAGCATCTCTTCCGCAGAACAGCTTCCCGGTCATTCGTCAAGGATTTATTTTCCTAAGATGAAATTACACTCATAAACATTTCACATTTCCGTACATCTTGCTTACATACATGATGAGACACATACAATATCAAATGTTGAACATCATGACATCATGCATATCATACATCATGACATTGCATACAGCTTACGTCTTTGCCTTTTCAGGAAAAAGACAATCTCAAAAAAGACTACTTTCAACTGTCACATTTCCAGACTCGATTCCTGTATCTAGCCAGGGCACATCTGAGAGTGATCAGTTTCCAGACTCGATTCCTGTATCTAGCCAGGGCACGTCTGCAGAGTTCAAAGATTCGACTCCTGTATCCAGCCAGGGCACATCTATCAACTACAACATTTCCAGATTCGATTCCTGTATCCAGCCAGGGCATATCTGTTGACCACATTTCCAGACTCGATTCCTGTATCTAGCCAGGGCACGTCTGCAGAGTTCAAAGATTCGACTCCTGTATCCAGCCAGGGCACATCTGTGAGCAACCGATCGTAGATTCGATACCTGTATCCAGCCAGGGCATATCTGCATAAGGAGACTGAAGATCAAACACCTGTAACAAGCCAGGAAAACATCTGTCTTTCTTAAACACACAAGTTCTCGCTAAGGAATCTCTTATGCGACCATCTCTCCAAATGGCATCTATAAGCCCATTCCCGACACCACATTGTTGAGACTCCAGCATGCGAGTGCAAATTTCCGGGCACTCTAGTGTCCAATCTCCTTTTACCCTCGAGTCACGAAAGGCAAACTTGCCAATCTAACTCTTCAGGTCCAAGAAGATTGAACAGGGGCAACTGTTGTACCCCAAAATTTGCCCTCCCATTTCCTCACCATTTTCTCATCACAAGACCTTTGAAGATCAAGATCCAATTAGGGTTTCCTCTGCTCAAGACTTCTCCTTGCATTGTGGACTCAAATTAGGGTTTGTGTTTGCCTAAAGATGTTTTGACCTAAAATGCCTAAGATGACTTTCATGCTTCATATTGGACTCCCAAGTTTACCTATACCAAGTTTCAAGTCTTGATTCCAAGTTTTTCCCAGTCAATTGGACAGTTGACCTAGAAATCAGCTGTGTTGGGGAAAAAGTCAACTGTGGCCAATTGACAGTCAAACCTCATGAAATTTGATCCACATCAACATTATGAACTCACATGGACCATTTGATCAAGTTTGAATCACAATTCCCCAAGAAATTTGATCAGATCACCAAAAGGGCAAAATGGTCATTTTTAGGGTTTTGACTGCACAAGGGCAATTTTTGACTGTTTGACCTAGCCAATGGCCAACCAAGCTCACATATGGCCTCAAGGACCCCATGGAATTATCTTGACATGTTCATCAAGCTCAAAAGATCCCAAGTACACAAGATTGACAGTTGAATTTCCCAGTCAATTGATCAATTTTGACTGTATACTGAAAAGTCAAACTTTGACTTTTTGGTCAAAATCAAGAGTCAAGATTCATTTTTCATCAAAACATGCCAAATTATGAAACTTGTTCACCAAGAAATCACAAAATGCAAATTAGGGTTTGAAAATGGAATTTTTCATAACTTAGAATTTTTCTAAGTTATGAAAAACCCTAATTTTTTCCCAACTTTGCCCCATCTTTTCACCATGATCCATTGGGATTCAAACAAAAGTCAAAACATGAAAGTTGTAGCTTGTTGCAAAATCTACAACTTTGATTCACAAAGTTTTCTCATTTGAAGCTTGTATCTCAAGTTATGATTTTTTGAATAAGGGCACTAAACCATCTTTTAACTTAGTGAAATTTGACCTATTTTGACAAGGTTTTCTACCCTACTTCAAGGCCACTTTTCATACCCTTCCACTTGGAATTTCAAATTGCATTTCAAAGATGGATTGTAGTACACATTCCAAGCTTTCCAAAATGTCCAAGAACTCATCAAACAACCTCATAACTTGAGAGATTCGAATTTCACAAGTTGGCAAAAATTCACTTTTGTTCTTCATCAAAACATGTTCATAACTTTGCAAATTTGAACTCAGCTTGCTTTATGCTTGATTACAGGTCCTTGAACCAATCCATACTCAATAATTTAATGCATATTCAATGAGTTAAGACCATGTTCTTTGTGTTCTAACATTGCATATTGGATTAATCCTAAACTAGATAAAGTGCTTTATCCATTTTTGTAAAAAAGCTAGCTTTATGTCAAATTGAAATCCAAGCAAGTACAAGCAAAATCCTCTTGACACAAGATTATGGACAAGTTGCTCTGATCAAGAGAGGATTATGCAGCAGGATTAGAGGCCCCTACTCACCTAAAAACAAAAGTGACCTTTGCTTGCTTCATTTTTTCAAGTAACATTGCATAACTTATCACAACTCTCATCTCAGCTTAGAAACAGAAGAACAAAGTTATCAAACATATTCCATAGACCATACCCAAGCTTTGGCACGAGTCCTGAACCTCTCAAGCACCCTCCATCTCAAAATCACCTCAAAACTGCACAAACAGAGCAAGCTCTGCAGTTTGAGTGCCAACTCCCATTTCCTTCAAGCATTCTTGCCCAAACCTGTTCCTCTATCTTCCTCACAACCTATGCAAGCTGACCATGATCTGAAACCTGACCTGTAACACCTCCAAGCCACTTCACCATTTTTAATTTTCTGTTTTGCAGTTGGAGTTCATTAGCTCGATTCAGGAAGTTTCAAGGCAAAGTAGGAATTGGAAAAGCTTCCTTACACTTCAAGGAAGCTGTACAAGTCCTCATTTCATTCTGAAACATCCTCCATTGCCCAGCTCGATTCCAACTGAACAGGTATATTCATGGAGTTCTATCTCTCTTGTTAGGCATTGTTAGCTTTAGGTTTTTGAAGAAAATATGTCACAATCATAGCCCTGAACATGCTCATATGATTAGATTTCATTTATGTTTCGTGTGCTTAGAGAATTTCATGTCTGAACATTGATGAAAAGTTAGGTCAGAAAAGAGGGGGAGAGAAATTCTCTCTCATCTTAGAGAGTTAGATTAAGTTCTATACATGGTTGGAATCGTCTCTTCATGCTGAGCATTTTTCATGTTATGAGTTTTTGTTAAAAAGCCAGGAATCAGGAGTTAGCAGCTGGAGTACAGGGCGCGCGTTTTTTTGAATGTTGTTGAACGAAGGTTGAAGATGAAGCCACATGGGCTGGGCCTGTGTGGTTTCTTCTTTTTGCACCCTATTTCCATTTTCTCACCCCCCAAGCCCATTTGCCTTATTTTTATTTCTTTTTGACTTTTTCTTTTTTTATTTGACTTGTTTATTTTTTCTCAGCATATTAAAATTTTGAAAATATTTTTCTCATCATTCTTGATTTTATTTGGGTTTTATTTGATTTTCTTTCCATTTATACATAAATATATACATATTTTTATTTAGAATAAATATAAAAAAATAGTGTAAATGCATTCATATACATTTTTATTTTTATTTACCTTCTGAAATATTTCATATAAAAAAATACTTTTTTATTTATTTTATTAAAATATTAAATATATATTATTCTTGTATATAATGCATATTTAAGAACTTAATATATATATATATATATATATATATGTTTATTAATATATTTAAGTTAAAATATAAAAATATTTGAATTTTTCATCTTATTAATATTTGATATAAAAAATATTTTTTTTTATAATATACTTCATTTATTTTTATTTTTGTAAATAATAAATAAATACTTGTATTAAATTAGATAATAATACATCTTCTTTAAAATTAGGGTTTTTGCCCTAAAAGTTGAAAATACTCAAAATAATACCTTTTTATTTTCTTATTTTTATTTTACATAAACCATACTTTTCTCATACATAAAAACTTTCTTTTTGCATTTTACATATTTATTTAATTTCCATTTAAATTATGCAATTTATTTACTATGCAAATATTCAAAATTGATGTAATAATTTTAGGTTTAAATTACTTGTCAATATCCCCATTTGAACATTTGTACCCCCCTTCCCATATTTGGTTGTGTAATAGCTTAGTAATTTTAATTTCGCACTTTATTGCTTTCTAAATAGTAACATGCTAGAATTAGGGTTTGTATGCGAAAAAACGATAAAAATTAGTTTGACCTAATACAAGACAAACAAGCATGAAAATGGACACACAAATCACACTTGCACCCCCTAGGGTATTCCACTTGTTGCCTTCAAATAAATGGGCCATATTGTATGTTGAACATCTTTGGGCAAAGCAAACAGTTTGAAAGATCATAGTCCCTCGATAAAACTTTTCAAAACAAACAAAACAAATGATCAAGTCCCTTAGAGAAATTGCCCAAAGACATTTAACGTCGTTACAACTATGGTCTAAACGATGACCCGCGCCTGTCCCTTTTCACATCCTAACACAAGGTTGCCCACCAAATACAATGGTGATGCAAACTTGTTAAAAGGGTTAAAGTATAGCAATAATCTTTCGAGAAATTTAGGAGTAGATAACCTCTTAGTTACTTGAACCAACTTGCAAAAACAAAACACTTGCCTATTTTTCAAACCACACTTCACTACACTTTCAAAACAACTTTCAAAAAATGAAAACCTTTTCAAAAGACATACATCTTTGTATACATCCCCACATGGATCATTGCAAAGGTTGCCACCACATTGGCATCTTTTCAAAACATTTTCAAAACCCACACACTCAAGCACCATTTAAAACAATTGAAAACAAAAGGCAAGTGATCTAAGCAAGTAACTAAGAGCCCATGGATAACCATGGATAGAAAGGGTGCTAATACCTTCCCTTTCTATAATCTACTCCCCGAACCCAAGAAAACATCTCAAAAGGTTTTTTGCTGTGCTTTTTAACCTTTCCTTAGGATAAAATAAAAAGTCGGTGGCGACTCTTGCTAACCGCAACATTTGCGAATACAAACGCAAACCTCAAGTCAGTTCTCCCGCCGTATCACACACTTCTTTTGCAACAATCTCCAGCATAAGAATCCCTCTGGATAACTTTCCCATGTTCTCAAAGATTGATTCTAAACCTGAGATAATAGTCAGATATCTGGATGCATGCAAGGCGGATGGTACAACACCAGAATTGAACATTCAGGATCTGCAACAGAAGGCTCCAGAAGTTGTTCTGAAGAAAAACAAGAAATGGAAGGTTGTAGCAGAAGGATCATCCCAGCGGACTCCTAAAAAGAGAGGTAATCCTTCTTTTGTAACTGTTTTAAATTCAATATCTGTATCAACATCTGTACCAATCCCCACTCAATCAGAAAACCCCACACCACAAACACTTGATGACTTTGACATTGAATTTGACCCCTCAGAAACCTTAACTCTTAGAGGATCTCACTCCCTACCTCCAAATCCAAATATTGAAGTAACCCAACTAGAACTTGCAAAAGTTCTATCAGATATAGAAACCTTTGACCAACATATATCTGCTCCCATACCAGTAAATCCAAACTCTGAAACCATCTCAGAAGCACCTCAACCATAAATTCCACTCTCTCCACTACCAGAAACTCATCCACCTTCTCCACAACCTGAAACCTTACAACTAGAAGTACAAACTTCTGAGGTCCAACCCTTTGAATCCTGCGAACCAGAACTTCATCACCATCAATCCAACCAAACACTTGATTCTGATCCCATTCCCATTCCTGGAATCACTGAACCTCTAAACATCAGTATTCCCCAACTTCCCTCTTCACGAGAATCCACTCCACCAAAGACCCCAATTAGTCCAATAATCATTCTAGACTCTCCCACTTCCTCACCAATTATCAATCCAAATGACCATACCAAAACTATCATTGACTTAACTGCTTTTGAACGCCTAGCTGCCATAACCAACAAAACAGCCATTCCAAAACCAAAACCATCTGAACCCACACCAGATGTTGGTACCAGTTTATTGATATTTGAAACATAAGTGCAGAAGTGGATCACTTCTCTGAAGCAAGCTAGTCTTGAGCTTATTGATCCTGCTGCATCAGACTACCTTTGGACAAGGTTCAGAAGATGGGTATGTTCTGAAACCCATAAAATGCAAGAACAGATCTACGGACTAGTTCAACAGAGCTTCAGCAACTTGCTAAAAGTTTTTGAAGATCAAGTTCTGAGCCAGTTGCTTAAGGAAGACGCTCTTCCTCTGGACAATGCTCCCTGGTCTGAACATCGTCCAGCAGACAGAGTTCAACCAGAGTCAGAAGATCTCAATCTGACTAACACTCCAGAATAGATAATTCTTGCTGAACAACTGGGTCAAAAAGAGGACATTGCAGAATGCTCTGAGAAGCATCCAGTTGCTGAAGATCCTCAAGCTTCCTCTTATGAAAGGCAGACTTTAGAAGACCTGAAGAGATCTGATACTTTGATGAAGGAAAGAATGGATAAACAGGATGACAAAATTTCGGAAATCAAGAACATGTTAACCAAGCAGGAGAAAACCAACATCCAAATCAAGGGCTTGTTGGAAGCTTTGTTCACGCATCTTCCTCCTCCCTCTTAGATTTTCCTGTTTAAAAATTTTGTTTTTCTGTAATATTCTTTACATAGCTCTGAACTTATCATTGACTCATTTTTAATATAAACTTATTTTGGCTCTGACTATGAGCTCTTTTTGATAACTGACATAAAGGGGGAGAAAGAAAAAGATATTTTCAATAGCGGATTACTGAGACATAAGTCTCAAACATTCTAATCTACATAAATTCTCTTTTCCAAAAAAAACTTGAACAGGTACAAAACTCTGCTGAAAGATACAGTAAGATTCTGATGCTCAAATATTCATGAAGTTAAAAGGAAGTAATCAACTCAGGGGGAGTTTCTATACTTAACTCTATACTTTTTGTTCCTTATTCTTTATTGAAAAATTTGGTTTTTTTCATCATCAAAAAAGGGGAGATTGTTAGAACATAGTTTGATTCTACAACCCTTGAGTAAAGTTTTGATGATAACAAAATACAAAGGATAAAATTATTTCTAAGGTATATACAAAGAACAATTATGCTCCTGAAAATTATGCTATGTATATGCAGAAGCTCTGATGGAATCACCATCAGAATAGAAGCAGCATCAGAAGATCAACAATCTATGTTACACGCTGAAACATTGGAGTCTGATGACCAGAATATGCGCCTAATTAAATACACTCTGACTCTGATCAAAGACATCTTTTCCAAGTCATCTACGCTTTGAAGCGTTATCAACAGATACAGCAAAGAAGATTCTGAAGCGTTACTAGGCATTCAAGACTAAATTAAATGCTAACGGCTTTCTTCAGAAAAAGATCTTCTACAAAAGGAAAGTGCATTATTATCATTAAACTTGCTTTATGGACAACGTATCCTTGCTTGCCTATATAAACAGGACTACTTGTGAAAATAAGCATGTACGTACGCACTCAATTTGCTAAGCTATTTCAAACCACGCTCTTTCAAAGCTTTAGCAAAGTCATTTTATTCCAATCTTAGTTGTGTAATTATCACAGTTGTGATATATAGTTTTGTAAGAAAACAACATACACACTAGTTCAATTCATTTGTAAAAGATTTCCTTGAGATAAACCGGTATGTGGTTGTACTCAAGAAGACTTTAACAGTTGTTAAAGTAGCTATTGTAATCCTTTGAAAATAGTGGATTAAGACCTCGTTGGAGAGAGGCGAAATCACCTTGACGGGTGGACTGGAGTAGTTTGAGATCCAACGAACCAGGATAAAAATATTGTGTTGTCAAGCCATTTGTTTTAAGTTTTACAATTCAACCCCCCCTTCTTGTGTTTTTCACATCTTCATAAAGTGTCTTAGCAAAAACAAACAAATACAAGATCATAGATCATCGATGACGCTATTCAAAGTTGCCTTACTAAAATGATCTTAGTCCCTCAAAAAATGCTAAGATACTTTGCAATATTGCTAATCATGGCCTTACAATGACCCACGCCCATCCTGTTTACATCCAAAGATAGGGTTGGTTACCAAATAAATGGTAAGACAACAATGTCAAAGGAAAATAAAATGAACAAGAAAGACATTTGAGTAGGTAGATTACTTTTAGTTACTTGCCCCATTTCAAAACAAACATCCTTGCTATTTCCAAAACAAACACACACATTTCCAAACATCTTACAAAATTGAAAACATTTTCAAAAAGACAAACATCTTTGTATACATTCTTACGATTGAGAATTATTACAAAGATCGCCTAGACAAAGGCCTCTTTTACAAAATATTTTCAAAACCACACCAAGCACAATTTCAAACAACAAAAGAAAGTGATCTAGCAAGTAACTAAGATCCCATGGAAAACCATGGTTAAAAAGAGTGCTAATACCTTCCCTTTTATAATCTACCCCCCCGAACCCAAGAAATAATCTCAAAGGTCTTTCATGTGGTTTTTTACCTTTCCTTTTGGATAAAAGAAAGGTCGGTGGCGACTCTTGCTAACCGCAACATTTGTGATAAAATGCAAAACCTTCAAGTCAGTTCTCCCACTATATCACAGATATATTATGTAGCCTCTCAATACAAATCACGTCTAAGAAATATTGTGAGTACTATCATGTTAAGCCTTAAATGATCTCTCAACCTAACTATTAACATGATAATCTTTATAGCTTGATACAAGTGAATACTAACTCACAAATCAATGTCTAGAGTTTGCTCATGAATAGATGAATATCTTGGGTCAAGTTTGGAACTTACTTCTCAATAATGATCCAAACCATAAAAAGATCAAAGAAAGCAAAGATATTCAACATATGTTAATAATCAACCAAGTTTATATACAAAATGATCAAAAGAAATACATAATATCTAGGTTAACTACATCTAATCTTGACACAAGAGATGTTTAGCTCCCCATAGTCATGATATCTTGGTCAACAAATAAGAAACAAAGCTTTATAGACATCAACCTTGAAGTGTTAAAGATTGAGGTTGTAAAGCTTTGATTTTGGTAACAATGGAGGAAAATGGGTTTTTTCTCTCAAAAGTGTTGTTTCTAGGTTACCAAGAAGAGATTGAAGAAGAATGATACAAAATATCACAAAAGTGGCATATAAACAAGGGTGGTTAGCCTACCATCATTAGGAGACCATAAAGAATCATCGGACGATGCTAGCCAAGTGAACCATGTGATTGTACTAGACGTAAGGAACAAGCAAAAAATATCAACCATCGCCCTGTGACAAGGATGCTTCGCTGGGAGACTCTTCTTTCGTCGGGTGTTCTAGGGGCGAGACACTCCAGTAGCTGCACCAAAATTTATCCCTTCACGCCAAATATTTCTCTCTTCATTTCTAGGTGACGCTTCCTTTTCCAGGCGATGCTTCCTTGCAACTTTAAATCTTCAAGCTTACAACTTCTACTTTTAGCCGGCTTCAGAACGCATTGTCTGAACAAAAATTTCTTAAAAACTAACAAACATATCAAGACATTCAAAATTATTTGTATTTTTGCAAAATGACTTAAAATAAGTGCTTATCCAAATTAAAAAAATAATAAAGGGTTTGAAAATGTCAATAAATAATATGAAAATTACTCAAAAGTTGACACTTAACGCACCACCTAAAATGTGGAAATATGAGGCAAAACGCTCGACAATAGCAAGAAAATATAACTAAAATCAACGGTAAATAACTATGTAAAAACCAGTTATCAAACTCCCCCAAACTTACTGTTGCTTGACCTCAAGCGACAATTACAAGATTCATGAAATTCACAGCATATCGGTACTCATAAGTGAGACTTTTGTTTGCATTGTCCAAGAGGTAATTCGTCCGGTGTTCACATGATGTGAAGAGTTTTTGTAAGAACCTTTTAAACTTGAGATTTCTCTTCATATACCTCTCTAACTATTCTTTATACTTAAGTCTCTTTTAGATTTCTCTCCTTTTCCATTCGGATAATCAAATTAAGGCAATGAGAATTATTATGATCATCACAAGCACAAGACTAATCAAGAATTTTTGTTTAGGTACCAAATAAGTAGCATTTGCTACTTTTAATTATCGATGAAATTTTCAAACTTTGTAGTTATAAATTATCCTTATTTGGACGACGTTAGGGGATCAACCCCCTTTGACTTGAATAATCGAGTGAGGGTTATCTAACTTAGCAGGTCGGTTCCCTTTTACCGCCTTTTCATCATTTAGTTCCAAAATTGTTTATTTCTCAACCAACATATGTGCATGTGAATCTAAATTATGCCAGACTGTCAAAATAAACTACTCAAGGAGTACTTCTCAGGATTCAAGTACTAAGGTACAAATATACACGTAAGACTCGTATCACTGTCACATTATTCTGAACTTCCTACCCTTAAATAATCATCCCTTTATCTCTATATACTATTCTCGATCTCTTTGAAATCCAAGCTCTTGCGCAAAATAAAAAATTTCGGTCAAAATTTGGCAAGAACATAACATGTGGTTTTTACAAAGAAAATAGCATAAAACAAACAAATAAATCAAAAAACAAAACAATAAACCCCCCTCAAACTTGAACTAAACATTGGCCGAAATGTTTTAGAACAAGATCGAGAAGGGCGACTCACAGAGGGTAGTGCAACACCAGTTGTTGCCTCCTAGCTTTC
The DNA here is from genome assembly GCA_948472305.1 of Vicia faba. Taxonomy (NCBI): domain Eukaryota; kingdom Viridiplantae; phylum Streptophyta; class Magnoliopsida; order Fabales; family Fabaceae; genus Vicia; species Vicia faba. The sequence continues at coordinate 857,877,328 of OX451735.1, read as the reverse complement.
ACCAGTAAGGCCCCCTTTTTATTACCTGAAAACAAAACAAAACAAACAACAAAAAGGAAAACTAAGTGTAATACGGTGGGAGAAGTGACTTGGGTGTTTTGTGTTTTATCGCAATTGTTGCGGATAGCAAGAGTCACCATCGACTTTTCTTTTATCCAATAAAGGAAAGGGTGAAAAGAACAGGAAATATCTTTTGAGAATTTTCTTGGTTCGGGGGGTAAGTTATGAAAATGGAAGGTGTTAGCACCCTTTTCATCTTTAGTTATCTACGGGCTCTTAGTTGCTAGCTCACTTTGAAATGCTTTGTTTGAAATGCTTTGTTTGAAATGTGTTTGTGATTGTTTTAAAAGTATTTTTGAAAGCGCCTTTGTTTAGGAGAACTTTGTAATGATTCTCGTATGTATAAGAATGTATACAAAGTGTTGAATTTTGAAAATATTTCATTTTTTGAAAGTGTTGGTGTGTTTGAAAGATGTTGTTTTGAAAATGGTTGTGAGCAAGCAACTATGAGCATTCTACCTACTCAAAAGAAATCTTTGTTCTTTTCCTCCTCCTTTAGATATTTCTATCTTACCAGTGATTGATAAGAAGCCCTATCATTGGATGTGAAGGGATTGGCGTGGTTCGTCGTATAGTCATAGAAGGAAACCTATGAGATGCTTTAGAAATTGTTGTAAGGGACTAAGATCATTTTACCGAAGGCAACATCGAAGGGTCATCGAGGGACTACGATCTTTTTTATCGAGGGTCTTTGCTAAAGCGTCCCACATTCAAGGGACATGACTATTTATTTGTAGGCAACAAGCGAGGTTATCCTAGAGGTGCGCGTGTGAAAAGTGTTTGATTGCATGCATTTTTGTCTTTGAGATTAGGGTTCTCTAAGATTGATTTTATCTTGTCATACACACCTTAATTACTAACAATTATATTAAAAGCGATAAGTTGCGGAAATTAAAATTCTATGCTATTACATCACTTTGGGATGGGGGTACAAATTTACAAATAGGGAGGTAAAAGCAAATAAAACCTAATTTTACTATTACAACCATATTGAATGAATAAATCATATACAAGAATGAAAAGATAAATAATAAAAAGAAAGAAAATTATTTTAAAAAAAATTATGTATTGAAACTTGCACTTATGCATTGATACGAAAACTCTTATGTGTTAACGCATTCACTTATGTATCAATACATATCATTCCTTACTCCTAGAAGTTAAAAATAATTCAGTATGAGTCGACACATAAGGGTTTGTATCGACTCATTTCTGTTTTGTATCGACACATGCACGTTTTGTATCGACTCATACTCATTTCTTGCTCTTAGAAATCAAAACCAACTCAGTATGAGTCAGCACATAATGGTTTGTATCGACACATTTCTGTTTTGTATCGACACATACGCGTTTTGTATCAACTCATAACCTATTTTGTGCCTAATATGTGTCGACTCATAGAGATATGTGTCGACTCATACTACTGTTTTTTACTTCTAACATTGTTCTGCTACATGTACAAGTCAGTTCTCAACATATGATTGATAAAAATGAAAAGCAAGCATATGGTTAGCTTCAAGGTTATGATATCTACATTTTATCTTCAAAAATGAATCACTAATGATGCTTGAAATGAAGAGCTCAAAGTCAAGAAGACTTACCTTGAAACTGAAATTTGTGTTTTGAGTTTGAGGTGTTATATTATCAAGTTAGAGTTGGTTGTTTTTGAGTTTGGAAAATAGTGATGTTACTGAAGTTATTTTTGTGTTTGAACAACTCCTATATGATGTATGTGAAGTGTTTGGATAGTTTGTTTATGGGAAAAATTGCAAGATTGTACAGTGGGTAGAGGTTTTTTCTGTTTTCAGATTTTGTTTTGTGAATGAAAATAGAGTTGAAGATGAGTAGAGTTTACAAAGAATTCTGTTAAGTTTTTCAAATCCTCTTTTTTCTCTTTCTCCCCCTTTTCTCTCTCTAAAAACCTCTCCTTTGTGTGTTGTGAAACAACTTATTTATAGATGAAATTGGTTGAAATTTGGGAGGGAAATAGATAAGTTTTTGAACTATTTGGGTACATTGTTTCATTGCTTTTTAGATGTAGCTCTATGTGCTAAGTTTGTGCAAATATGGGACTGATATGATGCAGATTTTGCAGGGCATCATTGCAGGTTTTAACAGTTTTCTTGACATTACGATGCAGGTTTTGGACAGCAGGATACGTAGCATGATGCAGGTCTGGTTTTATGGACAGATTTATGCAGCGTGTAACAAAGACAAGGCATATTTGTGGACATCATAGTGGCAAAGTTTGAAGATTGAGTCAAAGGGAAAAGTTCAAAAAAGACAAAGCTTAGGATATATAACTTGCAATTTTTTAACTTAAAAATGCAGCCTTGTTGTTTACTTGAAAACTTGTAACAACTTGAATTATCTTGAATTGTGGTGAAAAGATGTCATAAAGTAATGAAATTAACATGCATAAAAAACACTTAGAAAAATTTCTAAGTCTTGCAAAGTTTGATTTTTGACTTTCTTGATTTCTTGATGATCAAATTTCATATTTTGAATGTTTGGATGAAATGTGATCTTTGAAACTCAAATTTGAACAAAAAGTCAAAGTTTGACTTTTCAGTGTACAATTGACCTTTTTTTATCAGTTGACCAAATTTCATCTATCAATTCAATGATCTTGAGAGATGAATTAAAATATGAAATTAGGTCAAAATGATGTACTTGAATCCTTGAGATCATGTTTCAAACTAATAAGTCAGGTACTAGGTCAAAAGTCAAAGATTTGTCATTCTCAGTCAAAAACCTTAATTTTGACCATTTTGCCCTTTTGATGATTTGAACAATTTTCTTGGAGAATTGTGATCCAATATTGATAAAATGATACAAATGACTTCAAAATGTTGATATTGGTCCAAAATCTCGAAGTTTGACTGTAGGTTGACCATAGTTGACTTTTTATCCAATATAGTTGATTTTAGGCCACCTGATCAATTGACTGAGCAGTTTTGTGATCCAAGACTTGAAACTTGACAGGAGCAGTCTGGAGGGTCCATAATGATCTGTGAAAGTAATTTGAAATATTAGAAGTCCAATTGTCCTTGTGCAAACTCAAACCCTAATTTGAGGCATTAGTGTTGAGGAGATGGCTTGACCTAGTCAATACTTGTGCAAGCTTGAATCATTGAAGATCTCTGTAAGAAACATATTGAGAAAAGAGAGGGAAAATTTTGGGGTACAAAACTAAGTTATTAGGAGCATGGGTTTCCTCCTGCGAAGCGCTTCATTTAACTCGCATGGATCGATGGCTCATTCCCCTATAGTATGGGAGATACATCCTCTTCCACACCTTATTGCTTGTCCTTTCTGTAACCTATAACTCATCTAGATCAAAATTATTAACCACTTTGTAATTCCAGTCACTTCCAATTTCTCTCTCCTCACCTTGGTGTTCCTTTTTCTTTCTCTTCTTGACTTCTTAACTGAACTTGGGAACTTTTATTGATGCCACCTGAGAGATTATGCATGAGACTTCTTATGGGAGTGGTTTTGAAATTTTGCTTTCTCCTTCTAGTTTGATCATACCGGCTGAATATTTATTATTTCCACTAGCACCTTGCTTCTTGATTTCCAACACCTTCAAATTTATCTCCTCATCAAATGATTTTAACGTCAGATTACCTATCTCGATATCAATATTGCATCGACTAGTAAGTAAAAATGGTCGACCAAGAATGATAGGAGTCTCTTCATCTTCAGGAATGTCCATGATCTGGAAATCAACTGGAAATAAAAAATTGTCAATTTCCACCAATACATATTCAACTATCCCATATGACTACTTGATGGTGTGATCAGACAATTTTAATTTTGTTCCACTCTCGCTTATCTTTTCAATACCAAGCTTTTTGAAAATAGATAATGGCATTAAGCTAACACTAGAACCATAATCAATTAGAACCCTCTTGAATTTTTTGTCTTTTATTGTGCACGGTATTGCAACTGATCTAGGATCCTTCGGCTTGATAGGTATTCTTCTCTCGGGTGTGATTGCACATAATTTCTCATCACCGGGTCCCGATCCATCTCCTGCTAGACTCTTTTTTGATAGTACCTCTTTCATGAATTTCGGGTACAAGGGAATTTTCTCGAATGCTTCAAAGAATGGTATGTTGATCTCTAGATTTTTGCACAATTTGATAAATTTCTCAAAGGCTTTCTCTTTTGGGTCCTTCTTTGCTACTCGAGAGAGATACGGAAACTTAACCATTGGTTTAGCCTCCTTTTTAATTTTTTTCTTCAGTTGGATTCACAGGTGGTACAACTTATTCTAGCTTTTTACTGTTTTCTCTCACTTCTAGATCTACCTGTATGACATAGTACTCATCTGATACCTTCTCTTCTTCACCTTCTGACTTCTTGTTGTGACAATATTAATATTCTCATGACTTTTCTGATTTCCCTGTGCTTGCAGAGATAATTGTTGTGCTATTTGTCCCAATTGAACTTCCAAATTTTTTATGGAAGTTGTGGTGTTCCTATGTTGCTCCTTGTTTCTTCCTAGAGTTGAGAAGTGTGGGTAGCCATCTTTTCAATAGCTACATCTCAATCTGCCTTCTGTGGAGCTTGTTGCTGATTTTGGACATTTCCTTCCTGATCTTTCCAGGAAGCATTTGGATGATTTTTCCACCCTAGATTGTAAGTATTTGATTAAGGATTATTCTGCCTCAAAAATTTGATCTCTTCAACTTGTTGTAGAGTTGTAAGACAATGTACAGTCATGTGTGGTCCACTACAAATCTCATAAACCACTTTTTGTGCCTGCTGAATCAGAGCTACCTATTGAGTTCCTACTTTCAATGCCTTCAACTTTTTATCTACTTCTGTAGCAACTGTTTCTTCAATTCTAAGTTATTTGTTAGCCTCTAACTTCAAATTAATCACTTCCTCTGGTTTGCTTGTAACCCTGTCTTACAATTCCAGGTGTTCATTTGTAGCAATGGCTTCAATGATCTTCTTAATACCAGTGGTTGTTGTAAAGTTGGATGAGGCACCGACAGTTGTGTCAATAAGCTGCTTTGTCTTTATTCTGAGGCCATTTATAAACATTTGCATTTCCTCAGTTTGATCCATATTGTGAGTGGGATAAGCTACAAATAACCTCTTGAACCTCTTATATGTATCACCTAGTGACTCTCTTTCTTTCTGCTTAAAATTCAAAATATCATATCTTTTGTGAATGTAAAGAGAATCTGCAAAGTATTCGTCAAGAAAAGTTTTCTCCATCTTTTCCCAAGTGGTAATACTCCCAGTAGGAAATGAGTAAAACCACTCTTCAGCATCTTCAAAAAGCGTGCACGAAAAATTATTAATTTCTTTTCCTCTTCAGAGTGCACTCAATCTTTAAAGTAGTGCTCACAGTAAGAAACCTTTGTAAATCCTTATACACATCTTCATTTGTCTTCCTGGTGAAAGATTTATTCTCAAGTTGTCGAATTGTTGAAGGGTGTATCTAAAAATTTGCAATAGTTACCGGTTGATTCACAATAGTCAACTGACCTGCTGGAGCATTTGCTCTTCCATAGTCCCCAAGAAGTCTCTCAGGTGCTGGTGGATTTTCACCCATAGTCTTTTCTTCCTTTTTGAACTCAGAACTTGAATGATGTTCTGACTCTGATTGTGTATGAATTGAATGTTCTTCGTCGGAGGCCAGTCTGGCTAATTGAGCATGTCTACGCCTTTCGTGAAAGGTTCTTTCAATTTTGGTATCAAAAGGAAATTCAACCGAGGGCTTTCCTTGCATACAAAGGTTAAACACCAATCAAAAATAACAAAAATATAAAAATAACATAAAATAAAATTTTAGTTGCAGAGCAACAAAATTTTAATTGAACTACAATTAAACTCTATATTTTGGCAGTCTCCGGCAACTGCGTCAAAAACCTGATCAGTGAATTAGCAAGTGTTCTAATTTGTCAATGTAGTAACAATGGGAAATCCCAAAGTATTAATATCAAGGACTACATATCAGTATTGAATTTTCGTTTAATTAAACAAAAACTTAAATTGGGGTTTTGTTTGGAAATTCTCACTTATCAATAAGTAAAAATAAGCAGAAATATAAACACGCTTTTTCACAGATATGAGGAGCATGCTAGGGTCAGTGTATGATTTACCCTGTAATAACCTTGAATCCTGATTTCTCCAAAAAGTTCATAACATTCAATTACCAGCTCTTTAGGTTATTTTCTCCTAAGTCCTTAGTGGGAAAACCTTTTTAACATTCATCCTAAATTCTAAGTCCTTAGAGAATTATGATAAAATCAAGCCTTTGTTTTATCAAGAGTTAACTAGTAACTAAGGATATCTCTAGTCCTAGGTGATATCTACTAAAGTCTAATCGTACAAAAATATTAACAATCGTGGTCCAGCTAATTGTTAACCGTAAATTAATCCTTGTTTGTCCGACAAAGAAAGCATAAAAACCTTATACAATTAAATTGAATATGAAAAACTAATAAATTGTTGAAATTAGGAATTTAGAGTCATTGCAAAATCATATTAGGGACATCCCCTATAATTGGGGGTTTAGCTACCCATATTGCTGAAAAGAATTACAAGATAAAAACTAAACATTATATGTATTTGAATAACTTCAATCTTTAATTGCTTCCGCTCATGAGAATTTTCTGCTCTCCAATGACCTTGATCTCTCCAATATTCAATCGTGTAATAATTATTTGCTAGAAAAAAGTCCCCTCATTCATCATGAAAACTCATCTAAATAAAAAATATTCACTTAGGTCATTTGGAAATACCCAAAACACCATCGTTGGCCAACTATTGAGAAAAATAACACAAAATACTTAAAACAGCATTGCAACCCAACACAGACTGTTCCAGGAAACGCGGACACCCGTGTTGGGCCTCTAACACTTTAATTGCTGAATTCTCGGTTTAGGAACCTCACACGGGCCGTGTCAGGTGACACGGGCATCTGCGTCATCCCCCTGACTTCCCACTTAGCAAAGCTCTCATCCTGACACGACCCTTGCCAAGTGACACGGGTGGCCGTGTTAGGCCTCCTATAACTTGGTTTTTGTGCTTTTTTCAAAACTCTGAGTTTTAAACTTTTTCGCACTGATTTATCCCAATTTATTCATGTGAGTCTAAAAAAAGTAAAACACACAACCAACGCCTAAAATATGGAAACATGAGGTAAAATGCTTGAAAATAGCAACCAAAAAAAGATAACTAAAATCAACGGTAAATAACTGTGTAAAAACCACTGATCATGCAACATTTTAGGGGGAGCATGATTGTCTCTCATGTGTGTCTTGTGTTTCTTCCTTTGTTTCTACTGCTAATATTGATGTGGTTGTGTGCAGGATGTCTTACCAGATGTTTTAACATCGTTTCCATTGTGTTTTGTGGAGAACCTTAATTACCTTATGATAGTCTAGGACTCTAGTGCTCCGAGTTATGTGTGTTTCTTATGTGTGCTACTTCTGTTGTATGTTCTTCTAATGTGTAACATTGAATAGTTCAAGGTTGAGTTAAAGGTTGGTTTTTTTGTGCTTCAGAAAAAGTTTATTCTTCCTATAGTGACTTGGATTTTTCACTTGAGGGGGAGAATTGGTTCCTCTGATATAGTTTATTTTGTAATTTATGCAAAGATTACATGTTTGAATGTAGCTTGTGTTTTGTTAATATGGTGTTATTCCTCTCTCCAGTTTAATTGTGCTAAGGTTGTTTTAGCCTAAATTTGCCAAAGGAGAAAATTGTTATATCTATAGTTTTAGGATTGACAACAATTTTAATAAAACATGGTTCATGACAGATGTTGAATAAGATGTCATAACATCTTGATCAAACTAATACATCAGAGTGTTAGTTTTCGTTAAAGACATATATTCTAACAGGTGTTGTGACATGCTAAACTAGAACATCAGTACATGTTGTTTTAAATCTTGACATATTAGATTTGTTTTTGTGATATTTTTTTTGGATATATCACATACATTTGCACAGGTCAAAAAGATTTAATCTGGAACAAGTGATTTAATCTCCAGTTGTACATAAGTTTCTAAAGTTGAATGTTGAGACAATTTAGGAAACTTGATATTTTGTTTAGGATTTAAGGAGATTTTTCTGCATAATTGGTGCAACCCTCAGCTTGTGGATCAATAAATATTTGGGTGAAGATTTCTAAGCCCATGAACTATTGAGGAGTATTTAAAGAGAAACTTAGACCTAATGTAATTTAACTTTCACAATTATAAAATCAGGGGAAGTAAAAAGTCTTAGGTTTTGAGAGTCTCTTGTGTTTTTATAAGTCACCTATGTATCTTTTAATATAGTATGGTAGACTTATTGTTACTTGATTGTTTGTCAAGTTATTGTTCTTGGTTGAAGCTTTTAAGCAAAACTAAGTATTATTCTCACTCATGAGCTTTTAAGCAAGGAGTTGAGTATTGTTTATTGGAAGTGTAATCTTCTGGATTTTTATTCTAGTCACTAAGATTGTGACTGTATTTTATCACTGAGGTGATTGGTAGGATGTGAAAGGGGGATCTCATATCTAAAAGGTTTCTAGGTAGAAGTTGCACAAGGTAGTGATTAGGCGATAAGTTGTAAACTGAGATTGTTTAGGCTTTGAACTAATATTGTCGTAGTGAATTTCCTTCCTGGTGGTAGCCCCCAGAGTAAGTGACGTTGCATCGAATTGTGTTAACAATCAACTGTGTTATTTATCATTCTGCAATTTATTTTCTGTATAGGTCATAGTTTTGATATATTTCTTTTGTCTATCAACAGATGTTGTAACATTTGTCTTGACATTGTATTCTGATGTTGGAACATCAATATTAACATGGAGTTCTTATCTGTTAGACAACTGGAAAAAAAAGATGCATCTTATTTGTATAAACATTATTAATCAATCCTTATAAGTCTTCCTTCAACCATGCAGGCTCATACCTACAAACACTCGGAATTCTTTTCATTTCGGTGTGAATCCGGCGACCACTCCTCACCTTCTTCGACCTATAAAGTGTCTCATTATCATACGCTAGATAATCTTGATTGGATTTGTGTATGATTCAACCATTGTATTGGACTTTTGGCCAACCAAAAATAATTCTAAAATAATTATTTGTAAAAAAAATGTTTTAAGATAATTAATCTCTTTCAAATTTTAATATTATATAATATAACTTATTTTTTAATTGTGCCTTTCAAAATATTATTTATAACACTCTCTATTTAATATTTTTATTTTTTGTTTGTGATCATAAATAATGTAAAAATACACACACACATATATATAAATTGAATAGATGAAGGGAATAAAATATATTAAAAGTTCCATTCAATAAATACTATGCTTCTATAATGATTCTTTTGATGCACAGTCTGTTCATCTTTCTGTACAAACTCACAGTAACTCGTTGAACAAAATGAAATTTATTAACAAAATCAAAAGCTATTACTTTCTGAGCTATTGACCAATGCGAGCAATGGGATGGATCAAAGTGTTGTCTAAAAGCCAATCTAATTAAGAGCAATAAACTGTGTCATACAATGCACCAACAAATTCTACTATTACTCCATAACTATCATAAACACTCATTGAGGCAATTGATCTTTATTGACCATCAAATGCTGTTTCAACTGTTTCAATTCTCATGTATACTTCCAACAGCCCATAGGCTAGAGTAAATAGTTGGTGCGTATAGCTGTATTATTCTTTCTTCATTTTAAAATGACTGTCGTATATAATTTTTGTATATTTATTAAAGAATGTAATAATATTGTTATAAAATATTCCATTTTTATCAAACTAACTTTATTAATGTGTAAAAAAAAGTGTAAAAAGTAATAATTAAAGTGTACAATTATAAAAATAATAATGATTTTTACATTGAAAAGTGAAAGTGATAGTCATTTTAAAATAAATTTTATTTGTTAAAACGACAATTATTTTAGAATGGAGATACCAACTTTATGAGATACCAACTTTAATGTTTACTAATAAAACAATGGGTTTTTAACTACACATACAGGGAAGTCAACTTCCCTCTATTAGTTGGGATTTCCGCAAGAAATTTCTTGTTTTGAACTTTTAAGATGGAAAATTTTCTTCTATGACAATAGAGGTGGAGAATAAATTTTTCTTAAAAAATGTACTTCGAAGACGGAGACATTGAACACCCTTGCTTTGCGGAGTCCTACCTTTGTTTAGAATACTATAATATCTTTAATTATATATAATTTTAAATTTTTTATGTAAGTTTATTTGTCATTTCATATAATTTATTTTATAAATAAATTTAAAATAATATATTTTATTTATTATTTTATATAATTTATTTTATAAACAAGTATGAAAGTTTGATGGTCATAATTTTCAAAAGTATAGATTAAATATCATTAAAAATATATATTTATTATAGAGGATTAATTTTTTTAATTTCTCGTGGTTAACTTTTGAAAATTTTAATATTAATTTAGTTAAAAATAACAAATAAAAAATTTATATTTATGGATCTCCATAAGAACCTTGGAAATCCGTGTGAATCTGCAAAGACAAAAATGAGAAACAAAGTCCTTCTATGGTGGAGATACGAGACGGTGAGAGAATAGATTCGAGAGCGGAAATTAAGATGAGAATATTGTTGAAATATTAAATTAGATTAGATTAGATTTAATTAGATTTAATATTTAATATAATCCAAGTTGTGTTAGCCCAAGCTCAATTAGAGTTGTATATAAATAGTCATAGTGTGTATCATTATTTGTACACTTGAATAATACAAATCCTTATTTCCTTTATTATTCTCTCTTTCTCTCCTCACTAAAAGTGCCTTACACACTAATAAATTGGTATCTAGAGCTTCTGATTATTGTTCTTGATCAAGTTTTCAAGAATTTCACGTCAGAGATCGTTTTTCTAGGGCAAGTAAATCAACCGCTGCGAAGATGGCTAGTGATAAGGGCATTTCAAATTCTCTTCCAATGCTTGACGGTAAAAATTGGATCAGATGGAAAAAGAAGATGCAATCCTTATTTGGCTTCCATGAAATCCTAGAAGTGGTTACCGACGGTGTTTCGGCGTTGGCTACAAATGCAACCGATGAATAGAAAAAAGCCCACAACAAAGTCAAGAAAAAAGATTGTAAGGCTGCTTATTGCATTCAAACGGCTGTCGATGCTGCTAACTTCGAAAAAATCTCTCATGCTGAAACATCGAAGGAGGCATCGGATATTCTAGTAAAATATTTCGAAGGAGGTGAGAAAGTCAAGGTTGTCAAATTACAAACCTTGCATCGACAATATGAGTTGTTGTCGATGAGAGAAGATGAAAAAGTTGCAGAATATGTGTAGAAGGTTCAAAAACTCGTCAATCTCATGAAGGGTTGTGGTGAAACTATTACTGATAAGATGATAGTTGAGAAGGTAATGAGAATGTTGACCTCTCACTTTGATGATTAGAGACTGTTCGACTAGTAGTAGCATTGGCATGCAACCAAGGCTGATCAACATTTCATCTAGATGTGAAATCAACATTTTTGAATGGTCCTTTAGACGAAGAAGTTTATGTCACACAACCTCCTGGGTTTGTGATTCAGAAGGAAGCGAGTAAAGTATATAGATTGCACAAAGCGCTCTATGGTCTCAAGCAGGCACCTAGGGCATGGAACAAGAAGATCGACTCATACTTAGTCGAATTAGGATTTATCAAATGCAAATCAGAGTATGGTGTCTATGTTCAGGTTGTAGCACAAGATATAACAATCATCTGCTTGTATATTGATGACTTGCTAGTAATTGGAAATAGTTTGGAGAACTTGTCGAAGTTCAAAGAGCTGATGACGAAGGAATTTGAAATGTCGAATCTAGGAAAATTGTCTTATTTTCTAGACATGGAATTTCAAATATCGAAGCAAGGTATGGTGCTACATCAAAGAAAGTATGTCAAATAAATACTCAAGAGATTCAGAATGGATGATTCGAATCCTGCATCCTCACTTGTCGAACCAAACGTGAAGTTTGAGAAAAATGGAGAGGAAGACACAGTCGATGCAACTTTGTTCAAGCAAATTGTGGGATCTCTGGGGTATGTGTGCAATAGTCGACCTGATATAGGTTTCCCAGTCAGATTAGTAAGCAGATATATGGGTGAACCAAGAGTGTCACATATGAAGGCTGCAAGAAGACTCCTTCGATATTTGAAGGGTTCAATAAATTGTGGAATACTATTTCGATGAGATTCTGAAGGCAAAGAAGCAATAGTTAATTGTTTTTTGGATGCTGATTGGTGTGGAGATAAAGAAGATCGAAGAAGCACAACTGGATATTTCTTTCAAGTATTTGGTGCCCCAATCTCATGGTGTTCGAAGAAGCAACCTGTGGTGGCATTGTCATCGTGTGAAGCTGAATATATAGCGGGATCCTATGCTGCATGTCAAGCAATTTGGATCAGATCTGTACTTGAAGAAATGACTGTCGAAGTGAAGAAACCTCTAGTATTACAAATCGACAACAAGTCAGCCATAAATCTGACGAAAAATTCAGTTCTGCATGGAAGAAGTAAACACATTGAAGCAAGGTTTCACTTCTTGAGAGAAAAATTAAATAAAGGTGAACTTGAAGTTAGGCATTGCTCAAATGAAGCACAGTTGACCGACATTTTCACCAAAGGATTGAAGATCGACAGATTCCTGAACTTGAGAAAGAAATTAGGAATAGTTCAGATTGACTATTTTTGAGGATGTTCGACAACTTGGATTATGGGGGTGTGTTGAAATATTAAATTAGATTAGATTTAATATTTAATATAATCCAAGTTGTGTTAGCCCAAGTCCAATTAGGGTTGTATATAAATAGTCATAGTGTGTATCATTATTTATACACTTGAATAATACAAATCCTTATTTTCTTTATTATTCTATCTTTCTCTACTCACTAAAAGTGTCTCACGCACTAACAAATATATCCACCGCCTACATCCTATCTCATTGACATCTCTAAATATAATTTATTTTTGAAATTCTCTAAATATTAAAAAAATTCAAATACTAATTATAAGTGTGTTTGCTTTTTATAGCGAAAAGAATTGATTTTGTAAAATTGATTAAGATTAAAAATGAGTTAAATGGAAAATAGTTTATGTTTTGATAAATTCTTTTAAAATTGAATCAAACAGAAAATTTTAGTATAAAAATCACGTTTATATATAAAAATTATAAATTTTAATTTTAAATAGAATCAATTATGAATGTCAAATCAACTTTTCTTTAAAAGAATCAAACATTTAAAAATCAAACCAATTACTTAAACTTCATTGATAAAGAAACTTCTAAAAAAAAAATGATATTCGAGAAATACCGAGAACCAAAGCTGATATCAAACTAAAAAAATCTTTGATTTAAATTTCAATTGATTTAGTTGATTAAACCTTCAATCTACTGTTTATTTAAATTAATAATATAGAGCTAAATTTAATGACAAGTTATAAATAATCATATCAAATTCAGTTAAACAAAATTAATGATAGACATAAAATAAAACATAATTATACTTCTAACATTAATTCAAGAATAATTTAAGTAAGTTAAAAAATTACAATATAGTAAAATAAAATAAATAAAATCAAAAACAAAATAATAAAACATAATATAAAAAATAAAATTCAAATATTTTAGAATACCTAAATTAAATGGGGTAAAAAATAAATAAAACAATATATTAATTTAAGAGCAATAAACTGTGTCATGTAAACAATACACCAACAAATTCTACTCCTCCTTCATGGCCATTGATTGAGGTAATTGCTTTTTATTGGCTTTGCATTAACTGCATGTGATTCTCAAACTCAACTAAAGTTTTGTAAACTGTGTGACGTTTTCTTCCATAAAAATAATGGTACCAACCAACCATGTAACTGACTTTTCACTATCAAATGCTGTTTCAGTTCCCATTATAGTTTCAGTTCCAACAGTGCTATAGTACTAATATAGTAGTTCCAACAGCAATTAGTAAATAGTTGGTGTGTTCTATACAAGAATTATGTAAATTCTGATATAGGGAGTTCAATTTTCAACTAAGAAACCTAAGAATTACTAATAGGAAATGCTCTGACACTATAAAATGGAACACAACACAATAAGAATATTCCTACATCAATAATGTTAAAAATATAGGATACCAAGTTACTATTTACTACTCTATCTATATGAAATAAAATAATATGTTGAAATGAAATGACCCATTTCAATTTGAAATAATTTTTTTTCAATTCTACCATCTAATTAATAAAAGTTTTATCATTCCTAATATATAATACTTCAAGAGGTACTATAGTAAAAATATTATTCTCTCACTTATTTTTATATATTTTTCTTAATATATTTGAAAAGATTAACCGAGTCAGTTATTGTGGGACAGAGGGAATATATGATATCATTTTACTTTCATTAGCCATTTATTACTATTAACTTTATAAGAAAATATTTTAATCAAAAGTAATATATGTTTTTAATTCTTCATTGATAACATTGTCTCAATTCATATTTAAACTTTTTAGATGTGTGAGATTTATCCAAAAAATATATAAGGTGTTTTAGAAAAAAAAAAGATTTTTTTCTTGAAACACTAAATTGTCTGACACGAGTTGTTTGAATGTCATGCAGGTGTCAACATTGATTCAAATAGTGTCAAAGAAAAAAACAAGGAGGTGATTAGGCTATACCATTTCTCTTTAAACGAGACACCTTGATCCTCTCCTTAAAAGATCGAGTTGTTTTCCTCTCCTGAATTTATCCTTCAGCCGCAATCATTGAAGTTTTAGAAGAGTATTCTATGAAGAATAACTTTGAAGATTTCTCCCTCAATGAGATGAATTCAAATTTGAGAGACAATTAGCAATAATACATAAGGTACAAAGATACAAGTTGTGTATAACACAAACGTACCAGTAGTACACAATAATTTCTATTGTGGGTACAAAGTTGTGCATACTTATCCTTCTCTATAGTACAATGGACCACAATAGATCTTATTCTAATATTCACATCTTCTAACTTTCTAATCAAGAAAGTTCTATAAATTAGCAAATTCTCTTATAATTATATACAACAACATACAACATTTAACAATATTTGAAGTGAACATTTGTTTGAGAATCATCTTTTGAGAAATAAATAAAAAGAAAAGAACTTTCAGGAACAAACATTCAGAGATAAAACCCCATATTGTAACGTCCCAGACTGCTTTCAAGATTATCGACTGACCCTACAAATCAACACATATCTTCTTAGCATACTTTGTCCTCACAAACACACTTTTCAGGAAACTTCCCAGAAAGCCGCCCATCCAAATACTACTTCAAGTCAAACAAGATTAACTATGGAGTTATTATTTGTTAGGTTACCAAAAAGAAGATGCATCTTGTTAGTATAGGTAGTACCAATCAATCTTTATAAGCCTTCTTTTAGTCATGAAGTCCCTTCCATGCACAACTTCAGGATCCCTCTCATTATGATGTGAATTCAGGCGACCACCCCCATCATATTCGGCCTCTAGTGTTACATGTCCATAAGCTTCCTTGGTTCGTCCCTGAACAACATCATACATAAAGAGGTATGTTCTTATACCATTTGTAATGCCCCATCCTACTTTATGGATTAGCGTCTGACCCCAAAAATCAACACGGATCTTTTTAACATGCTTTGTCCTCACTCATACGCTTTTCATGAAATTTCTCAAAAGGTCACCCATCCAAATACTACTCCAAGTCAAGAACTCTTAACTATGGAGTTCTTATTTGTTAGACTACTGTTGTAGGTATTTTCAACACAGGTATTTAATTTATCGTTTTTCTCAAGGATTGGTGTGATATTACTGTCGTTCTACAATTATAATTGTTTTAAGCTTAAGTTTCATAAAAGGGTTTGATGTTGGTTTTAGTAATGAAAAATGTCGATTTCATGCAAAATAACAAGTTTAAGGAAAACAAAGTTTAGGTTTCAATTGTTTGGTAAAAGCGTGTCAAGATTAGGGCTCGATAATCTCTTTCAGACGTATTTTCTCAATCAAGTATGTGAACTCATTAATCATAAATATAATCACATATCCTCTCAAGATGTTTCATCTCTAAAACAAAATGTGAGTTTTATCAAATTGATCTTTAGATGATCTCTCTACCTAACTATCAATTTGATAACCTTAAAAGCTCAATATTAGTGAATATTAACTCACAAAACTATGTCTAGAAATTGTTCATTGATAAGTGAAAACTTAGGTCAAGAGATGAACACACTTCTCAATGATGATCAACTCAAATATAAACCATAAAACAAGAATTTTCACCATATATTTATCATCAACATGTTCACATACAAATGATCAATCTAAATACATACAAATAGGAAGATTATCTACCTCTAATCTTGACACAAAGGAAGATTTAGCTACCCATTATCATGGTAGTTTGATCAACAAGGAAAGTATAAATCTTGATGAACATCAACAAGAAAATATCAAAGATTTGAGGTAGAAATCTTTGATCTTAAGTTATAAATGATAAAAATGGTTTCTTAGCCCTAAAAATCTGACTTGTGTATGTTGTACAAGAGTTGGTGGCCAATATATCACAAAGGTGGCTATTTATATAAGTGCCCAAAAAGTGAGTCCCGCTAAGCGACTAGGGCGCACTAAGCGGGCTCAACGCAAAAATTAATAATTTTGTTTCAGTGGACCGTGCTAAGTGGGACGAGATCGCTTAGCGGGACCAAACAAACACCCATTCTTCCAAATGTGCAAAACACCAGAAGCGCGATGTAACTTGTGCTTAGCGCGCTAGACTGAACAAAACTTCCAATTTTGACTTGCTGCACCACACTCTTGACTCTAGCTTGCCCAAAGTTCCAATGCTCAAATGTTACATCTATTTACAAACTTAAACACTACTAATTATAAAAAATAGAGTGCAAAGAACACAAAATTATCTACAAATATATCAATAATTTTGTCCCTAACAACTCTCTCTAACTTAGCATTTTGTTTGTCCCTAAACAAAAATTCTCCAACTAAAAGAAAACCAAGACAAACCACAAAATAGGAAACAACAAGTTTTTCACAATACAATTTTATGGTTCAAATGAACAAGAACAAACAAGATAATACTTACCACTAACTAAATCCAACCATAAGTATGAAACAATGGTTAAGTGCAACATACATAACAAAATTTCCAAAATAATACAACTCAAAAATGAATCACACATAAGCATACATTCATCAATGGCTGAGAGACAATAAAAAAAGGGCTTTTTCACTCATCCAACAATCATGCCAACAACCGGACCAAATCATGCATTCATCACACAAAAAGTATCAAACACACTAAGCAAGAATCACAAGGCATTGAAAGGGTTGTAATTTGGCTTAGTTACAAGGAAAGGATATTTTTCAAGGTAATTGAAACTAAATTGCCTAATGCATGAGAATATTAAATTCATCACACTAATACACAATTTAACATTTTTACCCCTCTTGTATTCTTTTCTTGGATATAATATACAACCATGAGCTCTTATGCCAACATAAATTTATGCCCTTGGCTTTTTAATTCTCTTTCTTTCTAAAAGCTCAAATTCATTGATTCTCTTTTTTTTTTCTTTATCATTTCTTTTCTTTTATTTTCTTTCAACCACTTTTTATTTCACAATAATTAACCTACATAGATGTCCCCAACTTTGAATACAACCCAACATAGTAGCAAGAATGTTCCCATACACTAAGGCAAAGAAAGAATAGAAGCAACCACATTGAGGTTGAGGGTTCAAACATTTCTCAAACAAAAATCAAGATCCTTTCTAAAAATCTAATGAAGAATTTGTTATTAATTTCCAATATTTACACAATTCAATCATCACAAGGATCTTGATAGAAAGGCTCAATTGGGGTGAACAAGTGATCACTCACTCTCAAGGTAGATTGATTATTCATTTGGCTCAAGTGGTTTTCCTCAAAATAAAACAATGAATGCCTTTGATTATTTTCCAACTTTCACACATCAACACCCATGCATGATTAAACATGATAAGATCGAGTTAACAAGAATATTGGTTTCCCGCATTTAAGTGCACAATGAAAAGCTTTCTCACACAAGGCTAAGTTCTAAGGTGATTCAAAATTGACAAGTATTGTTAAAGAATTAAAGGTATGACATTATGCACAAAACAAGTTTCATATTTATACTAAGCTTAGAAAGAAATAAACATGTACCTTGAAGTTATTACTACAATTCAATTCATATCATCACCACTCAGTTGCAAGTTGAACCACATTTGTACAAGTTAACTTGGTTCCTTAAAAATTGTCAAACTAAGGAACAAACATAAGCTTTTGCTTCTTTCTTTTTATTTTTTTTTATATTTTAAAATAAGCTAACAAACTTACTAATATAATTCTATAGAGTTAAAATCCCAAAAATAAAAACAAACACCTCAAAATGGTGAACCAAAGTCATCCATGGCATAAAAATGCCTCCAAAAGTATTAAAACCAAAATACAACCACAAAACATCATCCTTAAAAGGATGGAACAACATCACGATAATTGCATGAAAATTAAAACAAAAGACTAAATAAAACAAAAAGCATAAAAATTATGATAACACGGCAAACTAATCCCCTCCAGATCAATTGCTCCACTCATCATTACTCTCCTCAACTTCTTCATCTTCCTTCTCTTCATCACTTTCCTCAACATTAGCATTAGATGCTGCCCTCTCTTGGAAAAATGGCCTGTCCACAGGGTAATTTGCATAAGCAGAAAACTCCTATCGAGTAGGAAAAATAGGAACCTCCTCTGGAGCAACCTGATGACGATACAAAAGCTACATCGAATCGTGAAGGAATAAAGAAGATCTCATATGAGCCTCCATCATCTGCCAGTTATAAACACAAGCTTGTTTTTCATTATACCGAGCCAGACCCGTCGGAGGAGCGCGTGCCTGAGGCTGAGGGGCTGCCTCACCTGCCAACTTTGGCACACAATGCCTAAGTACATCATCATCATTCACAATACCACTAATCCTTTTGGTAGCCACATTGGGAATGTCAACACCCGCCTTCCTACACAACCTCATAATAAGAGCCGGAAAACCAAGAGTCATTGGGGGCCTTGTTACCATGAGAGTGGCCACTGATGGAATTTTTTCAAATCTCATTAGAAATCACCTAAGATACATCAAACTGCCACCCTTTAATCATGTAATTCAAGAGGAAAGGTGAATCAATATGAATAGTTGAAGTTTGACTACTCAGCTTAATGTTATAAAGCAAAAGAGTCGCATACAACTGCGCTTTTGTGTTCATGCCGCATCTCTTGAAGTGAACAGCCTGGTTAGAAGCATTGAGAAAAAAAACCATGGTTAGGATTTAGAACTAGAGTCTCACTAGTACTTAATTTATCGTTTTCCTCAGGGATTGGTGTGATATTACCGCCGTTCTCCAGTTATAATCGTTTTAAGCTTAAGTTTCATAAAAGGGTTTAATGTTGGTTTTAGTAACGGAAAATGTAGATTTCATGCAAAATAACAAATTTAAGGAAAACAAAGTTTAGGTTTCAAATGTTTGGTAAAAGCGTGTCAAGATTACGGCTCGATAATCTCTTTCGGGGGTATTTTCTCAATCAAGTATGTGAACTCATTAATCATAAATATAATCACATATCTTCTCCATATGTTTCATCTCTAAAACAAAATGTGAGTTTCATCAAATTTATCTTTAGATGATCTCTCTACCTAACTATCAATTTGATAACTTTAAAATCTCAATATTAGTGAATATCAACTCATAAAACTATGTCTAGAAATTGTTCATTGATAAGTGAAAACCTAGGTCAAGAGATAAACACATTTCTCAATGATGAACAACTCAAATATAAACCATAAAACAAGAATTTTCACCATATATTTATCATCAACATGTTCACATACAAATGATAAAGCTAAATACATACAAAAAGGAAGATTATATACCTCTAATCTTGAGACAGAGGAAGATTTAGCTACCCATCACATTGGTAGTTTGATCAACAAGGAAAGTATAAAGCTTGATGAACATCAATAAGAAAATATCAAATTTTTGAGGTAGAAATATTTGATCTTGAGTTATAAAATGATAAAAACGGTTTCTTAGTCCTAAACATTTGATTTGTGTATGTTGTACAAGAGTTGGTGGCCAAAATATCACAAAGGTGGCTATTTATACAAGTGCCCAAAAAGTGAGTTCAGCTAAGTGGCCAGGGCGCGCTAAGCGTGCTCAATGTAAAAATTAATAATTTTGTTTCAGTGGACCGCGCTAAGCAGTACGAGGCCGCTTAGCGGGACCAAAAAACACCCATTCTTCCAAATGAGAAAAATACCAAAAGCGCGATGCAACTTGCACTTAGTATGCTAGACTGAACAAAACTTCCAATTTTGACTTGTTGCACCACACTCTTGGCTCTAGCTTGCCCAAAGTTCCAATGCTGCAATGTTCCAACATCAAAACCTATAAAAGGAGCAAAAAACTAAGTAAACAAAGTGATGTATCTTAAAAAATACATAATTTCTTATTTACATCTATTTACAAACTTAAACACTACTAATTATCAAAAATAGAGTGTCAAGAACAAAAAATTATCTACAAATATATCAACAATTTTATCCCTAACAACTACCAAAAAGAAGATGCATTTTGTTAGTATTTGTAGTATCAATCAATCCTTATACGTCTTCCTTCAACCATGCAGTCTGTTCCCTGTACAGTCTCAGAACCCTCTCATTCTTATGTGAATTCGGGCGACCAGACCCCGCCCTCTTCGGCCTCGGATGTTACACATACTACTTTGAAAGAAAAAAGCAACTCAAAACATCAACTGATTTTATTTTGCAAACATTTTTTTGAAAGCTTAAACACTTTTATTTATGTTGAACTTTGTTTTCTTCCTCTATTGAGTGATATTTATAAACACAGACACTTATATTATATTTGATAGTATTTTCTCAAAGGGATAAGTTGTAGCCAAAATCACAGAGAAGACAAATAAACTAAGTTGTAGTAAATTCTCTATGATTGAGAAATATAAGGTATAAGTCAGACGGACTAGAAGATGTTTTAGTGAAATTATAATTAGTTGGGTTATAGTGAAAATCTCTTAAGTGTGAGGGAACTTGACGTAACTCCGGATTGTGGGGTGAACCAATATATATATATATATATATATATATATATATATATATATATATATATATATATATATATATATATATATATATATATATATATATATATATATATATTTGTCTATCTCTTTACCTTCTGAATTTTAGTTTTAAATGATTTTTATTTTAAACATTCATATTTGTTCTCACCTTCAATTAGAATCAGAGTTTAAGTCTCTTATTTAAACACTTAATTGTGTGAGAGTTAAGATATTTGAGAAAAATAATGGTTGATCCAAACAATGTTAATATTGAAGACATCAGTATATCTTACTCAACCAAAGCTCCAATGTTTTATGGTAAAGGATTTGACTATTAGAAGTATAATTTTTTTATGTTTCTTTATATCACATGATTTAGAGAAACCACAAGTATGAATCTTACACATAAAAGGTGTTAATGATGCATCACAATGTCATATGTTTTATTATAAATTCTATTACCTAAAAGGAGTTTGAAAAAATATGGTAAATAATCAACAATTAAAGACGATAAATGATTCTTTGTGTTAACTATTAAAGTAACAAACAAGTTCAAGCATTCAAGGAAATGTATTGATACAGTAGTATGGATTATTTCAAGTGTAAGAGAACGAAGACAGGAATCCATGTTTTATAGATTCCAAATCTTAGTCTTTAGCTCAAGGTTTTGAATAAAAACTATAACTACTAATATCACTAATCATGTGAAAAAAATATCATGAGTCTTCCAAAGAGATGGAGAGCGGAGATAACTGTCAAGAAGCAAAAATATAAATGTCTTAACTCTTGAATATTTCACCGACTCCCTCCAAAGTCATGATATTGAACTCATGGAATATGAACCCTAGAGGAAACCAAAGTTTATTACCCTAAGTGTAAAAGTAAGATTGTCAAAGTTAAAGCTCTCTAAGTTGAAGAATTAAATGATGAAGATTCTGATGAGCCTAATGAAGCATCAATTGATGATGAACTATCCCTAATCTCCAAAAAAATTCAACATATATGGAACAAAAATAAAAAGAAATTCCCTAACAAGGAACTCGATTACTCTATAAATCCTAGACTCAAGGAAGAAGGTGACAAGAAGATGATTTATAACTAGTGGAAGGAACCTAGACACTTCATAAACGAATCTTCCAATATGGAAAAATAAATACAAAAAAAAAGCATATGTTACGGTAATAAGAAATGTCTCATGGCCATTTGGGATGACATCAACTAATCCTTTGGTGATGAAGATAAGGAACATGAAAATTTTGCTCTATTGACTATAACATTTTGTGGTGTGCACCTAGATGACAGAATAAATGATGATGATTCTGATGATGACGATGAGGTATTTTCTAACTTATATCATAATGAACTTATTATTACATTAAGTAATTTACTTGGTAAGATTCAGAGAATGCTTGATAAATTCAAAGGTCTTAAAAATATCTATGATAGATTATTAGAACATCATGAAGCTATGAAAAAAGAGGTTTTTACTTTAACAACATAAAACAACTATTTAAAATATCAAACATCTCAATCTTATAGAATAAGTAAATGTAACTTTGAAAAGAATGAGATTGTTTTTCATGAAATCCTACAAACAACATAGATATGAGTAATATATCTTTAATGATTTATGGCGTGAGTAGAAAAAACAAGAGAGGCATATGATATATATTGGTGAGTCAAAGATAAAAGCTCATGATCCAACTATTTTATGCTTTTACTGTTTGAAAATATGTCACAATCAAAGAACTTGTCCTATGCTAAAAACATGGAAAGACAAAAATATTATTAGAACCAACAAAAGAGGACCTAATAAGATTTAGGGGTATAAAACCAATGTTAAAATAATAGTCCTAGTATCTGGACAATGGATGCTCATGACACATGACAAAAGAAATGTGAATGTTCTAACTATTATAAGTGATCATGAAGGATAAATTAAAGACATAAAATATTCATCGTGTTTTAAAAAGTTTATTAGAGACTTTATCACTAAATTTATCATCTCTAACCCTTAACAATGATATTAGATACAATATTTTGGTTTTTTATCTCTAAAATTCTATCTCTATTTCAAATTTTTCTAGTAACATCACACATAAAATATTACTTTGAAGATATTAGACTACATGATCATGATTAAACATTGATTCACACTACATAGTGTGATTCAAGTGTATAATCAGTCGAGGCTCTGAAGGCGCTAAGTGATTGGCGATGCACAAAACATGTTCAATGATAGAATTATGACATACTTGTTATGTAATGGAAAACTCTCAATGATATTATCATACAAGGAAGTGCTTGTATACAAAGAGAAGTATATTACTTGTACAACAAGTAATCTCACTTAGTTCGATAACTAACTCAAAGTTCTTTATGTAACCAATGTTAAAACTTCCTAATAAACACTCCCCTAATTTGAAATCACTAACAATCGGACTACAACATGGTTCAATCAACAAATTAACACAATCTAGACTCTATTATTCTCAAATATCATAAACTACAAGTCTTGCCATGACGTTGTATAAAGAATCGAGGTTCAAGGGATTTGTTAACACATATGCAAGGACCTTCCTCAGTTTGTAGACATTTTCTCTTCCTTCTTTCTCATAGCCCAAGGGTTAATCTACATATACACCTTTCTATAACTCACCAATTAAGAAAGCACTCTTGACATCAAGCTAATACACTTGCTAATTTCTGTCGGCTGCAAGTGCTAAAACAGTCCTAATAGTACCCCATCTTGCCACAGAAGCAAAAACTTCATTGTAATATATGCCATATTACTATGAGTAACTTTAAGCTATAATTCTAACTTTGTACTTCTCCACTTTTCCCTTATCATTTCACATTTTCTTGTAGATCCACTTAACACTAATCCTCTTGATCCTTTGTGGTAGGTTGACTAGCTTCCATGTATCATTCTTTTCAATTGCTTGAATTTCCAGATCCATATAATTTCTCATGCTTGATTGCTTTATCATAAGTAAGGGGATCATTGCTTTTACAAAACACTTCAAGATTGTGCAGTTGTTCTTCTTCACTTACTAGATTTATTACATAGTCATCTAAGTAACTAAATTTTCTTTTTATCTTGTTGTTGGCTCTAATTCTTCTTATCTTTGAGGATCATCTTATTATTCAGTTTCACTATCCTCACTTGCACTTTCTATATTGTATCCTTCACGTTGAGTGTCATCCTCAATGTGCTCTTCAACATCTACTGCACCGTCTTCATTGTTCTCTATATTTTCTTCTTCGATATCACCATTGTTAAGTGATTGAGTATTTTTCTCATTGTTACTCTTGTCCCATTCGCATCCTTAAGAATCTTAAAATATCACATCCTTACTTATCAATTTTTTTTTCTCAGTTAGATCATATAGCTTGTAGACTTTGCATTCCTCACTTACTCCCAAATGCACACTTAACACTTTTGACATCTAGCTTTTTTCTTTGCACATCAGGAATGTAAAAAAAATCTACACATCCAGAGACCTTGAAATGATGCACTAAGGGATCCACGCTACTCAATTTTTTCTCTATAGTCATTTTTATATAGATAAAGTGGGACTTCTGTTGAGTATATAGGTTGTCCATTTAGCAGCTTCATGCCAGAAATTCTTGGGAACATTTTTACTGGACATTATGCTTCTGATCACATTCATCAAATTTTTATTATTTCTCTCTGATACTCCATTTTTTTGTGGAGTATAGGAAGTTATCAATTGCCTCTTGATGCCATGAAGACTACAAAAACTAGAAAAAAACATTAGATGTAAACTCTCCTCTTCTATCTATCCTAAGACATTGGATGTATTGACCTGACTCTTTTTCTACTACTACTTTGAATTGTTTGAAAACATCAAAGGCTCCATATTTCTCATATAGAAAGTAGGTCCATGTTTTTATACTGAAGTCATATGTGAATGTGATGAAATACATGTTTCCTCCATTTGATGCATCTTGATAGGTCCACTCATCTCAGTGAACTAGCTCAAAATTTTATTTGGCTCTCCATGAGGAATGCTTTGGTATGGTTTCTCTATGTTTCTTCCCCATTAAGCAATATGAATAAGTTTTTCATCCAGATCCTTCAAGCTGTGCATTCCTTTTACCATATCCTTCTTGATCAATGTGTCAATCCCTTTAAAGCTCAAATGACTATATCTACAATGTCAGAAACGTGTGGTATTGTTTATAGTAACTTTCATGCACATGGGAAGAATCACAAGTGCATATATTATAAATATCCTATGGGTGAGATTTTTGTGGTCATGATTAAACTTTTATCACTATGAAGCTTTTTGCAGCCTTTATCTTTGAACATAATTGTTAGATTCTTCTGCATTAGTTACCCAACACTCATAAGATTGATCTTCATGTCTGGAAAGTAGTACACATAAGTGATTACTTGAATGATACCATTCAAGTGAAGCTTCAAATTTCCCTTTTCCCATCACTTGCATTTTGGAGTAATCTTTCAGCTTGACAAATTATCGAAACTTTTCCTCAAAATTGAAGAGCCATTCTTTTGTTCCCACCATATGATTGCTACATCCTGAATCAAAATACCAAGTTTGACTGTAGGTTTTGGTGATTTTTGTATGTTGTGCCATGAGGAACATTTCCTCACTTTTATATTATTTTGCAAAATTGGTATCATCTTAATGTCAAGTTGGGCACTCACTTTGATAATGTCCTATCATGTGATACTTGTAGCCCTCAATAAGATCTCTACTATGTATTCCTCTCCCACAACCACAAAATCCACCATATCTCCTACCATGTTGGCTTCCACCACCACAACAATAATTTGCAATTTTCAACACATATTTTTCCTCCTTTTCCTAATTAATCTTCACCATTTGTTCATGTAAAAGAAGACTGCTCTAAAGTTCATCAATGGAGAGAGTTATGACATCATTTGATTCTTTTATGGAACACACCACATAAGTTAATTCTATGATCATTGATCATAACACCTTCTCAACGATTATGGTTTGCTCTAGTTTTTCACCCTATGCACTCATCTTATTTGCAATATCCAGGGTTCTTGCAAAG
The DNA here is from genome assembly GCA_948472305.1 of Vicia faba. Taxonomy (NCBI): domain Eukaryota; kingdom Viridiplantae; phylum Streptophyta; class Magnoliopsida; order Fabales; family Fabaceae; genus Vicia; species Vicia faba. The sequence continues at coordinate 857,850,991 of OX451735.1, read as the reverse complement.
TACTCATCAAATAATTCATTATCCTTCACGGCAAGCACTTCAAATTCACAATGCAAGGCCCATAATTAAGCCCTCTTCACCTTCGTAGAACCTTGATACTTATTGCTGAAATTCAGGTACATGCAATACAAATAAACAAAAAAATTATCTTAACAACAGAAGATGTTGAGACAAATGTTACAACATTTCGTAAGAAACCAGATCAATCAAGTTGAATATGATATAGAAAATAAACTGCAGAAAGATAAATAACACAGTAATATGTTAACCTAGTTCGATGTAATGTCACCTAATTTGGGGGCTACCAAGCCAGGAAAGAAGTCCGCTATAAGCAGTATTAGTTCAAAGCTAAACTAGTCCCAAGTTTACAACTTCTCGCCTAATCCCTACCCAATGTTACTTCTACCTAAGTCCTCCCTAGGTCTGAGTGTAATATGGTGGGAGAACTGACTTGGGTGTTTTGCGTTTGATCGCAATTGTTGCGGATAGCAAGAGTCGCCACCGACTTTTCTTTTATACAAAAGGAAAGGCTAAAAAGAACAGGAAAGACCTTTCGAGATTATTTCTTGAGTTCGGGGGGTAGGTTATGAAAAGGGAAGGTATTAGCATCCTTTTCATCCGTAGTTATCTACGGGCTCTTAGTTGCTTTCTAGATCATTGCTTTTGTTTGAAAGTGTGCTTATGTGTGGGTTTTGAAAGTATTTTAAAAACTTCTTTGTAATGCTTATTGTCTCTATAAGAACGCGTACAAAGTGTTGTTTGGAAAATAGTTCAAAGAAGTGTTTGTGGAATTTGTTTTTGAAAGTGATTTTGAAAAGGTGTCTTTGTAATGGTTCTTGTCTCTATAAGAATGCATACAAAGTGTTTGTCTTTTGAAAATGTTTCAAAATGAAAGTGTGGTGTATAAAATGTTTTTGTTGTGAGCAAGCGAGCAACTAGGAGAAACCTACCTATTTCAAAATATCTTTATAAGTTCTTTTCCTCATCCTTTAAGTGTTGCTATCTTACCATTGTTTTGGTAATAAGCCCCATCATTGGATGTGAAGGGACGGGCGTGGGACGTTTGTATAGTCATAGAAAGCAACCTATGAGACGTTTTAGCAATGTCGTTTAGGGACTAGATCGTTTACCAAAGACAACATTGAGGGTCATCGAGGGACTATGATCTTTTATCAAGGGTATTTTCTAAAACGCCCATATTCGAGGGACATGACTATTTTTTCCGAGGAAACAAGTGGAATTACCTTAGGGGTGCATGTGTGAATAGTGTGTTTGATTTGCATGCATTTAGTATTTGATTAGGGGTTGATTACTTGTTGTTTTTATCTTGCCATACATGCCCTATTTTACTAGCAATCATGTAAAAGTAATAAAATGCAGAAAGATAAAATCCTACACTATTACAACCATATTGAATTGCATGAAAATATAAAGGAAAAAATAAAATAAAAGCAAGAAAAATGATGGTCTTTCGATTGAGGCAGAGAATCCTTCAATTTTGCACTTTCTGGCTCTCTTCAATTTGGCCTGAAAGGGGTGAAGGCGTGACTTTCGACTGAGGCCTGGGGGGCCATCATGTTGTGCCTTTCGATTGGGCCTAGAACCAACGCAAGATGTACTCTGCCTTTCTGCCTCCTTCGACTGGGGGTTGAAAGCAGTGAGGGAGTGCCTTTCGCCTGGGCCTGGAAGTCAGCATGATGTGCCTTTTGGCTTCCTCTTTCATTTAACCTAGAGGTTAGTGTGTAAGCCAGAAGCTTCATTTCCTACTTTATGTTTCAGGTTTATTTCGTTTGAATTTGAATAGCAACATGGCCTAAGGCCATGCCAACATTACCTTAGGGCCAAGTTAGTTCTTAAAGTATGTTTAAAAATGTACAAAGAGCAATAACCAAGAAGGTTGTTAACCATGAAACATATTAAAAGGGTGGAAACGAAAAGAAGAATAATAGTATGTACATGTTTGAAACGAAAAGGAATTGTATTTACATGTTGTGTTGGAAACAAAGGAATCAAGGTTAAGGATGACTTACCTTGCTAGAGGCTGGAGCGTGTCCTGGACATTGAAGTGGTTACCTTGAATGTCCCTGGATTCGAAGGGAAGGAGCGAAGACAACATTTCTACTGCTTGATTCGAAGGAGAAAAACAAATGAGATGTCTTTTCTACTGGATTCGAAAGTGAATAAAATGTGTGGGACTTTTCAGATTCGAAAGAGGTAAATGTTAGATTTTGGGTTTTTGTTTTCATAAGTATTTAAGTGTTTGAGAGCTTTATGGTGTTTGAGAAATTTGAAGATTTGTTCCTCTGGCCAAAAAGTCCTCCCTTGAGCTTGCAAATGCTTCTCTATTTATAGAGAAAAGAATCAATATGTTTGAAGTAACTAGGTTTGTATGATGAAAAACCATGGTTTGGTTAAGGGTGAAACAAGTCAGTTCCTTTTCGTTGTTCCCACATTTCCAGTATAAGTAGGGGGCCTGTTGGTAGGAGATTGGACTTGTGCTTCTGACACTGCTTTTCGTTCAGATATGAATCAGGTTGGAAGCTGATTTTGTGATAAAAGTACTCTCTATGAAAAAAGGGTATGTAGCCTTTTGCTATTTTAACCAAGAATAGTATTATCCAATAGACAAAGCTTCTAACCTTTGTACAACCCTCTGATCATATAAAGATTTGGAAGCAACATAGCCTGACAAATAGGGTAAGGCTATGATATTTGCTCAAAGTTATTTAAACAAACTTGCTTCGAAGGGTCCAGAGTTGGGTTCGAAAGATGTTGATTCAAAGGGAATCAAGATTCCAATCAAAGCCTTGTGTGAAGGTGGTTTTTGTCCAGTCGAAGACTTTCCTACCACAGTTTACATGGACAAATGAAGGAGTGTACATAGGGGGTCCATGCTTTGTGACTTCATGCAAACATGCAAAGATATTTTTTCAAACGGAAGCTTGCGAAAAGTGTGACCAAAAGCTTGTACTGAAGTATACATGTGCCCAAACGAAGCAAGCATGAAGGGAGTAAAATTCCCAAACGAAGCTTGCAATGAAGGAACCACATGCCCAAACGAAAGGTGCATGCAGGAGGCCGAAATGTCCAGATTCGAAAGAGGCATATAGGAGGCAAAAAGTGCAAATCGAAGGATGCCAAAAGGGAGTCTTTTGCCTTGGAATCGAAGGAGGCTACAGGAGGCTTTGTGCCTTGTGAATCCAAGCCAGCGTACCAGAAGCCCATGCCCAGTCGAAGGATGCAAACCAATCTTACATCGAAAGAGGCCAAAAGGACAATCGAAGGAGCTGAATCGAAAAACACTTGTTTTTCTCCAAATTTGTCAAAATATTAATTTTATCTATTTCCCCTTTTTTGACAGTTTCCTTTTAATCTTGGTACGGAAAATCCCAATGTACTTGTGCAAGCTTGAACTTTGAGAATACTTGTGAGAAATGCCTTGAGAAATTAGAGGGAAAATTTTGGGGTACAACAGCTTCCCCTGTTCAATCTTCTTAAACCTAAAGAGTTAGATTGGCGAGCCCACCATTTGTGACTTGAAGGTGGAAGATGATTGAACACTAGAGTGCCCATAAATTTTCACTCGATGATGTTGTGATTGATTGTGTAGGGAATGGGCTTACAGATGCCATTTGGAGAGATGATGGAGAGTTGTCAGAGATAGGCTTATAGATGCCATCCAAAGGTGATTGTTGACAGAAATTAGACTAAGTCTAAATTTAACTGTAACTAGGGAAGAATCGGAATAAATCTTTGATTGATTTAGACTGAACCATAAGAAGTGTCTACTGGGACAGAGCCAGGATAAACCATTGATCAATTTAAACTGAACCATCAGAGGTTTTGGATATTCTTCAATTTATGATGGGCCGGTGTAGGGCTGTTTCACAATGAGTCAGTGTAAAACTTCATCTGGACATGAGAAGGAATCTGGGTAGGGTTGCTTCATGATGAGTCTGTGTAAAACTGCATCTGGAAATGTTTGAGAAGGAACCTGGGTAGGGTTACTTCATGACGAGTCTATGTAAAACTGAACTTGGAAAGGAGAAGGAATCTGGGTAGGGTTGCTTCATGATGAGTCCTTGCAAAACTGCATCTGGAAATGTATGAGAAGGAACCTGGGTAGGGTTACTTCATGATGAGTCCGTGTAAAACTTCATCTGAAAATGTTTGAGAAGGAACCTGAGTAGGGTTACTTCATGACGAGTCTGTGTAAAACTGCATCTGGAAAGGAGAAGGAACCTGGGTAGGGTTGCTTCATGACGAGTCTGTGTAAAAATGCATATGGAAATGTATGAGAATGAACCTGGATAGGGTTACTTCATGATGAGTTCGTGTAAAACTTCATCTAGAAAGGTCTGAGAGGGAACCTGGGTAGGGTTACTTCAGTTGGTCGTGTAGATAGTTGCCCTGGATTGTTTCGGGTATTGATTTTTGACCTTAGAAAGAAAGATAGTTTTCCTGGCTTGTTACAGGTATTAATCTTCAATCTGCTCATATAGATAACTTTCCTGGCTTGTCACATGTATTAATCTACAATCGGTCTTCCACAGATAGTTGTCCTGTCTTGTTTCAGGTATTAATCTGGAACTTGAGAAGGTTGGTCGTTTGAGATAGTTTTCCTGTCTGGTTTCAGGTATTAATCTCTGACCTTTTGGAGAACGTTGATGATAGCTATCTGTTGACTTGATCTTTCCTGAAAAGGTAAAGAGTTAGTTGCATGCAATGTTATGATGTATGACATGCATGGCGTAATGATGTTCTCAAAATAAATGAGATTATGTTGTATGAATTTATCATGTATGTAATATGATTCATGAATATGAAGTGTTTATTGCAGCGTGTCTTTGTCTAGGAAAATAAATCCTTGACAACATGCTGGGGAGTCTTGGGAGGCTGAATCCCGAACTGTTGTTGGAGAGTAAGTGTATCTTCGAAGAATGTTTCCGCTGGGGATTCCCGTTTTGTTTGAGAAGAAAAAAAACTCTGTGGGGAGTGTTGATTCCTGCTTGGGGAAAAGAGTTCAGGAGTCTTAGTTGTTCGTTGCTCTACTGGGGAGCTATCTCTTGAGGGAATGGAAATGGAGTTAACAACTTGTTTGGGATAATAGAGTTGACTATTATCTGGTTGTATTTCAGTCTTCACAGCGACTTATCGGGGAAGATTAAATTGACTGTTATCTGGTCAAATTCCAGGCTTCGCAGAAAATTACTTGGGGGACTGAAGTTAAACTGCTATCTGGTCAGATTCTAGGCTTCGCATTAACTTGCTTGAAAGGATAAAGTTGAACTGATATCTGGTCGTGCCCAGGCTTCACAGTAACTTGTTTTAAAGGATGAAGTTGAACTAATATCTAGTCGTGTCTAGGCCTCACAGTAACTTGCTTGAAAGGATGAAGTTAAACTGATATCTGGTCGTATTCAGGCCTCACAGTAACTTGCTGGGGATTGTAGATTAGTCTACTGAGAAAGAGGAGTTGTGGTCCCTTTATTTGTAGTAGTCGGAGAGCCAAACTCAATCTGGGGAATCTGTATTTTGTTGGGGAAATAAACTCTGTCTGCTGGAGAGGTGTTTTCTTTTGGCAGAACTCCTCGAGGATTCTTGAGATCAACTCGGTTGAAGATGCTTTCAGAGATTGAAACTTTGGCTGGGGGTCACCCTATGAAAAGGACTTTGTGGGAGATTTGTCACTGTCCTTGGTAGCAAATATTTGTAGTATTTCCAGGAAGTGCTTGTGTAACGCTCATAATTTAATTAATTATTTAATTAAATTATTATTTTTGGATTATTTGTGAAGTTGTGTTATGATGATAGTCGATGTGTTGTTGTTATTGGATTTATTTATTCTATTAAGTTATGGAATAATATTAGAATAATAGTATTATTTGATGTGGGCTTAATTTAAGGATTAGAAGTAGTAGAAGGGGTGTAACGCCCGTGATTTAATTAATTATTTAATTAAATTATTTTTGGAATATTTGTGAAGATGTGTTATAATTAATTGTATTTAATTATTTTATTAAGTGGAGAAATAATATTAGAGGTATAATATTATGTGGTGAAATAATATTAGAAGTATAATATTATTTGATGTGGGCTTGTTTTTAAAGGAATAGAAGTAATAAGTGGATGTATTAGTTTTAAGCCCAATAAAGAGTTAAAATAATAATAGGGTTATTTTATTGTTGTTGGAATAGAATAGAAAGAAAGAAGCAGTAGAAGAATAAGGATTGAGAGGAGAACGTGCAAGCTGCTGGAAAAGTGGAAAACGGCAAGAACGAGAATCCAACTAGAAATTGTAGAGCGACCTTAAATCCAAAGTAAGGGTGGGGCTCTGACTCTATAATTGGGTTTATGATAATTGGTATGTGGGGTTAGGGGTGATTGCTGTCTTGTTCTTGAATTGAATGTGAATAATGATGTATGATGAAGAATTGATAAATTTTAGATGAATAATGATGTCATGATGTTGTTCGATTGATGTAGAATTATAAGGTAATTATGGGTGATGAATTGTCATGATTATGTTAAGTTTTAGGGCTTTAGGTATGAATTCTGTAGTGAGTTGCAGTGATGAAAAACGTAAAATATTATAGTAAAGAAAAACACAGAATTAGGCCAGGAGGATATCAGGTGCTGCTATAGTAGAACAATAAATTAAATTGGAGATAGAGTTAGTCGTACTGTTCTTAGTTAGGTTGATATTAGGCTAAGAATTAAAATAGTAGAAACTGTGTTTGTTAGAAGTTGCGTTGGATTATTAGAAAGTAGAAGTTCTGATGGTAGAAGCCGTGTTGGTTAGAAGTTTTGTTATCAGAAGATTGTGTCATTAGAAGTTGTATTGGTCAGAAGTTATATTAGTCAGAAGTTATATTGGTCAGAAGTTGTATTGGTCAGAAGTTGTATTAGTCAGAAGTTGTATTGGTCAGAAGTTGGGTTGGTCAGAAGTTGTGTTGTCAGAAGTTGTGTTGTCAGAAGTCGAGTTGGTCAGAAGTTGTGTTTTTAGAAGTTGTGTTGTCAGAAGTTGTGTTTTTAGAAGTTGTGTTATTAGAAGTTGTGTTGGTTAGAAGTTGTGTTGTCAGAAGTTGTGTTGGTCAGAAGTGTGTTGGACGTTACGTTATTTTCGTACAAAATGATGAAGGTTAGATGCTTAGAAGCTGTTGTTTGAACTATAACAGTGGGAATAGTGATGGTAATGACGTAAGAGTTACAGAATAGCTGTATGAATTACAGTGGAATTAATGTACAACTGAGTTGTTAGTGAAAATTTATTAATGATATTGTGTTGATGATTTTTAATAAATAAATGATTTTTGATGAATTATTATGATGATATGAGATGTTGATGACGAGACGTTGAGATGCTTTTGAGATGTTGTTGATTGAGATGCTTTTGAGATGTTGTTAATTTGAGATGTTTTTGAGATGTTGTTAATTTGAGATGTTGTTAACTTGGGTGTTGTTATTACATTCATGGTTGTGTCGCATACATTTCATTTTTGAGATGGAGCTTATGCTCGTTGAGATAACATGTATTGGCAAATTTTGAGATGAAGGCTATGCCTTGTTGATGCCTCTATTAATTGGCAAATTTTCGAGATGGGAGTTCTGCTCCAATGGTACCACATGCATTTGCATAGTATTGAGTCGCATTATATGATTGAGTAAAGAAGTGTATTTTGATGTTGATGAATGTGTATATACGTTATAATTATTGTTGATTATGAGATAAGAAGTGGTGATGTTATTGATCTAATTTAATATATTAATTATCATGCGCTTTATTATATTGTTAGATATCTCACCCCTTCTGTTTGAATGTTGCCCTTATGTTAGTAACGTGTAGGTAATCGAGAGTGAAGGTTGTATACCTTCGGTAATTTGAGTCGGTGTCATTGCTCTGATATGTAACACTTGGGGGGATGAATGCTTGCTGTTTTTGATTGTTGATTACTCAATTATTGAACTTTAAGTTGATTACTATTAAGTATTTGTTGTTGAGAAATTGTTGTATTGTTGTTAGAGATGTTATTAAGAATTTCACTGCATAGATGTTGAGTATTTAATTAAAGATGTTATAATGATGGTTCATCCGATGTTTTGAAAGTGTTATATATCCATGATGAATGCAATGAATTTTATAGAAGAATTTGTGACGTCCCGATTCGTTTTGCATGAATGATTTTTTTAACTCTTAATTATTTATATAATTGCTTGGGGTAGAATTGGGGTGTTACAAAGTTGGTATTAGAGCAAAAGGTTGGACCGACCTTGTCGTCGAGTCGTGGTTGTCTAACAATTGAGTATTGTTAATTTGAGTTCTAACCGTTGTTTATATTATAGTGATAAGTTGATATGGATGGAAGGAATGATGCTGCACTTGCTGCTGCTCTAGAAGCAATGGCTCATGCGATGGAAAATCAGCCGAATGCTGACGGGAATGTTGGATCTCGTAGCTTGGTGACTTTCTAGAGAGAGAGTCAACCTACTTCAAGGGAAAGTATGATCCCGACGGAGCATTGGAGTGGCTGAAAGAGATTGAGAGAATCTTTCGTGTGATGGACTGCACTCCAGCGCAGAAGGTTCATTATAGGACTCATATGCTAGCAGTCGAGGCTGATGACTGGTGGCTAGAGACTTGTCAGAAGTTGGAAGCTTTAGGTGAGAATGTCACTTGGGCTGTTTTCCGTAGAGAATTTTTGAGAAAGTACTTTCCTGAAGATGTCCGTGGTAAGAAGGAAATTGAATTTCTTGAGATGAAGCAAGGGAGTATGCCAGTTGTTAAGTATGCTGCCAAGTTTGCTGAGTTAGCTAAGTTTTATCCGTATTACACTGAGGAAAATGCTGAGTTTTTGAAGTGTATTAAGTTTGAGAACGGGTTGCGCCCAGAGATTAAGAAGGCAGTTGGATACCAGAAGATCCGTGTCTTTGCTGATTTGGTTGATAGCTGCAGGATTTATGAAGAGGATAATAATGCTCATTACAAGATTATCAGTGAGAAGAGGGGTAAGCACCAATAGAATCGTGGTAAGCCTTATGATGCCCTAGCTGGTAAAGGCAAACATAAAGTTGCTCAAAGACATAAGACTAGTGAGGGAGATGCTCCTACTGGTGTGGTTTGCTTTAAGAACGGACATGTTGTATCTGAGTGTGAACATAAAGATGTGGTTTGTTTCAACTGTAAAGAATAAGGGCACATTGGTAGTCAGTGTCCGAAACCGAAGAGGGCTCAGTCAAGTGGTAAAGTGTTTGCTTTGGTTGAGGATCAGACAGGTGCTGAGGACGGACTTATCAGAGGTACATGTTTCATTAATAGTACTCCTTTAATCACTATTATTGATACTGGTGCTACGCATTGTTTTATTGATGCTAATTGTGTTAAAATATTAGGTCTTATGTTGTCTTCTTTGAATGGAGAAATGGTCGTCGATACTCCAGCCAAGGGGTTGGTGACTACTTCTTTTGTGTGTTTGAAGTGTCCCTTGTCGATCTTCGACAGAGACTTTATTGTTGATTTGGTTTGTTTATCGTTAAGAGGTTTGGATGTGATTCTGGGTATGAACTGGTTAGAGCATAATTGTGTTCATATTAACTGTTATGACAAGTCTGTGAAGTTTTCTACTCCTGAAGAAGAGGAGGATGGTCTGTTGTCTGCTAGATAGTTAAGGAAGTTGATGCAAGAGGAAGTGAAAATGTTCTCGTTGATGGCGTCGCTATCTGTAGAGGCTCAAGCTATAATTAAGGAATTGCAGGTGGTGTGTGAATTTCCTGAAGTTTTCCCTGGTGAGATTCCTTATGTACCGCCAGATAGGGAAGTTGAATTTGCTATTGATCTTGTACCTGGTACCAGACCTGTGTCTATGGCACCATACAAGATGTCTGCATCTGAGTTGTCAGAGTTGAAGAAGCAATTGGAAGAGTTACTTGCGAAGAAGTTTGTAATACCAAGTGTATCTCCGTGGGGAGCTCCAGTGTTGTTAGTAAAGAAGAAACATGGAAGTATGAGGCTTTGTGTTTATTATAGACAGGTGAATAAAGTGACGATTAAGAACAAGTATCCGCTTCCAAGAGTAGATGACTTAATGGACCAATTGGTGGATGCTCGTGTGTTTAGTAAGATTGATTTGAGTTCGGGTTACCATCAGATTAAAGTGAAGGATGAAGATATTAAGAAGACGGCTTTCAGAATGCGTTATGGACATTACGAGTATTCGGTGATGCCTTTCGGTGTTACTAATGCGCCATGAGTATTCATGGAATATATGAATCATATCTTTCATACTTATTTGAATCGGTTTATAGTGGTGTTCATTGATGATATTTTGATTTACTCTAAGTCAGAAGAAGAGCATGCTGAACATTTAAGAGTAGTATTGCAAGTTTTAAAAGAGAAGAAGTTGTATGCAAAGTTGTCCAAGTGTGAGTTTTGGTTGAAAGAGGTTAGTTTTCTTGGTCATGTGATTTCAGGTAGTGGCATTGTTGTAGATCCATCGAAGGTTAATGTTGTGTTGCAATGCGAAACCCCAAAGTCAGCTACTGAGATTATAAGCTTCTTGGGATTAGCTGGTTATTATAGAAGATTTATTGAAGGGTTTTCTAAGTTGTCACTTCCGTTGACTAAGTTGACTTGTAAAGGTGGAGCTTTTGTATGGGATGTTCAGTGAGAAGAGAGTTTTATAGAATTGAAGAAGAGGTTAACGTCGGCTCTGATTTTGACATTGCCTAATCTAGGAAAGCCTTTTGTGGTGTATTATGATGCTTCTAAGATGGGTTTAGGAGGTGTGCTTATGCATAATGGTAAGGTAGTTGCTTACGCGTCAAGACAGTTAAGGACTCATGAGAAGAACTATCCTACGCATGATTTAGAACTTGCTGCTGTTGTCTTTGTGTTGAAGATTTGGAGGCATTATCTTTATGGTTCTAGATTTGAAGTGTTTAGTGACCATAAGAGCTTGAAGTATTTATTTGATCAGAAGGAGCTGAATATGAGGCAACGAAGATGGTTGGAATTGTTAAAGGATTATGATTTCGGTTTGAATTATCATCAAGGAAAAGCGAATGTGGTAGCTGATACATTGAGTCGAAAGACTTTACATATGTCAGCAATGATGATTAAAGAGTTGGAATTGATTGAGCAGTTCAGGGATATGAGCCTAGTTTGCGAGGTTACTCCACAGAGTGTTACGTTGGGTATGTTGAAGATTAATAATGAATTTTTAGACAGTATCAGAGAAGCTCAGAATTTGGATGTGAAACTGGTAGATTTGATGGTTGGGATTGATCAGTCTGAGAATAATGATTTTAAGCTAGATGCGCAAGGTGTGTTGAGATTTCGTAACCGGATTTGTATTCATGATGATGTCGAGATGATGAAAGTGATACTTGAAGAGAGTCATAGAAGTAAGTTGAGTATTCATCCAGGAGCTATGAAGATGTATCAAGATTTGAAAGGTTTGTTTTGGTGACCTTGGATGAAGAGTGACGTGGCTCGGTTTGTGTATGCATGTTTGACTTGTCAGAAGTCGAAAGTTGAACATCAGAAGCCTGCAGGATTGATGCAACCGTTAGAAGTTCCAGAATGGAAATGGGATAGCATTTCAATGGACTTTGTGACAGGGTTGCCTAATACTTTAAGAGGACATGATTCAATTTGGGTGATTATTGATAGGCTTAAGAAGTCGACTCATTTTATTCCTATTAACATCAGTTTTCCAGTGCCGAAGTTGGCTAAGATTTATATTAGTGTGATTGTGAAGCTGCATGGTGTTCCTTTGTGCATTGTGTCAGATAGATATCCAAGATTTACTTCTTATTTTTGGAAGAGTTTGCAAGAAGCATTGTGTTCTAAGTTGAGGTTGAGTTCAACGTATCATCCTCAGACAGATGGTCAGACTGAACGGACTATTCAATCGTTGGAAGATTTGCTGAGGCCATGTGTTCTTGAGCAGGGAGGTTCGTAGGATACTTATCTTCCGTTGATAGAGTTCACTTATAATAACAGTTACTATTCTAGTATTGGGATGGCACCTTTTGAATCGTTGTATGGTCGAAGATGTAGAACTCCGTTATGTTGGTAGGAATCTGGAGAAATTGTAGTACTTGGACCTGAACTTGTTCGTGAGACTACCGAGAAGGTGAAGTTGATTCGAGAAAAGATGAAAGCTGCCCAAAGTAGACAGAAGAGTTATCATGACAAGCGAAGGAAGGATTTAGAATTTCCAGCTGGTGATCATGTGTTTTTGAGAGTTACACCTGTGACTGGTGTTGGGCGAGCATTGGAGTCTAAGAAGTTCACTTCTTATTTTATTGGACCGTATCAGATTTCGGAGAGAGTGGGGAATGTTGCTTATAGAGTGGCTTTACCGCCTAATCTTTCGAATTTGCATGATGTGTTTCATGTGTCGTAACTTCAAAAGTATATTTCAGATCCATCTCATGTGATTCATATGGACGATGTGCAAGTACGGGATAATCTTACGGTGGAGACGATGCCTGTACGGATCACAGATCGTGAAATAAAGTCTCTGAGGGGAAAAGAGGTTGCCTTGGTTAAAGTGGTTATCTAGGAGCTGCTGGTGAAAGCATGACTTGGGAGTTGGAGAGCAAGATGCGAGACTCCTATCCTGAATTGTTTGATTGAGGTAAATTTTCGAGGACGAAAATATTCTAAGTGGGGGAGAGTTGTAACGCCCGTAATTTAATTAATTATTTAATTAAATTATTTTTGGAATATTTGTGAAGATGTGTTATGATTAATTGGATTTAATTATTTTATTAAGTGGAGAAATAATATTAGAGGTATAATATTATGTGGTGAAATAATATTAGAAGTATAATATTATTTGATGTGGGCTTGTTTTTAAAGGAATAGAAGTAATAAGGGGGTGTATTAGTTTTAAGCCTAATAAGGAGTTAAAAGAATAATAGGGTTATTTTATTGTTGTTGGAATAGAATAGAAAGAAAGAAGCAGTAGAAGAATAAGGATTGAGAGGAGAACGTGCAAGCTGCTGGAAAAAGTGGAAAACGGCCAGAACGAGAATCCAACCGGAAATTGTAGAGCGACCTTTAATCCAAGGTAAGGGTGGGGTTCTGACTCTATAATTGGGTTTATGATAATTGGTATGTGGGGTTAGAGGTGATTGTTGTATTATTCTTGAATTGAATGTGAATAATGATGTATGATGAAGAATTGATGAATTTTAGATGAATAATGATGTCATGATGTTGTTCGGTTGATGTAGAATTATAAGGTAATTATGGGTGATGAATTGTCATGATTATGTTAAGTTTTAGGGCTTTAGGTATGAATTCCGTAGTGAGTTGCAGTGATGAAAAATGCAGAATATTGCAATAAAGAAAAACGCAGAATTAGGCCAGGAGGATATCAGGTGCTGCTGTAGTAGAACAATGAATTAAATTGGAGATAGAGTTAGTCGTATTGTTCTTAGTTAGGTTGATATTAGGCTAAGAATTAAAATAGTAGAAACTGTGTTTGTTAGAAGTTGCGTTGGATTATTAGAAAGTAGAAGTTCTGATGGTAGAAGCTGTGTTGGTTAGAAGTTATGTTATCAGAGGATTGTGTCATCAGAAGTTGTATTGGTTAGAAGTTGTATTGGTCAGAAGTTGTATTGGTCATAAGTTGTATTGGTCAGAGGTTGTATTAGTCAGAAGTTGTATTGGTCAGAAGTTGGGTTGGTCAGAAGTTGTGTTGTCAGAAGTTGTGTTGTCAGTAGTTGAGTTGGTCGAAAGTTGTGTTGTCAGAAGTTGTGTTATTAGAAGTTGTGTTATTAAAAGTTGTGTTGGTTAGAAGTTGTGTTGTTAGAAGTTGTGTTGGTTAAAAGTGTGTTGGACGTTACGTTGTTTTCGTACAGAATGATGAAGGTTAGATGCTTAGAAGTTGTTGTTTGAACTAACAGTGGGAATAGTGACGGTAATGACGTAAGAGTTACAGAATAGCAGTATGAATTACTGTGGAATTAATGTACAACTGAGTTGTTAGTGAGAAGTTATTAATGATATTGTGTTGATGATTTATAATAAATAAATGATGTTTGATGAATTATTATAATGATATGAGATGTTGATGATGAGACATTGAGATTCTTTTGAGATGTTGTTGATTGAGATGCTTTTGAGATGTTGTTAATTTGAGATGTTTTTGAGATGTTGTTAATTTGAGATGTTGTTAACTTGGGTGTTGTTATTACATTCATGGTTGTGTCGCATACATTTCATTTTTGAGATGGAGCTTATGCTCGTTGAGATGGCCTGTATTGGCGAATTTTGAGATGAAGGCTATGCCTTGTTGATGCCTCTATTAATTGGCAAATTTTTGAGATGGGAGTTCTGCTCCAATGATACCACATGCATTTGCATAGTATTGAGTCGCATTATATGATTGAGTAAAGAAGTGTATTTTGATGTTGATGAATGTGTATATACGTTATCATTATTGTTGATTATGAGATGAGAAGTGGTGATGTTATTGACCTAATTTAATATATTAATTATCATGCGCTTTATTATATTGTTAGATATCTCACCCCTTCTGTTTGAATGTTGCCCTTATGTTGGTAACGTGCAGGTAGTCGAGAGTGAAGGCTGTATATCTTCGGTAATTCGAATCCGTGTCATTGCTCTGATATGTAACACTCGGGGGGATGAACGCTTGATATTTTTGATTGTTGATTATTCAGTTGTTGAACTTTAAGTTGATTATTATTAAGTATTTGTTGTTGAGAAATTGTTGTTTTGTTGTTAGAGATGTTATTAAGAATTCCGCTGCGTAGATGTTGAGTATTTAATTAAAGATGTTATGATGATGGTTCATCCGATGTTTTGAAAGTGTTATATATCCACGATGAATGCAATGAATTTTATAGAAGAATTTGTGACGTCCCGATTCATTTTGCATGAATGATTTTTATAACTCTGATTTATTTATATAATTGCTTGGGGTAGAATTGGGGTGTTACAAAGGGGGTGTAGGAGTTTTAAGCCCATTAAGATATAATGAGAATTATAGGGTTAATATATTAGTTATTTAGAATTAATATGGAAAAGAAGTAGCAGCAAGAAGAGAAAGAAATAAGGATCGGAAGAGAACGTGAAAGTTGTAGAAAAGAAGGAAAAGAGGCAGAACGGAAATCAATAGGAAAAGTTATAGAGCAACCTTCAATCCAAGGTAAGGGTGGGGTTCTGACTCTATAATAGAGTTTATGATGATTAGTGTGTGGGATTATATGTGAATAGTGGTTTTTTTTATGATTTAAATATATATATATATATATATATATATATATATATATATATATATATATATATATATATATATATATATATATATATATATATATATATATATATATATATATATATATATATATTTAAATCATAAAAAAAACCATATATATATATATATATATGGTTGTTTGATGAAGATCATTGATTTAGAGATGAGTAATGATGCCCTAATGTTGTATAATTGATGTAGAAATATAGGATTATTATAATTGATGATTACCTGTGATTAGAGGATGTTTTTAGGTCCTAAGGAAGGGAAATCACAGTGAAAATACAGTGAAATTGCAGAAAATATTCATGACATAACAGTATGAGTCGACCTCAAAGGCTATGCGTCGACACATGCAGGCTTTTAGACTCAGGATGAGTCAATACATAGGACTATGCTTTGATACATGTAGTGTTGCAGACTCAGTATGAATCGATACAAGAGGAGTATGCGTTGACTTATGCAGGATTTTAACCCAGTACGTGTCGTTCCAAAGGTTGTAACTTGAATTCCCGGACTCCGTTTGAGGTTCCGTTTGAAGCGTTGGATAACTAACGCGATGAAATACAGTCTTAAGGATTATAGTGAAGGATAAGAAGAATAATCCTAGTACCCAAATTAGGATTAGAGTTATCTTCCCACGTTAATCGCTATGATGATTTTATGAAGGATGATGAGGATAAGACGATCTTAGATTATTGCTTGGTTTATAACAGCAAGATTTATAATGATAATGATGTAGTATTACAGAATAATAATATGTAGAGGTTTGGTAATTAGAGATAAGCCTTAGATGATTAATTAATTATAGGCATTATCTTGTTATAGGCCTATGGCCAATGTTGAGAGATTATTAATTTGTCGTTGTATTGTTGTTGTGGCTGAGTTGCTGTAGAATTATATTGATGAATCATGTTGATGAATTATGTGATGAATTATGTTGATTAATTATGCGAAGAATTATGTTGATGAATGATGTTGAGATGCCTCCAATAATTGGAAGCTATTAAGATGTAGGCTTCTGAAAAACGATGATGTTGTGTTGAGTATTGTTAATTGTGGGTGTTGTTTCTACATTCATGATTGTGTCGCATACATTGCATATCAAGATGGAGCTGATGCTCATTAAGATGCCCTGTATTGGCGAATATTAAGATGAAGGATTATGCCTTGTTGATGCCTGTATTTATTGGCAATTATTTTGAGATGGGAGTTCTGCTCCAATGGTACCACATGCATTTGCATAGTATTGAGTCGCATTATATGATTGCATAAAGAAGTTGTGTATTGATGCGGTAAATGTGTATATTATTGGTATTCTGTTGCGATTATTGTTGTTTATAAGATGAGAAGTTGTGATATTATGTGATCTAATTTAATATATTATTTATCATATGTTTTATTATATTGTTAGATATCTCACCCCTTCTGTTTGAATGTTACCCTTACGTTGGTAACGTGTAGGTAATCTGGAGTGAAGGCAGTATATCTTCGGTAGTTCGAGTCGGTGTTATTGCTCTGATATGTAACACCCAAGGGGGATGAACGCTTGTTACTTTTAATTATTGATTATTTCGGTTGTTGAACTTTAATTTGATTGTTGCTAAGTATGTGTTATTTTGAAGTTGCCGTAACGATGGGCAAATATGTTATTATGATTCCACTGCGTAGTTGCTCAAGTTGTTGAATTAAGAGATTAATTTATTTTGATGTTGGTTCATCTGAAGTTTTAAAGTGTTATCTATCCATGTTGAATGCAATGTGTGTTTTTAAGTTGAATTTGTGGCATCCTGATTCAGTTGTATGAATTTTATAACTCTGATTTACATTATAAATGTCGGGTAGAATTGGGGTGTTACAAAGTTGGTATTAGAGCAATAGGTTGGTCCATCCGACCAAGATGTCGAGTCGTAGTTGACTAACAATCGAGTATTGTTAATTTGAGTTCTGACCGTTGTTTATGTTGTAGTGATAAGTTGAGATGGCTAGAAGGAATGATGTTGCACTTGCTGCTGCTTTAGAAGCAATGGCGCATGCCATGGAGAATCAGCCGAATGCTGACG
This sequence comes from Vicia faba, assembly GCA_948472305.1. Taxonomy (NCBI): domain Eukaryota; kingdom Viridiplantae; phylum Streptophyta; class Magnoliopsida; order Fabales; family Fabaceae; genus Vicia; species Vicia faba. The sequence goes on along the minus strand of OX451735.1, from coordinate 857,833,635 downwards.
GGAATGCTGGATCTCGTAGTTTGGCGACTTTCCAGAGAGAGAATCCGCCTACCTTCAAGGGAAAGTATGACCCTGACAGAGCATTGTGTTGTACCCCAAAATTTTCCCTCCCATTTCCTCAACATTTTCTCATCACAAGACCTTTGAAGATCAAGATCCAGTTAGGGTTTCCTCTGCTCAAGACTTCTCTTTGCACTGTGGACTCAAATTAGGGTTTGTGTTTGCCCAAGGATGTTTTGACCTAAAATGCCTAATATGACTTTCATGCTTCATATTGGACTCCCAAGTTTACCTATACCAAGTTTCAAGTCTTGATTCCAAGTTTTGCCCAGTCAATTGGACAGTTGACCTAGAAATCAGCTGTATTGGGGAAAAAGTCAACTATGGCCAATTGACAGTCAAACCTCATGAAATTTGATCCACATCAACATTATGAACTCACATGAACCATTTGATCAAGTTTGGATCACAATTCCATAAGAAATTTGATCAGATCATCAAAAGGGCAAAATGGTCATTTTTAGGGTTTTGACTGCACAAAGGCAATTTTTGACTGTTTGACCTAGCCAATGGCAAACCAAGTTCACATATGGACTCAAGGACTCAATGAAATGGTCTTGACACATTCATCAAGCTCAAAAGATCCCAAGTACACAAGATTGACAGTTGAATTTCCTAGTCAATTGATCAATTTTAACTGTATACTGAAAAGTCAAACTTTGACTTTTTGGTCAAAATTAAGAGTCAAGATTCATTTTTCATCAAAACATGCCAAATCATGAAACTTTTTCACCAAGAAATTACAAAATGCAAATTAGGGTTTGAAAATGGAATTTTTCATAACTTAGAATTTTTCTAAGTTATGAAAAACCCTAATTTTTTCCCAACTTTGCCCCATCTTTTCACCAAGATCCATTTGGATTCAAACAAAAGTCAAAACATGAAAGTTGTAGCTTGTTTCATAATATACAACTTTGATTCACAAAGTTTTCTCATTTGAAGCTTGTATCTCAAGTTTTAATTTTTTGAATAAGGGCACTAAACCATTTTTAACTTAGTGAAATTTTAACCTATTTTGACAAGGTTTTCTACCCCACTTCAAGGCCACTTTTCATACCCTTCCACTTGGAATTTTAATTTGCATTTCAAAGATGGATTGTAGTACACATTCCAAGCTTTCCAAAATATCCAAAAGCTCATCAAACAACCTCATAACTTGAGAGATTCGAATTTCACAAGTTGGCAAAAATTCACCTTTGTTCTTCATCAAAACATGTTCATAACTTTGCAAATTTGAACTCAGCTTGCTTTATGCTTGATTACAGGTCCTTGAACCATTCCATACTCAATAATTTAATGCATATTCAATGTGTTAAGACCATGTTCTTTGTGTTCTAACATTGCATAGTGGATTAATCCTAAACTAGATAAAGTGAACTTTCCATTTTTGAAAAGATTAACTTTATGTCCAATTGCAAATCAAGAAGGTACAAGCAAAATCCTTTTGGCACAAGATTATGGGCAAATTGCTCTGATCAAGAGAGGCTTATGCAGCAGGATTAGAGGCCCCTACTGACCAAAAACACAAAGTGACCATTGCTTGCTTCATTTTCAAGTAACATTGCATAACTTGTACCATATCTCATTTTCAGCTTAAGGACACAAGAAAGAAGTTATCAAACACATTACACATGACATATCCAAGCTAACACACGAGCCTTTGACCTCCAACACACCCTCCATCTCAGAATCATCCTCAAACTGCAAAAACAGAGTTGCCTCTGCAGTTTGAGTGCCAACTCCCATTTCCTTCGAGCATTCTTGTCCTAACCTGTTCCTCTACCTTCCTTACAACATATGCAAGCTAACCATGGCCTAAAACCTGACCTGTAATCACCCTAACAGTTTCCACCATTTTCATTTTTTCCTTTTGCAGTTGAATTTCCATAGCTTGATTCAGAAGCTCTCAAGACAAAGTAAGCATTGAAACAGCATCCCTGGACCTCAAGGAAGCTTTTCCAATCATTACATTGCACTGAAAGTTCCTCATTATCCAGATAGAAGTTCAACTGCACAGGTAAAACTTTGAACTCGTATCTCTCTTATCATGCATCTTTAGCCTTAAGTTTGTGAAGAAACAAGGTTCTACTCATAGCCCTGAACATGTACATATCTTTACATTTCATTTCTTTTGCCTGAGTAGGGAGAATTTTTAGTTTGAAAATGGCAGAAAAATTAGATTAGGATTTGGGGGAGGAGAAATTCTCCCTCATCTTAGAGAGTTAGGTCAAGTTCCATACATGGTTAGAACCGTCTCTTCATGCTGAACATTTGTTGTGTTATGAGTTTTTGCTAAAAAGCCAGGAATCAAGAGTTAGAAGAAGCTGAACATGGCGCGCGTTTTTTCAAATATTTTGTGCTGGAGGTTGAAGACAGTGATCTTTGGGCTGGGCTTTTGTGTTATTTCTCTTCACACCACTTGATTGCTATTATACCCCCTAAGCCCATTTGTCTTATTTTTAATTCTTTTTGACTTTTTCTTTTTTTGTTTGACTTGTTTATTTTTTCTCAGCATGTTAAAATTTTGAAAATATTTTTTCCATCTTTTTTTGAATTTATGGCATATTTATTTGATTTATTTCTTTGTTTATACATAAGATATATACATATTAATATTTAGAATAAATATAAAAATAGTGTAAATACAATTTTTATTTTTTGTTTACATTCTGATAATAGTCCACATAAAAAAAAATACTTTTTTATTATTATTTATTTTATTAAATATTTTTGCACATAATGCATATTTAAGAAATTAATATATGTATATATATATATATGTTTATTAATATATTTAAGCTAAAAATAAAAATACTTGAATTTTTTCATTTTTATTAACATTTGATACAAAAATACTCTTTTTCATAATATACTTCATTATTTTTATTTTTATAAATAATAAATAAATATTTGTATTAAATTAGATAATAATACATTTTCTTTTAAAATTAGGGTTTTTGCCCTAAATTCAAAATACTCCAAAAAATAATATATTTTTATTTTCTTTTCTCTTTTGCATAAATAATATTTTTTCATATATATACAAAACATTTCTTTTGCATCTTGCATTCTTATTTAATTTTTTACATTGATTAATTTGCAAATATTCAAAATGATGTAATAATGTAGGTTTAAATTCTTGTCAATATCCCCATTTGAACATTTGTACCCCCCTTCCCATATTTGGTTTTGTAATAGCTTAGTAAATTTAATTTCGCACTTTATTGCTTTCTAATGATAACATGTTAGAATTAGGGTTTGTATGCGAAAAACGATAAAAAATAGTTATGACCTAATCTCAAGACAAATAAGCATGAAAATGGACACACAAATCACACTTGCACCCCTAGGGTATTCCACTTGTTGCCTTCAAGTAAATGGGCCATATTGTATGTTGAACTTCTTTGGGCGAAGCAAACAATTTGAATGATCATAGTCCCTCGACAAAACTTTTCAAAACAAACAAAAACAAATGATCAAGTCCCTTAAAGAAAATTGCCCAAAGACATTCAACGCCGTTGCAATTATGGTCTAAACGATGACCCGCGCCTGTCCCTCTCACATCCTAACACAAGATTGTCCACCAAATACAATGGTGGAACAAACTTGTTAAAAGGGTTAAAACATAGCAATAATCTTTTGAGAAATTTAGGAGTAGATAACCTCTTAGTTGCTTGAATCAAACTTGCAAAACAAAACACTTGCCTAATTTCAAAATCACACATCACTACACTTTTAAAACAACTTTCAAAAACAAATGAAAACTTTTTCAAAATACATACATCTTTGTATACATCCCCACATGGATCATTACAAAGGTTGCCACCACATTGGCATCTTTTCAAAACATTTTCAAAACCACACACATTCAAGCACCATTTAAAACAATTGAAAACAAAAGGCAAGTGATCTAAGCAAGTAACTAAGAGCCCATGGATAACCATGGATAGAAAGGGTGCTAACACCTTCCCTTTCTATAATCTACTCCCCGAACCCAAGAAAACATCTCAAAAGGTTTTTGCTGTGCTTTTTAACCTTTCCTTAGGATAAAATAAAAAGTCGGTGGCGACTCTTGCTAACCGCAACATTTGCGAATACAAACGCAAAACCCAAGTCAGTTCTCCCACCGTATCACAGAACTGGCGACTCTGCTGGGGAGAGTTTTAAAAGTGGAGTAACCTTAGGGTTTAGATCACCTTTGTTTTCAATTGTTTGCTTTGTTTGCTTTTATATTTGTGGGCTTTGCATCGGAGTTTCATAGATCCTAACCCGGATCTGGGAAATACCCTTTTTAGGTAGCATAATCTGTGAGGGACCTGTCCGGCGTAGACCGACATGGGTGAAGCAGTGGCTACGTTGGTGTGGCATCTTAGTCTGTACCTATATCCCTTGTGTTGCAACGGGGAGAATGTAGGTCTTCTAAGGGGTCATCTAACACCAACCAACCTTAGAACCCTAAATTGACCAACTTGGCTATTAGGACAGTAACAGTATGCTACACTCATTGAGGCTAAACTCTCGAGATGGTTCTGGCCGCGAGAAAAGATTGCGATGCTGGAGTTATGACCGATTGAGGGTAGCCAATGATTTGAGATCCTCTAGAACCCGGTTACTTCTGATAGGACAGGTTTTAACCAACAAAACCAAAAGAGGGTAATACCTGAAACTCATGCTGGCCTGAAACCTAAGGGTGTCTTGTGTGACTTGTGTGCCTTATTTGCCTATGTGAATACTTGTGGTGTGCTTCATCATAGCATCATGCCATCATACCATTGCATGCATCCTGTATAAAAGGCTAACCCATTTCAAAGACAAAAAGGTTTCATCTTTGCTCTGTTTTGTAGGACATCATGATGCCCGTGCGTAGAAATACTGTCCGGCTCAACTTTGTTCAACCACCAGTTTTACTCAAGGATTTGGTTGGAAGGATTCCAAACACTACCTCCTTCATCAACAGACATGGTTCTCTCCTTGGCTTGGTCACTGCAAAATGGGACCAACAACTGATAAGTGTTCTGACCCAGTTTTATGACCCTCTGTACCATTGTTTCACCTTTCAAGACTTCCAGCTGGTTCCTACCCTGGAAGAATTTTCTTATTTGCTTGGGATTCCTGTCTTGGAACAAACTCCATTCACTGGTTTGGAAAAGACTCCTAGGCCTGAAGAGATTGCTGCAATTCTCCCCTTGACCAAGGAAGAGGTTTTGTCCAACTGGGAAACTAGAAATGGGATCAAGGGCTTTTTGGTCAAATTTCTGGTTGGCAAGGCTAATGATTTCTGGAATGACTTGGACTTCAAGGCATATGAGGATATTCTAGCTCTTTTGATCTATGGTCTGGTGCTGTTTCCCAACCCTGACACCTTTATCAGTATCCATGTCATAAGGATCTTTATGTCTCGGAATCCGGTACCCACTCTTTTGGGTGATATTCTACAACAACTCTATGCTCGTACTACTCGAAAACGGGGAACTCCGTGGTGTTGTGCTCCTTTGCTAGTAAGGTGGTTTATTTCGCACCTTCCTAAGTTCGTGCTGAAGAATGAAGAAGGAAAAGGTTGGGCTCGGAGGTTAATGTCTCTCACTGATAATGACATCACCTGGACTCTCAGAGGTTTGGATGAGGTAGCTGTTATCGACCGTTGCGGAGAATACCCTAATGTCCCGTTGATTGGTATCCAAGGAGGAATCTCTTACAATCCGTGCTTAGCTCTCCGTCAGTTTGGAAGAGCCAGAGGAGATGGGCCTCATGAAATGCTGGTTCCTCACTTCCATTTTGAGTTTCAGGCAGACAGTGACAAACTACGCCAGGGATTCATTAGAGCTTGGGACAGAATCCACAAAGCTGACCCACATGAGTTGGGACCAAAGACTTCTCTACCAATGGAGCCCTATTGCAAATGGGTCCGCATCCGTGCTCAAAGGTTAGGTATGCCCTACGAAGCTGTTAGACCTCTCATTCTTGAATCTCCCGATGAAGATGGGGTTCCTCCAACTGTCCTCCCTCCTCAGATACCTACTGATTTTGACCCCATGAAGAGATCTTGGGCGTAGCTAAAAGAAGAACGGGATTTCTATCGAGAGAAGTTCAACGAGCAGGAACGGAAGATCCAGAGGCTGACTAAGCAATTGGAGGAAGAGCGGGTCCTGAACAATTACATCAGCACTGAAAAGAGGAGGCCATGGGAGCATTGATGAGCTTTGATTGTTTCCTTTTGTAGTTTATTTCCTTTCTGTTAGAACAATGTTTGAATCTAGTACCCTATATTTAAGTTTTGATGATAACAAAGTGAAAAGATATAGTATTTATATGTTTCATGATTGAACTATATGCTGCCTAAAATTACTATGCTCTGACTTGCAGATATGCTGATTAAAATAAGCAAGATCACTTATTCAGCATCAGAACTTGATTTGATACACCAGCATCAGAAGTTGCTGAATCAGAACGTGAAAATCAGATGATCAACTCACGTACATGCTGAAGCTTGATGAACAGAACTGCGCGTAAACACTCTGATACAGAAACAAATAGTTCATCAGCAGCGAAGCAGAATCAGAATGAGCCAAGCCAGAACGTGCATTGAAGAAGCAACGGTATTGTGCATTGAACGCTAATTAATTCCAACGGCATCATTCTAGACAAGATCTGCTCAAAAAGGAAAGCTTGTTATTAGCATTGAATCAAGAATATTGGGTTCAACGTTCATCTTCTCAAGTGCTATATAAACAAAGCTTCGAAGATTATAATGGCTAATGCTCTCCAATTCTCTACACGCACAAAGCTGAACAATAATCTTCATCTACCAGTTTTGCTAAACCACAAACTCTGATACTCCATTAGTGTTTAGCAACCTAGTATTCTAAGCTTCAATTTGTGTATACATCACAGTTGTGATAAAGTTTTGTAGAAAACATTCACACATTTGTTTTATATCTTTGTAAGAAAGTGTTGCCTTGACAAACCGGATTGTGGTTTGAATCAAGAAGGCTTTAGTAGTTGTTAAAGCAGATTTGTATTCAGTTGAATATAGTGAATTAAGACCTCGTTGGAGAGAGGCGAAATCACCTTGACGGGTGGACTGGAGTAGTTTGAGATCAAACGAACCAGGATAAAAATATCTTGTCAATTGCTTTAAGATTCCAGTTTTACAATTCAACCCCCCCTTCTTGTGTTTTTCACCCCTTCAATTGGCATCAGAGCGCCTGGTTCTGAGCTAAAACACTTAACCGTGTCAGTACAAGATCCAGCGTCAGAAAAACACAATGGCAGGAAACAACTCTCATTTCAGCAATGACACCAATGAGGACAGAGACAGATTCAGCGGCAAACCTCCAGTCTTTGATGGAGAAAACTTTGATTACTGGAAAGACAGAATTGAAAGCTTCTTTCTAGCACATGATGCTGATCTGTGGGATATGGTGACAGATGGATACACGCACCCTGTGAATGCAACTGGTCAGAAGATTGAAAGAAAATCAATGACTGATCAACAAAAGCGTGATTTCAAGAATCACCATAAGGCCAGAACCATCCTCCTCAGTGCCATCTCCTATACTGAGTATGAGAAGATCTCCAACAGAGACACAGCTAAGAACATCTTTGATTCTCTCAGAATGACGCATGAGGGCAACGTTCAAGTCAAGGAAACAAAAGCTCTGGCGCTCATTCAGAAGTATGAGGCGTTTAAATTGGAAGAATCTGAATCCATTGAAACTATGTTCTCTAGATTCCAGATTCTGGTAGCTGGTCTCAAAGTTCTGGACAAAGGATACTCTACTGCTGACCATGTCAAGAAGATAATCAGAAGTTTACCCAAGCAGTGGAGGCCTATGGTTACTGCTCTGAAGCTGGCGAAAGATCTCAACAAAATCACTCTGGAGGAACTTATAAGCTCCCTCAGAAGTCATGAGATAGAGCTAGAAGCTGATGAGCCTCAGAAGCAAGGTAAGCCTTTAGCTTTAAAATCTAACAGAAAATCTGAATCTAAAGTTTTGCAGGCAGTTGAAGAAACATCTGATGGATCCTCATCAGAAGAAGACGAACTTTCCCTTCTCTCCAGAAGAGTAAATCAACTGTGGAAGCAAAGACAAAGGAAGTTCAGGAACCCCAGAAGATCTGATCAGAACGAGTCTTCCTCCAGATACAGAAGGACAGATTCTTCCTCTGGATACAGAAGATCTGAAGGCTCCTCCGGTAGCAAGAAGCCAAACACAAAAGACATCATCTGCTACGAGTGCAATGAGCAAGGACACTACAAGAGTGACTGCCCAAAGCTTTAGAGGGAAAAGCCCAAAAAGAAGTTTGGAAGAGAGAAGAAGAAAAGTCTCATGGCCACATGGGATGACTCTGACTCGTCTGAAGCTGACTCAGAATCAGATGATGAAAGGGCAAACATAGCGCTCATGGCTAACATTCCAGATGACAGTGAAGCTTCTGAATCAGACTCAGAATCAGACACAGAAGAGGTATTCCCTAACTTCGCTGTTAATTTTACAAAGGCTGAACTTGCTGAAAGCCTCAATGAAATTCTGGAACGCTATCAGCAGATTAGAGCTAAATTCAGAGACCTGAAAAGGACTCTTGAATCTGACTCTAATAAGTCTGAGAGTCTCAAATTGGAAAACTCTGAGCTGAGAGATAAAATTTCAAAACTAGAAAACTCTTTACAAAACTCTCAGAAGGAACCAATTTCTGAAACTCCCAGCAACGCTGATGAGATCATCAAGGAGTATGATCATAGTTTCCAGAAGTTCCTTGCTAAAAGCATAGATAGAAGCAGAATGGCTTCAATGATCTATGGAGTTAGCAGAAACGGCAGGAAAGGAATAGGATACCAAGGTAAGGTTCCTACACCTAAGAATGTCATGGATTTAACTATTAAACACACTCCTCTAAATTCACACTTTGTGTATGGTCACACACATGACATCAAATATACTAGTAGTAAGCACTCTGTGAAACCAAAATTCAACCAGAGTTTTGGTAAAACTAACAAATCAGGACCCAAGAAGATCTGGGTACCTAAGGATAAAATAATACATGTTGCAGATATCTTTAGCAGCAAGTCAGAAACACCAGTCATGGTACCTGGACTCTGGCTGCTCACGACACATGACGGGAAGAAGGCATATGTTCCAAAGCCTGGAACTTAAGCCTGGAGGCCACGTTGGCTTTGGAGGCAATCAGAGGGGAAAGATAATTGGCTCTGGAACTGTAGGTAACGGAAATCTTCCCTCTATTAATAATGTTCTGCTAGTAGATGGATTGATGCATAATCTGTTATCCATAAGTCAATTAAGTGATAACGGTTATGATATAATCTTTAATCAAAAATCATGTAAAGCTGTTAGTCAGAAAGATGGGACTATCCTGTTTAATGGAAAGAGGAAAAACAACATTTACAAAATCAAACTTTCTGAACTAAAGAGTCAGAACGTAAAATGTCTTCTGTCTGTTAACAACGAGCAGTGGATCTGGCACAGAAGATTGGGGCATGTTAGTATGAGAAGAATATCTCAGATTAACAAACTCAATCTGGTCAGAGGACTTCCAAATTTGAAGTTCAATTCAGATGCTCTGTGTGAAGCATGTCAGAAAGGCAAATTTGCAAAACCTTCTTTTAAATCCAAAAATGTTGTTTCTACCTCTAAGCCATTAGAACTTCTGCACATTGACTTATTTGGACCAGTTAAAACTGCTTCAGTCAGTGGCAAGAAGTATGGGTTAGTAATCGTAGATGACTATAGCAGATGGACATGGGTAAAGTTCTTAAGACACAAGGACGAGTCACACTCTGTGTTTGTTACCTTCTGTAACCAAGTTCAGAATGAAAAAGATCTTAGAATCGTTAAAGTCAGAAGTGATCATGGTGGAGAATTTGAAAATAAAGATTTTGAGTCATTCTTTAATGACAAAGGCATTCTGCATGATTTCTCTTGTCCTAGAACTCCCTAACAAAATGGAGTTGTAGAACGAAAGAACAGAACATTGCAAGAAATGGCCAGAACCATGATCAATGAGACAAACGTTGCTAAGACTTTCTGGGCAGAGGCAATAAACACAGCGTGCTACATTCAGAATAGAATCTCAATAAGACCTATTCTGGAAAAGACTCCATATGAATTGTGGAAGAACAGAAAGCCCAACATTTCGTATTTTCATCCATTTGGATGTACTTGCTTTATATTGAATACGAAGAATTATTTGAACAAGTTTGATTCTAAGGCACAGAAGTGTATTATGTTAGGATACTCTGAACGCTCAAGAGGGTACAGAGTATACAATACAGAAACACAGATTGTGGAAGAATCAATCAGTGTTCGTTTTGATGACAAGCTTGACTCTGAAAAGTCAAAGCAGAATGAAAATCTTGCAGGTATAGAAATTGAATTTGCAGGTTCTGAAGACAAGTCATCAGAAGCTCTCAACACAGACATTCCTTCAACGTCTGAAAGAAGCAATGCTAGAAATCCTACAACTGTTGCTGATCAACCTCAGAAGAGATTACCCAGAAGCAGTTTGGATCACCCAGAAGAGACTATCCTAGGAAGAAAGGAAGATCCAATCAGAACAAGAGCAAGCTTCAGAAACTCTGAAGAAACTCTTATGGGACTTGTGTCTCTGATTGAACCTTCTTCTATTGATGAAGCACTTCTGGATAATGACTGGATTCTGGCAATGCAAGAAGAGCTGAATCAATTCACCAGAAACGACGTATGGGATCTCGTTCCCAGACCAAAAGGATTCAACGTCATTGGAACAAGATGGGTGTTCAGAAACAAGCTTAATGAACAAGGTGAAGTCGTCAGAAACAAGGCACGACTGGTTGCACAAGGTTATAGTCAGCAAGAGGGGATAGACTATACAGAAACCTTTGCCCCAGTCGCCAGGTTAGAATCTATCAGACTTTTAATTTCTTTTGCTGTTAATAGAGGCATCACTCTGTATCAGATGGATGTCAAAAGTGCATTCTTAAATGGTTATATAGAAGAAGAAGTTTATGTTCACCAACCCCCAGGTTTTGAAAATACAAAACATCCAGAACATGTTTTCAAACTGAAAAAGTCACTGTATGGTCTGAAACAAGCTCCCAGAGCTTGGTATGAAAGGCTAAGTAAATTTCTGCTTGAAAATGAATTCACCAGAGGGAAAGTGGACACGACTCTCTTCTGTAAAACAGTTAAGAGTGACATTTTAGTCTGTCAAATTTATGTTGATGATATTATTTTTGGTTCTACTAATCCTTCTCTTGGAAGAAAATTTGCTAAGTGTATGCAGGCAGAATTTGAGATGAGCCTCATGGGGGAACTGAAATTCTTTCTAGGAATTCAGATCAATCAAACTCCAGAGGGAACTTACATTCATCAGAGCAAATACATCAGAGATCTTCTGAAGAAATTTGACCTCTCAGAATGTAAGCCATCAAAGATTCCAATGCATCCCACGTGCATTCTGGAAAGAGAAGAGGTAAGCAAAAGCGTAGAACAGAAAGTCTACAGAGGTATGATTGGTTCTCTCCTTTATCTGACTGCTTCAAGACCTGATATCTTATTCAGCGTATGTATTTGTGCTAGATTCCAATCAGATCCTAGAGAATCTCACTTAACAGCTGTTAAGCGAATTTTCAAGTATCTGAAAGGTACTACTAATCTGGGTTTGTTTTATAGAAAATCTAGTGATTACAGCTTAGTAGGCTACTGTGATGCTGATTTTGCTGGAGACAGAGTGGAACGTAAAAGTACTTCTGGAAGCTGCCAGTTTCTGGGAGAAAATCTGATCTCGTGGTCCAGCAAAAGGCAATCAACAATTGCTCTGTCAACAGCAGAAGCTGAGTACATAGCAGCAGCAGGATGTAGCACACAAATGCTCTGGATGAAAAGTCAGCTTGAAGACTTCCAGATTTTTGAGAGTAACATTCCTATTCTTTGTGATAATACTTCTGCTATTTGCTTAAGTAAGAATCCTATTTTACATTCTAGAGCTAAGCATATAGAAATAAAACATCATTTCATTAGGGACTATATTCAGAAAGGAATTTTAAACTTGAAATTTATAGATACAGACCATCAATGGGCTGATATCTTTACTAAACCCCTTTCAGAAGATAGGTTTAATTTCATTCTGAAACATCTCAGCATGAAAGTATGCCCAGAATGAAAATGTTTTAATTCCATGTATTTATCTTCAGAATGTAATTATATTACTGTGAACTTCTGATCAATCTTCTTTCAGAAAGATAGAACATGCAGATTGTATCAGATGCAAGTCTAAAGATCTGAGAGTCTAATCTCAAATACAGACGTGCTGATCACTACATCAAACAAGTGTCATCCAATCATCAGCAAATCCCTGAAGCAGAACGCGTGCACGCTTCTGAGAAGGCAAAGCGCTGATTGGGTGCATTGAGACACATGTCTGGTAACCGTTTTTAAGTATCTTTCTCAAATCCCCCAAAATCAGCAAGCATTTAATGCAAAGTAATCACGCTTGTTAATGGCAATCATTATTTTTTTCTCTCTCTTAAAAACGTTTAATTTTTCAAAATAATTTTTGAAAACTTTATTTAAGCACATTATTCTTCATTCTTATTCTTTACGCTTTCTCATAATCATTCAAATATTCTCTGCACATTTCTGAGTTTATCTTCTTCAAACCTTCTTTTTCAAATCATTCTCAAAGCTTTTGTGTGAGAACAATGGCATCCTCCAGCATTTCTGCAGGGAATCAGAAGAAAGAAACTTCTGAGCAATATCAGGTGCCTACCAGAACTCTTCTCACACCGGTAAAGAATCTTGAAGTTATCTCTGAGTTAATCGTCGACTTCGAAAGCTTGAAGGATAATGGATTTGACCTAACTGATGAAATTAGGGCTCAAAAGTGGGAGAGGTATTTCGATAGGTTGGTTGGACCAACATTCCCAGAGCTTGTCAAGGAATTTTGGATTCACGCCAAGATTCATAAACATCTAGTCATCTCTTCTGTCATGGGAAAGAAGATAGTAATTTCTGAAGACCTCATTGCTAGGTTAATCGGTCAAAGTGGTGGTGGAGTCCGTTGTGTGGACATGGCTGATAGATGCCCTGATATAGGTGTGGTAGCCAACTACATTTTCACTCTTGGATTTCCCAGCAGCAAAATTAAGGATCTGAAGGATCACTGCAGAGTATGGGACAAGATTGTTCTGGGCTGTTTCAATCACAGGAAGCCAACAAGCTCTCCTGATTATATAAACGTGGATCAGCAATTTCTGATCTACTTTATCGATCAGAGGGTGAAGATCAATCTGGCACACTTCCTGTTCAACCATCTGAAGACTAGTGTGAAAGAGACTAGAGAAGAAGAAAGGACCAAAAGGGACTGGATACCGTTTGGAAGGCTCATATCAGATATTCTGACAGAGAATAAGCTGATAGATTATCTGAGCGAAGCTAAAGTGCTGTGCACTATTGAACCAACTGTTGGAAAACCGCTGAACGCTAAGAACCTGAAAAAGATGAAGCTGATAGAAAATATTAAGAAGGAACCCAGAGCTACTTCAACTGCTGACATCTCCAGCAGAAGAGTGCCTCTGAGTGATTTCCCAAAATTTTCTGAAATGGAATCCAAACCTGATATGTTTCTCAAGTATCCAGATTCATACAAGGAAGAAGATACAGGTTCAAAGCTGAAGATCAAAGATCTGAGTCAAGTCCAACCAGAAGTGACTCAGAAGAAGACAAAGAAGAGGAAAGCAGAAGGATCATCTCATCAGACTCCAAAGAAAAGAGGTAATTCATCTGCTGCCCCTATTTCAATTTCATCTACTATTCCAACATCTGTTGCTCCTCCTCAAACCTCTCACAGAATATCAATCCCAATCCCTACCATTGATGAAACCATACCAGAAGACCCTTCTGAGACCTTACAACTCAGAAGAACCAGAATTAAAATTCCCAAACAACCATCTGTTTCAACAACACCAGCACTTGATAGAGTGCTAGCTGATATTGAGCGTGAACATGCTTCTGCTCAACCAATTTCTGAACCACCAAATATTCCTCCTCCACAACCAGAACCACAACCTGAACCAGAAATACAACAACAACCAGAATCAGAACCACAATCAACAACAACCAATCACAAAAGAACCTCTGATCCCTGAGCAATCAGAGATTCCACCTCCTCAACCAGAAAATAATCCACCTTCACCACAAACAGAGTTTCACCGCTATGAAACCCCGTCTCCTCATCATTCTGACCCCCACTCACCTCAACCTTCACCGCTGGCAATCCAGTTGCCATGTGGAACCACTATTGTCAGGCCCCAGTTGCCATCTTCAGAGGAATCAACACCTCCAAAAACTCCAACCACTCCAATAGAAATATCTTCCTCTGATTCTGATAACCCTCCTCCAAAACAAACAACCTCTGAAAACCAATCCACTGAAAACCCCAGCAGAACTTTCATTGACTTAACAAGTCTTGAACGTCTTGCTGATCTAAGACACAAAATTGCCATACCCAAACCAAAGCAACCAGATGTTGGCTCTGGTATTTTGAATTTTGAAACAGGTATGCTGCAATGGATTGCTTCTTTGAAGCAAGTCTGTCCGGGGATGATCGACCCAGCTGCTTCTGATCAGCTCTGGTCACAGTTCAGACTATGGGTACGTGCTGGAGCACTGAAGCTGCAGGACGTCAACTATGAGCAGGCTCAATAGAACTTTAGCAAGCTGCTGAAGGAAGTTGAGAGTCAGCTGCCTCAAGAAGTTGTGCTCCCTCTGGACAGTGAATCCTGGTCTGAGAAAGAGCAAGCTGCACAGGTGCAACCATCAGAGGACAAGACCCTTCAGGAAGAAAATCCAGCAGAAGATGTTGCTGAAAGTTCTGAGAAGCTTCCTCCATCTGACACTTCTCAAGCTGCCTTGGACAGGCAGGCTCTGGAAGAATTAAGGCTGAATGACTTGCGTCTACAGCAGCGGATGGAAGAGAATGATCAGAAGATGGAAGCAAGAATGAATGTACAGGACAGCAAGATTGACACTGTTGTCAACATGGTTCAGAAGCAGAATGAAACTTCTGAAAAGATTCAAGCAATGCTGGAAAGCCTGTTCTCACGCATGCCCCCACAACCTTAAAATTTTTTTACATGCATGACATTCTCTATGTTTTCTTCATTTTCTGATGTACTGTTTTGACTATGTTTGTGTAATGTTCTTTTGCTCTGAACTATTTTAATATAATTTGTTTTTTTTCTGATCTAAATTGTTTTAGCACATCACTAACACTTTTTGATTGCTGACAAAAAGGGGGAGAACAAGAATGATATTTAAAATCAATAACGGCTAACTAGACAGAAATTCTCAAACATTCTAACTCTATTACTTGAAATGTTTTTCTGTTTTGTTTTTAAGTCTACAGGCACAAGGAAGCTCATGAACACTATGAAGACTAGAAGCTAGAAGCTCTGATCAAAATGTAGAAGCTCATGTTGCTCTGATCAAATATGAAGTTCTGATCGATCTAACACTCTGATCCGAAGCAAAGCTCTGACAGGAAAAGCTCTGAAGCTCTGCTCTCTGATAAGTCAAAGACCTATAATCTGATGCTCAAAGATAGAAAAAGATCTGATCCTGAAGAACACGCATATCAAAGGGAAGTAACAAACTCAGGGGGAGTATCTCTTAAACTCTGATTTCTCTTTACTTCTTAACTCTGAAACATTTCCTAGATACCTTTTCACGTTATTTTTTATTTAAAATACCTAGTTTTTGTCATCATCAAAAAGGGGGAGATTGTTAGAACAATGTTTGAATCTAGTACCCTATATTTAAGTTTTGATGATAACAAAGTGAAAAGATATAGTATTTATATGTTTCATGATTGAACTATATGCTGCCTAAAATTACTATGCTTTGACTTGCAGATATGCTGATTAAAATAAGCAAGATCACTTATTCAGCATCAGAACTTGATTTGATACACCAGCATCAGAAGTTGCTGAATCAGAACGTGAAAATCAGATGATCAACTCACGTACATGCTGAAGCTTGATGAACAGAACTGCGCGTAAACACTCTGATACAGAAACAAATAGTTCATCAGCAGCGAAGCAGAATCAGAATGAGCCAAGCCAGAACGTGCATTGAAGAAGCAACGGTACTGTGCATTGAACGCTAATTAATTCCAACGGCATCATTCTAGACAAGATCTGCTCAAAAAGGAAAGCTTGTTATTAGCATTGAATCAAGAATATTGGGTTCAACGTTCATCTTCTCAAGTGCTATATAAACAAAGCTTCGAAGATTATAATGGCTAATGCTCTCCAATTCTCTACACGCACAAAGCTGAACAATAATCTTCATCTACCAGTTTTGCTAAACCACAAACTCTGATACTCCATTAGTGTTTAGCAACCTAGTATTCTAAGCTTCAATTTGTGTATACATCACAGTTGTGATAAAGTTTTGTAGAAAACATTCACACATTTGTTTTATATCTTTGTAAGAAAGTGTTGCCTTGACAAACCGGATTGTGGTTTGAATCAAGAAGGCTTTAGCAGTTGTTAAAGCAGATTTGTATTCAGTTGAATATAGTGAATTAAGACCTCGTTGGAGAGAGGCGAAATCACCTTGACGGGTGGACTGGAGTAGTTTGAGATCAAACGAACCAGGATAAAAATATCTTGTCAATTGCTTTAAGATTCCAGTTTTACAATTCAACCCCCCCTTCTTGTGTTTTTCACCCCTTCACTTTCCAGTATTTTTCATTCCTGTAATGCCTAAGGGCAAATTGTTGAACAATTGAAAATTTTAATCTAATGAAGTGTGTTTCCCTTTTTGTCTACAAAGTTGAATCTTGTTTGTCTTTGAAAACATAAAACATACGCATTCCATTGCACCATATGCATAGCAGGTACCCTATTTCACAGGTTGCTTAATTTTCTTCGCTGTTTGTGTGCACAGTCATCATGAATCCAGACTCATCCAGTGAGCAAGAAATCAAGGCCCTTCAGGCCCAAAGTGCACAGTTTCAAGAGATGGTCCTAAGCCTAGCCCAAGGTCAGCAAGAGTTGAAGACTCTACTCATGAAGAAGAAGAAGAAAAAGAGGACTGCGTTGTTCAACACCGGACGCAGATTTGGGAACACACTCCACAATGAAGCTGATCCAACTACTTCTTCTGCTGAGAAAAACAGTCCCCAAGGGGGAGGAGCTCCTAGTCCCGCAGTCTCCGACAACGAGACGGACTATAACGACGAACAATACCCACCTGCTGCTGACAGATACAAACAATTGGAGGACCGCTTGAGTGCCATGGAAATTCAGAATGTGCCGGGACTGGATTTCGGAGATTTGGGGTTATCTTCTGGAGTAGTAATTCCACACAAGTTTAAGGCGCCTGCCTTCGCCAAGTATGACGGGGTCTCCTGCCCAAAGCTGCATCTAAGATCGTACGTAAGGAAAATCCAACCTTACACGGCGGACAAGAACCTCTGGATTCACTTCTTCCAAGATAGCCTCTCGGGGTCACAGCTTGAATGGTTCTACCAATTGGATGGAGCTAGCATCCGACACTGGGAAGATTTGGCAACCGCATTCTACAGACAATACCAGTACAATTCTGATCTCGCTCCTACGCGTACCCAACTTCAGGGTATGTCTCTAGGAACGGGCGAAGGGTTCAAAGAGTACGCTCAAAAATGGAGAGATTTGGCTGGCAGGGTGCAGCCTCCGTTAACTGATCGAGAGCTGGTTGATATGTTTCTAGGGACGTTGTCTGGTCCGTTTTTCAATCATTTGGTTGGTAACTCCTCCGCTGGGTTTACAGATTTAATATTGACGGGAGAAAGAATCGAAGCTGGCATCAGGTCAGGCAAGATACAAAAGGCTGCCTCCACAAGTGTTAAGAAGAGGCCGTTTAAGAAAGAAGCAAGTGTCGTCTATGGTCCTAGAAGACAAGTCAAGCCCGAAAGTTGCCAAGCCGTCAATGCTTTGGTCATCTCCAAACCTGTTGCTGCTCCTCAGCAGTACAATCAACAAAGAAGCGAAAGGCCCAAGAGGCAGTATACTCGGTTGAGTATGACTTTATCTCAAATTTTACCCCAACTGTTATCCACCAACCTGGTGACCCTCAAAGAAGCTCCTAAGGTCGTCAACACTGCGTCTCCTAAGTATAACCCAAATGCCCGGTGTGCTTATCATTCTGATAGCCCCGGGCACACTACTGATGATTGCTGGGCCTTGAGAAACAAAGTGCAGGATTTGATCGACGCAAAGGAAATTCAGTTTGAAGCGCCGGAGAGACCAAATGTTGTAACTGCCCCTATGCCCCAGCATAGAGTAAATGCCATTGAGGAAGAATTGTATGATGTTTCGGTAAATGAAGTTGTCACCCCTCTGAAGACCGTTAAGAAGAACCTACTGCGGGCCGGTTTATTTCCGGGTTGCAGTGAAGGTTGCCTGTTCTGTGCTGTTTCCCTGTCTGGTTGCCCTTTGCTGAGGTTAGGCGTCCAAAGCCTAATGGATAGCAAGGAGATTCTGTTTAAGAAGTCTGCTGTTCAGTTGGTTCCGATAAAAGAAGTTTCTGTGGTTACCATCTTCAATAATCCAATCAAGGCTCCCCCGAAGAAGCCTGTTCAAATCATGACTGTTGCACCTGTGATTATTACTATCCCGGGGCCTCTCCCCTACATGTCTGATAAAGTTGTCCCCTGGCATTATGGGGCAGACGTGTATGTAAATGGAATCAAACAAGAATTCGACACTGGCGCCAGTATCTGCGATATACTTGGTCCAGCCAAGGTCACCCGCAGTGGCAGGCTCTTCTCGCCTGACATTGCACCGCCCGCTATTCGAAAACCCCTCCTTATAACACCTACAAGTGTACCTGTTACTGTTGCTGATCAAATTGTTTCCCCTGCTGCCGAGTCATCAAATGCTCGGGGCAAAGGGATTGAAGAAGAGCCTGCCCGAATGGAGGCACCAATACCCATAAATGCTGAGGCCTCCCAACAAGAAATGGAGGAGATCCTGAAAATAATAAAGAAAAGTGATTTCAATGTTGTCGAGCAGCTGGGGCATACGCCCTCCA
Source organism: Vicia faba (assembly GCA_948472305.1). Taxonomy (NCBI): domain Eukaryota; kingdom Viridiplantae; phylum Streptophyta; class Magnoliopsida; order Fabales; family Fabaceae; genus Vicia; species Vicia faba. The sequence continues at coordinate 857,814,502 of OX451735.1, read as the reverse complement.
AGATCTCCATGCTCTCTTTATTGCTATGCTCCGAGGCCCATGCTAAAGCCTTGATTTCATTTCTCAAAACGGCCCATGTGCCGCAGGAGACAACTGCAGTCCAGTTCACTGATTGTGTAGCAAATCTGACAGCAGACAATGGCTTGGGTTTTTCAGATGCTGACCTGACTGCGAAGGGGAAAGACCACAATGACGCCCTGCATGTCTCTATCGAATGCAGGGGCACTACTCTGGCGCATGTATTGGTGGATACTGGTTCTTCCTTGAATGTTCTACCGAAAAAGGCTTTATACCATTTGGATTATGAAGGCCTAGAACTGAAGCCCAGCAATATCATCGTCAGGGCCTTTGACGGTTCTAAAAGGATGGTTCATGGAGAGGTTAACATCCCTATTCGTGTGGGCTCTCAAGTGTTTGACTCTACCTTTTATGTGATGGATATACGTCCATCGTACTCTTGTCTACTGGGTCGACCTTGGATCCATAAAGCTGGGGCAGTGACCTCTACCTTGCACCAGAAGCTGAAGTATCCCGTCAGGGGAAAGATCGTCACTGTGCAAGGAGAAGAGGAGTATATGGTGAGCCATTTGAATTCCTTCAGATACATTGAGATGGATGGGGAGTTTATTGAAACCCCTTTTCAGCATTTCGAGGAGGTGCATCCAATTTCAGCAGCAGCGGAGACAACAGTCAAAGAGAATGATTCCTTGAAGATGGCTTCCCTAAGGGATGCCCGGGCTGTGGTTCAGAAGGGCAATTGTGCAAACTGGGGTCAGCTTCCTGACTTCACTCAGAAGAATGACAAGTTTGGGCTGGGCTTTACTGCAGAGGCTCAGAGGGCTGTGCGCAAAGAGAAGATCAGAAAGGCTCCGGTGTTTATTTCCAGCTCAAGGGTGAATGCTATCGAGGAGGATGTGGAGGAAGCAGAGTTCGACAGTTGGATCTACCCGACTACCAGCGACGGACCAAGCAACTGGACGGCAAAGGATTTTACCCCTATCACATTTGTCACGCAGTAATTAATTTCTTTTGATTTCCAATTTGTAACAAACAATATGTTAAAACTTTGTTGGCTCGGTGTCCTACCCGGGGCATCGTAGCTCCATTTGTGAGGGCTTTTTGTATGACATTTTCATATATCATCAATCAAAACATTGGACATTTGTTGCATTTCAAATCTTGTGCTCTTTTCCTTTCTGAGATATATATATTGCAAAACAGCTATATTTATACACACTCACTTATACAGGTTTCAATCCACTCTGGATCTCACTGGTAACAGCTCTGCTACCGCCAGTTATGACTTCGAAAATCCGATCAACTTGGCCGAAGACGAAGGTGAAGATGATTGCGAAGTGCCTGGTGAACTTGCGAGATTGCTACTCCAGGAAGAGAGAGCTATTCAGCCACATGAAGAGCCTGTGGAAACAATTAACTTGGGTACTGAGACGGATAGGAAAGAGGTCAAGATTGGTGCCAATCTAGAGCTCAGCGTGAAGCAACGATTGATCCAGATGCTACAGGACTACATGGAAATTTTTGCTTGGTCCTATGAAGATATGCCTGGGTTGGATGCCGACATTGTAGTTCACCACCTGCCAACCAAGGAAGATTGCCCTCCGGTAAAGCAAAAAGTCCGACGGATGCGTCCAGAGATGTCTGAAAAGATCAAGGCCGAGGTTATGAAGCAGTTCGATGCCGGGTTCCTCGCAGTGACTTCTTACCCTCAGTGGGTTGCCAATGTGGTGCCAGTGCCGAAAAAAGACGGTAAGGTACGAATGTTTGTTGACTACAGGGATCTGAACAGGGCCAGCCCCAAGGATGACTTCCCCCTGCCTCACATTGATGTCCTTGTCGACAATACAGCTCAACACAAGGTGTTCTCCTTCATGGATGGTTTTTCAGGGTATAATCAGATCAAGATGGCTCCAGAGGATATGGAGAAGACTACCTTTGTGACTCAGTGGGGGACCTTCTGTTACAAGGCCATGCCATTCGGATTGAAAAATGCTGGGGCAACCTATCAACGTGCCATGGTTGCTTTATTTCACGATATGATCCATCATGAGATTGAGGTATACGTCGATGACATGATTGCCAGGTCTCAAACTGAGGAGGAGCACCTTGACCATCTAAGGAAGTTGTTTGACCGACTCAAGTTATACAAGCTGAGGTTGAATCCCAACAAATGCACCTTCGGGGTAAGATCCGGAAAATTGCTAGGTTTCATTGTAAGTGATAAGGGTATTCAGGTGGACCCTGCCAAGGTAAAAGTCATACAAGAGATGCCGACTCCAAAAACAGAGAAAGAAGTCAGAGGCTTCCTAGGACGACTGAATTACATTGCCCGATTCATCTCACATCTAACTGCTACTTGTGAGCCAATCTTCAAATTACTGAAGAAAGATCAAGTAGTACGATGGAACAATGAATGTCAGGCTGCCTTTGAAAGGATAAAGGAATACCTTCAAGAGCCGCCCATTCTTATGCCACCGGTGGAAGGGAGACCTCTGATACTATACTTGACAGTACTTGACAATTCAATGGGGTGTGTGCTGGGGCAGCATGACGAGTCTGGCCGAAAAGAGCACGCTATTTATTACTTGAGCAAAAAGTTTACCGACTGTGAGTCTCGTTACTCACTGCTTGAGAAAACTTGCTGCGCTCTTGTATGGGCTGCTCGCCGGCTGAGACAGTATATGCTGACTCACACTACTTTATTGATTTCAAAGATGGATCCCATCAAGTACATATTTGAAAAGCCCGCTCTGTCTGGAAGAATAGCGAGATGGCAAATGATCTTGACAGAATATGACATCCAGTATACAACTCAGAAAGAAATTAAAGGAAGTGTACTGGCCGATCATTTGGCACACCAACCTTTGGACGATTACCAATCATTGAACTTTGATTTTCCGGACGAAGACATCATGGTGGTAACTGACTGTGAAGTACCTGGACCGGATGAAGGACCTGAGGAAGGATCCCGATGGTCTATGCATTTTGATGGAGCCTCCAATGCTTTGGGTAACAGCGTCGGCGCTGTAATCATATCCCCCAAAGGAACTCATACTCCCCTCACCGCCCGATTATGTTTCAGCTGCACCAACAATATGGCAGAATATGAGGCATGTATCATGGGTTTACAAGCTGCAATCGACTTAAGGATCAAATTTCTAAGTGTTTTCGGAGATTCCGCTCTCGTGATCAATCAGATCAAAGGCGAGTGGGATACGAAACACCCGAATCTTATTCCTTACAAAGAGTATGTGTTGACCTTGCTTCCCCACTTTGAAGAGATAACTTTTGAGCACTTCCCTAGAGAGGAGAATCAGCTAGCGGACGCCCTAGCTACAATGTCTTCAATGTTCAAAGTTAAATGGGACAATGAGGCTCCCCGAATCATAATCTGGAAGCTGGATGAACCGGCATACTGCTGCGAGCTCGAGGCTGAGAAGGTTACTGAGAAACCCTGGTATCATGAGGTGAAGAGGTACTTGGAAGCTCAGGAATACCCTGTAGGTGCATCTGTCAATGATAAGAAGTTCATGAGGAGGTTTGCTGCAAAATTCTTCCTCAGCAACGACATTCTCTACAAACGGAATCATGATTCGACTCTGCTACGTTGTGTGGATAAGGCTGAAGCAGAGAAAATCATGATAGAACTGCATGAAGGTACATTTGGAACGCATTCTAGTGGACACACCATGGCTAAGAAAATCCTTCGGGCAGGATATTTCTGGTCCACAATGGAAGCCGATTGTTACCAACACTCCCGAACTTGTCATAAATGCCAGATCTATGCTGACAAGGTGCATATCCCTCCGGTTCCTTTGAATGTCCTGACGGAACCTTGGCCTTTCGCAATGTGGGGCATCGATATGATCGGTGAGATCCGACCGACGGCATCCAATGGGCATCGCTTCATCTTGGTGGCGATCGATTACTTCACGAAATGGGTTGAGGCAGCTTCCTATGCCACAGTAACCAAGAGCGTCGTGGCACGTTTCATCCGGCATAATCTGATCTGTCGGTACGGCGTCCCGGAAAGAATCATTACGGACAATGGTACCAATCTCAATAACAAAATGATCACTGAACTCTGTGAACAATTCAAGATACAGCACCACAATTCTTCTCCCTACCGGCCGAAGATGAATGGGGCTGTAGAGGCAGCCAATAAAAATATCAAGAAAATTGTGCAGAAGATGACAGTGACCTATAAAGATTGGCACGAGATGTTACCGTTCGCTCTTCATGGGTACCGCACCTCAGCAAGGACGTCAACCGGGGCAACTCCCTTCTCCTTGGTCTATGGCATGGAGGCAGTCTTGCCAATTGAAGTCCAAATACCCTCTCTCCGGATAATGAAGGATGCAGACTTGAATGAAGATGATTGGATCCAGACTCGACTTGATCAATTAAATCTGATTGACGAAAAGAGGCTCACTGCTATCTGTCATGGTCAAACGTATCAGAAACAGATGATCAGGGCATTTAACAAGAAAGTCAGACCGCAAGAGTATCGAGTTGGAGACCTGGTAATCAAACGCATCATCCTTCCTCAAAGTGATCCCCGGGGCAAATGGACCCCTACATACGAAGGGCCATTTGTGGTTAAACGTGTGTTCTCAGGAGGAGCCATGATCCTAACCACCATGGATGGTGACGACCTTCCTCACCCCGCCAATGCAGACATAGTGAAAAAATACTACGCATAAATAAAAGACCCGCTAGGTTGACATACCTAGGCAAAAATAAGGGCTTCCCGGCAAACCAAAAGGGTTCGGGCAAAAATAAGGGATGAAATGAATAAAAATCTGTACACCCGGCAAGTCGAAAACCTGAAAGGGCGGCTTGGGCAAAAATGGGTATCCCGGTGGACTGAAAACCCGAAAGGGCGGTCCAGGCAAAAGTTAGGGATAAAAGCGTAACACTATGTCTCATTGGATCACTTCGCATCCGGAATTCGGCATCAACTATCTGGCTCAAGATTTCGGCATCGACCAATCAGCTTCATCTTCAATTAAGCAGCAAGGCGATGAGACGTTCGAAGACATAAAGGCGATAGCAGAGTTGGAACCCAGTGGGATTGTTCACATAGCTGTTTTGTTTCCTTTTTCAAATTGTAAACTCTATATTATTTGGCGGCGTCCTCTTACTAGGATGTCAGCCTCTTGTACAAAAACGCCTATTTACAGGCAAACTCAAAAATCAATACAAATTCACTTGTCCATACAAATTGCCATTGTTTTTCTTTTTTTCTGTTTTGTTTTGCGAAGAACGTCCAATGTTCATTTTTGATATATGCATTTGACATTAAATTGCTAATTCATAAATATTTGCATATGAAACAAGAGATTGATTACAGGTGACATCAGAGACAGGGGCACTGTGAAGTTGTCTAATGCGGCCTGGTTGTTTTGTCCGCCAAGGTACCAAGGTGGGTTCAACTGAAGAATGTAGCCAGATCATCTCAAATTCCCCACAGAGTAAAACAAGATTCAGCAATACTTTCCCCAAGCGGAGTTGATTCCCTGTCGATCCTGAAAAAGCACAGCATTCCCCGGCAGGTCTTAAAACTTATCCCCAGTAGATTCTGGAAGCTTATCCCCTGCAGAGTACGGACGTCTCTCCCGAGTTTTATTTAGAGTTATTTCCTCACAAGGACTTATAACTGGGTTATCCTCAGCTAAAAACCACGGAAGACTGCCCTCGGCAAAGTTCCTTCAATCCCCAGCGGAGTTTATCGACATTATCCCCAGCGGAATCCATCATTAGAGTCCTCAACAGGCCTCACATCAAACTTCGGCCAAATATCTCTTCCACAGAGCAATTCCCCGGCCGGTCGTCGAGGATTTATTTTCCTAAGACGAAATTACATCCATAAACACTTCACATTTTCATACATCTTGCTTACATACATGATGAAACGCATACAACACTATCTCATGTTGAACATCATGACACCATGCATATCATACATCATGACATTGCATACAACTTACGTTTTTGCCTTTTCAGGAAAAAGACAATCCCAAAAAAAAAACAATTACCTTCAACTGTCGCAATTCCAGATCCGATACCTGTATCTAGCCAGGGCACATCTGAGAGTGATCAGTTTCCAGACTCGATTCCTGTATCTAGCCTGGGCACGTCTGAAGAGTTCGAAGATTCGATTCCTGTATCCAGCCAGGGCACATCTATCAACTACAACAGCTCCAGATTCGATTCCTGTATCCAGCCAGGGCATATCTGTTGACCACGTTTCCAGACTCGATTCCTGTATCTAGCCAGGGCACGTCTGAAGAGTTCGAAGATTCGATTCCTTTATCCAGCCGGGGCACATCTGTTAACGACTATTTCCAGATTCGACTCCTGTATCCAGCCAGGGCATATCTGTGAGCAACCAATTGTAGATTCAATACCTGTATCCAGCCAGGGCATATCTGCATAAGGAGACTGAGGATCAAACACCTGTAACAAGCCAGGAAAACATCCGTCTTTCTCAAATACACAAGTTCTCGCTAAGGAATCTCTTATGCGATCGACACTTCCAAATGGCATCTATAAGCCCATTCCCGACAAGGTTCTGTCACGTCTCCAGATGGCATCTATAAGCCCATCTCCCTATCTACTACCTCTCCAAATGGCATCTATAAGTCCATTCCTGACATCACATTGTTGAGACTCCAGCATGCGAGTGCAAATTTCTGGGCACTCTAGTGTCCAATCTCCTTTTACCCTCGAGTCACGAAAGGCAAACTTGCCAATCTAACTCTTCAGGTTCAAGAAGATTGAACAAGGGCAACTGTTGTACCCCAAAATTTGCCCTCCCATTTCCTCAACATTTTCTCATCACAAGACCTTTGAAGATCAAGATCCAGTTAGGGTTTCCTCTGCTCAAGACTTCTCCTTGCACTGTGGACTCAAATTAGGGTTTGTGTTTGCCCAAGGATGTTTTGACCTAAAATGCCTAAGATGACTTTCATGCTTCATATTGGACTCCCAAGTTTACCTATACCAAGTTTCAAGTCTTGATTCCAAGTTTTGCCCAGTCAATTGGACAGTTGACCTAGAAATCAGCTGTATTGGGGAAAAAGTCAACTATGGCCAATTGACAGTCAAACCTCATGAAATTTGATCCACATCAACATTATGAACTCACATGAACCATTTGATCAAGTTTGGATCACAATTCCATAAGAAATTTGATCAGATCATCAAAAGGGCAAAATGGTCATTTTTAGGGTTTTGACTGCACAAAGGCAATTTTTGACTGTTTGACCTAGACAATGGCAAACCAAGTTCACATATGGACTCAAGGACTCAATGAAATGGTCTTGACACATTCATCAAGCTCAAAAGATCCCAAGTACACAAGATTGACAGTTGAATTTCCCAGTCAATTGATCAATTTTAACTGTATACTGAAAAGTCAAACTTTGACTTTTTTGTCAAAATCAAGAGTCAAGATTCATTTTTCATCAAAACATGCCAAATCATGAAACTTGTTCACCAAGAAATCACAAAATGCAAATTAGGGTTTGAAAATGGAATTTTTCATAACTTAGAATTTTTCCAAGTTATGAAAAACCCTAATTTTTCCCAACTTTGCCCCATCTTTTCACCAAGATCCATTTGGATTCAAACAAAAGTCAAAACATGAAAGTTGTAGCTTGTTGCATAATCTACAACTTTGATTCACAAAGTTTTCTCATTTGAAGCTTGTATCTCAAGTTACAATTTTTTGAATAAGGGCACTAAACCATTTTTAACTTAGTGAAATTTTAACCTATTTTGACAAGGTTTTCTACCCCACTTCAAGGCCACTTTTCATACCCTTCCACTTGGAATTTTAATTTGCATTTCAAAGATGGATTGTAGTACACATTCCAAGCTTTCCAAAATATCCAAAAACTCATCAAACAACCTCATAACTTGAGAGATTCGAATTTCACAAGTTGGCAAAAATTCACCTTTGTTCTTCATCAAAACATGTTCATAACTTTGCAAATTTGAACTCAGCTTGCTTTATGCTTGATTACAGGTCCTTGAACCATTCCATACTCAATAATTTAATGCATATTCAATGTGTTAAGACCATGTTCTTTGTGTTCTAACATTGCATAGTGGATTAATCCTAAACTAGATAAAGTGAACTTTCCATTTTTGAAAAGATTAACTTTATGTCCAATTGCAAATCAAGAAGGTACAAGCAAAATCCTTTTGGCACAAGATTATGGGCAAATTTCTCTGATCAAGAGAGGCTTATGCAGCAGGATTAGAGGCCCCTACTGACCAAAAACACAAAGTGACCATTGCTTGCTTCATTTTCAAGTAACATTGCATAACTTGTACCATATCTCATTTTCAGCTTAAGGACACAAGAAAGAAGTTATCAAACACATTACACATAACATATCCAAGCTAACACACGAGCCTTTGACCTCCAACACACCCTCCATCTCAGAATCATCCTCAAACTGCAAAAACAGAGTTGCCTCTACAGTTTGAGTGCCAACTCCCATTTCCTTCGAGCATTCTTGTCCAAACCTGTTCCTCTACCTTCCTTACAACATATGCAAGCTAACCATGGCCTAAAACCTGACCTGTAATCACCCTAACAGTTTCCACCATTTTCATTTTTTTCCTTTTGTAGTTGAAGTTCCATAGCTTGATTCAGAAGCTCTCAAGACAAAGTAAGCATTGAAACAGCATCCCTGGACCTCAAGGAAGCTTTTCCAATCATTACATTGCACTGAAAGTTCCTCATTCTCCAGATAGAAGTTCAACTGCACAGGTAAAACTTTGAACTCGTATCTCTCTTATCATGCATCTTTAGTCTTAAGTTTGTGAAGAAACAAGGTTCTACTCATAGCCCTGAACATGTACATATCTTTACATTTCATTTCTTTTGCCTGAGTAGGGAGAATTTTTAGTTTGAAAATGGCAGAAAAATTAGGTTAGGATTTGGGGGAGGAGAAATTCTCCCTCATCTTAGAGAGTTAGGTCAAGTTCCATACATGGTTAGAACCGTCTCTTCATGCTGAACATTTGTTGTGTTATGAGTTTTTGCTAAAAAGCCAGGAATCAAGAGTTAGAAGAAGCTGAACATGGCGCGCGTTTTTTCAAATATTTTGTGCTGGAGGTTGAAGACAGTGATCTTTGGGCTGGGCTTTTGTGTTATTTCTCTTCACACCACTTGATTGCTATTATACCCCCTAAGCCCATTTGTCTTATTTTTAATTCTTTTTGACTTTTTCTTTTTTTGTTTGACTTGTTTATTTTTTCTCAGCATGTTAAAATTTTGAAAATATTTTTTCCATCTTTTTTTGAATTTATGGCATATTTATTTGATTTATTTCTTTGTTTATACATAAAATATATACATGTTAATATTTAGAATAAATATAAAAATAGTGTAAATACAATTTTTATTTTTTGTTTACATTCTGATAATAGTCCACATAAAAAAAAATACTTTTTTATTATTATTTATTTTATTAAATATTTTTGCACATAATGCATATTTAAGAAATTAATATATGTATATATATATGTTTATTAATATATTTAAGCTAAAAATAAAAATACTTGAATTTTTTCATTTTTATTAATATTTGATACAAAAATACTCTTTTTCATAATATACTTCATTATTTTTATTTTTATAAATAATAAATAAACATTTGTATTAAATTAGATAATAATACATTTTCTTTTAAAATTAGGGTTTTTGCCCTAAATTCAAAATACTCCAAAAAATAATATATTTTTATTTTCTTTTCTCTTTTACATAAATAATATTTTTTCATATATATACAAAACATTTCTTTTGCATCTTGCATTCTTATTTAATTTTTTACATTGATTAATTTGCAAATATTCAAAATGATGTAATAATGTAGGTTTAAATTCTTGTCAATATCCCCATTTGAACATTTGTACCCCCCTTCCCATATTTGGTTTTGTAATAGCTTAGTAAATTTAATTTCGCACTTTATTGCTTTCTAATGATAACATGTTAGAATTAGGGTTTGTATGCGAAAAACGATAAAAAAAATAGTTATGACCTAATCGCAAGACAAATAAGCATGAAAATGGACACACAAATCACACTTGCACCCCTAGGGTATTCCACTTGTTGCCTTCAAGTAAATGGGCCATATTGTATGTTGAACTTCTTTGGGCGAAGCAAACAATTTGAATGATCATAGTCCCTCGACAAAACTTTTCAAAACAAACAAAAACAAATGATCAAGTCCCTTAAAGAAAATTGCCCAAAGACATTCAACGCCGTTGCAATTATGGTCTAAACGATGACCCGCGCCTGTCCCTCTCACATCCTAACACAAGATTGTCCACCAAATACAATGGTGGAACAAACTTGCTAAAAGGGTTAAAACATAGCAATAATCTTTTGAGAAATTTAGGAGTAGATAACCTCTTAGTTGCTTGAATCAAACTTGCAAAACAAAACACTTGCCTAATTTCAAAATCACACATCACTACACTTTCAAAACAACTTTCAAAAACAAATGAAAACTTTTTCAAAAGACATACGTCTTTGTATACATCCCCACATGGATCATTACAAAGGTTGCCACCACATTGGCATCTTTTCAAAACATTTTCAAAACCACACACATTCAAGCACCATTTAAAACAATTGAAAACAAAAGGCAAGTGATCTAAGCAAGTAACTAAGAGCCCATGGATAACCATGGATAGAAAGGGTGCTAACACCTTCCCTTTCTATAATCTACTCCCCGAACCCAAGAAAACATCTCAAAAGGTTTTTGCTGTGCTTTTTAACCTTTCCTTAGGATAAAATAAAAAGTCGGTGGCGACTCTTGCTAACCGCAACATTTGCGAATACAAACGCAAAACCCAAGTCAGTTCTCCCACCGTATCACACATTGGATTGGTTGAAAGAGATTGAGAGAATCTTCCATGTGATGGACTGCAGTCCAGCGCAGAAGGTTCGATATGGTACTCATATGCTAGCAGTTGAGGCTGATGACTGGTGGCTAGAGACTTGTCAGAGATTGGAAGCTGCAGGTGAAAATGTCACTTGGGTTGTGTTCCGTAGGGAATTTATGAGCAAGTACTTTCCTGAAGACGTCTGTGGTAAGAAGGAAATTGAATTCCTTGAGCTGAAGCAAGGGAGTATGTCGGTTGTTGAGTATGCTGCAAGGTTTGCTGAGTTGGCTAAGTTTTATCTGCACTACGGTGAGGCAGATGCTGAGTTTTCAAAGTGTATCAAGTTCTAAAACGGGTTGCACCCGGAGATCAAGAAGGCAGTTGGATACCAGAAGATTTGTGTCTTTGCTGATTTGATTGATAGTTGCAGAATCTATGAAGAGGATAATAATGCTCATTACAAGATTATCAGTGAGAAGAGGGGTAAGCACCAACAGAATCATGGTAAGACTTATGATACCTCAACTGGTAAATGTAAACATGAAGCTGCTCAGGATCAGAGAACTAGTGGGGGTGATGCTCCTGCTGGTGTGGTTTGTTTTAAATGTGGAAAACCTGGGCATAAGAGTAATGTGTGTACTACTGAGATAAAGAGGTGTTTCTGTTGTGTTAAGACTGGACATGTTGTATCTGAGTGCAAGGATAAAGATGTGATTTGTTTCAATTATAGTGAAGAAGGGCACATTGGTAGTCAGTGTCAGAAACCAAAGAGGGCGCAGACAAGTGGTAAAGTGTTTGCTTTGGTTGAGGATCAGGCGGCTTCTGAGACAGACTTATTAGAGGTACATGTTTCATTAATAGTACTCCTTTAAATACTATTGTTGATATCAGTGCTACTCATTGCTTTATTGCTGCTGATTATGTTGAAAGATTGGGTCTTATGTTGTCTTCTATGAATGGAAAAATGGTCGTTGACACTCCAACTGAGGGGTCGGTGACTACTTCTTATGTGTGTTTAAAGTGTCCCTTGTGGATCTTTGACAGATACTTTTCTATTGATTTGGTTTGTTTTCCTTTAAGAGGGTTGGATGTGATTTTGGGTATGAACTCGTTAGAGCATAACTATGTTCATATTAACTGTTATGACAAGTCTGTAAGGTTTTCTACTCCTTTAAAAGAGGAAGATAGTCTATTGTCTACTAGACAATTGAGGAAGTTGATGCAAGAAGAAGCACAAATGTTCTCGTTGATGGCGTCGCTATCTGTAGAGACTCAAGCTATAATTGATGAATTGCAGGTGGTGTGTGAATTTCCTAAAGTTTTCCCTGATGAAATTCCTAATGTACCGCCAGAGAGGGAAGTTGAATTTGCTATTGATCTTGTACCTGGTACTAGACCAGTGTCTATGGAACCATACAGGATGTTTGCATCCGAATTGTCAGAGTTAAAGAAGAAATTGGAAGACTTGCTTGAAAAGAAGTTTGTAAGACCAAGTGTATCACCGTGGGGAGCTCCAGTGTTGTTAGTAAATAAGAAAGATGGAAGTATGAGACTTTGTGTTGATTATAGACAGTTGAATAAAGTGAAAATTAAGAATAAGTATCCGCTTCCAAGAATAGATGACTTGATGAACTAATTCGTGGATCCTCGTGTGTTCAGTAAGATTGATTTGAGGTCGGGTTACCATCAGATTAAGGTGAAGGATAAAGATATCCAGAAGACAGCTTTCGGGACGCATTATGGACATTATGAGTATTCAGTGATGCCTTTCGGTGTTACTAATGCGTCGGGAGTAATCATGGAGTATATGAATCGTATCTTTCATACTTATTTGGATCGGTTCGTGGTGGTGTTTATTGATGATATTTTGATTTACTCTAAGTCAGAAGAAGAGCATGCAGAACACTTAAGAGTAGTATTGCAAGTTTTGAAAGAAAAGAAGTTGTATGCAAAGTTGTCCAAGTATGAATTCCTATTAAAGGAGGTTAGTTTTCTTGGTCATGTGATCTCAGGTAGTGGCATTATTGTAGATCCATCGAAGGTTGATGTTGTGTTACAATGGGAAACTCCGAAGTCAGCTACTGAGATTAAAAGCTTTTTGGGATTATCTGGTTATTATAGGAGGTTTATCGAAGGTTTTTCTAAGTTGGCACTCTCGTTGACTAAGTTGACTTGTAAATGTATAGCTTTTGTATGGGATGTCCAGTGCGAAGAAAGTTTTGCAGAACTGAAGAAGATATTGACGTCAGCTCCGATTTTGACGTTACCTAATCCAGGAGAGCCTTTTGTGGTATACTGTGATGCTTCTAAGATGGGTTTAGGAGGTGTGCTTATGCAGAATGATAAGGTAGTTTCTTATGCGTCAAGGCAGTTCATGACTCATGAGAAGAAATATCCTACACATGATTTAGAGCTTGTTGCAGTTGTTTTTGTGTTGAAGATTTGGAGGCATTATCTTTATGGTTCTATATTTGAAGTGTTTAGTGACCATAAGAGCTTAAAGTATTTATTCGATCAGAAGGAGTTGAATATGAGGCAACGGAGATGGTTTGAATTGTTGAAGGATTATGATTTAGGTTTGAAATTTCATCCAGGAAAAGCGAACGTGGTAGCTGATGCGTTGAGTCGAAAGACTTTACATATGTCAGAAATGATGGTTAAACAGTTGGAATTAATTGAACAGTTCATAGATATGAGCTTAGTTTGCGAGGTGACATCGAGGAGTGTTATGTTGGGTATGTTGAAGATTAATAATGAATTTCTAGACAGTATCAGAGAAGCTCAGAAGTTGGATGTGAAACTGGTAGATTTGATGGTTGGGATCGATCATTATGAGAATAATGATTTTAAGTTAGATGCGCAAGGTGTGTTGAGATTTCTTAACCGGATTTGTATTCCTGATGATGCTGAGATGAAGAAAGTGACATTGAAGAGAATCATAGAAGTAAGTTGAGTAATCATCCAGGAGCTACAAAGATGTATCAATATTTCAAAGGTTTTTTTTGGTGGCCTGGAATGAAGAGTGATGTGGCTCGGTTTGTGTATACATGTTTGACTTGTCAGAAGTCGAAAGTTGAACATCATAAGCCTGCAGGGTTGATGCAACCGTTAGAAGTTCCAGAATGGAAATGGGATAGAATTTCGATGGACTTTGTGACGTGGTTACCTAATACCTTAAGAGGACATGATTCAATTTGGGTGATTTTTGATAGGCTTATGAAGTTGGATCATTTTATTCCTATTAACATCAGTTTTCCAGTGCCGAATTTGGCTGAGATTTACACTAGTGTAATTGTGAAGCTACATGGTGTTCCTTAGTGCATTGTGTCGGATAGAGATTCAAGGTTTACTTCTGATTTTTGGAAGATTTTGCGAGAAGCGTTAGGTTCTAAGTTGAGGTTGAGTTCGGCGTATCATCCTCAGACAGATGGTCAGACTGAACGGACTATCCAATCGTTGGAAGACTTGCTAAGGGCATGTGTTCTTGAGCGGGGAGGTTCGTGGGATGCTTATCTTCCATTGATAGAGTTCACTTATAATAACAGTTACCATTCTAGTATTGGGATGGCACCTTTTAAAGCATTGTATGGTCGAAGATGTAGAACTCCTTTATGTTGGCATGAACCTGGTGAAAGAGTAGTACTTGTACATGAACTTGTTCGTGAGACTACTGAGAAGGTGAAGTTGATTCGAGAAAAGATGAAAGCTTCCCAAAGTATACAGAAGATTTATCATGACAAGCGAAGGAAAGATTTAGAATTTCAACCGGGTGACCATGTGTTTTTGAGAGTTACACTTGTGACTGGTGTTGGGAGAGCATTGAAGTCTAAGAAGCTCACTTCCTGTTTTATTGGTCCATATCAGATTTTGGAGAGTGTTGGGAATGTTGCTTATAGAGTGGCTTTACCGCCTAATCTTTCGAATTTGCATGATGTGTTTCATGTGTCACAACTCCGGAAGTATATTTCAGATCCATCTCATGTGAATTATATGGATGATGTGCAAGTACGGGATAACCTTACTGTGGAGACGATGCCTGTACGGATCGCGGACCGTGAAATAAAGACTCTGAGGGGCAAATAGATTGCTTTAGTTAAAGTGGTTTGGCTAGGAGCTGCAGGAGAAAGCATGACTTGGGAGTTGGAGAGCAAGATGCGGGACTCCTATCCTGAGTTGTTTGATTAAAGTAAGTTTTCGAGGAAGAAAATATTCTAAGTGGGGGAGAGTTGTAACGCCTGTAATTTAATTAATTATTTAATTAAATTATTATTTTTGGATTATTTGTGAAGTTGTGTTATGATGATAGTCGATGTGTTGTTGTTATTAGATTTATTTATTATATTAAGTTGTGGAATAATATTAGAATAATAGTATTATTTGATGTGGGCTTAATTTAAGGACTAGAAGTAGTAGAAAAGGGGTGTAGGAGTTTTAACACCATTAAGATATAATAAGAATTATAGGGTTAATATATTAGTTATTTAGAATTAATATGGAAAAGACGTAGCAGCAAGAATAGAAAAAAAATAAGGGTTGGAAGAGAACGTGAAAGTTTCAGAAAAGAAGGAAAAGAGGCAGAACGGAAATCAATCGGAAAAGTTATAGAGAAACCTTCAATCCAAGGTAAGGGTGAGGTTATAACTCTATAATAGGGTTTATGATGATTAGTATGTGGAATTATATGTGAAAAGTGGTTTTGTTTATGATTGAAATATATATATATATATATATATATATATATATATATATATATATATATATATATATATATATATATATATATATATATATATATATATATATATATATATATATATATATATATATATATATATATATATATATATATATATATATATGGTTGTTTGATGAAGATCAATGATTTAGAGATGAGTAATGATGCCCTAATGTTGTATAATTGATGTAGAAACATAGGATTATTATAATTGATGATTACCTGTGATTAGAGGATGTTTTTAGGGCCTAAGGCAGGGAAATCGCAGTGAAAACACAGTGAAATCACAGAAAATATTCATGACAGAACAGTATGAGTCGACCTCAAAGGCCATGCATCGACACATGCAGGATTTTAGACTTAAGATGAGTCGATACATAGCACTATGCATCGATACATGTAGTGTTGCAGACTCAGTATGAATCGATACAAGAGAAGTACACATCAACTCATGCAGGATTTTAACCCAGTACGCGTCGACTCAAAACATTATGCGTCGACTCATGCAGTCTAATTTTTGGTAGATTCGTTCCAAAGGTTGTGACTTGAGTCCCCGGACTCCGTTTGAGGTGCCGTTTGAAGCGTTGGATAGCTAACGCGATGAACTACATTCTTAAGGATTAAAGTGAAGGATAAGAAGAATAATCCTAGTACCCAAATTAGGATTAGAGTTAGCTTCCCACTTTAATCGCTATGATGATTTTGTGAAGGATGATGAGGATAAGACGACCTTAGATAATTGTAGAGGTTTGGTAATTACAAAATAATAATATGTAGAGGTTTGGTAATTAGAGATAATCCTTAGATGATTAATTAATTATAGGCATTATCTTGTTGTAGGCCTTTGGCCAACATTGAGAGATTGTCAATCTGTCGTTGTAATGTTGTTGTGACTGAGTTATTGTAGAATTATGTTGATGAATTATGTTGATGAATTATGTGATGAATTATGTTGATGAATTATGCGATGAATTATGTTGATGAAGTATGTTGATGAATGATGTTGAGATGCCTCCAATAATTGGCAGCTATTAAGATGTAGACTTCTGGCAAACGATGATGTTATGTTGAGTATTGTTAATTGTGGGTATTGTTACTACATTCATGATTGTGTCGCATACATTGCATATCAAGATGGAGCTGATGCTCCTTAAGATTGTATGTATTAGCGAATATTAAAATGAAGACTTATGCCTTGTTGATGCCTCTATTTATTGGCAATTATTTTGAGATGGGAGTATTGTTCCAATGGTATCACATGCATTTGCATAGTATTGAGTCGCATTATATGATTGCATAAAGAAGTTGTGTATTGATGCGGTAAATGTGTATATTGTTGGTATTCTGTTGTGATTATTGTTGTTTATAAGATGAGAAGTGGTGATATTATGTGATCTAATTTAATATATTATTTATCATATGTTTTATTATATTGCTAGATATCTCACCCCTTCTGTTTGAATGTTACCCTTACGTTGGTAACGTACAGGTAATCCGGAGTGAAGGCAGTATATCTTCAGTAGTTCGAGTCGATGCCATTGCTCTGATACATAACACCCGGGGGGATGAATGCTTGTTGCTTTTAATTATTGATTATTTCGGTTGTTGAACTTTAATTTGATTGTTGCTAAGTATGTTTTATTTTGAAGTTGTCGTAACGATGGGCAAAGATGTTATTATGATTCCGCTGCGTAGTTGTTCAAGTTGTTGAGTTAAGAGATTAATTTATTTTGCTGTCGGTTCATCCGAAGTTTTAAAGTGTTATGTATCCACGTGAATGCAATGCGTGTTTTTAAGTTGAATTTGTGGCATCCTGATTCAGTTGTATGAATTTTATAACTCTGATTTACATTATAAACGTTGGGTAGAATTGGGGTGTTACAGCTTGCCTATCCGTACGTAATCCTTTGTTGGAATTCACGTTCGTTGCCCCAAGTGATTCAGATACAAGCCTATCCCTGGTTATTCAGTGTTTCTTGAGAGATTTCTTGGAATCTTGACTGGACTGCCCCATATGTGTTGGATAGTGACACGTCATGCCCCCTTGCTTATATGAGATCTGGAAGTGTCTTCCCACTTTAACTGATTTTGTTCATTGAGAGAGTTTTGTTCACTGGATATTCGTCGTGTGAATTTCTACGCTGTCAAACAATTAGCCATATGAAAACAACGATATTCAAATATTGCAAAATTTATGCTTGTCTTGAAGTTTCGAAAATGCGTTTTAGCAAGTAAAGATAATTTTGTAAGAATATGAATTCAACTCAGGATTTACAGTAAGCCTTACAGGAGTCAGGATACCTTTTGGTAACAATATGCTTTCGAACTAACCCATGCTTAAATTAGGACTTTTGAAAGGTTATAACGTAGTAGGTTCACAGTTTAAGAAACAAAGGATAAGGCTCAAAGTGTATTTATACCCGCCCGTTCTTCGTGATATTCTCCAGTCCTAAACTTAGTCAATTGTGCGTTTGAACTCCTATTGAGTCTGGAATGACGTTTTGGTGATGATTCAGGAAAATTAAGTTTATCAAAAGGCAGTTACTTCTACAACATTTTTCATGTTGTTGAGGATTTGTAGTGACCTCTTTTTTTATTTATTATCCCTGATTTTGCCTGATTTTTCTTGTTTTTTGAAATTACAATCAGCGGCATGCCCCAATTTTTCTTAAGTCTCCTTTGTAGGTTTTGGCTTAGTGGGCTTTTCTCTTAAGAGATAATGACTGCCTATTTAGTAAGGAACCATCACCATATTTTGATTCCAGAGGAATGTTTTTGATGTCCTTTGTTGTATACGAAGTGAAAGTTTGCGATTGAACGCGTGTTTGAATTAACTAAGAGACTACCCTGCCCCAGGTTTTGGTTAAAGGTTTCAGTTTGTGTGAAAAAGAAAACTTCTACTTCTTTGGCTCAAAGGGGTTGACTAGGGATTATCCTCCTTATAACTCCAGTGTTTAGAAATTGAAAGAAACGCATGTACATCGTCAACAATGTTTGTCTAAAAGCATACTGTATGAGATTATGACATTGTTTTCGTCATCCTCCTTCTAAAGGCTTGTAACTTTTAACAAGAGTTGTATGTCATAAAGAGAATAAAAAGCATAGCTTAAATATAGTGAAATCAAAAAGATGAATTCAAGACAATCATATGCGATGCGTTAATCAAACAGAGTTTAACATTAATAGATAAGTGTTTGAATAACGAAAGAAATTACAATTGAAAATTCAAAATGAACTGAAACACTTAATAATTTGGCATGGGAGCGGTGATCACGTTGGGAGTCTCTATAGGATCAAACTCGATCTCCTTGGTGTCTATCATGTTTTGAATCTTGTATTTCAGCGCCTAATAATCATCAGTATCATGCCCAAGACTGCCATAATGATATGCACATATTGCATCAGGACTGTAGCTAGGAGAAGAGGTTTTGGGGTTTGGATGAGGTCCTATTAGCGTAATCAAATTCATCTCCAACAAGTGTTGCAGTGCTTGATACAACGGCATGTTGATGTTGGTAAACCGTCTTTTGGGCTCGTCTTGCCTTCACTGATTTCCGCTTTGTTGTTTCCGCCGTGACGCAGGACTAGAGATCAAGACTGCCCCCACATGTTGGTCATGATAGCTCTTGTTATGATCCTTTTGACCATACATAACACTTGACTCTTTCTTCCCATTGTATGGATTTTTCTGAGTATCATAAGGTGTAGCTCCTTGGATCTTTCTGCTTTTGATGCCAGCTTCGACCCTTTCGCCAGTCAGTATTATCTCGGTGAACCCGGCTGAGGAACTTTCGATTAGGTGATTGAAGAAAGGTCCCGTCAAAGTTCCCATAAAGATGTCAATCAGCTCCTTGTCGGTTAAGGGTGGTTGCACCCTGCCATCCAGGTCTCTCTACTTTTGGGCATATTCTTTGAAGCCCTCGTTGGAACGCATGGTCATATTCTGCAATTGTACACGAGTTGGTGCAAGATCAGCGTTGTATTGGTACTGCTTGTAGAAAACAGCAACTAGATCTTCCCAAGTGTGAATGTGGGAACTCTCCAATTGATAGAACCACTCAAGTTATGTCCCAACTAAGCTCTCTTGGAAGAAATAGATCCAAAGCTTATGATCAATTGTGTATGGTTGAATCTTGCGGACATAAGACTTCAGATGCATCTTAGGACAAGAGACCCCATCATACATGGAAAATGTAGGGATTTTGAACTTTGGTGGGATGACCACTCCAGAAACCAAACCCATGTCTCCTAAGTCCAAGCCAGGCACAACTTGGATCTCCACAGCTTTTAGTCTGTCTTCAAGCTGTTTGTATTTTTCATCCGCCGGTGGATACTATCAGTAGCTATGTTAGCTATAATGCTTCTAGATTCCTCTTCTTGATTGTATTCTTCAGAAGAAGAAGCATCTTCTTTTTGAGCTAGTTGGGCATGCCCCTTGGACCTTCTTCCCACGTTGAGGATGACGACCCTTTTCTTAGTCTTCTTCTTGCTCTCTTTGGTGAAGAGTGTTTTCAGATCTTCATGCCCCTTAGCCAGAGCCAAGAACATTTGTTGGAATTGAGCATTTTATGCTTGGAGATCCTTCATCGTCTGATCCATTTCCATCTTACTGAAATAAACAGTAGGAAGATAAGGAAATCTGTGTGGAAGAAACCTGTCATGATATGATGCATGGTAAGTGGAAGCATGTTTTCAAGGATCTTGTGGGGTAAACACAAGAACATGTTAGAAGTTGAATTTTGATCAACAACTTTGATTGGAGAACTTCGTATCGGTGGATGTCCTTCCACGAGAATCAAGCTAACCATGTCAAGTGGGTCAAAGCCCCTGACTCAAGTTGTTGTACTTTGATCTTTGACGGTGTTTGGTTAGAGGAAAATAAATCCTCTTGCTCCTTGACAGGCGTCTGGTTCAACAGGACCCTGTATCATAGGCCCTTGAGATCCTTGAAATTGTTATTAAAAATGCCATGGTATGATGTCATGATGTTATGTACAAGTATGCAAAGTAAGCAATTTGTTATGTACAAATAGTCATATATACACAAAGCATACAAATCCTTAGGTTTAGGCTTGCATGGAGTTTGTAAGTAAGTTCCATCTTGAAGTTTAGTTGGCTCAACCTGTCCTAGAAAGTAATTAGGTTCTAGGGGATCTCGATATCACTGATCTTTCTTCATTGGGCATTGTTTCAGCGCAAGCCTCTTTAATGGCGACCGAAATAACCCGAAAGTACGATCTCAATGAGCGTAGTATCGAGTATCAACCAACTTTGGACTGCACCAAAGTCGGCTACCTCACTACTTCCTAATGGCCGAGTTGTTCAGTTAAGGTTCTAAGGTCAGTTAGTGCTTCATGACACCACACAACCGCCCCGTATTCTCCTTGACTATTCAAGGGCTACCGTTACCAACAAATGTGTCACACTAACGTACCTATTGCTTAGACCACATTGGTATACCCCACACAGTTTCCACAACTTATTGCTACTTACCTAAAAGGTGCCCCAGATCCGTGTAGAGTATCAAAAGAAGCCCAAACAAGGAACCATAATGTAAAGAAAACAAGTCAAACAAAGAAAAGCAAGTAAAGGTGATCTAGCCCTAAGGTAACCCCACAATAGCATTATCCCCAGCAGAGTCGCCAGTTCTATAATACGTTGGGAGAACTGACTTGGGTATTTTGCGTTTGATCGCAATTGTTGCGGATAGAAAGAGTCGCCACTGACTTTTCTTTTATCCAAAAGGAAAGGTTGAAAAGAACAGGAAATACCTTTCGAGATTATTTCTTGAGTTCGGGGGGGTAGATTATGAAAAGGGAATGTATTAGCACCCTTTTCATCTGTAGTTATTTACGGGCTCTTAGTTGCTTGCTAGATCATTGCTTTTGTTTGAAAGTGTGCTTAGGTGTGGGTTTTGAAAGTATTTTGAAAACGTCTTTGTAATGGTTCCCGTCTCTATAAGAACGCGTACAAAGTGTTGTTTGGAAAATAGTTCAAAGAAGTCTTTGTGGAATTTGTTTTTGAAAGTGATTTTGAAAATTTGTCTTTGTAATGGTTCTCGTCTCTATAAGAACGCATACAAAGTGTTTGTCTTTTGAAAATATTTCAAAATGAAAGTGTTGGTGTATAAAATGTTTTTGTTGTGAGCAAGCTAGCAACTGGGAGCAACCTACCTATTTCAAAAGATCTTTAAATGTTCTTTTCCTCCTTCTTTAGATGTTACTATCTTACCATTGTTTTGGTAAGAATCCCCATCATTGGATGTGAAGGGACGAGCATGGGACGTTTGTATAGTCATAGAAAGCAACCTATGAGACGTTTTAGCGATGTCGTTTAGGGAGTAAATCATTTAACGAAGGAAACATTGAGGGTCGTCGAGGGACTATGATCTTTTATCAACGGTCTTTGCTAAAATGCCCATATTTGAGGGACATGACTATTTTTTATGAGGCAACAAGTGGAATTACCCTAGGGGTGCATGTGTGAATAGTGTGTTTGATTTTCCTGCATTTAGTCTTTGATTAGGGGTTGACTACTTGTTGTTTTTATCTTTCCATACATGCCCTATTTTACTAGAAATCATGTCAAAGTAATAAAATGCAAAAAGATAAAATCCTACACTATTACAACCATATTGAATTGCATGAAAACATAAAGACAAAAATAAAATAAAAGCAAGAAAAATGTGGGTCTTTCGATTGAGGCAGAGAACCCTTTGATTCTGCACTTTCTGGCTCTCTTCGATTTGGCCTGAAAGGGGTAAAGGTGTGACTTTCAACTGAGGCCTATGGGGTCAGTATGTTGTGTCTTTCGACTAGACCTAGAACTAGCGCAAGATGTAATCTGCCTTTCTGCCTCCTTTGACTGGGGGTTGAAAGCAGTGAGGGAGTGCCTTTTGTTTGGGCCTGGAATCAGTGTAGTCATGCCTTTTGTCTGGGCCTAGAAGTCAGCATGATGTGCCTTCAGGCTGCCTCTTTCGTTTGACCTGGAGGTTAGTATGGAAGCCAGAAGCTTCGTTCCCTACTTCCTGTTTCATGTTTCTTTCATTTGAATTTGAATAGCAACATGGCCTAAGGCCATGCCAACATTACCTTAGGGCCAGGTTAGTTCTTAAAGTATGTTTAAATGTACAAAGAGCAAAAACCAAGAAGGTTGTTAACCATGAAACATATTAAAAGGGTGGAAACGAAAAGAAGAATAATAGTATGTACATGTTTGAAACGAAAAGGAATTGTATTTACATGTTGTGCTAGAAACGAAGGATCAGGGTTAAGGATGACTTACCTTGCTAGAGGCTGGAGCGTGTGCTGGACCTAGAAGTGGTTACCTTGAATGTCCCTGGATTCGAAGGGAAAGAGCGAAGGTAGCGTTTCTACTGCTTGATTCAAAGGAGAAAAACAAATGAGATGTCTTTTCTATTGGATTCGAAAGTGAATAAAATGTGTGGGACTTTTCAGATTCGAAAGAGGTAAGTGTTAGATTCTGGGTTTTTATTTTCATAAGTATTTAAGTGTTTGAGAGCTTTATGGTGTTTGAGAAATTTGAAGATTCGTTCCTCTGGCCAAAAAGTCCTCCCTTGAGCTTGCAAATGCTTCTCTATTTATAGAGAAAATAATCAATATGTTTTAAGTAACATGGTTTGTATGATGACAAACCATGGTTTGGTTAAGGGCGAAACAAGTCCGTTCTTTTTTGTTGTTCCCATGTTTCCAGTACAAGTAGGGGGGCCTGCTGGCAGGAGATTGGACTTGTGCTTCTGGCACTGCTTTTTGTTCAGATATGAATCAGGTTGGAAGCTTCTTTTGTGATAAAAGTACTCTCTATGAAAAAAGGGTACGTAGCCTTTTGCTATTTTAACCAAGAATAGTATTATCCAATAGACAAAGCTTCTAACCTTTGTACAAGCCTCTGATCATATAAAGATTTAGAAGCAACATAGCCTGACAAATAGGGTAAGGCTATGAGATTTGCTTAAAGTTCTTAAAACAAACTTGCTTCGAAGGGTCCAAAGTTAGGTTCGAAAGATGTTGATTCGAAGGGAATCAAGATTTCAATCGAAGCCTTGTGTGAAGGTGGTTTTTGTCCAGTCGAAGGCTTGCCTTCCAGAGGTTACATGGCCAAATGAAGGAGTGTACATAGGGGGTCCCTGCTTTGTGACTTCATGCAAACATGCAAATATATTTGTTCAAGCAGAAGCTTTCGAAAAGTGTGACCAAAAGCTTGTACTGAAGGATACATGTGCCCAGACGAAGCAAGCATGAAGAGAGTCGAATTCCCAAATGAAGCTTGCAACGAAGGAACCACATGCCTAAACGAAAGGTGCATGCAGGAGGCCGAAATGTCCAGATTCTAAAGAGGCATATATGAGGCAAAAAGTGCAAATTGAAGGATGACAAAAGGGAGTCTTTTGCCTTGGAATCGAAGGAGGCTAGAGGAGGCTTTGTGCCTTGTGAATCCAAGCCAGGGTACCAGAAACCCACGCCCAGTCGAAGGATGCAAGCCAAGCTTGCATCGAAAGAGGCCAAATGGCCAATCGAAGGAGCTGAATCGAAAAACACTTGTTTTTCTCCAAATTTGTTAAAATATTAATTTTATTTTCCCCCCTTTTTCGACAGTTTCCTTTTAATCTTGGTACGGAAAATCCCAATGTACTTGTGCAAGCTTGAACTTTGAGAATCCTTGTGAGAAATTCGTTGAGAAATGAGAGGGCAAATTTTGGGGTACAACACTGAGAAATCGACATCCCACTTTCAATTACCATAGTGATACCTAACAATCCCAGTCACAGGAACTGCAACAATTACAACTGAATTTAGAAGACCATTCTTCCATTACAAAAACTCAAACTCTTGATTAAAAGATTTGAGTGAGAACAATACTCAACTCATTTCCTAAAGGATTCTGAGTGATAATAATAACTTGACTAACAGTCAAGAAACAATCAATCGACCATATAGTATCAAAAGATACATGGCTAACTTATAAAACTACACAAGAGACTCTCAAAACCTAAGACTTATGCTTCCCCTAATTTTACAATTGTTGAAAACTTAAATTACATTAGGTTGGTGTTGTACCCCAAAATTTGCCCTCCCATATTCTTCAAAATTTGCAAAGAGCATGCTTCAAAATTCCTCAAGGGTTGCACAGTTCAAGGGCCTCCTAGCAGTCAAAAACTAGGGTTTTGGTTCTGACAAAGAAAATGAAGTTTCCAAGGGTCCAATCAAGTCCCACATGCCTATAAACATGGTCAAGCATCCTCATACCAAGTTTCAAGACTTACAGCACAAAATTGCACAGTCAAAAACCCTAATTGCACTACAGTCAACTGTAGGGGCAAAATGGTCATTTGACAGTCAAAAGTTCAAATTTTTGGTCAACATCCCATTTTGAAGCCACAAACATCATTTGATCAATTCTTGATCATGATTCTCAAAGCATGGCTCAAAAAGTCTCAAGATGCAAAAGTTTCCATATTTGGACAGTTGAAAAAGTCAACTGTAACTTGACCAAAGCATAACTTCCACATGGATCATCAGAAAAATTCCAACCAAAGCTCATTTTGAAGAGAAAGACATTTCCTACAACTCCTCTTCACACTTCAAGCCCAAGAAATACTCTCACAAAAAGTTATCAATTTCAACATTATAGGTCATTTTCAAAAGTCAACAAAAAGGGACTTTAAGTCAAAGGCCATAACTTGAGATTGGTAAATCAAAATGACATGGAACCAAAGACATTGGTTAGAGGACTTCAAGACATTTCCAAAATGTCCAAGAACATGATCCAAGCTTACAAATTGAGCAAGATATGCCTTGTAGAAGTTGGGAAATTTTTGGGTATTTTGAAAAGTCAACTTTGCTTCAAAAGCCTTAAAATTGCTAATGGGCCACATTTTCTTCCAAGATTCATCATCCAAAGCATGTGCACGACCATTTGGCCCAAAGGGAATTTATTCATCATTTTTATTTATTTATTTGAATTTTTAATTGCTAATAATTCATTTAATTAATTAAAATATGGAAAAAATACCAAAGCAAGCTTTTCAAATCTTTTTATGCATGAAATATCTTCAAGATTTCGTGCATTATCTTATATGGAAAGAATCAAGTTGATTGGACATGATTGACATCAAAAACATATGAAAAAGATTGGAAAAATTATGCCATGAAAATCAAATATCTTGTACATCAATGCAAAGGGTTTTGGATCCAATTTTCAACCCTAATCAGTTCCCATACTTATACTAATGCAAACCCTAGTGTTGGAGACCTGAGAGTTACGCCCAAACATCAAGAACAATCTTGCATTTTTATCAAAAAATTCCAAAACTGAAAACTCGATCCTAAGACGTTTCAAGGCAAAACTTTGATTCCATTAGCTTGCAAAGGTCTCAAGGAAGGTTTCTAGATCAAAACCATCAACTCTAACGCAAAGAATTGGTAGAACAACCTCGTTCTGTTCATGTTTTTTTTTTGTATTCTTGCATCAAGATTCATGCATTGTTTGTACTTTTTAATGTTGGATTTGTATTCATTGGATCATTCTAAAGCTAACCATATACTTTAATTGAGTTTTCGTGCAAAATTGGAGGATCCACCATTGAAGCTTTCTAGGTTTTCAGAAACCTTGAATTGGGGATTCTGGCATAGGGTAAAATCAGAACACGAGACTTAGGCCATTAAAATCAGGACCTTCAGACGAACTCAATGCTTGGGTCACGCCTAATTTATGATCCAGGGATTTCTATTCGCTATTTTTTGACACAGCATATAGTGGGGGTTTAAAACCCCCGCAATCTTGTTTATGTTTTTCAGGCAAACGCGAAACGGAGGAGGAAGATGCTCATGTGGCAAAGCGTGATAGGGCAATTTGAAATTAGCGCGTTTTTTTTATTTCAGGCCACTAACTTTTTTTTCTCTTATAATTATTACCTCCCACTAATATTACAAAGAAGGTAGCTGGTACAGTTGGTCAAAGCGTGAGTTGGTAATCTCTAGGACCTGGGTTCGATTCCCAGGTCCCTTCCTCTCTTCATATTATTTTTCTAACCCCACTTGCATGCAGCACTCTATCCAAAGGCCTACCATGCGCCCCATAATCCAAGAGCGCCACATGGCCACTGAGGACAATCCAAAGGCCAATGTTTGAAGAGCACCATGGGCATGAGTCAGAGGTGCCACACGCCAGCATGAAAGTCAACAAGGCCAAGGGCTATTGGGCCAGAATTACTGAATTATACCTCCAATTTGGGGACAGAACCCCCCATGGTTTGCTCTTTTATCTTTTTTGTATTTTTCTATTTTTATTTGTTTTAATTAATTTCCCTTTAATTCTTTAAATTAATTTATTTTCATAAAATATAAAAATAATATAAAAACCAGAAAAGACAAAAAAAACAAAAATATATTTTATTTTAATATCTTTGTAAATAAATTGTATCACTTAATTTAATTTTAAGGTCTAGGCTTAATTTTACACATTTTTCTTAATAAACTTAAAAAAATTTGTAGAATTAGGGTTTTGATTATTTTTACCTTTTCTTTTTCACCATATTAATAATTAATTATATATTTTTGTAAATAAAATTGCATTAATTAATTAGGTTTAATTTTAGATTAAATTTTAAATGCTTTTCTTAATAAATTAAAAAATAACTAGAATTAGGTTTTAAATTCCATAATTTTCTCATTAAAATTCCATAAATACCAAAAACTCCAAAAATCTTTTCCATTTATTTTAATTTAATTAATTTGTTAATCATAATTTAATTTCGTTAAAAAGGGTCCAACGCCCTCGCATTCGCTAATAATTCCAATTCGCGCATTTATTTCCTTATAATATTTATGTAATTCTCCCAAAGCCGTGTAAATTGGGCATTTTATATTTCTCGCACCTTACTTTATTTTATTCTCAAATCGGGTCCTGGATTTAATTTGGCGATGTGGACCCGCGCCTTTGTAATAGTTTAGGAACTTTATATTTCTCGCAACTTTTTAACTGTTAATAAATTGCATGCAAGAATGAATGTTAAAATAAAAACAAAAGCGTAGATCACCCATGACATGAACAAGACAAAATATCTGAAAACGACACACAAATCACACACCACCCCTAGGGTACGCCTCACTGTTGCCTTGCCCCTCGAAAGGTGGTCGTCGAGTAGAGGACGTTTTAGTAAGTCCTCATGTCCATGAACATGGCATGAGGGTAGCTTCTAAGGTGTCTTCCTATTGCTCTGGTGACCACACTGTCCCTAACCTTCGAATTGACCCAAACACCTCCAACGGTGGTGCTACCTACCTCTCAATGGTGGGATGGCACTACTTTAAAGGACATCTACACAGACGAATTCCTTAGGGTAGGTAGACGACTCTAGATACTTGCTCTAACTTCAAAACAAATTCAAAAAATACTTTTCACACTGACACCTTTTCAAAAAGCTTTCGAAAGCAATTTTTCAAATACTCTTGAGGACCGATACAAGAGTCGAACTGGAATTTTCAAAGAAACTTTTAAAAACCCACTCACAGTTGAAAAGCAAACAAACCATTTTGAAAACACAATGAGCAAGTATCTAAGAGCCCATGGATAACCATGGATAGAAAGGGTGCTAACACCTTCCCTTTCTATAATCTACCTCCCGAACCGAGAGCAATCTCTTTAAGGAATTTTTCTGTGCTTTTGTCCTTTCCATTTGGAGAAAATAAAAGAAGGTGGCGACTCTTGCTTCCGCGACATTTCGCGAACCAGCGTTAAACAGTCAGTTCCAGATCCACCGATCACAGAACTGGCGACTCTGCTGGGGACACTTAAAGTGAGGTGTACCTTAGGACTAAGATCATTTGTGTTTTCAATTGTCTGAATTGTTTGCTTTATTATTGTGGGTACTGTCTTGGGAGTTCCATAGATCCTATCCCGGATCTGGGGGATACCTTCTTAGAAAGTAGCAACAAGACTGTGAGGGAACTGTGCGGGGTATACCGACATGGTTGAAGCAGTCTGCTACGTTGATGTGGCACTTTGGTGTGTACCGGTAACCCTTGAGTTCAGTCAAGGAGAGTACGGGGCCGCCGCGTGGTGTCGTGAAGCATCAACTGACCTTAGGAACCTTAATTAAACTATCTTGGCCTCTTTAGGGTAGTGAGATAACTAACTTTGGTGCAGTCCGAGGTTGGTTGATACTCGATACTACGCTCAATTGAGGGTTGCTTTCCTGGAATATTTCGGTCGCCAGTTCAGTGGCTAAATCGAAACGATGAACAATGAAAGCAATCCCGTGATATTGGGACCCTTAGAACCCAGTTACTTCTAATAGGACAGGTTGAACCCACCAACTTCAAAAGGGTAATACCCAGACCCCATGCTGGCCTAAACCCTAAGGGCTTGTCTTGTGTGACTTGTGTGCCTTACATGTTTGCCTTTGTAAATATCTGTGGTGTGTTTAATCATAGCATCATGACATCATCCAGCATCATATGCATTGACTAACCATTTCAGGGGTTCGAATCTTCATCTTTGTTCTTGTTTTGTAGGACATGGAAACTGTTCGCAGAAAGACAATTCAAATCAGCCTTGTAAGGATCCCTCCTCAACTTAAGGAGCTTATATCCAGGATTCCCGAGAGCTCTTCATTTAGTGAAAGACATGGAAGACTCATCAGCTTGGTCAATACCAACATTGAGGAAGATATGATAAAGGTCATGTTCCAGTTCTTTGACCCTCTGCATCACTGTTTCACCTTCTTGGATTATCAGATGGTACCTACCTTGGAGGAGTTCTCCCGGCTCCTGAAGATCCCTATCCTTGATCAACTACCCTACAACGGTACGGAAAAGGAATACAAGCTTGAAGAGATTGCTAAAGCCTTACACCTACAATCATCTGACCTCAAGGGACATTGGGAAGTTAGAAGTGGTATCAAAGGGTTCTTAACCAGGTTTCTGTTTGAAAAGGCCCGTGAATGTTGGAACTCCCTTGACTTACAAGCTTTTGAAGAAGTTGTGGCCCTCCTTGTCTATGGTTTGGTGTTGTTCCCTAACCCAGATCAGCTTATAGATATCAGTGTTGTCCAGATCTTCATGTCCAGGAATCCTATACCTACGTTGCTAGGGGACATCCTTCACTCATGTTACACTCGAACCATGAGAAAAAGAGGTGTCCTTATGTGTTGCACTCCTCTCTTGGGAAGGTGGTTTATTTCGCACCTTCCACAATCCGTTCTGAAGAACGAGCGGGGTTTGAGATGGTCACAACGGTTGATGACTCTTACACATGCAGACATACATTGGTGCCCTCGGTCCAGAGAGGATGTCACTATCATTGATCGTTGCGGGGAGTACCCTAATGTTCCGTTACTTGGAATCAGAGGAGGTATTACTTACAACCCATGCTTGGCTTGGAGACAGTTTGGTTATGCTCGGAGGGATGGTCCTCATGACATGTTAATTCCTGACATAGTTTTTGACTTCGACAACGATGCACAAGGACTTCGCTAGAGATTCATCAGAGCTTGGAGGATGCCCAGTAGGATAGACAGCAAGACATTGGGGCACAGGAATTCCATCCCATTGGAACCTTATCTCAAGTGGGTACGGGCCCGCTCCCAGAAATTAGTAATGCCTTATCCTCATATGCTCCCAGTAATCAAAGAACCAGTCTTGGAAGGAGAAGTGTCCTACACTATTCAGCACCCTGACATGCCCACATCCTGGGAAGAGATGCAGAAGAGCTGGATCCAACTTAAGGAAGAACGGAATTCTCTTGAGACCAGTCTACATGCTAGTGAAAAGAAGGTCTTGGAGCTCACCCGCCTATTGCATGAGGAGAGGAATCTCAACACCTACATAGCTCCAAAGAGGATGCGTAGTGTCTTTTGGGATTGATTTGCTTTGTAATTTGGGCCCATGAGGCTTTGATGTACTGAACAATTATTTCCTTAATGATAACGTGTGTTCCTTTTTGTCTACAACAAATTTGAACTTTCGAACCCTTGAATGCATTGCATAAACACATATCATTCATCATGTGCATAGTAGGTTTTCTTCTTTTCAGGTTGCTTACCGTTCTTCGCTGTTTATTTCAGCATCATGAATCCTGACTCATCATCAACCGAGATGTCCATCAAGGCTCTTCAGGCGCAGAATGCGCAATTTCAGGAACTAATCATGGGTTTGGCTCAGGGCCAAGAAGAGCTGAAGGCTCTGCTCTTGAAGAAGGAGAAGAAGAAGAAGAGGAGAACTGTTCTCTTCAACTCGGGCCGAAGGTTTGGCAACACTCTGCAAAATGAAGAGGTTGGTTCTTCTATAGGCAAGAGTAGTCCCCAAGGGGGAAAAGGTCCTAGTCCGGTAGTCTCTGACAACGAGACTGATTTTGATGAGGAACAGTATCCTCCTGCAGAAGACCGGTATAAGCAGTTGGAAGACAGACTGAATGCTATGGAGATCCAACAAGTGCCTGGGCTGGATTTTGGAGACTTGGGTTTGTCTACTGGCGTGATCATTCCTCATAAGTTCAAAGCACCATCTTTTACCAAGTATGACGGGGCGTCTTGTCCCAAGCTACACCTCAGATCCTACGTGCGGAAGATTCAGCCGTACTCAGTGGACAAGAACTTGTGGATCCACTTCTTCCAGGAGAGTCTTTCAGGGACTCATCTCGAATGGTTCTATCAGCTGGATGGGACCAAGGTTCGTAACTGGGAGGAGTTGGCTACTGCTTTCTACAAGCAGTATCAATATAATGCCGACCTTGCCCCTACACGTACCCAACTCCAGGGTATGTCTCTAGGGTCAAGTGAAGGTTTTAAAGAGTATGCACAGAAGTGGAGGGATCTGGCTGGCAGGGTGCAGCCTCCGTTGACTGACCGGGAGTTGGTAGACATGTTCTTGGGGACCCTATCTGGGCCGTTTTTCAACCATCTCATTGGTAACTCATCTGCAGGGTTTACTGATCTTATTCTGACTGGAGAGAGAATAGAGGCTGGGATGAAGTCTGGTAAAATTCAGAAGGGTGCATCGTCAAGCTCTGAAAAGAAACCCTTTAAGAAGGAGGCCAGTGCTCTATATGGGTCCAAAAGACAAGAGAAACCTGAGCGCCGCCAGTCTGTCAACGCGGTGATGATTGCTAAGCCTGTTGCCGCTCCTCGGCAAACCAATCCTCAAAGGGCTGAAAGACCCAGAAGAGAGTTTACCCGTTTGAGTATGACCCTATCGCAGATCTTGCCGCAGCTGCTATCCACCAACCTAGTGACTGTCAAAGAGGCCCCAAAGGTTGTAAATACTGCCTCTCCCAAATACAATCCAAATTCCCGCTGTGCTTATCACTCCGATAGCCCGGGGCATTCCACTGATGACTGTTGGGCCTTAAGGAATAAGCTACAGGACCTTATTGACGCCAAGGAGGTACAATTTGAGGCATCTGAGAAGCCTAATGTGGTGACAGCTCCCCTGCCTGCTCATGGAGTGAATGCTATTGGGGATGAAGATGAAGTGGGAGAGTCAGAGTTCAATAGCTGGATCTACCCAACAACTGAGGGCGGATTGACCAATTGGATTGCCAAAGACCATACTCCTGTTACTTTTGTTACGCAGTAATAAACTTCTTTGTTTTGTTATTTGTAATAAACAATAAATTGAACTCTATGGCCCGGTGTCTTACCCGGGGCACCGTGGCTTCATTTGTGAGGGCATATAAATTGTCATTTCATATATCATGAATAAAGATCTTGGACGTTTTCTCGCATTTCAAATCTTATGCTCCTTTTCTGTCTTTCCTTCCTTTATATATTTCAAAACAGCTGTATTTACACACACTCACTCATACAGGTTTCAATCCACTATGGATCTCACTGGTAACGACTCTGCTACTGCCAATTATGACTTCGAAAATCCGATCAACTTAGCCGAAGACGAAGGTGAAGATGATTGCGAAGTGCCTGGCGAGCTTGCAAGACTGTTGCTCCAGGAAGAGAGGGCAATTCAACCACATGAAGAGCCGGTGGAAACAATAAATCTGGGTACTGAGGCAGACAGGAAAGAGGTAAAGATTGGTGCCAACCTAGAGCTCAACGTGAAGCAACGGTTGACTCAGATGCTACATGATTATATGGAGATCTTTGCCTGGTCCTACGAAGACATGCCCGGGTTGGATACCGATATTGTGGTCCATCACTTACCTACCAAGGAAGACTGCCCTCCGGTCAAGCAAAAGGTCCGCCGTATGCGTCCAGAGATGTCTGAGAAGATCAAAGCCGAGGTTATGAAACAGTTTGATGCCGGTTTCCTTGCAGTAACTTCTTACCCTCAGTGGGTTGCTAATGTGGTGCCAGTACCAAAGAAGGATGGTAAGGTCAGAATGTGTGTCGACTACAGGGATCTGAACAGGGCCAGCCCCAAGGATGACTTCCCTCTACCTCACATTGATGTCCTTGTTGACAATACTGCTCAGTATAAGGTGTTCTCTTTCATGGATGGTTTTTCAGGTTACAATCAGATCAAGATGGCCCCTGAAGACATGGAAAAGACTACCTTTGTTACTCAGTGGGGAACCTTCTGCTACAAGGTCATGCCTTTTGGACTGAAGAACGCTGGGGCAACCTACCAACGTGCCATGGTCGCTTTATTTCATGACATGATCCATCATGAGATAGAAGTGTATGTTGACGACATGATCGCAAGGTTCCAGACTGAGGAAGAGCACCTAGATCATCTGCAGAAGTTGTTTGACCGGTTGAAATTGTACAAGCTAAGGTTGAACCCGAACAAGTGCA
The DNA here is from genome assembly GCA_948472305.1 of Vicia faba. NCBI lineage: Eukaryota > Viridiplantae > Streptophyta > Magnoliopsida > Fabales > Fabaceae > Vicia > Vicia faba. The sequence goes on along the minus strand of OX451735.1, from coordinate 857,781,071 downwards.
CCTTCGGGGTAAGATCTGGAAAGTTGCTAGGCTTCGTTGTAAGTGATAAGGGTATTCAAGTGGACCCTGCCAAGGTTAAAGCTATTCAAGAGATGCCGGTTCCTAAAACAGAGAAGGAAGTTAGAGGCTTTTTAGGACGCCTGAATTACATTGCTCGATTCATCTCACACCTGACAGCTACCTATGAGCCAATCTTCAAGCTGCTGAAGAAAGATCAGGTAGTACGTTGGAATGATGAGTGTCAGGCTGCTTTTGACAGAATCAAGGAGTATCTCCAAGAACCACCCATCCTTATGCCACCAGTTGAAGGGAGACCTCTGATATTATACCTGACAGTACTTGACAACTCAATGGGGTGTGTGCTGGGGCAGCATGACGGGTCTGGCCGAAAAGAGCACGCCATTTATTACCTTAGCAAAAAGTTTACCGACTGTGAGACCCGATACTCACTACTTGAGAAAACTTGTTGCGCTTTGGTATGGGCTGCTCGCCGGCTGAGACAGTATATGCTGACTCACACTACCTTGTTGATCTCAAAGATGGATCCTATAAAGTACATATTTGAAAAGCCTGCTCTGTCTGGGAGAATAGCAAGATGGCAGATGATCTTGACAGAATACGACATCCAGTACACGACTCAGAAAGCCATCAAGGGAAGTGTATTGGCAGACCACTTGGCACATCAGGCAGTAAACGACTATCAGTCAATAAACTTCGAGTTTCCGGATGAGAGCATCATGATTGTGACTAATTGTGAAGTACCTGGACCGGATGAAGGACCTGAGGAAGGATCCCGATGGTCTATGCACTTTGACGGAGCCTCCAATGCTTTGGGTAACGGTATCGGCGCTGTGATAATATCCCCTCAAGGCACTCATACTCCACTTACTGCCCGGCTATGTTTCAACTGTACTAACAACATGGCGGAGTATGAGGCATGCATCATGGGTCTTCAAGCTGCGATCGACCTAAGGATCAAGTTTCTGAGTGTCTTCGGAGATTCCGCCCTCGTGATCAATCAGATCAAAGGAGAGTGGGATACGAAACATCCGAATCTTATTCCTTACAGAGAATGTGTGTTGACATTGATCCCCCACTTCACAGAGATAACCTTTGAACACTTTCCAAGAGAGGAAAATCAGTTGGCGGACGCGTTAGCTACGATGTCTTCCATGTTCAAGGTCAAATGGGACAATGAGGCTCCCCGGATCATCATCTGGAAACTGGACGAACCGGCATACTGTTGTGATCTCGAGACTGAGTTGGTAACTGAGAAGCCTTGGTACCATGAAGTGAAAAGATATTTGGAAGCTCAGGAATACCCTGAAGGTGCGTCTGTCAATGATAAAAAGTTTCTGAGAAGGTTCGCAGCGAAGTTCTTCCTTAGCAACGGCATCATGTACAAGCGAAACCATGATTCGACCTTACTGCGTTGTGTGGATAAGACTGAAGCAGAAAGGATCATGGAAGAGTTACATGAAGGGACCTTCGGAACACATTCCAGTGGACACACTATGGCGAAGAAAATCCTTTGGGCAGGGTATTTCTGGTCCACAATGGAAGCCGACTGTTACCAACACTCTCAGACATGCCATAAATGCCAGATATATGCAGACAAGGTGCATGTTCCTCCAGTTCCTCTAAATGTCCTGACTGCGCCTTGGCCGTTTGCAATGTGGGGCATAGACATGATCGGTGAGATTAAACCTACGGCATCTAACGGGCACCGCTTCATCCTGGTAGCGATCGATTACTTCACGAAGTGGGGTGAAGCAGCTTCCTACGCTACGGTAACCAAGACTGTTGTGGCACGGTTCATTCGGCATAATCTGATCTGTCGATACGGCGTCCCTGAGAGAATTATTACAGACAACGGTACCAATCTCAATAACAAGATGATCACTGAGCTCTGCGAGCAGTTTAGGATACAGCACCACAACTCTTCTCCTTACAGACCGAAGATGAATGGGGCTGTAGAAGCAGCGAATAAGAACATTAAGAAAATCATGCAGAAAATGACAGTGACTTATAAAGATTGGCACGAGATGTTACCGTTCGCTCTACATGGGTACCGTACCTCAGCCAGGACGTCAACCGGGGCAACTCCTTTCTCCTTGGTCTACGGTATGGAGGCAGTCTTACCGATCGAAGTCCAGATACCCTCTCTCCGGATAATGAAGGAGGCAGATTTGAGTGAAGATGACTGGATCCAGACTCGACTTGATCAATTAAACCTAATTGACGAAAAGAGACTCACCGCTATCTGTCATGGTCAGACGTACCAAAAACGGATGATCAGGGAATTTAACAAGAAAGTCAGACCACAAGAGTATCAAGTTGGGGACCTGGTAATCAAACGCATCATCCATCCTCAAAGTGATCCCCGGGGTAAATGGACCCCTACGTACGAAGGGCCATTTGTGGTTAAACATGTGTTCTCAGGAGGAGCCATGATTCTAACCAACATGGATGGTGACGACCTTCCTCACCCCGCCAATGCAGACATAGTAAAAAGATACTACGCATGAAAAAGACCCGCTAGGTTGACATACCTAGGCAAAAATTAGGGCTTCCCGGCGAACCAAAAGGGTTCGGGAAAAATGAAGGGATGAAAATGAAAAAAATCGGTACACCCGGCAAGTCGAAAACCTGAAAAGGCGGCTTGGGCAAAAATGGGTATCCCGGTGGACTGAAAACCCGAAAGGGCGGTCCAGGCAAAAGTTAGGGATAAAGCGTAATACTATGTCTCACTGGATCACTTTGCATCCGGAATCCGGTATCTACATCAAGTTCAGACGGCATCGATCAGTCAGCTTCATCTTCAACTAAGGTCATCAAGTGATGAGACGCTCGGAGATATAAGGGCAATAACAGAGTTGAAACCCAGTGGATCATTCATTTCACACAGCTGTTTTATTTTCTCTTGTACAAAATTTGTATAAACTCTTTTGTTCGGCGGCGTTCTCTTACTAGGACGTCAGCCTCTTGTACATAAACGCCTATTTACAGGCAAATTCAAAAATCAATACAAATACACTTTTTCAGTTAAAATTGCCCATTGTTTTTCCTTTTCTGTTTTGTTTTGCGAAGAACGTCCAAGGTTCAATTTGTGATATATGCATTGACAATAATTTGCTAACTCATGAATATTTGCATACGAAACAAAGGGTTAATTACAGGTAACATTAGAAACAGGGGCAATAAAGAGTTGTCTAAGCAATCTAATTGTTCTGTCCTCCAAGGTATCAAGGTAGGTTCAGCTGAAGAACATAACCAAATATCTTAATTCCCCATAGAGTGAGCCAGCAAGTCAGTACACTCGTACACTCTCCTCAAGCAAAGTTATAGTCAAACTTAAGGAAGTTGGGTATCCTCCAGCAGATCTCAACATTCCCCAGCAATGTACGGACATTTTTAACAAGCATCCCCGGCAGTCTTGACCTAAAGATTGTTCCCCGGCGGTATACCAGACATTCAATGGAGTCACCTCCCCGGTACAGTTCAAAACTTCCCCAGGAGAGTCCAATCCAGTTTCCCCAGGAAAGTTGGAATCCATCTCCCCAAGCAGTAAGCTTATCCCCAGTAGATTCTGGAAGCTTATCCTCGCAGAACACGAACGCGTCTCCCGGCTTTATTTAAGAGTTATTTCCCTACCAGGATATAACTGGGTTATCCTCAGCCAAAAGCCACGGAAAGAGCGTCCTCGACGAAGTCTTCTTATCCCCAGCGAAGTCTATTAACATTTCCAACACAAGAAGGGTATCCCCAGCAAGTTATTATCAACAACTCAACTGAGTACCTCTCTCCCCACAGAGTATTGCTTCCCAGCAAGATCGCTAGAGTACTTTTCTCCCCGCAGAGTAATCTGTTCGCCAAGTTTACTCCCCAACGGAGTCATCTTATCCTACCGGTATTCTTGCAACTATCATCCCCAGCGGAAGCAAAGATCTATTCTTCAACATCAGCCCAAGAGTGACTTCCCGGCACTCGTCAAGGATTTACTTTCCTAGACGAAAACATACATTCATAAACATCACATACATCATTATAGCATGCATATACGCATCATATCTTACAAATCTCATTTATATTGAGAACATCATTGCTTGATCCATATCATGCATTGCATACGAATGACCTTTACCTTTCAGGAAAGATTCAGTTAAGTTCCCAGCTATATTCAAGACCTTGACCGGTTCAGTTAAGTCGACCCTAAGACTTTTCTGTTTCTTATCCAGTCAAAGACCTTCTCTGGTTCAGTCAGATCGACCCTAAGATCTCCCTGTTTCTTATCCAGTTGAAGACATTACAAGACCTAGCCTGGTTCAGTTAAATCGACCCTAAGATTTTACTGTTTCTTATCCAGTCAAAGGCCTTCTCTGGTTCAGTCAGATCGACCCTAAGATCTCCTTGTTTCTTATCCAGTTGAAGACATTCCAAGACCTAGACCGATTCAGTTAAATCGACCCTAAGATTTTACTGTTTCTTATCCAGTCAAAGGCCTTCTCTGGTTCAGTCAGATCGACCCTAAGATCTCCCTGTTTCTTATCCAGTTGAAGACATTCCAAGACCTAGACCGGTTCAGTTAAATCGACCCTAAGATTTTACTGTTTCTTATCCAGTCAAAGACCTTCTCTGGTTCAGTCAGATCGACCCTAAGATCTCCCTGTTTCTTATCCAGTTGAAGATTTCAAGACCTAGACCGGTTCAGTTAAATCGACCCTAAGATTTTCCTGTTTCTTATCCAGTCAAAGGCCTTCTCTAGTCCAGCTAAATCGACCCCTAACAGATTTTCCTGATAAAGACTCAGTAGAAGATATCCAAGATTCTCTCAGCGTTCCTGTTGAGGTAGTAATCTTCCAAGGTTCTCTCAGCGTTCCTGTTGAGGTAGTAATCGTCCAAGGTTCTCTCAGCGTTCCTGTTGAGGTAGTAATTGTTCAAGGTTCTCTCACCGTCCCGTTGAGGTAGTAACCATCCCTGGTTCATTCATCACCTTTTGAAGATCCAGATCCAGCTCCTGTAACCAGTCAGGACACATCTATACAAAGAGTTTGAAGACCAGCTCCTGTAACAGGTCAGATAATCATTTTCTTTTGCAGGTACGCAAGTTCTCGCTAAGGAATCTCTTACGCGATCGACACCCAGATGGCACCTATAAGCCCTTCCACCTTCCATCATCTCTCAGCATGGCATCTATAAGCCCATCATCCTATCCATTAATCTCCAAATGGCATCTATAAGCCCATTCCCACCATCACACTACTATGTGAGCGCAAATTTCTAGGCACTCTAGTGTTCAATCATCTTCCACCTTCGGATCACGAAAGGCACGCAAGCCAATCTACATCCTCAGGTTTAAGAAGATTGAACAGGGGCAACTGTTGTACCCCAAAATTTGCCCTCCCATATTCTTCAAAATTTGCAAAGAGCATGCTTCAAAATTCCTCAAGGGTTGCACAGTTCAAGGGCCTCCTAGCAGTCAAAAACTAGGGTTTTGGTTCTGACAAAGAAAATGAAGTTTCCAAGGGTCCAATCAAGTCCCACATGCCTATAAACATGGTCAAGCATCCTCATACCAAGTTTCAAGACTTACAGCACAAAATTGCACAGTCAAAAACCCTAATTGCACTACAGTCAACTGTAGGGGCAAAATGGTCATTTGACAGTCAAAAGTTCAAATTTTTGGTCAACATCCCATTTTGAAGCCACAAACATCATTTGATCAATTCTTGATCATGATTCTCAAAGCTTGGCTCAAAAAGTCTCAAGATGCAAAAGTTTCCATATTTGGACAGTTGAAAAAGTCAACTGTAACTTGACCAAAGCATAACTTCCACATGGATCATCAGAAAAATTCCAACCAAAGCTCATTTTTAAGAGAAAGACATTTCATACAACTCCTCTTCACACTTCAAGCCCAAGAAATACTCTCACAAAAAGTTATCAATTTCAACATTATAGGTCATTTTCAAAAGTCAACAAAAAGGGACTTTAAGTCAAAGGCCATAACATGAGATTGGTAAATCAAAATGACATGGGACCAAAGACATTGGTTAGAGGACTTCAATACCTTTCCAAAATGTCCAAGAACATGATCAAAGCTTACAAATTGAGCAAGATATGCCTTGTGGAAGTTGGGAAATTTTTGGGTATTTTGAAAAGTCAACTTTGCTTCAAAAGCCTTAAAATTGCTAATGGGCCACATTTTCTTCCAAGATTCATCATCCAAAGCATGTGCACGAACATTTGGCCCAAAGGGAATTTATTCAACATTTTTATTTATTTATTTGAATTTTTAATTGCTAATAATTCATTTAATTAATTAAAATATGGAAAAAATACCAAAGCAAGCTTTTCAAATCTTTTTATGCATGAAATATCTTCAAGATTTCGTGCATTATCTTATATGGAAAGAATCAAGTTGATTGGACATGATTGGCATCAAAAACATGTGAAAAAGATTGGAAACATTATGCCATGAAAATCAAATATCTTGTACATCAATGCAAAGGGTTTTGGATCCAATTTTCAACCCTAATCAGTTCCCATACTTATACTAATGCAAACCCTAGTGTTGGAGACCTGAGAGCTGCGCCCAAACATCAAGAACAATCTTGCATTTTTATCAAAAAATTCCAAAACTGAAAACTCGATCCTAAGACGTTTCAAGGCAAAACTTTGATTCCATTAGCTTGCAAAGGTCTCAAGGAAGGTTTCTAGATCAAAACCATCAACTCTAACGCAAAGAATTGGTAGAACAACCTCGTTCTGTTCATGTTTTTTTTTTGTATTCTTGCATCAAGATTCATGCATTGTTTGTACTTTTTAATGTTGGATTTGTATTCATTGGATCATTCTAAAGCTAACCATATACTTTAATTGAGTTTTCGTGCAAAATTGGAGGATCCACCATTGAAGCTTTCTAGGTTTTCAAAAACCTTGAATTGGGGATTCTGGCATAGGGTAAAATCAGAACACGAGACTTAGGCCATTAAAATCAGGACCTTCAGACGAACTCAATGCTTGGGTCGCGCCTAATTTATGATCCAGGGATTTCTATTCGCTATTTTTTGACACAGCATATAGTGGGGGTTTAAAACCCCCGCAATCTTGTTTATGTTTTTCAGGCAAACGCAGAATGGAGGAGGAAGACGCTCATGTGGCAAAGCGTGATAGGGCAATTTGAAATTAGCGCGTTTTTTTTTATTTCAGGCCACTAACTTTTTTTTTCTCTTATAATTATTACCTTCCACTAATATTACAAAGAAGGTAGCTGGTACAGTTGGTCAAAGCGTGAGTTGGTAATCTCTAGGACCTGGGTTCGATTCCCAGGTCCCTTCCTCTCTTCATATTATTTTTCTAACCCCACTTACATGCAGCACTCTATCCAAAGGCCTACCATGCGCCCCATAATCCAAGAGTGCCACATGGACACTGAGGACAATCCAAAGGCCAATGTTTGAAGAGCACCATGGGCATGAGTCAGAGGTGCCACACGCCAGCATGAAAGTCAACAAGGCCAAGGGCTATTGGGCCAGAATTACTGAATTATACCTCCAATTTGGGGACAGAACCCCCCATGGTTTGCTCTTTTATCTTTTTTGTATTTTTCTATTTTTATTTGTTTTAATTAATTTCCCTTTAATTCTTTAAATTAATTTATTTTCATAAAATATAAAAATAATATAAAAACCAGAAAAGACAAAAAAAACAAAAATATATTTTATTTTAATATCTTTGTAAATAAATTGTATCACTTAATTTAATTTTAAGGTCTAGGCTTAATTTTACACATTTTTCTTAATAAACTTAAAAAAAATTGTAGAATTAGGGTTTTGATTATTTTTACCTTTTCTTTTTCACCATATTAATAATTAATTATATATTTTTGTAAATAAAATTGCATTAATTAATTAGGTTTAATTTTAGATTAAATTTTAAATGCTTTTCTTAATAAATTAAAAAATAACTAGAATTAGGTTTTAAATTCCATAATTTTCTCATTAAAATTCCATAAATACCAAAAACTCCAAAAATCTTTTCCATTTATTTTAATTTAATTAATTTGTTAATCATAATTTAATTTCGTTAAAAAGGGTCCAACGCCCTCGCATTCGCTAATAATTCCAATTCGCGCATTTATTTCCTTATAATATTTATGTAATTCTCCCAAAGTCGTGTAAATTGGGCATTTTATATTTCTCGCACCTTACTTTATTTTATTCTCAAATCGGGTCCTGGATTTAATTTGGCGATATGGACCCGCGCCTTTGTAATAGTTTAGGAACTTTATATTTCTCGCAACTTTTTAACTGTTAATAAGTTGCATGCAAGAATGAATGTTAAAATAAAAACAAAAGCGTAGATCACCCATGACATGAACAAGACAAAATATCTGAAAACGACACACAAATCACACACCCCCCCTAGGGTACGCCTCACTGTTGCCTTGCCTCTCGAAAGGTGGTCGTCGAGTAGAGGACGTTTTAGTAAGTCCTCATGTCCATGAACATGGCATGAGGGTAGCTTCTAAGGTGTCTTCCTATTGCTTTGGTGACCACACTGTCCCTAACCTTCGAATTGACCCGAACACCTCCAACGGTGGTGCTACCTACCTCTCAATGGTGGGATGGCACTACTTTAAAGGACATCTACACAGACGAATTCCTTAGGGTAGGTAGACGACTCTAGATACTTGCTCTAACTTCAAAACAAATTCAAAAAATACTTTTCACACTGACACCTTTTCAAAAAGCTTTCGAAAGCAATTTTTCAAATACTCTTGAGGACCGATACAAGAGTCGAACTGGAATTTTCAAAGAAACTTTTAAAAACCCACTCACAGTTGAAAAGCAAACAAACCATTTTGAAAACACAATGAGCAAGTATCTAAGAGCCCATGGATAACCATGGATAGAAAGGGTGCTAACACCTTCCCTTTCTATAATCTACCTCCCGAACCGAGAGCAATCTCTTTAAGGAATTTTTCTGTGCTTTTGTCCTTTCCATTTGGAGAAAATAAAAGACGGTGGCAACTCTTGCTTCCGCGACATTTCGCGAACCAGCGTTAAACAGTCAGTTCCAGATCCACCGATCACAGTTGGGAATTCATTTAAATACAACTATGCAGTCCATTGGCTTCAATATTCTGAGTCCAGAAGTCTCTTGATCCACAAGCTGAGTGCTGCACCAAATGTGTAATAAATCTCCTTAAATCTTCGAACCACCAATACATAGTTTCCTAATTTGTCTCAAGGCCCAAATTAGTATCTTATGTAAAGATGAAGATATGAAACCTGTTCCAAAACCAATTTTCTTGACCTGCAAAAATCTATGATATATATCCAAAGGGAATATAACGGAAACAAATCTAAGCTTACAAGATTTAACAATAGCAGAACCTTGAATGTTGCATAATAGAACATGATATCATGTTCGACATCTGGTCAGAACCATGTTTTAGGAAAAAGACCAACATAAGATACATGCTTATCATGTAAACTTTGTACATGAGTGTTGTACCCCAAAATTTGCCCTCTCATGTTTTCAAAGGTCTTCCCTTACATGGTTGGTCACAAACCCTTGCCTAAGGAAAAAGAAAATTTTTGAGTGGTGCTTTAAGTACCTTTCGATTGGCATTCTGAAAGACACTTCGATTGGTATTCTGAAGGAACCTTTCGATTGGCATGGATAATTCTCTTCGAGTGGCATTATGGCCAATCCTTTCGATTGACACTCCAAAAATGCTTCAATTGGCATTATGGACAAGCATTTCGATTGGCATTATGTCAAGGCCTTCGATTGGAATTCTGAAAGACCTTTTCGTTTGGTACCCTGGGCCAAGCCTTTCAATTGGCATGCCAAGGGATCCTTCGATTTAGCATTGTGTCAAGGAAGCTTCGACAGGCATGTTAACCATGTCCTTCGATTAGCATGAACAAGATCTTTCGATTGGCGTAGCAAAGGACTCTTCGATTGATATTTCAATAAATACCCTTCGATTGATATTTGGACAAGGTCCATTTGAAGAAGCATTCAAAGGCTCATTCGAAGAACATGTAAATGACTCATTCGAAGAACATGTAAAGGTCCATTTGAAGAAGCATTCAAAGGGTCATTCGAAGAACATTCAAAAGGTCCATTTGAAGAAGCATGCAGAAGGCCCATTCGAAGGGCACATAAGAAGTCCATTCGAAGGAGGCAACTCAAGACCAATCTAAGAGCATGGCCTGGAGGCATTCAACAATCAAAGGTGTCCAGGTTCATTCAAGATTCCAAAGAGACATGAATATTTCAAAAAAGGAAATCTTTTAATATGGCTGATTCTTGTCTCATGGCTTTAAAGGCCTGTTTAATTGGTTGTCTCTTACCGTTACTAGACCATCATACTCCTATAAATACAAGGGCAAGCATACAGTGCCAGAGGGGAAAAACGAAAAAAAAGGAGAAAAAGAAAGAGACGAGGATTTGGAGATACGCTGCCCACAAACTCACCAAAGGTTATCAACATTTTCATAAGTAATCCAAGCCAAAGCAACCATTCAGCAAACATCTCCACACCCAGAGCCACGGATCATACATCTTTAATTGGTAAGGGTTTGCAAAACCAAAATTGCACCTTTATGACATTTAAATACACATTGCATATGTATTCTTGTTATTACTGATTATGTTGCATGTAAGCTACAACGCAAAGATGAGATCGTGCCATTGCTTGGGCACGATCTAAGTTTCTCCTTCAAATCTCAGGATAAAACAAACCCAGACCCAGATTCAGAAGATTCAAATTGAGGAAGGATTCGAATTGGGAGGAGATTCGAATCAGGGGGTAAAGTCCCCCCTGGATCTTTAACATTTGTCTCGTTTTGCAGGAAATATCTTCTCAGAATCTTGTTCAGAGCTTCGAAGCTTAGCAGCTTAGCTTCGAACTGGATCCAGGGTTCCCAGATCGAAGGATAACATATCCAGATCGAACACCCCCAAAGTGCAGCCCCTCATGCACCTTCGATCAAGCCTCTTCACTGGATCGAAAGACATCCCACACCTCTTTCGATCCAGGCCTCCAGAATTATACCTTTCTTGATTTACTGCCTGTTCCTTCGATTTCATCTTTGTTTTGACTATTTTTTTTTTAATCAACATAAAATCAATTAAAAAAAACCACGAAAACATTAGGCTAGTTTTTTCTATTAAATTAACTTTGTTAATTAATCATTTAATTATCTTAACATTTTCTCAAAACTAAAATTAAGAAGATTTAGATCATTTTCCCAAAATAAAATAAAACAACAAAAATAATTTATTCTTAGGATTTTTTAGAGGTTATGTTCAGATTCGCGCACGTTTATTTTATTGTAACTGCCTACGAGTTTGTGATAGCTTAACTAAGACTTTTACACTTTACTGCTTTATTCCCCCAATTTTGGACATGTAAATAATCCCCCTCCCCGAAGCCTTGTAATAACATAGGATTTACAATTCCCGCACTTTAAATTCCTATACATATATTAACTGTTTAGATGTATGCTAACTAGGATTGCATGACAAGATCTGAAAACAAACAGTAGAACACCTAAATATACAAAGATAATGTAACTGAAAAACAATACACTCGCACATGCCACTCTTAGGGTACACCTCACTTGGTTGCCTCGAACGTGGTCATTAAGTATAGGATGTTTTAGAGGTCGCCCTCTTGTCCAAAGATCATAAGTTGCCTCGAAACGGTTGCCTCGAATAAAATGATCTAAGACATTAGGGTTACCACTAAGGCGTCCTAACATTGCTTTAGTGACCACACGTCCCTTAATCGAATTGACCCGAAAAACTCCAACGACGGTGATACCTACTCCTCAATAGTGGGATAGCATTGTCTAAAGGACATTTGCACAGTTTAATTCCTTTTTGAGTAGGTAGAGGTTCTTAAGTACTTTCTCCTTTTAAAAACAAAATAAAACTTTTCGCACTTACACTCTCTTCAAAACAAAAACTCTTTTCAAACCCACCAACACAAAGAAAATCAAACTTTTGAAAACCTAGTGAGCAAGTACCTAAGAGCCCGTGGATAACCACGGATAGAAAGGGTGCTAACACCTTCCCTTTGTATAATCTACCTCCCGAACCCGAGAAACATCTCGAAAAAGAATTTTTTTTGTGCTTTTGTCCTTTCCTTGTTGGATAAAATAAAAGACGGTGGCGACTCTTGCTTACCGCGACATTTTGCGAAAATAAACGCAAACGCGAACCGGCATTCCAAAACAGTCAGTTCTCATTCCCACCGATCACAGAACTGGCGACTCTGCTGGGGAAGATATATAAGTGAGGTGTACCTTAGGATTAGATCATTATGTTTTCAATTGTATGCTTTGTATGCTTTAATTTTATGGGCTTGTATCGGAGTTCTATAGATCCTAACCCGGATCTGGGGATACCCTTTAGGTAAGTAGCAGTAAACTGTGAGGGATCTGTCCGACATAGACGACACGGATAAAGCAGTAGCTATGTTGGTGTGGCACCTTAGTCTGTACCGATATCCCTTGTGTTGGAACGAGGAGAATATGGGTCTTCTAAGGAGTCATTAAGCACCAACTGACCTTAGAACCTTAAATTGACCAACTTGGCCATAGAACAGTAGCAGTATGCTACACTCATTGAGACTAAACTCTCGCGATGATTCCGGTCGCAAGAAAAGGTTGCTAAACTAGAATTATGACCGATTGAGGGTAGTCAGTGATATTGAGATCCTCTAGAACCCGGTTACTATTTTTAGAACAGGTTTAAACCAACTGAACTGAAAGAGGGTAATGCCTAAACTCCATGCCAGCCTAAACTTAAGGCTGTTTGTGTGACTTGTGTGCCTTCAAACTTGAACTACTTGCACATTCTTGTTATCTGACAACATGAGTTCCTTGCAGGTTTTGTTTACACTCCTTATCCGATAATTCGGATCTATTGCAGGGTTTACTGACATCGCTTCACACTTTTGCTTAAACGCATAGCATACACATCATAACATCATGCCTTAGCATTTCTTTAACCATTTCAAGGATCTCAAGGGTCTGTGATGCAGGTTATGGTAAATCAAAAGTCTAGCAAGGGGCAAAGGGGATTTATTTTCCTCTAGCCAAGGTTGTTTAGAAATCAAAACATGATAACTTGAGTCAGGGGCTATGACCCACTCGATATGGTGAGCTTGACTCTTGAAGAAGGACTCTCAGCAACATGAAGTTCCTTCAATCAAGCTACCAGATTCAAATTCTAACAGTTTATTGTTTACCCCGCGAGATCCTTGAAAACATTGCATACATATATCATACATATCATTGCATAACAGGTCATCCAATACAGGTCTCTCATGTTCCCGCTGTTTATTTCAGCAATGGCTCTCCCACAAGACAACCAAGATCTCCAGGCTCAAAACGCTCAACTTCAAGAAATGTTCCTGAACCTATCCCAGGGGCAAGAAGAAATAAAAGCTCTCCTCACAAGGGGCTTGGTCCTAGGGAATCCAGGCGGCATCAGGAATGATCAGTTGGAAGGGATACAAATCGAGTTGGAAACAATGAAGATCCAGATGATGGGACAGCTGGTGGGCCATATGGCTCTCATTCAAGACTTAGCTCAAAGACAAGAAGAGCTCAGGGTCCTCGTCAACAAGCTGCTTCAAAATAACCAAGTGGGGCAAACAACTAGGGTTGAAGATCAAGTCATCATTCAACCACCTTTGGGGAAAGAAGACAAAGGAAAAGCTCCCCAGCTTTCTTCAGGGTCACAAGCCCAGCAACAACCTCACCAGCGTCGACGGGGTAATCGGCGCAAGCAAAATACATCTGGAAGACATTTCTCTGAGACTAATATACCATCATCTCTAATACTGAAACGCTTGTTGGAGGTCAATCTGATTACTCTAAAGGATCCTCCCCGGAATCCCAATACCTCCGCTCCTGGCTATCGTCCCGATGCATTTTGTGTATACCACTCCCATAGTCCTGGACATGACACCGACGACTGTTGGACTCTGAAGAACAAGATCCAAGACTTGATTGACGGAGGGGTGCTGGAGTTCATGCTGGATGGAGAGATGAAAATCTTCCGCTGAGAATTCTCCATATGAGATGACTAGTTTAAACTAAGAGACTTTTGTTCATTTGAATTCTGAAGTTGTATTATTCTTTGCTTATTCAAACAATTATTATCATGTCGAACTCTTTTATTTCATTAATGCATTGCATATGTCTGTTTTGAATCAATCCATTCGTATTTCACTATATTCAAATTGCTTTTATTTTTTGTGATGATCAACTCTCGATTAAAAAATTCTAAGACTTTAGAGGGAGGATGACAAAACAATGCCATAATCTCATACAATATGCTTTTGAACAGACCTTGCTGATGATGTACATGCGTTTCTTTCAAATCCTAAACAGCAGAGTTATAAGGAAGATAATCCCTAGTCAACCCCTTTGAGCCAAAGAAGTTGGAGTTTTTCTTTTCACAAATTAAAACCCGTAATCACAACCTGGGGCAGGGTAGTTTGCTCAGTTGATCCAGGTGCACAATGAATGGCATCAAAGAAGTCCTTCCGAAACAAAAGACGGTGATGGTTTTGTATAATCGTAAGGACAGACAGTCATTATCTTTCGAAATAAAAGCCCACTTAGTCAAAACCCATGAAGGAGACTTACAAAAAAAAACTGGGGCATCCCGCTGACTGTAATCACAAAGGAAACAGTTCAGGCAAAAGACAGGGATTATAAAATCAAAAAGAGGTCCTAAAAACTCTCAACAAAATGACTGCCTGTTCAAAATAAATTGTCAGTATCCGAACCATCACTGGTATGTCAGAGCAAAGACTCAAACGGGATATTTATGCACAATTAGCTGAGTTTAGGATCGAAGAACATCACGAAGAACGGGTGGGTACAAATAAAATTTGAGCCTTTATCCTTTGTTTCTTAAATCGTGAACCAGGCCACGTTATAACCCTTAAAAGTCCTAGCTGAAGCATGGGTTAGTTCGAAAGCATACTGTTACAAAAGGTATCCTGACTCCTGTAGGGCTTGCTGTAAATCCTGAGTTGACATCACATTTTACAAAATTTTCCTATCTTACTGAAAAAATGCATTTTCAAAAACTTCACAACAGACATAAGCTTTGCATTCTTAAAATAACATTGTTTGCATATGACTATTTGTTCAACAACAGAGAAATTCGCACGACGAATATCTAGTGAACAAAAACCTTTTCAATAAAAAGGGTCACCTCAAGTGAAAAAAACACTTCCAACCAAGGGGCACGACATGAGCATTGTCTATCATATGGGGAAGTCAAGTCAAGATTCAAGGAGTCTCTCAAAGATGCCAAATAGTCAGGGGCAAATCTCCATCTGAATCAATTGGGGCATTGGACATGAATTCCAGCAACGAATCTTGCATGATCAAACGAAGATCTTCTGGTAGTATGGCAACACAACACTACCGACAGTGACACCTCTCTACATCCTGAGGGAATGGACATAGTCAAAAAATACCGCGCGTGAATCAAAGACCCGCTAGGTTGACTGGCCTAGGCAAAAATAAGGGCTTCCCGGTGAACCAAAAGGGTTCGGGCAAAAATAAGGGATGAAAATGAAAAAATCTGTACACCCGACAAGTCAAAAACCTGAAAAAGGCGGCTTGGGCAAAAAAGGGTATCCCGGTGAACTGAAAACCCAAAAGGGAGGTCCAGGCAAAAGTTAGGGATCAAAGCGTACGACTATGTCTCGTCATCTCGTCACTGGCCTACCAGAAGAAGACTTGTCATTTTAACCGAAAGATACCAAGCACCTCATAGGTGGGGATAATACTCGATCCACAGGGCCTCCGCAGGCACCTTCTCCCGCAGAAACAGGGGCAATAAAAATTGTCCAAACTGTACAGCTGCTCTACTCACTAGGTACCAAGGTAGATTCAGCTGAAGAACATGGCTAAGATACTTTCACTCCCCGCAGAATAAGGCAGTAATGGTAGCTCTCCCATCTGAGACTTGTAGTTATGTACAAATCAGCAATACTCTCTGTTGCACCCCAAAATTTGCCCTCTCATGTTTTCCAAAGTCTCCCCCCTGCCTGGTTGATCACAAACTCTTGCCTAAGGAAAAAGAAGATTTTTGAGTGGTACTTCAAATACCTTTCGATTGGCATTCTGAAGGAGTATTTCGATTGGCATTCTGAAGAAGTATTTCGATTGGCATTATGGACAAGCATTCGATTGGAATTATGTCAAGGCAATGTCGACAGGAATGTCAACCATGTCCTTCATTTGGCATGAACAACACCTTTTGATTGGCCTGTTAGCAGAGCATTTCGATTGGAATCCTTCGATTGATATTTGGGCCAGGCCCATTCGAAGGGTACGCAGGGAGTCCATTCGAAAGAGGCAAATCAGGACTAATCGAAGAGCATGGCCTGAAAGCACTCGAAATCCAAGCGTCCAGGTTCATTCAAGGGACACGAATGATTCAAAAAAGGAAATGATTTAATGTGTTTGATTTTTGTCCAGAGCGTTAAAGGCATATTTTAATGGTTGTCCCTTGCCATTTTCGTGCACTCTCACACTCCTATAAATAGGAGGCCAGTGACACATTACAACAGACACAAAAAAAAATTACACGAAAAATCACACGAAAATCATAGAACAAAAATTATACACACTTCTTCAAAAAATCTGCAGGAGAACAAAACATTGGAGAGATGCTGCCCAGAATTTTCCAAGCCAAAGCAGTCCCTCAGATCGAAGGTGCCTACGCCCAGAAGCCCTCAAATCAAAAGTGCATACATCCAGGAAGTGCCCAGATCAGAAGTGCCTGCGCCCAGAAGTGCCCAGATCGAAAGTGCCTGCGCCCAGAAATCCCAGATTGAAAGTGCTCCCATCCAGCCAGTGCCCAAATCGAAGACTCAATCTGCAGGTAAGAAAGGGTAAATTGTCCAACCTTACATTTGCGTAAACGCATTATTACTTGTTGTTACCTTTGACTTGCCATCTTAGACAGGATCGAAAGGCTTGGGTTTGGCACCCATGTCACATTTCTCGTGTGCTAACATTTGCTGCAGATTTAGCCTGAAGAGACCCCAACAAGTGCAGGATCGAAGGGCCTGGGATTCAATACCCAGGCCCTGCATTTTTGTTTCGCTCACATACGTTTGCAGGTATAACATCCCAGATCGAAGGAGAGCCCTTCTCTGGATCGAACCCATTAGCATGCTGGATCGAAAGAGGCATCTCATCCCTGGATCGAAAGCCATGACCTCCATGATTGAAGGGCAATCCTATTCCCTGGATCGAAGGCTACTCACGCCTTACTGTCTGGCCCAATCGAAAGGACCAGGACCCTCTCTGGACCGAAGCAGTCCATTCCCTCTCTGGGTCGAAACTCCTTTTTGCCTTGGATCGAAGGATCCCTCCTGCACTTTATTTTTTTGTTTTTATTCTCATAGACTTCTTTTTATCTTTTAATTAACATTAAAATAAAATAAAAATCACAAAAAAAAACATTGGGTTAGTTTTTTATTCAAATTAATTTTGTAAATAAATTAATTAATTATTTTAACTTCATTTTATCAATTTAAAATAAACTAGGCTTAGGAGTATTTAATTCAAATATATTCTTAATCAAAAACAACAAAAAGAGTTCTTACTCTTAGGATTTTTTTTTTTAGATTCACGCGCGTTTATTTTACTGGGATGTAATAGCTTAAACTAAGACCTTCTTTTACTTTACTGTTTTCCCCCCAATATTTTTGGACATGTAAATAATCCCCCTCCCCGAAAGCCTTGTAATAGCGTAGGATTTACAATTCCCGCACTTTAAATTCCTGTACATATATTAACTGCTTAGATGTATGCTAACTAGGATTGTATGACAAGATTAACTCTTAAACTTAAAAATCAACAATAGCTCACCATGACATGCAAGAGTAAAATAACTGAAAATTGACACACTTGCACATGCCACTCTTAGGGTACACCTCACTTGGTTGCCTCGAACGTGGTCATTAAGTATAGGATGTTTAGAGGTCGTCCTTTGTCCCAAGATCATAAGTTGCCTCGGAATGGTCGCCTCGATAAAAATGATCTAAGACATTAGGATTACCACTAAAACGTCCTAATGTTGCTTTAGTGACCACATGTCCCTAATAATCGAATTAACCCGAATAACTCCAACGACGGTGCTACCTACTTCTCAATGGTGGGATAGCACTATCTAAAGGACTCTTACACAGCTTAATTCCTTAGAGTAGGTAGATTCTCATGGGTACTTGCTCTTCAAAACAAACAAAAACATCTTTTCGCACTCACACTTTCTAAAAGTTTTCAAACAAACACTTCATACACTCTTGAGGACCGATACAAGAGTTACTTAGAAGTTTTCAAACTAAACTTTTTTTTCAAAACCCACAAACACTTGAAAAGCAAACAATTTTTGAAAACATAAGAGCGAGTACCTAAGAGCCCGTGGATAACCACGGATAGAAAGGATGCTAACACCTTCCCTTTCTATAAATCCACCTCCCGAACCGAGAGACATCTCGAATAAGGAATTTTGCTGTGCTTTTGTCCTTTCCATGTTGGAGAACATAAAAGACGGTGGCGACTCTTGCTTACCGCGACATTTCGCGAAACCAGCTAAAAACAGTCAGTTCTATTTCCACCGATCACAATCAACCCTTGATCAAATGATGAATTATACTTCAAAATGAGAATATTGCCAAAAAATCTTGAGGTTTGACTGTTCATAGGTCACAGTTGACTTTTGCCCTAGCACAGTCGATTTTCGGACCCCTTGAGCAATTGATTAACCAAACTTCCTCTGCAAGGCTTGAAATTTGACATGGATGAACTTGAGAAAATATTAGTACATTGGGGAGAACTTGAGGTCATTTAGATGCAAGGACCTTGATGCAACATAAAACCATAATTTGAGGTTGACTGCCTTAGGATATAACTTGATTGTCCAACTCTTGAGCAATCTTGAACCACTTGGAGATTATTCTTGACATGTGTTGAGAAATATGGGAGGGCAAATTTTGGGGTACAACAGTTTCCCCTGTTCAATCTTCTTAAACCTGAGTATATAGATTAGCTTTCGGGTCTTTCGTGATCCGAAGGTGGAAGATGATTGAACACTAGAGTGCCCAGAAATTTGCACTCGCATGAACTGGTATCAGCATTGTGATGTCGGGAATGGGCTTACAGATGCCATTTGGAGATTGTTGGTAGGTGGTTTTGTCTCTTTTGACTGGATTGTCTCCTTTGACAGGTTGTCTCTTTTGACGGGTTGTCTCCTTTGACGGGTTGTCTCCTTTGACGGGTTATCTCTTTTGACGGGTTGTCTCTTTTGACGGGTTGTCTCCTTTGACGGGTTGTCTCCTTTGACGGGTTGTCTCCTTTGACTACGTTCGCATCAGAAAAATCTTTAGGAATCGATTTAACTGTTTTTTTTGTCTCCTTTGACTGCATCTGCATCAGAAAAATCTTTAGGAATCGATTTAACTGTTTTTGTCTCCATTGACTGGCTTGCCTCAGAAAAATCTTTAGGAATCGATTTAACTGGTTTTGTCTCCATTGACTGGATTTCCTCATAAAAATCTTTAGGAATCGATTTAACTGGTTTTGTCTCCATTGACATAGCTGAGAACTTAACTGCATCTTTCCTGAAAAGCAAAGGTCAGTCATATGCAATGCATGATATGGATCAAGCAATGATGTTCTCAACATAAATGAGATTGTATTTGTATGATGCGTATATGCATGTATCATGATGTATGGGAATGTAATGTTTTAGCTGGGGAAAATAAATCCTGGAGCTGTTGGAGAATAGAGTTGGATTCTTCGTTTCCGCCAGGGATGATGAACGAAGGTGATTGCGAGAATAGACATGCGAGAGAAGAGAACTTCGTTGGGGAATAAACTGATGAGGAGATTACTCCGAGGGGAATTACTCTGTGGGGAAGGGATGTTCTGCTGAGGATTTTAACGATAAACTCCGCTGGGGATTTCAATGATAAACTCCGCTGGGGATGGATTACCGTTGCTGGTGATATTGAATCTGTTGAGGATTGAATTCTAGTTTGTGAAAGGAAATAATTTCGCTAGGGATGATCTTTCAGTCGCAACTTGCTGAGGATAACCCTGTTAAACTTTTGTGGGGATAAACCTCTGAGTTCTGTTGGGAATGATCCTTTGAACTCGGTTGGGGAGATTTATTTTTGTACTTTGTTGGGGGTAAACTTCCAGAGTCTATTGGGGATGATGATTCAACTCCGTTGGGGAAGCTTTTTCAGGCCGTGCTGGGGAAATATTGAATCCACTGGGGGTATCTCGTATTCTGTCGGGGAACATTCTTATACTCCATTGAGGAATATTAAGACTGTCGGGGATACTCTTATACTTACTGGGGAATATTCCTATACTCTACTGGGGAATATTAAGACCTTCTGGGGATACCAAGCCTTTTTAGGGCTGATGGTAGATTAACTCTGCTTAGGGAGAGTATTGTTGATTTGTTCATAGTTGCAAGTCTCAGCTGAGAGAGCTACCATTACTATCTTACTCTACGGGGAGTGAAAGTATCTTAGCCATATTCTTCAGCTGAATCTACCTTTGTACCTGGTGAACAGAGCAACCATACAGCTCGGACAATTCTTATTGCCCCTGTTTCTGATGCTACCCGTAATTCGTCTTTTGTTTCGCATGTAAATATTTATGATCAGCAATTAATGTCAAATGCATATATCAAAAATGAACTTTGGACGTTCTTTGCAAAACAAAACAGATAAAGGAAAACATTTTGAAATTTCTTTGAAAATGAATTTGTATTGATTTTGAAGTTCGGCCTGTAAATAAGTGTTTTTGTATAAGAGGTTGACGTCCTAGTAAGAGAACACCGCCGAACAAAATAGCATTTATACAATTTGTCAAAAGAATACAAAACAGCTATGTGAATGATCCCACTGGGTTCCAACTCTGCTATTGCCTTTATATCCTCGAGCATCTCATCACTTTGCTGTTGGTTGAAGGTAGATCAAATTGATTAGTGTCGTTTGAGCTTGAATAGTCGATACCGAAGTCTGGATGCAAGGTGATCCAATGAGACATAGTGTTATGCTTTGATCCCTAACTTTTTCCTGGATCGCCCTTTCGGGTTTTCAGTCCACCGGGATACCCAATTTTGCCCAAGCCGCCTTTTCAGGTTTTCGACTTGCCGGGTGTACCGATTTTTTTATTTTCATCCCTTATTTTTGCCCGAACCCTTTTGGTTCACCGGGAAGCCCTTATTTTTGCCTAGGCCAGTCAACATAGCGGGTCTTTGATTATGTGTAGTATCTTTTCACTATGTCTGCATTGACGGGGTGAGGAAGGTCGTTACCATCCATGGTGGTTAGAATCATAGCTCCTCCCGAGAAAATGTTCTTAACCACGAATGGCCCTTCGTAAGTAGGGGTCCATTTCCCCCTGTGATCCTCTTGAGGTAAGATAATGCGCTTGATTACCAGATCCCCAACTTGATACTCTTGTCGTCTAACTTTCTTGTTAAATGCCTTGATCATCCATTTTTGGTACGTCTGACCATGACAAATAGCAGTAAGTCTCTTTTTGTCGATTAGGTTCAGCTGATCAAGCCGGGTCTGAATCCAGTCATCTTCGCTCAAACCTGCATCCTTCATCATCCGAAGAGAGGGTATCTGAACTTCAATGGGCAAGACTTCCTCCATGCCATATACCAAGGAATAGGGTGTTACCCCTGTTGACGTCCGAGCTGAGGTACGGTACCCATGAAGAGCAAACGGTAACATCTCGTGTCAGTCTTTGTATGTCACTGTCATCTTCTACACGATCTTCTTAATGTTTTTATTAGCCGCTTCGACAGCCCTATTCATCTCCGGCCAGTAGGGAGAAGAGTTGTGATGCTGTATCTTGAATTTCGCAGAGCTCGGTGATCATCTTGTTGTTGAGATTGGTACCATTGTCCGTAATGATCCTCTCTGGTACACCGTATCAACAGATTAGATTGTGTCGAATGAACCGTGCCATGACATTCTTGGTTACGGTAGCAAAGGAAGCTGCTTCAACCCACTTTGTAAAGTAATCAATCGCTACCAGGATGAAACGATGCCCGTTGGACGCTGTAAGTCTAATCTCGCCAATCATATCAATGCCCCACATTGCAAAAGGCCAAGGTGCCGTCAAGACGTTCAGAGGAACTGGAGGTATGCGCACCTTATCAGCATAGACTTGGCACTTGTGACATGTCCGAGGATGCTGATAACAGTCGGCTTCCATTGTGGACCAATAGTATCCTGCCCGAAGGATTTTCTTTGCCATGGTGTGTCCACTAGAATGAGTTCCAAAAGTACCTTCATGTAACTCCGTCATGATCCTTTCTGCTTCATTCTTATCCACACAACGCAGTAAGGTTGAATCATGGTTACGCTTGTAAAGAATACCATTGCTGATGAAGAACTTTTCCGCGAACCTCCTCAGAAACTTTTTGTCATTAACAGATGCACCCTCGGGATACTCCTGAGCTTCAAGATACCTTTTCACCTCATGATACCAGGGTTTTTCTGTTACCTCTTCAGTCTCAACGTCACAGCAATGTGCAGGTTCGTCCAGTCTCTCAATGATAATCCGGGGAGCCTCGTTGTCCCAATTGACTTTGAACATAAAAGACATCGTAGCCAACGCGTCCGGCAACTGATTCTCCTCTCTAGGGAAGTGTTCAAAGGTTATCTCCTCGAAATGGGGAAACAATGTCAACACATACTCCTTGTAAGGAATAAGATTTGGGTGTTTCGTATCCCACTCGCCTTTGATCTGACTGATCACGAGAGCGGAATCTCCGAAGACACTTAGAAACTTAGTCCTTATGTCAATTACTGCTCGAAGACCCATAATGCACGCTTCATACTCCTCCATATTGTTGGTGCAGTTGAAACATAGTCGGGCGATAAACGGAGTATGAGAGCCTTTAGGAGATATGATCACGGTGCCAATGCCATTACCCAAAGCGTTTGAAGCTCCATTGAAGTACATAGACCATCGGGATCCTTCCTCAGGTCCTTCATCCGGTCCAGGTGTCTCACAATCAGTTACCAACATGATATTCTCGTCCGGAAATTCAAAGTTTATAGACTGGTAATCATCCACTGCCTGATGTTCCAAATGGTCTTCCAACACACTTCCCTTGATTGCCTTTTGGGTCATATACTGGATGTCATACTCAGTCAAGATCATCTGCCATCTTGCTATTCTTCCGGATAAGGCAGGCTTTTCGAAGATATACTTGATTGGATCCATATTTGATATTAACAAAATAGTGTGAGTCAACATATATTGTCTCAGCCGGCGAGCAGCCCATACCAAAGCACAACAAGTTTTCTCGAGCAGTGAGTATCGGGTCTCACAGTCGGTAAACTTTTTGCTAAGGTAATAAATAGCATACTCTTTTCGGCCAGACTCATCATGCTAACCCAGCACACACCCCATTGAGTTGTTTAATACTGTCAAGTATAAGATCAGAGGTCTCCCTTCAACTGGTGGCATCAGAATAGGAGGCTCTTGGAGATACTCTTTGATCCTTTCGAAAGCGGCCTGGCATTCATCGTTCCAACGTACTACTTGATCTTTCTTTAGTAGCTTGAAGATTGGCTCACAAGTAGCAGTTAGGTGCGAGATGAATCGGGCAATGTAGTTCAGTCGTCCTAGAAATCCTCTGACTTCTTTCTCTATTCTGGGAGATGGCATCTCCTGTATAGCTTTCACTTTAGCAGGGTCCACTTGAATACCTTTGTCGCTCACGATGAAACCCAGCAGCTTACTAGATCTCACCCCGAAGGTGCACTTGTTCGGGTTTAACCTCAACTTGTACAACTTCAACCTGTCAAACAGCTTCTGAAGGTGGTCAAGGTGTTCCTCCTCAGTTTGAGACCTTGCAAGCATATCGTCTACGTATACTTCAATCTCATGATGGATCATGTCATGAAATAAAGCAACCATGGCACGCTGATAAGTTGCCCCAGCATTCTTTAGTCCAAAGGGCATGACCTTGTAGCAAAAGGTACCCCATTTAGTAACAAAGGTCGTCTTCTCCATGTCTTCGGGATCCATTTTTATCTGATTATAACCTGAGAAGCCATCCATAAAGGAGACGACCTTATGCTGAGCAGTGTTGTCAACCAGAACGTCGATATGAGGTAGAGGGAAATCATCCTTGGGGCTTGCCCTGTTTAGATCCCTGTAGTCAACACACATTCGAACCTTACCATCTTTCTTCGGTACAGGAACCATATTGGCCACCCACTGAGGGTAAGAAGTAACTGCTAGAAAACCGGCGTCAAACTGTTTCATAACTTCAGCCTTGGTTTTCTCAGACATCTCTGGACACATTCGGCGGACCTTCTGTTTCACTGGAGGACAGTCTTCCTTGGTAGGCAGGCGATGAACCACAATATCAGTATCCAAACCAGGCATATCTTCGTAAGACCAGGCAAAGATCTCGACGTAGTCTCGCTGTATCTAAATCAACCGTTGTTTCACACTAAGCTCCAGATATGCACCTATCTTGACTTCCTTCTTGTCTGCCTCAGTACCCAGATTCACTAATTCCACCGGCTCTTCATGCGGCTGAATAACCCTCTCTTCCTGAAGTAACAGTCTTGCAAGTTCACCAGGCACTTCGCAATCATCTTCACCTTCGTCTTTGGCTAAGTTGATCAGATTTTTGAAGTCATAATCGGAAGTAGCATAGTCGTTACCAGTGAGATCCAGAGTGGATATGGACCTGTATAGGTGAGTGTGTGTAAAATAGTTGTTTTGCAATATATAATAAAGAAAAACAAGGAGCGCAAAATTTGAAATGCAAGAAAACGTCCAATGCTTTTATTAATGATATATGAAAATGACACACAAAAGCCCTCACAAATGAAGCCACAGTGCCCCGGGTAAGACACCGGGCCATAAAGTTTTAAACATTGTCTGTTACAAATTTAAAACAAAAAGTTTCATTACTGGGTGATAACTGAAACGGGCATAGAATCCTTCGCTGTCCAGTTGCTTAATCCTCCATTGGCAGTCGGGTAGATCCAATTGTCGATATCAAATTCTTCATCATCGTCATCCCTGATAGCATTCACACCTGCATCTTGTTTAGGCTTCTCTGGTGCTCCGAACTCAATCTCCTTCGCATCGATCAAGTCTTGTACCTTGTTCTTCAGAACCCAACAATCATCCGTATCATGCCCTGGGCTATCAGAGTGAAAAGAACAGCGGGCATTAGGGTTGTACCTTGGTGATATGGTATTTGGATTCTTTGGGGCTTCCTTTGGAATCACCAGATTGGTCTTCAGCAACTGTGGAAGAATCTGAGATAAGGTCATGCTGAGACGGGTGAATTGCCTTCGAGGTCTCTCATCCTTTTATTGATCGTTGTGCTGAGGAGCACCAGCAGGTTTTGAAATAACAACCGCATTAATAACTTGGCGGTGTTCAGGTCTATTCTGGTTTCTTGAACTGTAGACAACGCTGGACTCTTTCTTAAATGGATTCTTCTCGGTGCTCGATGAGGCACCCTTTTGTATCTTACCAGCCTTAATACCAGCCTCAATCCTTTCACCGGTCAAAATTAGCTCTGTAAACCCAGACGAAGAACTTCCAATTAGATGGTTGAAAAATGGACCAGACAAGGTCCCCAGAAACATGTCCACAAGCTCCCAATCAGCCAAGGGTGGTTACACTCTACCGGCGAGGTCCCTCCACTTCTGAGCATAATCTTTGAATCCTTCACTCGTTCCCATTGACATACCCTGGAGTTGGGTACGCGTGGGAGCGAGGTCGAAGTTGTACTGATACTGCCTGTAGAATGCAGTAGCCAAATCTTCCCAACTGCGGATACTGGCTCCGCCTAACTGATAGAACCACTCAAGTTGAGTCCCTGAGAGACTGTCTTGGAAGAAATGGATCCATAGGTTCTTATCAGCGGTGTACGGCTGAATCTTCCTTACATATGACCGGAGGTGCAGCTTCGGACAAGAAACTCTGTCATACTTGGCAAAGGATGGTGCTTTGAACTTGTGGGGAATCACTACCCCAGATGATATACCTAGATCTCCGAAGTCCAGACCAGACACTTTCTGAACTTCCATAGCACTCAACCGGTCTTCCAGTTGCTTGTATTTGTCCTCGGCCGGAGGATACTGCTCTTCGTCGAAGTCCATCTCGTTGTCGGAGACCACAGGGCTAGGAGCCCTCCTTTCCTCTTGATTGTCTTTCCCTCCAGATGAGGTGGTTAAATCAACTTCATTCTGAAGCCTGTTTCCAAACCTAGGACCAGTGTTGAACAGGATGGTCCTCTTCTTCTTCTTCTTCTCTTTCAGAATCAAGGTCTTCAGGTCTTGCTGACCTTTAGCTAGATTTATGAACAGCTCTTGATTGGGCATTTTGGGCCTGGAGGGCCTTGATGGCTTGCTCAGTTGAAGGTTCAGCATACATGATGAGTGCTGAAATAAACAGCGAAGAAGATAAGAGACCTGTAATGGGTACCTGTTTATGAAGTGCATGGTATGAAATGCGTATGACATGATTTCAAAGACAATCGAGAGATTCAAATTTGTAAACAAGAAAGGAAACACACTTTATTAGATAAACTTTCGAAATTCAAATTGTTCAACTGATGCCCTCAGGGCGTTACAAGAATGGAAATACTGAAAAGTAAATAAAAACTGGAAAGGAAATCAACAAAGGCCCATCAATGCTCCCATTGTCTCTTCTTCTCAGTGCGGACATAGTAATTCAGGATCCGCTCGTTCTCCAATTGCCTAGTCAACTTCTAGATCTTTTGTTCTTGCTCGTTGAACTTCTCTCGGTAAGAATCTCGTTCTTCCCTCAGCTGCATCCAAGATCTCTTTAGTGCCCCAATGTCAGTGGGCATATAAGGATGAAGGATGGTTGGAAGAACCCCTTCTTCATTAGAAACTTCAAGAGTGACAGGTCAGACAACTTCAAAAGGCATACCCAGCTTTTGGGCACGGATACGGACCCATCTGAGATATGGCTCCATCGGAAGTGAAGTCTTTGGACCTAGCTCATGTGGATCAGATTGGTGAACTCTATCCCAAGCCCTTATGAATCTGCGACGTTGCTCGTCGCTATCCCCTTGAAAATCAAAGATGATATGAGGCATTAGCAGCTCGTGAGGTCCTTCTCTTCTGACTCTTCCAAACTGACGGAGAGCTAAGCATGGGTTGTAAGAAATTCCTCCATGGGTTCCTATCAATGGAACATTAGGATACTCTCCACAGCGATCAATGATAGTCACCTCATCCATACCCTTGAGAGTCCAGATAATGTCATTATGCGAGAGAGACATCACCCTATAGGCCCAACCCATGCCTTCTTCATTCTTCAGCACTGACTTGGGGAGGTGCGAAATAAACCACCTCGATAATAATGGAGCACAGCATATTAAGGTTCCCCGCTTTCGGGCAGTACGAGCATAGAGCTGATGAAGGATGTCACCCAAGAGAGTGGGTACAGGGTTCTGATAGATGAAGATCTTTACCGCATTAACATCAATAAAAGTGTCAGGATTCGGAAACAATACCAAGCCATATATCAGAAGAGCCAGAATATCCTCGAATGCCTTGAAGTCTAGGCTATCCCAGAAATAGTTAGCCTTACCAACCAAGAATTTAGTTAGAAAGCCCTTTGCTCCACTTCTAGTCTCCCAATTAGCCATTACCTCCTCTTTGGTCAAATGAAGGGCTACAACAATCTCTTCGGGCCTAAGGGTCTTCTCCCAACCAGTAAACGGGGTCTGCTCTAGAACAGAGATACCGAGCAACTCAGAGAACTCTTCTAGGGTGGGAACCAGCTGATAGTCTTTAAAAGTAAAGCAATGGTACAGCGGATCATAGAATTGGACCAGGACACTCATCATCTGCTCGTCCAATTTGGAGGTGACCAAATTGAGAAAAGAACCATGCTCCTGATGAAGGAAGTAGTGTCAGGCATCTTGGCAACCAACTCTTTAAGCAAGGTAGGGACTTGGACAAAGTTGATCTGGATGGTATTCTTACGCATGGGCATCATGATGACCTACAAAATAGAACAAAGATGAATCCCTCCTGTCTTTGAAATAGGTTAGTCCAATGCAAGATGTATGCAATGTTATGATGTTATGATGTCATGATAGTAACCACACCACAAGTATCCACAAATAGCAAACATGGTGAAGGCACACAAGTCACACAGAGAGCCCTTAGATTTCAGGCTGGCAAGGAGCTTAGGTATTATCCTCTTTCAGTTCAGTTGGTTTAAACCTGTCCTAAAAATAGTAACCGGGTTCTAGAGGATCTCAATATCACTGACTACCCTCAATCGGTCATAATTCCAGTTTAACAACCTTTTCTTGCGGTCGGAATCATTGCGGGAGTTTAGTCTCAATGAGTGTAGCATACTGCTACTGTTCTATGGCCAAGTTGATCAATTTAAGGTTCTAAGGTCAGTTGGTGCTTAATGACCCCTTAGAAGACCCATATTCTCCTCGTTCCAACACAAGGGATATCGGTACAGACTAAAGTGCCACACCAACGTAGCTACTGCTTCAACCGTGTCGATCTATGCCGGACAGTTCCCTTACAGTTTATTGCTACTTACCTAAAGGGTATCCCCAGATCCGGGTTAGGATCTATAGAAACTCCGATACAAGCCCACAAAGATAAATCATACAAAGCATACAATTTAAAACACAATGATCTAATCCTAAGGTACACCCCACTTATTATACTCCCCAGCAGAGTCTCCAGTTTTGTGATACGGTGGGAAGAGAACTGACTGTTTTTGGAATGCTGGTTTGTGTTTTGCGTTTTTTTTCACAAAATGTCGCGGTAAGCAAGAGTCGCCGCCGTCTTTTATTTTATCCAACAAGGAAAGGAAAAAAGCACAGAAAAATTCCTTTTTCGAGATGTTTCTCGGGTCCGGGGGGTAGATTATAGAAAGGGAAGGTGTTAGTACCCTTTCTATCCGTGGTTATCCACGGGCTCTTAGGTAATTTCTCAAAGTGTTTTCAAAATTTGCTTTTCTTTGTGTTTGTGGGTTTGAAAGAAGTTTTTGTTTGAAAGGTGTAAGTGCGAAAAGTTTTTATTTTGTTTTGAGAGAGAGCAAGTACTTAAGAACCATCTACCTACTCGAAAAAGGAATCAATCTGTGCTAATGTCCTTTAGACAATGCTATCCCACTATGAAGGAGTAGGTAGCACCGTCGTTGGAGTTTAAGGGTCAATTCGATTAAGGGACGTGTGGTCACTAAAGCAATGTTATGACGCCTTAGCGGTAACTCCAATGTCTTAGATCATTTTTCCGAGGCAACCGTTTCGAGGCGACTATGATCTTTGGACAAGAGGACGACCTCTAAAACTTCCTATACTCCATGACCACGTTGGAAGGCAACCAAGCGAGGTGTACCCTAAGAGTGCACATGTGCGAGTGCATTGTTTTTCAGTTATTTATCTTTGTACATGTCAATGGGTGAGCTATGTTGATTTTAAGTTCATACATTTGATCTTGTCATGCATTCCCTATTATCAAACATCTAACAGTTAATTGTTGCGGAATTTAAATTGCGGAAATTAAATCTAAACTATTACAAGGCGTCGGGTATTTACATCGCCAAAAACAACCCTTGAAATTTAAATTGCGGAAAATAAAATAAAGCGATAAATAAATTAAAGTCCTATTAAAAGCTATTACATACCGGAAGCAATTACAATATTGGAATCAAATGGATCGCATGCAAGAAATTAAAACGACGCATTTTTTAGGGTTTTGACCCTTTTTTTATTAAAGAAAGCATTTTTTTTTGTTTATTTTTTGAATTAAATGGAATTTAGATCTAAATTAACAATTAAATTAATTAATTAATGAAAATATTTTTTTTGGATTTTTGAATATTTAAAGAAATAAAATAAATTGATTAAAAGTTAGTAAAAACCTAATTCTACATTAATTTTTAATTTTTGCAAAATTGTTAATATTATTTCCTAATTAAAACTAAACCAATTAAATTAATTTGTTTACAAAAATAAAATGATGGATTTAATTTTAATAAATAAAAATAATATTTGTTGTGTTTTTTGATTTTATGAGGAAAAAATTATTAATTGGTTAGTTTAAATAATAAAGATAATAATATAAAACAAATAAATAAAAGAAATAAAAGAAATAGAAAGAAATAACCAAAGGGGGTGTGGGCCTGATTTGAATGTGGGAATAGTATTTTCAAGGCCCAACAGGCGCTGGCCTGGGCTGACTTTGGCAATTCCCTGCGCCAAGTTGACTGGAGTGTATGTGTTGTACCCCAAAATTTGCCCTCCCATATCCTTCAAGAAATTGCCAAGTCATGCTTCAAAATTCCCCAAGGGTTGCACAGTTCAAGGGCCTCCTAAACAGTCAAAATTAGGGTTTTGGTTCTGATCAAGAAAATGAAGTTTCCAAGGGTCCAATCAAGTCCCACATGCCTACAAATATGGTCAAGCATCCTCATACCAAGTTTCAAGACTTTCAGCACAAGATTGCACAGTCAAAAACCCTAATTGCACTACAGTCAACTGTAGGGGTAAAATGGTCATTTGACAGTCAAAAGTTCAAATTTTTGGTCAACATCTCATTTTGAAGCCACAAACATCATTTGATCAATGCTTGATCAATATTCTCAAAGCTTGGCTCAAAAATCATGAAGATGCAAAAGTTTCCTTATTTGGACAGTTGAAAAAGTCAACTGTAAATTGACCAGGGCATAACTTTCACATGGATTATCAGAAAAATTCCATCCAAATCTCATTTTGAAGAGAAAGACATTTCCTACAACTCATCTTCATACTTCAAGTCCAAGAAATGCTCTCACAAAAAGTTATCAATTTCAACATTATAGGTCATTTTCAAAAGTCAACAAAAAGGGACTTTAAGTCAAAGGCCATAACTTGATATTGGTAAATCAAAATGACATGGGATCAAGGACATTGTTTAGAGGACTTCAAGACCTTTCTAAAATGTCCAAGAACATGATCAAAGCTTAAAAATTGAGCGAGATATGCATTGGAGAAGTTGGGAAATTTTTGTGAAATGGCCAAAATCATTTATCCTTGAAATTTCATTTTTTGACAAAAGGGGCCCACTTTTTCCACTTGAATTAACTTGGCCATGCTTCCCACGTGTCCCACCTTTTATTTCAGATTTTTTAATTAATTTTTTCATTTTTATTGATTTTATTGGATTTAATTAATTTTAAATCTTTTAAAATCAAGAGAAATTCAAAAAAATTAATTTAAGGGAATATTTGGCTTTGATTAACCTTGAAGCACCATTATGTACATCCCATTTTCGTGCCAAGGCTCAAAGAAGCAAGAATTCAAAAAATGAGTCAAAAATGGAAGTTTGGTTATGGAGGTTTATGGAAGATTTTGAAATTGATTGCTTTGCATTAAGAGGCCATAATTCTTCTTGATACACATTGCCTAAGGCCTATACAAGTGATACAGAACGAAAATCTGAGCCAATAATCCATAAACTCACACTTGAGTTTTTGTCAAAAAAAATTGAAACTCCAAAATCTCATACAGCCATCTTCAAGGTCTCCTGACTATTTTTTCGTGTCTAGAAGGTAGTATGTGACATGTTTGAACCAATTTCTATGGCCAATACATGCTAGAACACCATGATCATGGACATCCGTGTGTTTATCTTTTTGGTTTTGATTCTTACATTGTCTTATGATTTACTCTATTTTATTAATGCTAACATGTTTATATGAGTACAGGGATTGATTCTGGTCCATCTTTTGAATGATTCTGTGTCTAGAATCAAAATCACCATGACCATGGCAAGCATGGTGAAGTTTCGGATTCTGGGTTATAGGTCGTTTCAAGTTCTAAAAACCATCTCATTGAACCCAGGAGGCTTTGATTAGTGAGGAAGGATCTTTTATTTTCTTCGATTGTACTTAATTTTCATGTTTGATTTTTCAGGACTTTCAGCCACGGAAGAAATCCGTAGGTAAAACCCTTCGACCTAAGGCGACGGGCCAAAGGTTAGGGATGATATGTGGCTCATAACCATTGGACCATTTAAATGTTTATCCCGCGCGTTTTCATTTTTGAGATTTCCAGAATCCATGTTTTTTCATTCTTATATTTTTGTTTTCATTATAAATCGGATAAATGCGCTGGTACGGATGGTAAGTCTGTAGAGTTGTGATCTTGAGGTCCCAGGTTCAACACCCCCGGGACCAATTTTAATAACCAGCATTTTCTTTTCTATTTTTAACAAATTTTTACTTTTCTTTATTAAATAAAAATCAACTAAAAATATTTTAATTTTAAAACCAATCACTAGACTTTAGGTTATTTTTATATTTCATTTTAACTTAACATATCTTTCTCAATAAATCCAAAAAAACAAAAAGTAGTTTTATTTACTTTTTATTTTGCAATTTTATTTTAATCTAAACAATTCTATTTTATAACAAAAATTACAAATAAATTTATTTCTTCTTAAAATCCAATTTCTTTATATAATTAAAATCACCAAAAATGTTTATTCCAATTTAAATGTAATTTCTGTTTATAACTTAAAAAAAATCATTAAAAAAATATTTTATTTTTTCTTGTTTCTTTTTAATATTAATTTAAAAAATGCAAAAAAATAAGTTACTTTTTATTTAACTCAATTATTTTAATTTTTCCTTCAAAGGGTTCAACGCCCTCGCATTCGATTACATTTTTGTTTCGCGCGTTTTATTTATTTCTTTTTTGTGAATATAATGTACTTGCTCCAAAGCCCTGTAATAGTTAATTAGATATTTATTTTCTGCAATTTATTTTAAATGGGGTCTGGATTAATTTGGCGTTGTAGACCCGCGCCTTTGTAATAGCGTAGGACCTTTTATCTTTTCCGCACTTTAAATTCCCGCACCTTTAACTGTTAAACAATAACATGAAAGAATGAATGCCCAAAAATAAAATCAAAGCGTAGATCACCAATGCATGACAAGACAAACAATAAACTGAAAATGACACACAATTCACACACCACCCCTAGGGTACGCCTCACTGTTGCCTTACCTCGAAAGGTGATCGTCGAGTAGAGGATGTCTTAGTAAGTCCTCATGATCCGGGAACCTGGCATGAGGGTAGCTTCTAAGGTGTCTTCCTATTACTCCGGTGATCACCATGTCCCGAACCTCGAATTGACCCGAACACCTCCAACGGTGGTGCTACCTACCTCTCAATGGTGGGATGGCACTACTTTAAAGGACATCTACACAGATGAATTCCTTAGGGTAGGTAGACGACTCTAGATACTTGCTCTAATTTCAAAACAAATCAAAAATACTTTTCACACCAACACATTTTCAAAAAGCTTTCGAAAGCATTTTTCAAACACTCTTGAGGACCGATACAAGAGTCGAACTGAAATTTTCAAAGAAACTTTTTAAAACCCACAGTTGAAAAGCAAACAAACCATTTTTTTGAAAACACAAATGAGCAAGTATCTAAGAGCCCATGGATAACCATGGATAGAAAGGATGCTAACACCTTCCCTTTCTATAACTTACCTCCCGAACCGAGAGCAATCTCTATAAGGAATTTTTCTGTGCTTTTGTCCTTTCCATTTGGAGAAAATAAAAGACGGTGGCGACTCTTGCTTACCGCGACATTTCGCGAAACCAGCTAAAAACAGTCAGTTCCAGATCCACCGATCACAGAACTGGCGACTCTGCTGGGGACTAAAACTTAAAGTGAGGTGTACCTTAGGGTTAGTTCATAACTGTGTTTTCAATTGTATTGACTTGTGTGCTTTAAATTTGTGGGTTGCCTGGGAGTTACATAGATCCTAACCCGGATCTGGGGGTACCCTGTTTAGGTAGCATAAGCTGTGAGGGACCTGTCCGGCGTAGACCGACACGGGTGAAGCAGTGGCTACGTTGGTGTGGCACCTTGGTCTGTACCGATATCCCTTGTGTTGCAACGAGGAGAATATGGGTCTTCTAAGGAGTCGTTAAGAACCAACAACCTTAGAACCTTAATTGACACAACTTGGCCATTAGAACAGTAGCAGTATGCTACGCCCATTGAGGCTAAACTCTCGTGATGGTTCTGGCCGCAAGAAAAGATTGCGATGCTGGAGTTATGACCGATTGAGGGTAGTCAATGATATTGGGATCCTCTAAGAACCCGGTTACTTTGATAGGACAGGTATGAACCAACAAACTGAAAGAGGGTAGTACCCAGACCCCATGCTGGCCCGAACTCTAAGGGTTTCTCTTGTGTGACTTGTGTGCCTTCCAACTTGACTACTTGCATACTTGTTATCTGACACTTGAGTTTCTTGCAGGTTCTGTTTATAGTCCTTAATTAGGACTTATAACAGGGTTTACCTAGGTATCTTGCAGGTTTTATTTATAGTCCTTAATTGGGACTCATAATAAAGTATACTGAATTTCTTGCAGGGTTTGTTTATAGTCCTTAATTGGGACTCATAACAGGGTTTACCTACATCACCCCATGCATAGCATGACATCATACCATTGCATACATCCTAACCCATTTCAAGGATCTCAAGGGCTTGTGATGCAGGTCATGATGAATCAAACATCTAGCAAGGGGCAAAGAGGATTTATTTTCCTCTAGCCAAAGTTGTCAGGGGCTATGACCCACCGGATATGGTGAGCCTTTGACCCTTGAAGAAGAATTCTCAATAACATGGGTTTCCTTCAATCAAGCTACCGGACCCAAATTCTAACAAATTTTCTTGTTTACCCCGCGAGGTCCTTGAAAACATTGCATGCATATCATACATGTCATTGCATTGCAGGTACTCTTGTTGCAGGTCACTTACCCTTCTCGCTGTTTATTTCAGCCATGGCTTCCCAACAAGATAACCAGGACCTTCTGGCTCAAGAGACTCAGTTTGGGGAAATCCTCCTGAATCTATCCAAAGGGCAGGAGGAGCTAAGGACACTTCTCATGGGGACTTTTGTGAAGAACAGTGCTGAGGATGAAAGGCTGAAACACCTGCAAGCTAAAGTAGAGGCATTGAAAGCCCAGATGCTGGGGCAGGGGACTGCCATTCAAGGGTTAGCTCAAAGACAAGAAGAGCTCGGGTTTCTCATCAACCAACTGCTTCAGGGTAACCAACTGGGGCAAACGTCTAAGGGTAAAAAGCCATTCATCATTCAATCATCCTTGAGACAAGGAGATAAGGGGAGAGCTCCTCAAATGGCTTCAGCGCCACAAATTCAGCATCAACCTCACCAGCTTCAGCCAGACAAGCCCAGGAGGCAATTCACCCAGCTCAACATGTCGTTGTTCCAAGCTTTACAACGCCTGTTAAGATTGAACCTGATCACATTAAGGGCTCACCCCCAGAATCAGAACACAGCATCTCTTGTCTATGATCCCAATAAAAGATGTGCCTACCACTCTGCCTGTCCAGGACATGATACAAATGAGTGTTGGGCTCTGAGGAACAAGATCCAAGACCTGATTGATGAGGGAGCATTGGAGTTCACACGAGATGGTCAGGCAGAATTTTTCTACCATCCCTCCAAGGCTCACCATTTGAAGTGACAAGCCCTGAGATGAAAAAACTTTTGTTCATTCGAATGTTCAAGTTGTGTTGTTCTTTGATTGTTTAGACATTTATTCATGTTAAACATTGTTATTTCATTAATGCACCGCATATGTCTATTCTGAAACAATATATTCGTATTCACTATATGCAAATTATTTTCATATTTTTTGCTGATGTCAACTCTCAATTAATAATGCTAAACCTCTTGAGGGAGGATGACGAAAACGATACCGCTATCTTTACAGTATGCTTTTGAACAGACCCCGCTGATGAGGTACATGCATTGTTTCAATCCCCAAACACTGGAGTTATAAGGATGATAATCCCTCGTCAACCCATCTGAGCCAAAGAAGTAGGAGTTTTTCTTTTCGAAATTTAAAACCCTTAATCATAACCTGGGGCAGGGTAGTCTCTCAGTTGATCCAAGTGCAATACGAATGGCACCAAAGAGGTCCTTACAAAGCAAAGAAAAACAATGATGATTCCAAATAATCAATAAAGAAAGGCAGTCATTATCTCAAAAGATAAAAACCCATTAAGTCAAAACCCATGAAGGAGACTTACAAAACTGGGGCATCCCGCTGACTGTGATTCCAAAAAAGGAAACAGTTCAGGCAAAAAAAAGAAAGGGATAACAAAAATCAAAAAAGGAAAGAGGTCATACAAACCCTCAATAACAAAAAGAAAATGACTGCCTAGTCAGAATAAATCATCAATATCCGAATCATCACCGGAAAATCAGAGTAAAGAATCAAACAAGGTCTAACATATGATCAACTGAGTTTAGGTTTGGAGAACATCACGAAGAGCGGGTGGGTACAAATAAAATTTGAGCCTTTATCCTTTGTTTCTTAAACCGTGAACCAGACCACGTTATAACCCTTAAAAGTCCTAGCTGAAGCATGGGTTAGTTCGAAAGCATACTATTACGAAAGGTATCCTGACTCCTGAAGGCTCGCTGTAAAATACGGAGTTGACATCACGTTTTACAAACATTCATTTGTTTTATGAAAAAGAATGCATTTTCAAAATCTTCAAGACAGACATAAGCTTTGCATTTTTGATATAACTTTGTTTGCATATGACTTTTTGTTTGAACAGCAGGGAAATTCGCACGATGAATACCTAGTGAACAAAAGCAATTCCAATCAAGGGGCATGGCATGACCAGTATCCATTATCTGGGGCAATCCAATCAAGATTCGGAGAATCTCTCAAAGGCCAAATAGCCTGGGGCAAACCTCCGCCTAAGTCACCTGGGGCATTCCAACAACGAATCTTGCCTGATCAAATACCTTGTGGTGGCATGACAAAACACTTCTAACAGGGGCAACTCCCTACATTCTGAGAACATGGACATAGCCGAAAAATACTACGCAAAATCAAAGACCCGCTAGGTTGACATACCTAGGCAAAAATCAGGGCTTCCCGGCGAACCAAAAGGGTTCGGGCAAAATGAAGGGATGAAATGAAAAAATCTGTACACCCGGCAAGTCGAAAACCTGAAAAGGAGGCTTGGGCAAAAATGGGTACCCCGGTGGACTGAAAACCCGAAAGGGCGGTCCAGGCAAAAATTAGGGATCAAAGCGTACGACTATGTCCTGTCATCTTATCACCTGCCTACCAGAAGAAGGTTTGTCCATCAACAACTATCAGCACCTCATAGGTCTTCCTCTCATACCTCAGAAACAGGGGCAATAAAGAGTTGTCCAAGCGATCTAATTGATCTGTCCTCCAAGGTACCAAGGTAGGTTCAGCTAAAAAACGTAACCAGCATATCTCAATTCCCCAGAGAGTGAGCCAACAAGCCAGTGCACTCTTCTCCAAGCAAAGTTATCAGAACTTAAAGAAGTTGGGTATCCTCCAGCAGATCTCAACATTCCCCAGCGCAGTACATGCATTCTTAACAAGCGTCCCCGGCAGTCTTGGTCTAAAGATTGTTCCTCGGCGGTCCATCAAACATTCATTAGAGTCACTTCCCCGTACAAATCAAAACTTCCCCAGGAGAGTCCAATCTAGTTTCCCCAGGAAAGTTGGAATTCATCTCCCCAAGCAGTAAGCTTATCCCCAGTAGATTCTGGAAGCTTATCCTCGCAAGAGCACGAACGCGTCGTCCGGCTTTATTAAAAGAGTTATTTCCTTAACAGGATATAACTGGGTTATCCTCAGCCAAAAGCCACGGAAAGAGCGTCCTCGACGGAGTCTTCTTATCCCCAGCGAAGTCCATTAACACTTCCAATATAACGATGGTATCCACAGCAAGTTATTATCAACAACTCAATAAAGTATCTCTCTCCCCACAGAGTATTGCTCCCCAGCAAGATCGTTAGAGTACTTTCTCCCCGCAGAGTAATCCATTCGCCAAGTTTATTCCCCAACGGAGTTATCTTCTCCTACCGGTATTCTTGCAACTATCATCCCCAGCGGAAGCGAAATCTATTCTTCAACATTAGCCCAGGAGTGACCTCCTGGCACCCGTCAAGGATTTACTTTCCTAACGAAAACATACATTCCTAAACATCACATACATCATTATAACATGCATAGACGCATCATGTCTTACAAATCTCATTTATGTTGAGAACATCATTGCTTGGTCCATATCATGCATTGCATATGACTGACCTTTACCTTTCAGGAAAGATTCAGCTAAATTCTCAATCATATTTCAAGACTCTAAGACCTTATTTAGTCCAGTTAAATCGACCCCAAACAGATTTTTCCGATGAAGACTCAGTAGAAGTTATCAAAGGTTTTTCTCAATGAATGTTATTGAGATTATAATTTCCTATGGTTCTCTCCCCAATGTTGCGGAGACGATAATTCCATCCCAGGTTTTTCTCAAACGTCCGCTTTTGAGATTATAATTTCCTATGGTTCTCTCCCCGATCCTGCGGAGACGATAATTCCATTCCAGGTTTTTCTCAAACGTCCGCTTTTGAGATTATAATTTCCTATGGTTCTCTCCCCAATGTTGCGGAGACGATAATTCCACTCCAGGTTTTTCTCAAACGTCCGCTTTTGAGATTATAATTTCCTATGGTTCTCTCCCCAATGTTGCGGAGACGATAATTCCATTCCAGGTTTTTCTCAAACGTCCGTTTTTGAATTTATAATTTCCTATGGTTCTCTCCCCAATGCTGCGGAGACGATAATTCCATTCCAGGTTTTTCTCAAACGTCCGCTTTTGAGATTATAATTTCCTATGGTTCTCTCCCCGATCCTGCGGAGACGATAATCCCATTCCAGGTTTTTCTCAATGAATGTTATTGAGATTATAATTGCCTATGGTTCTCTCCCCGATCCTGCGGAGACGATAATTCCATTCCAGGTTTTTCTAAATGATTGCTATTGAGGTTGTAATTGCCTATGGTTCTCTTCCCGATCCTGCGGAGATGGTAATTCCCACCAAGATTCTCTCAACAATTGCTGTTGAAGTTGAAGTCGCCCAAGGTTCTCCCACCGTTCCTGTTGAGGTAGTAACCACCCCTGGTTCATTCATCACCGTTTGAAGATCCAGATCCAGCTCCTGTAACCAGTCAGGACACATTTATACCAAGCAGCTGAAGACCAGCTCCTGTAACATGTCAGGTAACCGTTTTTTCTTTTGCAGGTACGCAAGTTCTCGCTAAGGAATCTCTTACGCGATCGACACCCAGATGGCATCCATAAGCCCATCATCATATCCATCAATCTCCAAATGGCATCTATAAGCCCATTCCACCATCACACTGCTACTATGTGAGCGCAAATTTCTGGGCACTCTAGTGTTCAATCATCTTCCACCTTCGGATTACGAAAGGCACGTCAGCCAATCTGCATCCTCAGGTCTAAGAAGATTGAACAGGGGCAACTGTTGTACCCCAAAATTTGCCCTCCCATATCCTTCAAGAAATTGCCAAGTCATGCTTCAAAATTCCCCAAGGGTTGCACAGTTCAAGGGCCTCCTAAACAGTCAAAATTAGGGTTTTGGTTCTGATCAAGAAAATGAAGTTTCCAAGGGTCCAATCAAGTCCCACATGCCTACAAATATGGTCAAGCATCCTCATACCAAGTTTCAAGACTTTCAGCACAAGATTGCACAGTCAAAAACCCTAATTGCACTACAATCAACTGTAGGGGTAAAATGGTCATTTGACAGTCAAAAGTTCAAATTTTTGGTCAACATCTCACTTTGAAGCCACAAACATCATTTGATCAATGCTTGATCATGATTCTCAAAGCTTGGCTCAAAAATCATCAAGATGCAAAAGTTTCCTTATTTGGACAGTTGAAAAAGTCAACTGTAAATTGACCAGGGCATAACTTTCACATGGATTATCAGAAAAATTCCATCCAAAGCTCATTTTGAAGAGAACGACATTTCCTACAACTCATCTTCATACTTCAAGTCCAAGAAATGCTCTCACAAAAAGTTA
This sequence comes from Vicia faba, assembly GCA_948472305.1. Classification (NCBI taxonomy): domain Eukaryota; kingdom Viridiplantae; phylum Streptophyta; class Magnoliopsida; order Fabales; family Fabaceae; genus Vicia; species Vicia faba. The sequence goes on along the minus strand of OX451735.1, from coordinate 857,740,992 downwards.
TCAATTTCAACATTATAGGTCATTTTCAAAAGTCAACAAAAAGGGACTTTAAGTCAAAGGCCATAACTTGAGATTGGTAAATCAAAATGACATGGGATCAAGGACATTGTTTAGAGGACTTCAAGACCTTTCTAAAATGTCCAAGAATATGATCAAAGCTTAAAGATTGAGCAAGATATGCATTGGAGAAGTTGGGAAATTTTTGTGAAATGGCCAAAATCATTTATCCTTGAAATTTCATTTTTTGACAAAAGGGGCCCACTTTTTCCACTTGAATTAACTTGGCCATGCTTCTCACGTGTCCCACCTTTTATTTCAGATTTTTTAATTAATTTTTTCATTTTTATTGATTTTATTGGATTTAATTAATTTTAAATCTTTTAAAATCAAGAGAAATTCAAAAAAATTAATTTAAGGGAATATTTGGCTTTGATTAACCTTGAAGCACCATTATGTACATCCCATTTTCGTGCCAAGGCTCAAAGAAGCAAGAATTCAAAAAATGAGTCAAAAATGGAAGTTTGGTTATGGAGGTTTATGGAAGATTTTGAAATTGATTGCTTTGCATTAAGAGGCCATAATTCTTCTTGATACACATTGCCTAAGGCCTATACAAGTGATACAGAACGAAAATCTGAGCCAAGAATCCATAAACTCACACTTGAGTTTTTGTCAAAAAAAATTGAAACTCCAAAATCTCATACAACCATCTTCAAGGTCTCCTGACTATTTTTCCGTGTCTAGAAGGTAGTATGTGACATGTTTGAACCAATTTCTATGGCCAATACATGCTAGAACACCATGCTCATGGACATCCGTGTGTTTATCTTTTTGGTTTTGATTCTTACATTGTCTTATGATTTACTCTATTTTATTAATGTTAACATGTTTATATGAGTACAGGGATTGATTCTGGTCCATCTTTTGAATGATTCTGTGTCTAGAATCAAAATCACCATGACCATGGCAAGCATGGTGAAGTTTCAGATTCTGGGTTATAGGTCGTTTCAAGTTCTAAAAACCATCTCATTGAACCCAGGAGGCTTTGATTAGTGAGGAAGGATCTTTTATTTTCTTCGATTGTACTTAATTTTCATGTTTGATTTTTCAGGACTTTCAGCCACGGAAGAAATCCGTAGGTAAAACCCTTCGACCTAAGGCGACGGGCCAAAGGTTAGGGATGATATGTGGCTCATAACCATTGGACCATTTAAATGTTTATCCCGCGCGTTTTCATTTTTGAGATTTCCAGAATCCATGTTTTTTCATTCTTATATTTTTGTTTTCATTATAAATCGGATAAATGCGCTGGTACGGATGGTAAGTCTGTAGAGTTGTGATCTTGAGGTCCCGGGTTCAACACCCCCGGGACCAATTTTAATAACCAGCATTTTTTTTTCTATTTTTAACAAATTTTTACTTTTCTTTATTAAATAAAAATCAACTAAAAATATTTTAATTTTAAAACCAATCACTAGACTTTAGGTTATTTTTATATTTCATTTTTAACTTAACATATCTTTCTCAATAAATCCAAAAAAACAAAAAGTAGTTTTATTTACTTTTTATTTTGCAATTTTATTTTAATCTAAACAATTCTATTTTATAACAAAAATTACAAATAAATTTATTTCTTCTTAAAATCCAATTTCTTTATATAATTAAAATCACCAAAAATGTTTATTCCAATTTAAATGTAATTTTTGTTTATAACTTTAAAAAAAATCTTTAAAAAAAATATTTTATTTTTTCTTGTTTCTTTTTAATATTAATTTAAAAAATGCAAAAAAAATAAGTTCCTTTTTATTTAACTCAATTATTTTAATTTTTCCTTCAAAGGGTTCAACGCCCTCGCATTCGATTACATTTTTGTTTCGCGCGTTTTATTTATTTCTTTTTTGTGAATATAATGTACTTGCTCCAAAGCCCTGTAATAGTTAATTAGATATTTATTTTCTGCAATTTATTTTAAATCGGGTCTGGATTAATTTGGCGTTGTAGACCCGCGCCTTTGTAATAGCGTAGAACCTTTTATCTTTTCCGCACTTTAAATTCCCGCACCTTTAACTGTTAAACAATAACATGAAAGAATGAATGCCCAAAAATAAAATCAAAGTGTAGATCACCAATGCATGACAAGACAAACAATAAACTGAAAATGACACACAATTCACACACCACCCCTAGGGTACGCCTCACTGTTGCCTTACCTCGAAAGGTGGTCGTCGAGTAGAGGATGTCTTAGTAAGTCCTCATGATCCGGGAACCTGGCATGAGGGTAGCTTCTAAGGTGTCTTCCTATTACTCCGGTGATCACCATGTCCCGAACCTCGAATTGACCCGAACACCTCCAACGGTGGTGCTACCTACCTCTCAATGGTGGGATGGCACTACTTTAAAGGACATCTACACAGACAAATTCCTTAGGGTAGGTAGACGACTCTAGATACTTGCTCTAATTTCAAAACAAATCAAAAATACTTTTCACACCAACACATTTTCAAAAAGCTTTCGAAAGCATTTTTCAAACACTCTTGAGGACCGATACAAGAGTCGAACTGAAATTTTCAAAGAAACTTTTTAAAACCCACAGTTGAAAAGCAAACAAACCATTTTTTTGAAAACACAAATGAGCAAGTATCTAAGAGCCCATGGATAACCATGGATAGAAAGGGTGCTAACACCTTCCCTTTCTATAACTTACCTCCCGAACCGAGAGCAATCTCTATAAGGAATTTTTCTGTGCTTTTGTCCTTTCCATTTGGAGAAAATAAAAGACGGTGGCGACTCTTGCTTACCGCGACATTTCGCGAAACCAGCTAAAAACAGTCAGTTCCAGATCCACCGATCACAGTATGATAGGCCTTCCACATGGGCCATCAGATTTGGCCAGAAGGCCATCTGGCATGTTGAGATCTGAAGTCTATGGTGTGCTACACTTTTGAATTTGCACTGGAATACCTGTGAACAAAATTCAACAAATATTGGGGGACCTGGGATTCGAACCCAGGTCCCATTGCTCATTGGCCAACACATCAACCACTCCACCAACGCCTGCTAGTTGTTAGAATAATAAACAAACAATAATATATGTGAAAACAACTACTATGCCTGAAAATAAAAAATAAGCGCGAATATTTTGAATGGGCCAATTGGGAAGGGACGCGTCATCGTCTTCCCCACAGGTTTCTGGTTATTTTTCCTGCGGATTTGAATCCGCAACAAAATCCATGGCTCGATCCCAAAATCGTCTCTAGGCTATGGAAACGAATTTTGAGACCATCATCTTACTCGTCTCTCCCTCCTGAACACACTCATGGCAATCATTCGTCTTGATTTTACCTGTAGCAAGAATGCCCAAAAAACAACCTTCCAAACCCTAGGTTCGGTTACAAGGCTATGGCTTATGAAAATAAAATCAAATGATGCAGAAAGTTTGGAAATTGAATGATGAGCATGATTATACCAACGATTTGTCCAAAAGATGCCAAAACATGGAGTCACAATTTCATGTTCAGGGTGGTATTCAAGAGGACTTACATTGTGATTCAAGAGGTGATTGGCTTGGCTTTTGATTGCAATAGCTTCAATGGATGTCAGGCAAGAAGTCTACGTTGAGATTTTGTCTTGAATTGGCCTCTAACCAAGATTTTGATTCCACACTTTTCAAGCTTTTTTTCAAGTTTTGGTTTGCAGTTTGTGCAGCCTCTTGGTCGTGTTTTTTGTGCCTTTGCATTGTACAAGTATAAGGGAAGCCATTAGGTTTAATTTTGGACCTTGAATCCATGAGCATTGATGTTTGAAGATTTGATATGAATCACCATTAAAAAGCTTCTAAAATTGTCTCAAATCAAATATTTTGTTCATAACATGGCATGGTACGAATTTGATCTTGTCCATAATGATATTAAAGACTTGTATCAATCAAAAAGATTCCATTTGATCAAGATTTGGATTTTATTTGATTTTAAATTGATTTAAAATGAATTAAATTAATAAAAATCAAATAAAATAGAAAAATCAACGAATGGACATGAAACTGAAGATAGAACACGTGTGTGGTGTGACAAGATCAAATCAAGTGGAAAAAAGTGGGCCCTTTTGTCAAAAATTGGAGTTTTGGGGATAGTTGACTTTTGGCAATTTTGGAAAAATGCCCAACTTCAACAATGCATAATTTCTTCAATTTTGAACTTTTGGAGCTGTTCTTTGACTTTTTAGAAACCTTGAGATGTACTCTAACCAACCCTTTTGGTCTCATACCATTTTGATATTCCATGCTCAAGTTATAAGCTTTGGCAAAAATGGTGTTTTTGTTGACTTTCAAAAATGACCAATAATGTCCAAATTTGTAACTTCTTGTGAGTGCATTTCTTGATCTTGGGGTGTGAAGATGGATTGTATTAAATTGCATCCTATTCAAAATGAGCTTTGGATGGGTCATTTCTCATAAAGTATGAGAAAGTTATGCTTGGTCAAAATTGAGTTGACTTTTCCTACAAAACCCTAATTTAGCAACTTTTGAATCTTGATGAATCTTGAGCAATCCTTGATGAATCATGATCAATCCTTGATCAAATGATGAATTATCCTTCAAAATGAGAATATTTCCAAAAAATCTTGAGGTTTGACTATTCATAGGTCACAGTTGACTTTTGCCCTAGCACAGTCAATTTTTCGACCCCTTGAGCAATTGATTGACCAAACTTCCTCTGCAAGGCTTGAAATTTGACATGGATGAACTTGAGAAAATATTAGGACATTGGGGAGAAATTGAGGTCATTTGGATGCAAGGACCTTGATGCAACACAAAACCCTAATTTGACGTTGACTGCCTTAGGAGATAGCTTGACTGTCCAACTCTTGAGCAATCTTGAACCACTTGGAGATTATTCTTGACATGTGTTGAGAAATATGGGAGGGAAAATTTTGGGGTACAACACATTCCCTTTGCTCAACCAACCCCCTTACCTTGAATCTTTACCCCTCTTTTGGGTTATTCGCTCTTTTCCCATTCCTTTGGAAACAATAAAGCGCGGTGGCAATTTTTTTTGGATCTGTATAAGTCTAGTCAATCCAATGGATTAGTCTTAAACATTTCTGCCGCTACACCTAAGTCCTTAGTGAAAAACCTTTAACTTCTACCCTAATTTCAATTTCCATTCAAATTAGTGTTGAGGTTAAGCATGTAATTATCAAGAACTATTTTGGTTATCATAGGATTCCCCTAGTCCTAGGTGAAATCATATATAATATCATTATTTAGAAAACCTTAACATGACTGTCCGACTCTAATGTGTTAATAACAGTGAAACCCTATGGTCCCATAGAGAAAAACTATAAATTCTCCTAAACAATCAAATTGATGCATAAAACTTTTATGTTGAATAAAACAAAGAGATCAGTATTCTTAGCATTGCAAATCAGAGACACCCCTAGCATTGGGGGGTTTAGCTACACATAATATTCAAGGAAATTTCAATAAAATAAATATAGACATTACACAAATTGATGGTGAACTCTGATCTTCAATTGCTTCCGCTCATGAAAGGTCTTCGTTCTCCCAAAACTTGCATATACTTCAATCTTCTATCGTGAAATTATTCTCCCGTCAAAAGTCTTCTTTTCCTTCTAAAAAAATAGGTTTAAGTAGTCTTGTTTTTCCTAGGTGATGCCAAAACTCCAAATTAGCCTCCAGGGTTCAAAAACACAAAATTCCCAAACTTAAGAATTTCAGCGCCTGAGCTGACACGGGTCGTGTCGGTGGACATGGACACCCGTGTCAGCTTCTGTGAATCTTCCAACAAATCATACACTTCAGCTGACTTGACACGGGTTGTGCGTGTGACACGGGCGCCCGTGTGACCTTCTGTCCTGCTTCCAACTTTATTTTTCCCAGCCTTCCCCCTGACACGGCCCATGTCAGGTGACACGGCCACCCGTGTCAGGGCTCCAGAAGCACTTCTTTCTGAACTTCTGAATATCTGCACTTTTCTGCTCCGATTTGTCATGTTTCATTCGTTTGAACCTGAAAACACTAAAATACAAAACCAAGACATAAAATGGAATAACACACCATTAAATTAAAAGAAACAATTACTAAAATAAATGCATAATTCCTGTGTAAAAACCACTGATCAAACTCCCACAAACTTAAACCGTTGCTTGACCTCAAGCGACCATTAAAAGAACTTCAAGAAAATCATAGCAGCCCGTTACTCATACGTGAAACATTTGTTCAAATTGATCAAAAAGCAGTTCGTCTGATGATCACATGACGCGAAGAGTTTGTTTAAGAATATTTAAATTTAGAGTTTCCTCTTTAGATACCTCTCTAACTATACCTTTGTACTTAAGTCTCTTTTCCAATTTTCCTCCTTTTTCATTTGGACAGTCAAATTAAAGCAATGATAATTATTTATGATCATCACACGCACAAGACTAATTAAGAGAGATTTTTTCTTAGGCACCAAATAAGAGCTTTTGCTCCTTTATAAATTCAGATGAAATTTTCAAAACTTTTCAGTTTATATATTGTCCTTTATGGACAACGTTTGGGGATCAACCCCCTTTGGGCTGAATAACCTGGTGAGGGCTACCCAACTTAGCGAGCAAGTTGCATTTTACCGCCTTTTCATCATTTGGTTCCAAATTTATTTCTTTCTCCTTCAATCACACATGCATGTGAATCTATGTTATGCCAGACTGTGAGAATAAACTACTTCAGGAGTACTTCTCAGGATTTAATTACTACGGTACAAATCTACATGTTAGACTCGTATCCCTGTCACATTATTCTGAACTTCCTACCCTTGAATACCTATCCATTTGTCTCTATATACTATTCTCGAACTCTATGAGACTCAAAAAAATTTCGGCCAACTTGGAGGACTTTAACTCGTCGGGTTACACAGCAATTTACAGAGCACTAACAAATAATTCGAAAAGAATAAAAGCAATAAACCCTCCCCCAAACTTGAACTAAACATTGACCCTAATATTTTGGAATAAGCTCGAGAAGGTGACTCAAAGAGGGTAGTGCAACACATGCTTTAGCCTCCTAGCTCTCACCAGTAAGACTCTCTTTTTATTACCTGCAAATAAAACAAAAAGAAATACTAAATTATTAAAAGCGTGGGTTGCCTCCCACGAAGCGCTTCATTTGACGTCGCATGGCTTGACGGGTCATCCCCTTATGAGGGGTACTTCCTTTTGCATACCTTGTTGCTTGTTTGATCCATAATCTGGAACTCATTCAGATTAAACATCTCAACCCATTTGAGCTTCCAACCACTTCCAACTTCCATCTTTTCAGCTTGGTGTTCCTTCTTCTTTTTCTTCTTTCCTTGTTGAGTGTATTTATGAATTTCTATTGCCGCCACCTGAGAGATTTTTCCCGAGACTTCTTTCAGTTGTGATTTTGAGTTGTTGCCTTCTCCTTCTACTTTGATCATTCCAACCGAAGATTTATCCTTTCCATTTGTGCCTTGCTTCTTAATTTCCAACACCTTCAAGGTTATCTCCTCATCAAATGATTTCAGTATCAGATTACCTATCTCGATATCAAAATTGCATCGGCTCGTCAGCATAAATGGTCTACCAAGAATGATAGGAGTCTCTTCATCTTCCGGTATGTTCAAGATCTGAAAATCAACTGGAAAAACAAAATTGTTAATTTCTACTAAAACATCTTCAGCTATTCCAAATGATTGTTTGATGGTGTGATCAACAAATTTCAATTTTGTCCCACTACCGCTTATCTTCTCAATACCGAGCTTCTTGAAAATTGATAATTGCATTAAACTCACACTAGATCCAGAATCAAGTAGAACCTTCTTGAAAGTTTTGTCTTTTATTGTGCATGGTATTGCAACTGACCTCGGGTCTCTCTGCTTGATAGGTATTTTTCTCTCGGGCGCAATTGTACATGATTTCTCCTCCAAGGGTATCGATCCCTCTCCTGTTGATTTCTTCTTTGATAATACCTCTGTGATCGGTGGAAATAGAACTGACTGTTTTGAAATGCTGGTTCGCGAAATGTCGCGATAAGCAAGAGTCGCCACCGTCTTTTATTTTCTCCAACAAGGAAAGGACAAAAGCACAGCAAAATTCCTTTTCGAGATGTTTCTCGGTTCGGGAGGTAGATTATAGAAAGGGAAGGTGTTAGCACCCTTTCTATCCGTGGTTATCCAAGGGCTCTTAGGTACTTGCTCACTATGTTTTCAAACTATTTTTGCTTTCCTTGTGTTTGTGGGTTTTGAAAAAGTTTGTTTGAAAACTTCGTTTTGACTCTTGTATCTGTCCTCAAGAGTGTTGTGAAGTGTTTGTTTGAAAACTTTTATTTGAAAAGTGTAAGTGCGAAGAGTTGTTTTTGTTTTGAAAGAGAAAGTACTTGAGAACTTCTACCTACTCAAAAGAAATTAAGCTGTGTAAATGTCCTTTAGACAGTACTATCCCACTACTGAGAAGTAGGTAGCACCGTCGTCGGAGTTATTCGGGTCAATTCGATTATAGAGACATGTGGTCACCAAAGCAATAGTAGGACACCTTAGCGGTAACCCTAATGTCTTAGATCATTTTATCCGAGGCAACCGTTTCGAGGCAACCGTTTCGAGGCAACTTGGATCTTTAGACAAGAGGGTGACCTCTAAAACACCCTATACTTAATGACCACGTCGAGGCAACCAAGTGAGGCGTACCCTAGGAGTGGCATGTGCGAGTGTGTCAGGTTTCAGTTTATATTATCTTTGCACATGTTATGGTGAGCTACGGGTTGATTTTAATTTGAGAACAAGTCTTGTCATGCATAACAGTTAATAATTGCGGAAAGTAAATTGCGGAAAGTAAATCTACGTTATTACAAGGCGTCAGGTATTTACATCAACAAAAACAAACCCTTTGAAAATAAGTGCGAGAAAATAAAGAAAGCGATAAAAAAGATCCTAATTATCTATTACATCCTCGGAGACGTTACATAAATATAATAAAAAATAATATGCGCGAATAGAAATTAAATCGGGAAAGTCCTTAGGGTGTTGACCCTTTTTGAGAAAAGAATGAAACTTTGGTCCTTTTTTGCATTAAGTTAAACCTAATTCTAATTAATTAATTAATTAAAAGAAAAAATACTTTTTAGTTTTTTATGTTTTTAATGAAATAAATAAAAAGAAATTAAAAGTGTCAAGAAAACCCTAATTCTATGTTGATTTTATTTATTGTGAAAAAAAAGTCAAAGTTAACCTAATTGACTAAATTAATTACATTAGAATTTATTTACAAAAATAATAAATTAAGGTGAAATTAATAATAATAAAAATATTTTAGTCTTCTGATTTTATTATGAAAATAATTAATTGAGTTAATTAAATAATAATAATAAATAATAAAAGAAAATAAAAAGGAAAATAAAATAAAAAGGAATAATAAACCAGGGGGTGATGGCCCAACATGGAGGCAAGTTAGCAATTTCCCAGCCCATTTACACACAAGCCTGTTTGACTTTTGAGATCGTCCACATGTGCATTGACTGGGAGCATGGTGGTCTTCATCTTTTGACCATTGGATTTGTGACTGTGCCCACTTGGCGCTTGGGTGCTTGGAATGCATGGTAGACCACTTTGTGAAGCCTGCATGAGATCATGTTAAGAAAAATAATATAAGCTTTTTGGGTGGACCTGGGAATCGAACCCAGGTCCCAATGATCACCAGCCAACGCATCAACCACCAAGCCATTTGCACGCGTTTGATAATATAATAACAATCAATTATAATATATACAAATCAACTCATATGCTGTAAAACAAAGCACGCGCACCCTTTTTTTGAATGAACCAATGATATGCTTACACGTCCTTCGTCTTCCTCATTTGTACCTGCAAAAGGAAATCAGATAGCGGGGGTTTTTAACCCCCACAAAACATGATGATGAAAAATAGCGATTAGCCCTACAGGCTACATAAATATTTCGCGATGGTCCAGTTACGTTCGTCTGAATCTCCCGAATTCAATCATGGGTCTTATAAGGCCTAATTTTTCCTGTACTGTAAAACCCTAATTTTAGAGTTCAAGAACCCTAGAATTCATCAATGGCGTTTTACGATTCTGTGCATTTCAATCCAATTAAACTATACCATCAGCTTCATATGAGTTCAAGCAATACAAAACAAACACCAAATCATGTTAATGATGCATGAAATAAGCAATTCGATTCTGGAAAAAAAATGCAAACCGTTAAACTGTTCTTGATGATTCTTGTAGCTTTAAGACTTGGTTTTGATTGCAATACGTCTCTGGGAACCCCTGCAATAGATTAGAATCAATAAAAGCCTTTGAATCGTGCTAAAATATAGAAATCAGTTTTCAAGTTTTCTTTGAAAATTTCAATATGGTTATGGCTTTCTTGCAGCAGCATTCACGTGTGCATGAATAGGGTTCACTTGTGTATATATAGAGGAATAGAATTAGGTCAGAATCTTGCAAAGAAATCCATGGAATGATGATTTGAATATTTGATTGAAAATCAAATATTTTTGAATCTTCATGATTGGAAAAAGTTGTCATCTTGGGAGTTTTTGATATCCTTGATTTGCACACCAAATTGCCAGCATGATTAGGTCATTCTTGCTTCACAAAAAGATTGAAAAATCAAATCTTTATATTTCCTACAATTTAAATGAATTAAATGAATTAATATTGATTAAAAATCCAATTAATTAATAAAAAGTAAGAAAATAAATTCAATTAAGCTGGATGGGTCGTGCATAGGCCATGGATAAAGTTTCAAGAATAAATTTGAGGCCCATTAGCAAAAACAAGGTGTTTTGAGCAAAGTTGACTTTTGCAAATTCATAAAAATTTCCCAACTTCTCCAATGCATATCTTGCTCAATTTTGATCATATGAACATGTTCTTGGACATTTTGGAAAGTTCTTGAAATCCTCTAACCAATTCCTTTGGTCCCATGTCATTTGGATTTACCAATCTCAAATTATAGTCTTTGACTTAAAGTGCATTTTTGTTGACTTTTGAATTTGACCTATAATGTAGAAATTGATAACTTTTTGTGAGAGCATTTCTTGGACTTGGAATGTGAAGATGAGTTGTAGGAAATGTCATCCCCTTCAAAATGAGCATTGGATGGGATTTTTCTGATGAACCATGAAAAAGTTATGCGTTGGTCAAGATACAGTTGACTTTTCTATTGTCCAAAAATAGTAACTTTTTGCATCTTGATGGTTTTTGAGCCATGCTTGTGGAATCATGATCAAGACTTGATCAAATGATGATTGTGAACTCAAAATAAGATGTTGACCAAAAATTCTGACTTTTGACTGCAAAATGACCATTTTGCCCCTGCTGTTGACTGTAGGTCCAATGGAGCTTTTGACTGTGCAAATTGACACTGTGAGGCTTGAAACTTGGCATGTAGGTGCTTGAGAAGGTATAGAGGCCTATGAGACTTGATTGAACCCTTGAAACCCCCAAATTCTTTGAAAGAACCAAAACCCTAATTTCAGCTGGCTTAGGAGGTGGTTTGAATGTACAATCTCTTGAGAAATCTTGAACAATTTGAAGATCATTCTTGACAAACCTTGAGGAATATGAGAGGGCAAATTTTGGGATACAACAGTTGCCCCTGTTCAATTTTCTTAAACCTGAGGATATAGATTGGCTTGCGTGCCTTTCGTGATCCAAAGGTAGAAGATGATTGAACACTAGAGTGCCCAGAAATTTGCACTCGCATGGTGTGGTATCAGCAATGTGATGTTGGAAATGGACTTACAGATGCAATTTGGAGATATGATGGATAGGAGGATGGGCTTATAGATGCCACCTGGAGATTGTTGATAGGTAGTTTTGTCTTTGTTGACGGGTTGCCTTCATTGACAGGTTGTCTTCATTGACGGGTTGTCTTCATTGACAGGTTGTCTTTATTGACAGGTTGTCTTCATTGACAGGTTGTCTTCATTGACGGGTTGTCTTCATTGACGGGTTGTCTTCATTGACAGGTTGTCTTCATTGACAGGTTGTCTTCATTGATAGGTTGTCTTCATTGACGAGTTGTCTTCATTGACGGGTTGTCTTCATTGACGGGTTGTCTTCATTGACAGGTTGTCTTTATTGACAGGTTGTCTTCATTGATAGGTTGTCTTCATTGACGGGTTGTCTTCATTGACAGGTTATCTTCATTGACAGGTTGTCTTTATTGACTGGATTTGTCTCCTTTGACTGAATTTTGAGAATTTGACTGCATCTTTCCTGAAAGATGAAGGTCAGTCATATGCAATGCATGATATGGATCAAGCAATGATGTTCTCATCATAAATGAGATTGTATGATATGATTGCGTATGTGCATGTATCATGATGTATGAAAATGTAATGTTTTAGCTGGGGAAATAAATCCCGGGGCTGCTGGAGAATAGTGTTGAGTTCTTCATTTCCGCTGGGGATGATGATGAAGATGATTGTATGAATAAACCTGTAGGAGAAGATGACTCCGTTGGGGAATAAACGCGGCGAAGAGATTACTCTGCGGGGGATTACTCTGTGGGGAAGAGATGTTCTGCTGAGATTTTAACGATAACTCCGCTGGGGATTTCGTTGATAAGCTCTGTTGGGGAATTTTGATGAACTCCGCTGGGGATAGGAAGAACTTCGCTGAAGACGATCTTTCCGTTGCAATTTGCTGAGGATAACCCAGTTAGACTCTGGTGGGGAATAACCTTTGTATATGGCTGGGGAGAGGTATTTGTACTCTGTAGGGGACAAGCTTCTAGAATCTACTGGGTAAGATGATTCGACTCTCCTGGGGAAACCTTTTAGACTGCACTGGGGAAATAGCTCCACTGTGGTGTCTGTATTCCACCGAGGAACATTCTTATATTTCGTTGAAGAATATTAAGAACGCCGGGGATGCTTGCTGAGGAATATCTGTATGTTCCGCTAGGGAATATTAAGATCTTCTGGGGATACCCAACTTTCTCAAGACTGATGGTAGACCAACTCTGCTTGAGGGGAGAGTATTGCTGACTTGCTGGGGATACTGTGCCTTTTTAGGGCTGATGGGAGACCAACTCTGCTTGGGGAGAGTATTGCTGATTCTTGTCTTACTCTGCGAGGAGTGAAGGTATCTTGGTCAAATTCTTCAGCTGAATCTACCTTGTACCTGGAGGACAGAGCAGCTTGTACAGTTCGGACAATTCTTACTGCCCCAGTTTCCGCAGGAGAAGAAGGCCTATGAGGTGCTTGATAACTGTCGATTGACAAATCTTCTTCTGGTAGGCAAGTGACGAGATGACGGGACATAGTCGTACGCTTTGATCCCTAACTTTTTCCTGGACCGCTCTTTCGGGTTTTCAGTCCACCGGGATACCCATTTTTTACCCAAGCCGCCTTTTCAGGTTTTCGACTTGCCGGGTGTACAAATTATTTCATTTTCATCCCTTATTTTTGCCCGAACCCTTTTGGTTCGCCGGGAAGCCCTTATTTTTGCCTAGGCCAATCGACCTAGCGGGTCTTTGATTATGCGTAGCATTTTTTCGACTATGTCCATGCTCTCAGAATGTAGGGAGGTGTCCCTGTCGGTAGTGTTGTATTGCCATACTACCAGAAGATGTCTGATTATGCAAGACTCGTTGCTGGAATTCATGTCCAATGCCCCAAGTGACTCAGGAGGAGATTTGCCCCTGGTTATTTGGCATTTTGAGAAATTCCTTGAATCTTGACTTGACTGCCCCAGATGATGGACAATGATCATGTCTGCCCCTTGGTTGGAAGTGTTTTTCCACTTGAGGTGATCCTTGAGAAGATTTTTGTTCACTAGATCTTCGGCGTGCGAATTTCTCTGTTGTTTGAATAAATAGTCATATGCAAACAATATTATTTCAAGAATGCAAAGCTCATGTCTGTCTTGACGTTTTTGAAAATGCAGTTTTCAATAAAACAAGTGATCTTTTGTAAAATGTGATGTCAACTCAGGATTTTACAACAAGCCTTACAGAAGTCAGGATACCTTTTGTAACAGTATGCTTTCGAACTAACCCATGCTTCAGCTAGGACTTTTAAGGGTTATAACGTGGCCTGGTTCACGATTTAAGAAACAAAGGATAAAGGCTCAAAGTATATTTGTACCCACCCGCTCTTCGTGATGTTCTTCGATCCTAAACTCAGCTAATCGTGCATTAGATCTTGTTTGAGCATCTTCTCTGACATACCGGTGATGGTTCGGATACTGATAGTTTATTTTGAATAGGAAGTCATTTCTTTTTTGTCGAGGGTTAGTAGGACCTCTTTCTTTTCGATTTTATTATCCCTGTCTTTTGCCTGAACTGTTTCTTTTTGTGATTACAGTCAGCGGGATGCCCCAGTTTTTGTAAGTCTCCTTCATAGGTTTTGACTTATTGGGCTTTTATTTTTTAAAGATAATGACTGCCTGTCCTTACGATTATAGGGAACCATCACTGTCTATTATTTTGGAAGGACTCATTTGATGCCATTCATTGTGCACCTGGATCAACCGAGAAAACTACCTTGCCCCAGGTTATAATTAAGGATTTTAATTTTTGTGAAAAGAAAAACTCCAACTTCTTTGGCTCAAAGGGGTTGACTAGGGATTATCTTCCTTATAACTCCACTGTTTAGGATTTGAAACAATGCCTGTACCTCATCAGCAGGGTCTGTTCAAAAGCATACTGTAAATATCGTGGTATCGTTCTCGTCATCCTCCCTCAAAAGGCTTAGAATTTTTTAGTCGAGAGTTGAACATCACAGAAAATAAAAGCAACTTGAATATAGTGAATACGAATGGATTGATTCAAAACAGACATATGCGATGCATTGATAAAGTAACAAAGTTTGCCATGACAATAATTGTTTGAATAAGCAAAGAAAAATACAACTTGAAAATTCAAATAAAACAAAAGCCTTCAATGATTTGGCATAGGAGCAGTGATTATGTTTGGAGTCTCTGGAGGGTCAAACTGGATTTCTTTAGCATCAATCATGTCTTGAACCTTATTCTTCAGGGCCCAACAGTTGTTTGTGTCATGTCCCAGACTGTCAGAGTGGTATGCACACCTCTCATTGGGATGATAGGTAGGAGCGGAAGTGTTTGGATTCCGGAGAGGAGCCCTTAATGTAATCATCCCTGCCTTCAACATTTATTGTAGCGCTTGAGCCAGTGACATGTTGATCTTAGTGAATTGTATTTTAGGTGCGACCTCCTTACGTTGATGCCCCTGTCCTTGTTGAGCAGGCATGGGATTAGAGATCTGGGTTGCCCCTACATGTTGATCATGACGACTCTTTTTACCATACACAACATTGGACTCCTTTTTCCATGGTAGGGCTTTTTCTGAGCATCAGAAGGTGTAGCTTCTTGAATCTTCCCGCTTTTGATGCCAGCTTCAATCCTTTCCCTAGTCAAGATAAGGTTTGTAAACCCGGCTGAAGAGTTTCCGATCAAATGGTTGAAGAACAGACCAGACAGGGTCCCCAAGAACATGTCAACAAGCTCACGGTCAGTCAAAGGTGGTTGCACCCTTCCAGCCAGGTCTCTCCACTTTTGAGCATACTCCTTAAATCCTTCACCCGTCCCTAGTGACATACCCTGGAGTTCGGTACGCGTAGGAGCGAGGTCGGAATTATACTGATACTGCTTATAGAACGCAGTAGCCAAGTCCTCCCAGTTACGAATACTGGCTTCATCCAGCTGATAGAACCATTCGAGTTGAGTCCCTGAAAGACTATCCTGGAAGAAATGGATCCACAAATTCTTGTCAGCTGTATAAGGTTGGATCTTCCTCACATACGACCGGAGGTGCAGCTTAGGACAGGAAGCTCTGTCGTACTTGGCAAAGGCAGGTGCCTTGAATTTATGGGGAATCACCACCCCAGAGGACATACCTAGATCTTCAAAGTCCAGACCGGGCACCTTCTGTATCTCCATAGCGCTTAACCGGTCTTCCAGCTGTTTGTACTTATCCTCAGTGGGAGGATACTGTTCTTCATCATAATCTGTCTCGTTGTCGGAGACCACGGGACTAGGAACCCTTCTCTCTTGGGGGCTGTCTTTGCCCACAGATGAAGTAGTCAGCTCAACCTCATTCTGTAATCCATTCCCAGATCTGCGTCTAGTGTTGAACAAAACAGTCCTCTTCTTCTTCTTCTTCCTCTCTTTCAGAATCAGAGTTTTCAAGTCCTGTTGACCCTGGGCTAGGCTCATAACCAACTCTTGGAACTGGGCATTCTGGGCCTGGAGGGCCTTGATAGCTTGTTCAGTGGAAGGTTCGGCAGACATAATGATTGCTGAAATAAACAGCGAAGAAGATGAGTGACCTGTAAAAAGGGTACTTGTAATGCAATGATATATATGATATATGTATGCAATGTTTTCAAGGATCTCGTGGGGTAAACAAAGAAACTTGTTAGAATTTGAATCCGGTAGCTTGATTGAAGGAACTTCATGTTGTTGAGAGTCCTTCTTCAAGAGTCAACGCTCACCATGTCGAGTGGGTCATAGCCCCTGACTCAAGTCATCATGTTTTGATCTCCAGACAACCTTGGCTAGAGGAAAATAAATTCGCTTTTCCCTTTGCTAGACAGTTGGTTCATCATGACCTGCATCACAGACCCTTGAGATCCTTGAAATGGGTTAGTCCTTATGCAGGATGTATGCAATGGTATGATGGTATGATGTTATGCTATGTGTGTGAGGTGATGTAAATAAGCCCTGCAATAAATCCACATTGTTGGATAAGGACTGTAAGCAAAACCTGCAAGGAACCCATGTTGTCAGATAACAAGTATGTGCAAGTAGTTCAAGTTTGAAAGCACACAAGTCACACAACGAGCCCTTAGATTTCAGGCTGGCATGAAGTTTAGGTATTACCCTCTTGAAGTTAGTTGGCTCAACACCTGTCCTATCAATAGTAATCGGGTTCTAAGGAGCTCAATATCATTGGATTGTTTTCTATGTTCATTATTTTAATTTAGCCACTTAACTGGAGACCAAAATATTCCAAGAAAACAACCCTCAATGAGTGTAGTATCGAGTATCTACAAACTTCGGACTGCACTAAAGTCGGTCATGTCACTACCCCTAAAGAGGCCAGGATGGTCAAGTAAGGTTCTTAAGGTCAGTTGATACTTCGCGACACCACGCGGAGGCCCCGTACTCTCCTTGACTTGACTCAAGGGTTACCGATAGTCACCAAAGTGCCACATCAACGTAGCTACTGCTTCAACCATGTCGGTATACCCCGCACAGTTCCCTCACAGTTTGTTGCTACTTCTAAAGGGTATCCCCAGATCCGGGTTAGGATCTATAAAACTCCGATATAAGCCCACAATATTAAAGCATTCAAGGCATACAATTGAAAACATAGAATGATCTAATCCTAAGGTACACCTCACTTATTATACGTCCCCAGCAGAGTCGCCAGTTCTGTGATCGGTGGAAATAGAACTGACTGTTTTGAAATGCTGGTTCGCGAAATGTCGCGGTAAGCAAGAGTCGCCACCGTCTTTTATTTTCTCCAACAAGGAAAGGACAAAAGCACAGCAAAATTCCTTTTCGATATGTTTCTCGGTTCGGGAGGTAGATTATAGAAAGGGAAGGTGTTAGCACCCTTTTTATCTGTGGTTATCCACGGGCTCTTAGGTACTTGCTCACTATGTTTTCAAACTATTTTTGCTTTTCTTGTGTTTGTGGGTTTTGAAAAATTTATTTGAAAACTTCGTTTTGACTCTTGTATCTGTCCTCAAGAGTGTTGTGAAGTGTTTGTTTGAAAAGTGTAAGTGCGAAGAGTTGTTTTTGTTTTGAAAGAGCAAGTACCTGAGAACTTCTACCTACTCAAAAGAAATTAAGCTGTGTAAATGTCCTTTAGACAGTACTATCCCACTATTGAGAAGTAGGTAGCACCATCGTCGGAGTTATTCGGGTCAATTCGATTATAGGGACATGTGGTCACCAAAGCAATAGTAGGACACCTTAGCGGTAACCCTAATGTCTTAGATCATTTTATCCGAGGCAACCGTTTCGAGGCAACTTGGATCTTTAGACAAGAGGGCGACCTCTAAAACACCCTATACTTAATGACCACGTCTAGGCAACCAAGTGAGGCGTACCCTAGGAGTGGCATGAGCGAGTGTGTCAGGTTTCAGTTTATATTATCTTTGCACATGTTATGGTGAGCTACGGGTTGATTTTAATTTGAGAACAAGTCTTGTCATGCATAGCAGTTAATAATTGCGGAAAGTAAATTGCGGAAAGTAAATCCACGCTATTACAAGGCGTCGGGTATTTATATCGCCAAAAACAAATCCTTTGAAAGTAAGTGCGAGAAAATAAAGAAAGCGATAAAAAAGATCCTAATTATCTATTACATCCTCGGAGCAGTTACATAAATATAATCAAAAATAATATACGCGAATAGAAATTAAATCGGGAAAGTCCTTAGGGTGTTGACCCTTTTTGAGAAAAGAATGAAATTTTGGTCCTTTTTTGCATTAAGTTAAACCTAATTCTAATTAATTAATTAATTAGTTTTTTATGTTTTTAATGAAATAAATAAAAAGAAATTAAAAGTGTCAAGAAAACCCTAATTCTATGTTGATTTTATTTATTGTGAAAAAAAAGTCAAAGTTAACCTAATTGACTAAATTAATTACATTAGAATTTATTTACAAAAATAATAAATTAAGGTGAAATTAATAATAATAAAAATATTTTAGTCTTCTGATTTTATTATGAAAATAATTAATTGAGTTAATTAAATAATAATAATAATTAATAAAAGAAAATAAAAAGGAAAAGAAAATAAAAAGGAATAATAAACCAGGGGGGTGATGGCCCAATATGGAGGCAAGTTAGCAATTTCCCAGCCCATTTACACACAAGCCTGTTTAACTTCTGAGATCGTCCACATGTGCATTGACTGGGAGCATGGTGGTCTTCATCTTTTGACCATTGGATTTGTGATTGTGCCCACTTGGCGCTTGGGTGCTTGGAATGAATGGTAGACCACTTTGTGAAGCCTGCATGAGATCATGTTAAGAAAAATAATATAAGCTTTTGGGGTGGACCTGGGAATCGAACCCAGGTCCCAATGATCACCAGCCAGCGCATCAACCACCAAGCCATTTGCACGCGTTTGATAATATAATAACAATCAATTATAATATATACAAATCAACTCATATGCTGTAAAACAAAGCACACGCGCCCTTTTTTTGAATGAACCAATGATATGCTTACACGTCCTTCGTCTTCCTCGTTTGTACCTGCAAAAGGAAATCAGATAGCGGGGGTTTTTAACCCCCACAAAAAATGATGACGAAAAATAGCGATTCGCCCTACAGGCTACATAAATATTTCGTGATGGTCCAGTTATGTTCGTCTGAATCTCCTGAATTCAATCATGGGTCTTATAAGGCCTAATTTTTCCTGTACTGTAAATCCCCAATTTTAGAGTTCAAGAACCCTAGAATTCATCAATGGCGTTTTACGATTCTGTGCATTTCAATCCAATTAAACTATACCATCAGCTTCATATGAGTTCAAGCAATACAAAACAAACACCAAATCATGTTAATGATGCATGAAATAAGAAATTCGATTCTGGAAAAAAATCGCAAACCGTTAAACTGTTCTTGATGATTCTTGTAGCTTTAAGGCTTGGTTTTGATTGCAATACGTCTCTGGGAACCCCTGCAATAGATTAGAATCAATAAAAGCCTTTGAATCGTGCTAAAATATAGAAATCAGTTTTCAAGTTTTCTTTGAAAATTTCAATATGGTTATGGCTTTCTTGCAGCAGCTTTCACGTGTGCATGAAGAAGGTTCACTTGTGTATTTATAGAGGAATAGAATTAGGTCAGAATCTTGCAAAGAAATCCATGGAATGATGATTTGAATATTTGATTGAAAATCAAATATTTTTGAATCTTCATGATTGGAAAAAGTTGCCATCTTGGGAGTTTTTGATATCCTTGATTTGCACACGAAATTGCCAGCATGATTAGGTCATTCTTGCTTCACAAAAAGATTGAAAAATCAAATCTTTATATTTCCTACAATTTAAATTAATTAAATGAATTAATATTGATTAAAAATCCAATTAATTAATAAAAAGTAAGAAAATAAATTCAATTATGCTGGATGGGTCGTGCATAGGCCATGGATAAAGTTTCAAGAAGAAATTTGAGGCCCATTAGCAAAAACAAGGTGTTTTGAGCAAAGTTGACTTTTGCAAATTCATAAAAATTTCCCAACTTCTCCAATGCATATCTTGCTCAATTTTGATCATATGAACATGTTCTTAGACATTTTGGAAAGGTCTTGAAGTCCTCTAACCAATGCCTTTGGTCCCATGTCATTTGGATTTACCAATCTCAAGTTATGGTCTTTGACTTAAAGTGCATTTTTGTTGACTTTTGAATTTGACCTATAATGTAGAAATTGATAACTTTTTGTGAGAGCATTTCTTGGACTTGGAATGTGAAGATGAGTTGTAGGAAATGTCATCCCCTTCAAAATGAGCATTGTATGGTATTTTTTTGATGAACCATGAAAAAGTTATGCCTTGGTCAAGATACAGTTGACTTTTCTATTGTCCAAAAATAGTAACTTTTTGCATCTTGATGGTTTTTGAGCCATGCTTGTGGAATCATGATCAAGACTTGATCAAATGATGATTGTGAACTCAAAATAATATGTTGACCAAAAATTCTGACTTTTGACTGCAAAATGACCATTTTGCCCCTGCAGTTGATTGTAGGTCCAATGGAGCTTTTGACTGTGCAAATTGACACTGTGAGGCTTGAAACTTGGCATGTAGGTGCTTGAGAATGTATAGAGGCCTATGAGACTTGATTGAACCCTTGAAAACCCCAAATTCTTTGAAAGAACCAAAACCCTAATTTCAGCTGGCTTAGGAGGTGGTTTGAATGTACAATCTCTTGAGAAATCTTGAACAATTTGAAGATCATTCTTGACAAACCTTGAGGAATATGGGAGGGCAAATTTTGGGGTACAACAACCTCCTTCATGAATTTCTTATACAAAGGCATTTTCTCGAGTGCTTCAAATAACAGTATGTGGATTTCTAGCTTTTTGAAAATTTTAACAAATTTCTCAAACCTTTTCTTTTGTGTCCTTCTTTGCCACTTGAGATGAATATGAAAACTTGATCGCTGGTTTAGTTTTGTCTTCAACTGGCTTTACAGGTCATTCCACTTCTTCATATTTATTCCTGTTCTCTCTCACTTCCAGCTCTACTTTTATGATATCCTCATCAAACTTCATCTCACATTCTTTTTTTCTATCAACTTTCTTACTCCTTGTTTTGACAACATTCACATTCTCATGACTTTTCTAACTTTCTTGTGCTTGCAGCGCTACCTGTTGTGCAATCTGTCCCATTTGAACCTCCAAATTTTTTATTGTAGATGTGGTATTTCTGTAATTACTCCTTGTATAATCTTTAAATTAAGAGGTTTTGGCCGCCATCTTTTCAATAGCTACCTCTCATTATGCCTTTTGTGGAGCTTGTTGCTTTTGATCTTTCCTGGAGAAGTTCAGATGATTCTTCCACCCATTATTGTAGGTGTTCGAATAGAGATTATTATGCTTCAAGAACTTAATGTATTTAATTTGTTGTGGAGAATCTAAATAGTGCATCATATTGTGCGGCACATTACAGATTTCACATATAGTATTTTGTCCTTGTTGAACTTGGGCAACTTGATGAGTACCTAACTTCAGCTATTTCAGCTTTTTGTCTACCTTTACAGCAATTGTTTCTTCAATTTTTAATTGTCTGTTGGGCTCCAACTTTAAATCAATAACTCCTTCAGACTTACTAGTAACCCTATCATATAACTCCAAATGTTCATTTGCAGTCATTGCTTCGATTATATTTTTTACACCAGTGGCTGTTGAGAAATTTGATGAGCCACCAGCTGTTGTGTCTATTAGCTGCTTTATCTTGATTCTCAGACCATTTACAAATGTTTACATTTGATCAGTCTGGTTTAGATTATGAGTCGGGTATGCCACTAGGAGTCTTTTGAAACTTTTATAGGAATTCCCCAATGATTCTCCCTCTTTTTTCTTGAAATTCAATATATCGTACCTTTTTCTTATGAACACTATAACTGGAAAATATTCCTTCAAAAAAGCAGTCTCCATTTCTTCCCAAGTTGTTATACTATCAACCATAAGAGAAAAGTATCATTCTTCAGTATCGTCAGCCAATGTAAAGGGGAGCATTCTCAATTTCTTTTGTTCCTCAGTATGACCATTTATCTTCAAAGTGGTGCTCATGGTAAGAAATGTATGTAAATGCTTATTAGCATCTTCATTCACCCTTCCCAAAAATGACCTTCTCTCAGGTTGAGTGATAGTACTGGGATGCAACTGAAAATTTGGAACATTCACCGGGTGGTTTACAATAGTGAGTCTACCAGCTTGTGCATTCCTTCCACCATATTCACCAAGTAGTCTCTCAGGTGGCTTTTTGTCCATGTTTTCAGTTTCTGAATCTGACTCTGTCTCTTGGTGTTCTGAATTTGTGTCTTGGTGCTCTAAGTGATTTGAGGCAATATCTTCCTCGAAAGCCAGTCTGGCTAACGTAGCTTGTCTTCGTCTTGCGTGAAAATTTCTTCCGATCTCTGCGTCAAAAAGAAGTTCATCTGAGATCTTACCTCGCATAAAAGATTAATGCAAATATAATAATAAACAAAAATAATTGAAAAATAAAATTTTAATTGCAGAGCAATAAAATTTTAATTGCAGAGCAATAAAATTTCAATTGAATAACAATGAAAGTCAGTATTCTGCCAGTCCCCAGCAACGGCGCCAAAAACTTGATCGGAAAAATAACAAGTGTACTATTTTCACCGATGTAGTAATAATGGGTTTTACCCCGAATATCGATCTCGAGGACTGCATAGGAAAGACTAAGTTTTATTATTAATTCAATCAAACAAAAACAATAGTTTAGTGTTTGATTCGAAAATATCTTTATGAACAATTAAAGGGCTGAAAGTAAAATTTGTATTTTTCTGTTTGGTTAAAAGCTTCTAGGGTTGAGTGTATAATTTTCCATGAAATAATCTTCACTCTTTGATCTTTTCAACAAGTTCATCAACCTCAATTACCGATTCATAAGATTATCTTTCCCTAAGTCCTTAGTGAAAAAACTTTAACTTCTACCCTAATTTCAATTTCCATTCAAATTAGTGTTGAGGTTAAGCATGTAATTATCAAGAACTATTTTGGTTATCATAGGATTCCTCTAGTCCTAGGTGAAATCATCTATAATATCATTATTTAGAAAACCTTAACACGAATGTCCGACTCTAATGTGTTAATAACAGTGAAACCCTATGGCCCCATAGGGTAAAACTATAAATTCTTCTAAACAATCAAATTGATGCATAAAACTTTTATGTTGAATAAAAAGAGAGATCAATATTCTTAACATTGTAAATCAGGGACACCCCCTAGCATTGGCGGGTTTAGCCGCACATAATGTTCAAGGAAATTTCAATAAAAATTAAGATTGACATTACACAAATTGATGGTGAACTCTGATCTTCAATTGCTTCCGCTCATGAAAGGTCTTTGTTCTCCAAAAACTTGCATAGACTTTAATATTCTATCGTGAAATTATTCTCCCTTCAAAAGTCCTATTTTCCTTCTATAAAAATAGGTTTAAGTAGTCTCATTTTTCCTAGGTGATGCCAAAAGTCCAAATTAGCCTTCAGGGTTCAAAAACACTAAAAATTTCCAAACTTAAGAATTTCAGCGCCTGAGCTTACACGGGCCGTGTTAGTGGACACGGGCACCCGTGTCAGCTTCTATGAATCTTCCAACAAATCGTACACTTGAGATTACTTGATATGGGTCGTGTCGTGTGACACGGGCGCCCGTGTCGCCTTCTGTGATCTTTCTCTTTTCCAATAATTAGCCCAGTTGAAATGACATGGGCCGTGTCGTACGACACGGGCATCTGTGTTGCCTTCTGTCCTACTTCCAACTTCATTTTTCCCAGTCTTCCCCCTGACACGGCCCGTGTCAGGGCTCCTGAAGCACTTCTTTCTGAACTTCTGAATATCTTCACTTTTCTGCCCGGATTTGTCCTGTTTCATTCGTTTGAACCTGAAAACACTAAAATACAAAACCAAGACATAAAATGCAGTAAAATGGAATAAAACACCATTCAATTAAAAGAAACGATGACTGAAATAACTGCATAATTCCTGTGTAAAAATCATTGATCAGCAACCCCGACTAAATAGTTAATACCAAGAATTCTCCCACAGTACAGTTCCAAAAATACCCCTTGTATACTCAAAATAACTTGCACTTCAAGTTAAGATAAAATATTTCCCAAAGCTCCCTAGTCATATCATCCACGGGAGTCCCAATATTCTGTACCAAGATCTTTGTTACAATGACCTTGTTTTATAAGTAGAATAAAATCATTGTCTCTTAGTTGTAGTAGAATATTACACTATAATGTCATGACATCCAGTTTTACATTGCACTCTTATAGTAATAAAATGTCCTTAAAACTTCCCTTTTAGTATCATCCACATAGTAACACTGACTGGAATGAGACTTAAACAAACTACCAGAAACACTTTTACAAATGATAAGTGTCTGGAACAGTTAGTGTCAAAATACCAATCATCTTAGTTGGAGACCTGAGAAGGTATGAGAGATAAGGAAATAATCACCTTTCTTGAGCATTAACCACTGCTTGGTTACGTAACACTAAACTTGACCTTCGAGAAGATAACCAAAAACTGTTAAAATCAACTTATCACCAAAGATATATCTTTAGTGAAAGTAAATCCTTTTAGCATGAGTAAACCAAATGTCCAGCATAATGTTACGACATCCTTAACTCACCTTGCCTTTTGATAACGACAACCTTTTGCGACTTTGAGTTTCCACTTTGCCAATTAGCTTAGAAGAACACATAACCTCTTTAAACTTCCAATCATCTTCATTTTTGAAGATACTCGTCAAACTAATATGGACTATCCTTACACACTCGATCAAACATCAAGCTTCAGGATTAAATAGAGTCACTTCATATTGCAAAAACACAGATAGTAGATACTTCTTCAACCTCTTAAGACATAAGATCAGAAATAAATCACCTCACGTTTCTTCACAGTAGAGACTACCCTCAATTCTAGATATAAATCATAGACACAAACTTCTAGCTCATAATGAGATACATCCTCAGTTCAGACATCTTCATAAGAAGTCCATCCTCCAGTCATACCAGTAAAATACAACCTGCACAATTATTCTTGAGAAAAAAGCAATGCATTTCGCTTCACAAAGATCCAAGTTCTCCATACTTATAAGAATGATTTGACATTGATAGATCTTTACTACAATTCCAACATTTTTTTAGCTTCACAGACATGCTGAAGTTAGTACATAATCCTTTGACATTTAGTATAGAAATTTTGTCCAATTCTCAACTCCTGATTGGATCGTTTTCTAAGGAACACACAAGTAATAAGAAAACCTTTATCAGAGACCGGAAACCAAGATCTACCAGAGTTAATAGAAAAAATAAATTGCTCTTGTCTTTCTTCAATGCTTGTCACTTTCATGCCAAACCTCTAAAAAAGAGACTTAAGAATCTTCTTGATCAACCTCACATCTGAATTTTTTCCTCCAAACAACTTAGATGTGCCTTTATGAGTGGACTTGAGAAACGCCCAAGTATCGTTGTCCATAATTCAAGTGATATAACGTCTGGAATAAAGAACTTATTAATACCAAGATTGTGGCATTGATAAATTCAAATACTTAGAGACCTAACTCATGATTTTTTTCTTCTGTCTTCCAAACTTCAGGATTCTTCAAACCTGATACTCTTTGCATCACTATTGTCCATTGAAAACCAGAATGGAATCACTCTAGCTTTCCCATAAGACAAATAACACCAGGATTATATCTCCCTGAATTCTCACCTAATGGACCAGGGCACCTGCTCTGATACCAATTGAAATTCTGGTACAGGAAAAAAACAAACAAAAAAACTATCTTAACAGTAGAAGATGTCGAGACAGATGTTACAACATCTGGTGACAAACCAGATCAATCAAGCTGAATATGATGCAGAAAATAAACTGCAAAAAGATAAATAACACAACAATATGTTAACTCAGTTCGGTGCAACGTCACCTACTCTAGGGGCTACCAAGCCAAGAAGGAAGTCCACTATAAGCAATATTAGTTCAAAGCTAAATGTAACACCCAGTTTTATTTATTAATTATTTTATTAGTATTTATCTTATTAATTATTATTTGATATGGTAATTGATTAAATTGTGTGATTTTGCGAATATATGAGTTATTTGAATTAATTATTTAATTGTGTTTTGGATTAGTAAAAGTGAAATTAGAAATATTAAGTAATTGGGCCTTGGTAATAGATTAGTGTGGATATGAGATAAGATCATTAGCGAGATAAGATTTAGCAAGGGGTTTTGTAAAACAAAGAGAGAATTGTAAAAAAAAAACAAGAGACGAGGAGAAAAGAGAAGAGGAGAAAAAAGGAAGAAATAAGTACCCTAGAAGTATCTACATCTAAGGTAAGGGTGGGTATTCATTTATTTATGAGTGTGTGTAATTATATGTGATGAGTAGTAACATGAAATTAGGAATTTATTCTTCAATTTCTAGATTTTGACATGTTAGAGTTTGAATGTAGAATCATGAAATTGATGTAGGAAATCATGTTTAATGTTTGTATTTGAT
This sequence comes from Vicia faba, assembly GCA_948472305.1. Classification (NCBI taxonomy): domain Eukaryota; kingdom Viridiplantae; phylum Streptophyta; class Magnoliopsida; order Fabales; family Fabaceae; genus Vicia; species Vicia faba. The sequence goes on along the minus strand of OX451735.1, from coordinate 857,714,196 downwards.
GTTATATGTTAGATATAGGTTATAATACATTTAATTGGTGAAATATATGTGTTTAAATGAGATTTGGATGGACAGATTCGTATGAGGCAGAAGCTGTCTGTAGCATAATTTTTCTGCATAATCGTGAAGCTGCTTAGCGCCCTAGGTGCCGCTTAACACGGTCTGGAATGTGAAAATTATTAATTTTTGAAATTGTTCTAGATTTTGGATGCTTATGATTTATCATTGATTTATATGAATTTTAATAGTTTATTCGATGTATTTTGGATTGGTTTTAGAGAACATTTGACGAGAAACATGGTACTTGATTTTGTGTATGAGAATGATGTGAATTGATGATGAATGTGAATACCATGATTAGAATATGTTTGCTACATGTTATAATAATGTGTTGAGATGATTAATATGATAATGCATTGTGTGTGTCATACATTGGGAGAACTGACTTGGGAGTTTTGCATTTTTGTGTTTGCCACCGACTTTTCTTTTATCCAATAAAGGAAAGGGTGAAAAGAACATGAAAGACCTTTTAAGAATTTTTCTTGAGTTCGGGGGGTAGGTTATGAAAAGGGAAGGTGTTATCACCCTTTTCATCGGTAGTTATCTACAGGCTCTTAGTTGCTAGCTCACTTTGAAATGCTTTGTTTGAAATGTGTTTGTGATGTTTTTGAAAGTATTTTTGAAAGTGCCTTCGCTTAGGCGAACTTTGTAATGATTCTCGTCTCTATAAGAATGCATACAAAGTGTTAACTTTTGAAAATATTTCATTTGAAAGTGTTTTTGAAAGTGCCTTTTCTTAGGAAAACTTTGTAATGATTCTCGTCTCTATAAGAATGCATACAAAGTGTTGAATTTTGAAAATATTTCATTTGAAAGTGTTTTAAAAGTTCCTTTGCTTAGGCGAACTTTGTGATGATTCTCGTATCTATAAGAATGCATAAAAAGTGTTGACTTTTGAAAATATTTCATGGAAAACTGTTGGTGTATTTGAAAGATGTTTTGAAATGTTGTGAGCAAGAAACTAAGAGAGTTCTACCTACTCAGAAAGTCTTAGTTCTTTTCCTTCTCCTTTAGATATTGTTATCTTACCATTGATTGATAAGAAGCCCTATCATTGGATGTGAAGGGACGGACGTGGGTCCTCGTACAGTCATAGAAGAAACCATTGTAGGATACCTTAGCAATTTTTTGTGAGGGTCTAAGATCGTTTATCGAAGTCAATATTTGAAGGGTCATCGAGGGACTACGATCTTGTATTCGAGAGTCATTGCTAAAGTATCCCACATTCGAGGGACGTGACTGTTTTTATCCGAGGCAACAAGTGTGAATTATCCTAAAGGAACAAGTGTGCAAGTGTATTGATTTCATACATTTTTGTCTTGAATTAGGATTATCTACTTGTTGATTTTAAGTCTTGCCATACACACCCTAATTACTAAGAATTATAATGAAAACGGTAAATTGCGGTAATGTAAATTATACGCTATTACATCTTTTTTGGGGATGGGGATACAAGTTTATGAATGGGGGATGAAAGCAATAAAGTTCTAATTATATTATTACAACCAAATTGAATATTGAAAGATAATAAAATATATAAATAAATATAAAGATAATATAAAAGTAAAAAGAATAAAATGGTTTAAGAAATTTTTTATGTATTGACACATGAGCTTATGCATTGATACAAAAGTTTTATGTATTAACGCATGCATTGGCTCATATCTGTTTTGTATTGGCTCATATCATCTTTTTTTCCCTGGAAATCAAAATCAACTCAGTATGAGTCGACACATAAGGGTTTTGTATCGACTCATACTACTTTGTATTGACACATGCAAGTTTTGTATCGACTCATACTCATTTCTAGCTCCTGGAAGTCAAAGCAACTCAGTATGAGTCGAAACACAAGGGTTTTGTATCGACTCATACTACTTTGTATTGACACATACGTGTTTTGTGTCGACTCATAACCTGTTTTGCATATAATATGCGTCGACTCATAGTGTTTCGTATTGACTCATACTACTGTTTTTTGCTTTTATCAGTGTTCTGCTACATGTAAAAGTCAGTTCTCAACACATGGTTAGTGAAACAGAAAAAAAACATATGGTTAGCTTCAAGGAAATGATATCTACGTTTTATATTCAAAAATTAATCACTAATGATGTTTGAAATAAAGAGCTTAAAGTCAAGAAGACTTACCTTGAAACTGAAATTTGTGCTTTGAGTTGGAGTTGGAGAAGTCAAGTTCCAGGTGGTTGTTTCTGAGTTTGGAAAATAGTGACGTACATAAGTTTTTCTTGAGTTTGGACAACTTATATATGATGTATATGGAGTGTTTGGATGGGTTTTTTGGACATAACTTGCAATGTGTAAGAGGTTTAAAGGTTTTGGACTTCAAAGTTCAAAGATGGAGGTTTTTGTGGACAGTTCTGGTTTTTAGAGTATGAAGGGGGTTTGAGGATTTTTAAATACACAAGAATCTCTATATTTTCCTCGTACTTTTTCTCTTGAAAATACCCCCTCTATTTATAGGCAAAAGGTTTGTGAACAAGGTCTGAATAGGTTTACAAGACAACATGTTATGGTTTGGTTGGGATGTAAATTTCAAACTATGTCAAGTATTCCAAGGTTCCAAGATGAAGTACCAAAGTTTCTGGTATAGAGGGTATACTTTCCATGATTTATGGTAGATTAAAATCAGAAACAAACAAGGTATGATCTCAAGACAAGTTTTGTGCCAACAAGCTTGCTTTTCAAGAATAACAATGGTGCCTTTACGCCATAAATGGAAAGATATTTTGGACAATGGCTAAAACACTTGGGTAATAGCTCAAAATTAGGTGTAAGAATTAAATTATAGTGAGATTGGTAAGTTAGAAGGCCTGCAAGACAAGATTATGCAGCATAGCATAAGGATTTTGTTATGTGTTCTTCAACAAAAGGACTTGCAATTCAAGGATGGATGCCCAACTTCATACCCTTGAATCTCCTAGCTCAAGTATGATAAATTCATGCTCTTTGATTTTTTGTAAATCTTGAAACATCCTCTATAACTTTCATGTTTACCATTTTGACAAAATCATCTTGGAACTATGTGAAAAAATGCCAGGAAGTTGGGATAAAATCCTGACCAAAATCTGTTGAAAATTTCTCTAAGTGTTGGATGAAAATGTCATGTTTTCATGGGCTTATATCTTCAAATATAAGCATTTTATGAACATCAAACCTCTAACACAAAGTTATAGAATTCATCAAGATCTACAACTTTCATGTTGAAAGTTTCCTTTGAATCATTTTGCATCATGGTGAAAAATTGGTATGAAGTTATGAAATAAACATGTATGAAAACACTTAGAAAAATTTCTAAGTCTTGGAAAGTTTGAATTTTCAAATTGACTTTTGACTTTCTTGATTTCTTGATGATTAAATTTCATATTTTTTAATGTATTGATGAATTTTGATCTTTGAGACTTAATGTTGACTAAAAAGACAAAGTTTGACTTTTGGCGTATCAGATGACTTTTCGTTAGTGCAACTGATTTTTGGTCATCTAGTCAATTGACTGAGCAGAATTTGTGATACAAGACTTGAAACTTGACATGATAATTCTTGAAGGTCCATAATGATCCATCAAAGGCATTTGAAGTATCAGGAGTCCAATTGTCCTTGTGAAAACTCAAACCCTAATTTGAGGTATTGGTAGTGAGGAAACGGCTTGACCTAGTCAATACTTGTGCAAGCTTGAGCTTTTGAAGAACTTTGTGAAAAATAACTTGAGAAAAGAGAGGGAAAATTTTGGGGTACTGTTGTACCCCAAAATTTGCCCTCCCATATTCTTCAAAGTTTTGACAAGCATCATCTAAATTTGCTCAAGTCTACTCAAGGGCTACACAGTCAAGCACCCTCCTAAGAAAGTCAAATTAGGGTTTTGGTTCTTGCAAGGAAGTTGAGGTTTTCAGGGGCTCAATCAAGTCACATATGCTCATATACATTGTCAAGCACCTACATGTCAAGTTTCAAGGCTCACGGCATCAAGTTGCACAGTCAAAAGCCCTAATTGCTTCACAATCAACTGTAGGGGCAAAATGGTCATTTGGCAGTCAAAAGTCAAAATTTTTGGTCAACATCTCATTTTGAAGCCACAATCATCATTTGGTCAAATCTTGACCATGATTTCACAAGAATGGCTCAAAAATCACCAAGGTGTCAAAAGTTTCTATTTTTGGATAGTTGAAAAGTCAACTGTAACTTGACCAAGGAATAACTTTTTCATGGTTCATCAGAAAAATCCCATCCAATGCTCATTTTTAAGTGGAGCACATTTCCTACAATTCATCTTCACATTCCAAGACCAAGAAATGCCCTCACAAAAAGTTATCAACTTCAACATTATAAGTCATTTTCAAAAGTCAACAAAAAGGCACTTTAAGTCAAAGACCATAACTTGTGATTGGTAAATCAAAATGACATGGGACCAAAGGCATTGGTTAGAGGACTTCAAGAACTTTCCAAAATGTCCAAGAACATGTTCATGTGATCAAAATTGAGAAAGATATGCATTGGAGAAGTTGGGAAATTTTTGTGAAATGGCCAAAGTCAACTATCCTTGAAACTTCATTTTTTGATAAAAAGGGCCCACTTTTTCCACTTAATTCAGCTATGCCATGCCACCCACGTGTCCCATGTTTTATTTCAAGATTTAAAATTAATTTTTCTATTTTTATTTAATTTTATTTGATTTAATTCATTTTAAATCTTTAAAATTCAAATAAAAATCAAAAAAATTAATTCAAGGATATCTTGTGGTTTGAATAGCCTTGATGCATCATGAAACACATACCAATTTCGTGTACATCCTATTTCAAGCATGAAATTCAAATTTTGGACAAAAAAGGCAAATGCTTTAATGGTGATAAAGAGGAAATCTCAAGACTTGATGGCAAAGGTTAAAGGCTCATATATTGTTTGATTCTCATTCACTAACATATATGCAAGCCTCCCACACAGGAATCAGGACCTAGAGACACCTAGAACGGCAACCCTAATTCTCTCAAATTTTCCACAAAATTGACAAATTCGGATTCATTTTTTTAGCAAGTTTCAAGGAGTTTTAAGGATTCAATCGTGTTCCTGGGCATAGCAGCAAGCATTCCCAACCCTTACACGAAGCCAAATCATCCCAGATCGTGCTCCCTAGTTCTCATCGGTTTGTTAAAATTCTTGAATTCGTTTTTCATATTTCATGCATCATTATTTGTTTTTGATGGTTTGTGTGAACTCAAGACACTTATTAGAATGCATTTGATGAATAGCATGCAAGCTTTAACACAGGAATAAGGACCTTCCATTGCTAGGGCCGTTTTTGTTATCTTCTTCGAAGCTTACTGTACAGTCATTTTCAGGCTAAAACAATGGCACCATTGAATCCGCAGGGGTCGAATTAGGGTGACAAGGTTCTTCTTTTGCTTTGATTTTGCCTATTTTGCAGGATCGGCCATGGTGCTTGCGGAGAAGACGACCGAAGCTAGGGCTCCGGCGTCGTTGACTGATGTGGACTCAGGCGTGGCTGGCGTGGCACGGTAGCTCAATCTGATTCGCTTCCATGTTACACCTGGGCCCCACGCGTGTTGACTGTGTTTGAAAATTCAAATAGGCCACGTTTTCGCTTTTAACCAATTGATTGCAGAGTATTGACACAAAAGACAGTTAGCTCAGTTGGCAACGCGTTGGTGGATTTCTCCAGAGGGCATGAGTTCGATTCTTGGCCCTGGCGTTTTCTCTTTACCATTTTTTTCATAATTAACATGCTTTCTATATTTTCTATTTTTTTAATATTTTCATCCTAATTTAGTTTATCTTTAAATAATTTTCTCATGCATTTAAAAAAATCAAAAAATATTTTCCTTTTGCATTTTAATCAGAAAAATGTTTATTTAATTTTTGACATTGAAATTAATATTTTTGCATGCATATTTTAATTAATTGTTAAATAATCATGAAATTGACTTTTAATTGCTTTTAATTATCAAGATTGATCCAGAAAATTACCAAAAAATTATTCTATCATTAAATTAACATAACTAACTTTTTTTCATAAAAAATCAAAAGAGAACTAATATTATTATTATTATTAATTTCATTTTATTTTTGTACATAAATACAAATAAATTGATTTAAGTTTAATTAGGCAACTTTAATTAATTTTTCTTAATAACTAAAATAATTTAGAATTAGGTTAATTAGAATTTTAATTCTTTTATTTTATTTCATAAAAACATAAAAAAACACAAAAAATATTTTCTTTTAATAAATTAATTAATTAGTTTAATTATTAGTTATTAATTTCATTTAATCACAAAAAAGACAAAAAAATTCATTTCTTTTCTTAAAAGGCTCAAAACCCTTAAGGCATTCCCGATTAACTTTTATTCGCGTGCATTTTTTTTTATTATTATGTAATTGCTTCCAAGAATGTAATAGTAATTAGGTTTACCGCTTTATTTAATTTCTCGTACTTATTTATCAAAACGGGTCTTTGTATTTTTGGCGATGTATAGACTCGCGCCTTGTAATAGCGTAGAATTTATATTTCCGCAATTTACTTTCCCCACCCCCTAACTGTTAAATGCATGAAAGAATGCATGTAAATAAAATTAACCCGTAGCTCACAAATAACATGTACAAAAACATTAACTGAAAAACAACACACAAAGCACATGCCACTCCTAGGGTACGCTTCACTCGTTGCCTCGAAACGTGGTCATCAAGTATAGGACGTCTTAGAGGTCACCCTTTGTCTAAAGATCCAGTTGCCTCGAAACGGTTGCCTCGGATAAAAGGATCTAGGACGTTAGGGTTACTTCTAAGGTGTCCTACCGTTGCTTCGGTGACCACACTGTCCCGATAATCGAATTGACCCGAATACCTCCAACGACGGTGCTACCTACCTCTCAATGGTGGGATAGCACTATCTAAAGGACTCTTACACAGCTTAATTCCTTAGGGTAGGTAGATGGCTCATGGATACTTGCTCTTTTCAAAAAAACAAACAAAATACTTTTCACACCTTACACTTTCAAAAAAAAAAGGTTTTCAAGCAATACTTCATACACTCTTGAGGACTGATACAAGAGTTACCTAGAAGTCTTCAAACGAACTTTTTCAAAACCCACTCACATTTGAAAAGCAAACACTTTTGAAAACATAAGAGCAAGTACCTAAGAGCCCGTGGATAACCACGGATAGAAAGGGTGCTAACACCTTCCCTTTCTATAAATCTACCTCCCGAACCGAGAAACATTCTCATAAGGAATTTTGCTGTGCTTTTGTCCTTTCCATGTTGGAGAACATAAAATACGGTGGCGACTCTTGCTTCCGCGACATTTCGCGAAACCAGCTAAAAAACAGTCAGTTATATTTCCACCGATCACAGAACTGGCGACTCTGCTGGGGAATACTTAAAAGTGAGGTGTACCTTAGGACTAAGATCACTTGTGTTTTCAATTGCCTGATTTGTTTGCTTTAATATTGTTGGGCCTGTCTTGGGAGTTTCATAGATCCTAACTTGGATCTGGGGGATACCTTCTAGAAAGTAGCAACAAACTGTGAGGGAACTGTGCGGGCTATACCGACACGGTTGAAGCAGTTTGCTACGTTGATGTGGCGCTTTGGTGAGTATCGGTAACCCTTGAGTCAAGTCAAGGAGAGTACGGGGCCGCCGCGTGGTGTCGTGAAGCATCAACTGACCTTAGGAACCTTAATTGAACCATCCTGGCCTCTTTAGGGGTAGTGAGATAACTGACTTTGGTGCAGTCCGAAGTTGGTTGATACTCGATACTACACTCATTGAGGGTTGTTTTCTTGGAATATTTTGATCGCCAGTTTAGTGGCTAAATCAAAACAATGAACATAGAAAACAACCCAATGATATTGAGCTCCTTAGAACCCGATTACTTTTGATACGACAGGTTTTTGAGCCCACCAACTTCAAGAGGGTAGTACCCCAAACTTCATGTTGGCCTAAACTCTAAGGGCTGTGGTGTGACTTGTGTGCTTTACCATGTTTGCTTTTGTGAATGCTTATGGTGTGCTCTTATCATAGCATCATAACATTATACAGCATCATATGCATTGACTAACCACTTCAGGGGTTCGAATCTTCATCTTTGTTCCTGTTTTGTAGGACATGGAAACTATCCGCAGAAAGACAATTCAGGTCAACCTTGTAAGGGTCCCTCCTCAGCTTAAGGAACTTACATCCAGGATTCCCGAGAACTCTTCATTCAGTGAAAGGCATGGTAGACTCATCAGCTTGGTCAATACCAACCTTGAAGAGGATATGGTGAAAGTGTTGTTCCAGTTCTTTGACCCTCTGCACCATTGTTTTACTTTCCCGGATTATCAGTTGGTGCCTACTTTGGAAGAGTTTTCTCAGCTTCTGAAGATTCCTATCCTTAGTCAACTACCCTACAACGGTACAGAAAAGGAGCCAAAACTTGAAGAGATTGCTAAAGCATTATGCCTACAACCATCTGACATTAAGGGACATTGGGAAGTTAGAAGTGGTATCAAAGGGTTCTTGGCCAAGTTTCTGTTTGAGAAAGCACAAGAATGTTGGAACTCCCTTGACCTACAAGCTTTTGAAGAAGTTGTGGCACTCCTCATCTATGGGTTGGTGTTGTTCCCTAATCCAGATCAGCTTATAGATATCCATGCTGTCAAGATCTTCATGTCCAGAAATCCTATACCTATGTTGCTTGGGGACATCCTTCACTCATGTTACACTCAAACCATGAGAAAAAGAGGTGTTCTCATGTGCTGCACTCCTCTCCTAGAAAGGTGGTTTATTTCGCACCTTCCACAATCAGTTTTGAAGAACGAGCGGGGTTTGAGGTGGTCACAACGACTGATGACCCTTACACATGCTGATATACATTGGTGTTCTCGATCCAGAGAGAATGTCACTATCATTGATCGTTGTGGAGAGTATCCTAATGTCCCTTTGCTTGGAATTAGAGGGGGTATTACTTACAATCCATGTCTGGCTTTAAGGCAGTTTGGATATGCTCGGAGGGATGGCCCTCATGATATGTTGATTCCTGATATAGTTTTTGACTTCGACAACGATGCACAAGGACTTCGTCAGAGATTTATCAGAGCTTGGAGGATGCCCAACAGGGTAGATAGCAAGACACTAGGGCACAAGAACTCCATTCCCCTGGAGCCTTATCTCAAGTGGGTACGAGCCCGCTCCCAGAAGCTGGTGATGCCATATCCTCATGTTCTCCCCGTGATCAAAGAGCCAGTTTTGGAAGGAGAGGTGCCCTATACCATTCAACATCCTGACATGCCTACATCCTGGGAAGAAATGCAGAAAAGATGGATCCAACTCAAAGAAGAACGGAATTCTCTTGAAGCCAGTCTATATGCTAGTGAGAAGAAGGTCTTGGAGCTCACCCGCCTACTGCACGAGGAAAAGAACCTCAACACTTACATAGCTCCAAAGAGGATGCGCAGTGTCTTTTGGGATTAATTATTTTGTAATGTTTTGCCCATGAGGCCCTGATGTACTGAACAAATTATTTCCTAATAAAAAGTGTGTTCTTTTTTGGCTACAACGAATTTGAACTTTCGAACCCTTGAATGCATTGCATAAACAGCATATCATGCATCATGTGCATAACAGGTACCCTTTTTCTACAGGTTGCTTAATCTTCTTCGCTGTTTATTTCAGCACTCAGTCATCATGAATCCTGAACCAACTACCGAGCAAGCTATCAAGGCCCTCCAGGCCCAGAACGCCCAGTTTCAGGAGATGGTCATGAACTTGGCCCAAGGACAACAAGAGCTGAAGGCTTTGCTCCTGAAGAAGAAGAAGAAGAAGAAGAGGATTGTGCTATTCAACACTGGGCGCAGACTCGGGAATACATTGCAGAATGAAGCTGAGAGGACTACTCCATCTGTGGGGGAAGGCAGCCACCAAGGGAGAGAGGTTCCTAGTCCTGTGGTCTCTGACACAAAGACAGATTTCAATGATGAGCAGTACCCTCCTGCTGAGGACCGGTACAAACAACTAGAGGACAGGTTAAATGCTATGGAGATTCAACGTGTGCCTGGGTTGGATTTCAGAGACTTGGGGTTATCTTCTGGGGTGGTGATCCCACACAAGTTCAAGGCGCCGGCCTTTGTGAAGTACGACGGGGCTTCTTGTCCTAAGATGCACCTCCGCTCTTATGTAAGGAAGATCCAGCCTTACACGGCAGACAAGAACTTATGGATCCATTTCTTCCAGGAGAGTCTTTTAAGGACTCACCTCGAATGGTTCTATCAGCTGGATGGAACCAACATTCGTAACTGGGAGGACTTGGCCACTGCTTTTTATAAGCAGTATCAGTATAATTCCGACCTCGCTCCCACGCGTACCCAACTCCAGGGTATGTCACTGGGAACGGGTGAAGGTTTTAAGGAGTACGCACAGAAATGGAGAGACCTGGCTGGCAGGGTGCAGCCACCATTGACAGATCGTGAACTAGTGGACATGTTCTTGGGGACCCTATCTGGTCCATTCTTCAACCATCTCATTGGTAATTCCTCTGCTGGGTTTACTGACCTAATCCTGACTGGTGAGAGGATCGAAGCTGGTATCAAATCGGGGAATATACAAAAGGGTGCCTCCTCAAATACTGAAAAGAAGCCCTTCAAGAAGGAGGCTAGTGCTGTGTATGGTCCCAGAAGGCAAAACAAACCAGAACGCCGCCAAGCTGTCAACGCGGTGGTTATTTCTAAGCCTGCTGCTGCTCCTCAGCAATACAACCAGCCAAGAGCTGAAAGGCCCAAAAGACAGTATACTCGGCTCAGCATGACTCTCTCTCAGATATTTCCACAACTGCTATCAACCAGCCTGGTAACTGTCAAGGAAGCTCCGAAGGTGGTAAACACAGCATCTCCGAAGTATAACCCCAACGCCCGTTGCGCTTATCACTCTGATAGCCCGGGGCATTCTACTGATGATTGTTGGGCTCTGAGGAATAAGGTTCAAGACCTTATTGATGCTAAAGAGGTTCAGTTCGAGGCGCCCGAGAAGCCTAATATGGTGACAGCTCCCATGCCCAATCATGGAGTAAATGCTATCAGGATGGATGATGAAGTGGAAGAATCCGAATTCGACAGCTAGATCTACCCAACGACCGAAGATGGACCAAGCAACTGGACTGCCAAAGACCCCATACCTGTTACTTTTGTCACTCAGTAATGAACTCTTTTGTTTGGAATGTGTAACGAACAATAATTTGAAACTTTATGGCCCGGTGTCTTACCCGGGGCACCGTGGCGTCATTTGTGAGGGCTTGTTATTTGTCACTTTCATATATCATGAATAAAAGCATTGGACGTTTTTCACATTTCAAATTTTGCGCTCCCTTTCTTTCTTTATTATATGTTGCAAAACAGCTATATTTACACACACTCACTTACACAGGTTCCAATCCACTCTGGATCTCGCTGGTAACGACTCTGCTACTGCCAGTTATGACTTCGAAAATCCGATCAACTTAGCCGAAGACGAAGGTGAAGATGATTGCGAAGTGCCTGGTGAGCTTTCAAGACTATTACTCCAGGAAGAGAGGGCCATTCAGCCACATGAAGAGCCAGTGGAAACGGTAAATCTGGGTACTGAGACAGACAGAAAGGAAGTCAAGATTGGTGCCAATCTGGGGCTCAGCATGAAACAACGGTTGATTCAGATGTTGCATGATTATGTGGAAATCTTTGCCTGGTCTTACGAAGACATGCCTGGGTTGGATACCGACATTGTGGTTCATCACCTGCCTACCAAGGAAGACTGTCCTCCGGTAAAATAGAAGGTATGTCGTATGCGTCCAGAGATGTCCGAGAAAGTCAAGGCTGAGGTAATGAAACAATTTGATGTCGGGTTTCTAGCAGTGACTTCTTACCCTCAGTGGGTTGCCAACGTGGTTCCGGTGCCGAAGAAAGATGGTAAAGTCAGAATGTGTGTTGATTACAGGGATTTGAACAGGGCCAGCCCTAAGGATGACTTCCCTCTACCACATATCGACGTTCTGGTTGACAATACTGCCCAACATAAGATATTCTCCTTCATGGACGGCTTCTCCGGTTATAATCAAATCAAGATGGCTCCTAAAGACATGGAGAAGACAACCTTTGTTACTCAGTAGGGCACCTTTTGCTACAAGGTCATGCCTTTTGGGTTGAAAAATGTTGGGGCAACCTACCAACGTGCCATGGTTTCTTTGTTTCATGACATGATCCGTCATGAGATCGAAGTGTACGTTGACGATATGATTGCAAGGTCCCAAACTGAGGCGGAACACCTTGACCATCTGCAGAAGCTATTTGACCGTCTAAAGTTGTACAAGCTAAGGTTGAACCCGAACAAGTGCACCTTTGGGGTAAGATCTGGCAAACTGCTAGGTTTCGTCGTGAGCGACAAAGGTATTCAAGTGGACCCTACTAAGGTGAAAGCCATACAAGAGATGCCAGCTCCCAAGACAGAGAAAGAAGTCAGAGGCTTTCTAGGACGTTTGAATTACATTTCCCGGTTCATCTCGCATCTAACTGCTACCTGTGAACCAATCTTTAAATTGCTGAAGAAAGATCAAGTAGTACGTTAGAACGATGAATGTCAGGCCGCTTTCGACAGAATCAAATAGTATCTCCAAGAACCACCCATTCTTATGCCACCGGTTGAAGGGAGACCTCTGATACTATACTTGATAGTACTTGACAACTCAATGGGGTGTATGCTGGGACAACATGACAAGTCTGGCCGAAAAGAGCACGCCATTTATTACCTTAGCAAAAATTTTACCGACTGTGAGACCCGATACTCACTGCTCGAGAAAACTTGTTGTGCTTTGTTATAGGCTGCTCGCCGGCTGAGACAGTATATGTTAACTCACACTACTCTGTTGATTTCAAAAATGGATCCAATCAAGTATATCTTCGAAAAGCCCGCCTTGTCCGGAAGAATAGCAAGATGGCAGATGATCTTGACAGAATACGACATCCACTACACAACTCAGAAAGCAATCAAGGGAAGTGTATTGGCAGACCACTTGTCACACCAAGCAGTGGATGACTACCAATCTATGAACTTTGAATTTCCAAACGAGGATATCATGGTAGTGACTGATTATGAAGTACCTGGACCGGATGAAGGACCTGAGGAAGGATCCCGATGGTCTATGCACTTTGACGGAGCCTCAAACGCTTTGGGTAATGGAATCAGCGCTGTGATCATATCCCCCAAAGGAACTCATACTCCACTCACTGCCCGACTATGTTTCAACTGCACCAACAACATGGCGGAGTATGAGGCGTGCATTATGGGTCTTCAAGCTGCAATTGACTTAAGGATCAAGTTTCTGAGTGTCTTCGGAGATTCCGCTCTCGTGATCAACCAGATCAAAGGCAAGTGGGATACGAAACACCCAAATCTTATTCCTTACAAGGAGTTAGTGTTGACATTGATCCCCCATTTCACAGAGATAACTTTTGAACACTTACCAAGAGAGGAGAATCAGTTGGCGGACGCGTTAGCTACGATGTCTTCTATGTTCAAAGTCAAATGGGACAACGAGGCTCCCCGAATCATTATCTGGAAATTGGATGAACTTGCACATTGTTGTGATCTTGAGGCTGAAGAGGTAATTGAAAAACCTTGGTATCATGAAGTAAAGAGGTACTTGGAAGCTCAAGAATACCCTGAAGGAGCATCTGTCAACGACAAGAAATTTCTGAGAAGATTCGCTGCAAAGTTCTTCCTCAGCAATGGCATTCTCTACAAGCGAAACCATGATTCAACCTTACTGCGTTGTGTGGATAAGACTGAAGCAGAAAGAATCATGGCAGAATTGCATGAAGGTACCTTCGGAACGCATTCCAGTGGACACACCATGGCAAAGAAAATCCTTCGGGCAGGATATTTCTGGTCCACAATGGAAGCTGACTGTTACCAACATTCTCGGACATGTCACAAGTGCCAGATTTATGCAGATAAGGTGCACGTTCCCCCGGTTCCTTTGAATGTCTTGACAGCACCTTGGCCTTTTGCAATGTGGGGCATTGATATGATCGGCGATATCAGACCTACAACATCCAACGGGCATCGCTTCATCCTGGTTGCAATTGATTACTTCACGAAGTGGGTTGAAGCAGCTTCCTATGCTACCGTAACCAAGAACGTCGTAGCACGGTTCATTTGGCACAACCTGATTTGTCGCTACGGCGTCCCGGAAAGGATCATTACGGATAATGGTACCAATCTTAACAACAAGATGATCACTGAGCTCTGCGAGCAATTCAAGATACAGCACCACAACTCTTCTCCCTACCGGCCGAAGATGAATGGGGCTGTCGAGGCAGCAAATAAGAATATCAAGAAGATTGTGCAGAAGATGACGGTGACGTATAAAGATTGGCACGAGATGTTACCGTTTGCTCTTCATGGGTACCGTACCTCAGCAAGAACGTCACAGGGGCAACTCCTTTTTCCTTGGTCTATGGCATGGAGGCAGTCTTGCCTATTGAAGTCCAGATACCCTCTCTCCGGATAATGAAGGATGCAGGTTTGAGCGAAGATGATTGGATCCAGACTCGACTTGATCAATTAAACCTAATTGACGAAAAGAGACTCACTGCTATTTGTTGTGGTCAAACGTATCAAAAACGGATGATCAGGGCATTTAACAAGAAAGTCAGACAATAAGAGTATCAAGTCAGAGACCTGGTAATCAAGCGCATCATTCTTCCTCAAAGTGACCTACGTACGAAGGGCCATTTGTGGTTAAACATGTCTTCTCAGGAGGATCCATGATTCTAACTACCATGGACGGTGACGACCTTCCTCACCCTGCCAATGCATACGTAGTAAAAAGATACTACGCATGATCAATGACCCGCTAGGTTGACACACCTAGGCAAAAATAAGGACTTCCCGGCGAACCAAAAGGGTTCGGGTAAAAATAAGGGATGAAATGAAAAAATTTGTACACCCGGCAAGTCGAAAACCTGAAAAGGCGACTTGGGCAAAAATGGGTATCCCGGTGGACTGAAAACCCGAAAGGGCGGTCCAGGCAAAAGTTAGGGATAAGCATAATACTATGTCTCGTTGGATCACCTTACATCCAGAATTCGGTATCAACTATCAGGTTCAGACGGCATCGATCAATCAGCTTCATCTTCAACCGAGTAGCAAAGTGATGAGACGCTTGAAGACATAAAGGCGATAGCAGAGTTGGAACCCAGTGGGATTTTTCACATAGCTGTTTTGTTTTCCTTTGTACAAATTGTATAAACTCTATATTGTTCGGCGGCGTTCTCTTACTAGGACGTCAGCCTCTTGTACATAAACGCCTATTTACAGGCAAATTCAAAAATCAATACAAATTCACTTTTTCAGACAAGTTGCCAATTGTTTTTCCTTTTTCTGTTTTGTCTTACGAAGAACGTACGATGTTCATTTTTGATATATGCATTTGACACTAATTGCTAACTCATAAATATTTGAATACGAAACAAAGGATTAATTATAGGTGACATCAGAAACAGGGGCAATAATGAGTTGTCTAAGCAATCTAGTTGCTCTGTCCACCAAGGTACCAAGGTAAGTTCGGTTGAAGAACGTAACCAAGATATCTCCACTCCCCGTAGAGTAAGACCAATCAACAATACTCTCCCCCGAGCAGAGTTGGTCTCCCATCAGCCCCGAAAAGGCACAGTATCTCCAGCAAGTCAGCAACACTCTCCCTGAGCAGAGTTAGTCTACTATCAGCCTTAAGGAAGTTGGGTATCCCCCAGAAGATCCCAATATTCCCCAACGGAGTATACATATGTTCCTAAGCAAGCATCCCTGGCAGTCTTAATATAAGATTGTTCCCCGGCGGAATACCAGACACCCCAGTGGAGCCATTCCCCAGTACAGTCCAAAAAGTTTCCCCAGGAAGGTTGAACCATCTCCCTGGTAGATTCTGGAAGCTTATCCCCAGTAGATTCTGGAAGCTTATCACCTGCAGAGCACGAATGCGTCTCCCCGGCTTTATTCAAAGGTTATTCTCCACCAGAGCTTATAACTGGGTTATCCTCAGCTAATTACCAAGGAAAGATCGTCCTCGGCGAAGTTCTTCCTATCCCCGGCGGAGTTCATCGAATCTTCTAACGTAACTTATCAACGGAATCCCCAGCGGAGTTATCATTAATCCTCAACGAAGTATCTCTTCCCACAGAGTATTCCCCGCAGAGTAACCTCTTCATCAAGTTTATTCCCCAACGGAGTCATCTTCTCCTACCGGATTATTCTTGCAACCATCATCCCCAGCGGAAATGAAGAACTTCACTCTTCAACATCAGCCCAGGATTCAGCCTCCCGGCATTCGTCAAGGATTTATTTTCCTAGACGAAAATACATTCATAAACATTACATTATCATACACCACAATGCATGCACATACGCATCATATCCCACAACCTCGTCTATTTTTGAGAATATCATGACATCATGCATTTCATACATCATGACATTGCATATAACTGATGTTTTTCCTTTTCAGGAAAAAGGTCAACCCAAAGATAGTTACTATCAACTGTCGCAATTCCAGATTCGATTCCTGTATCTAGCCAGGGCATATCTGTTGACGACTAGTTCCAGATTCGACTCCTGTATCCAGCCAGGGCACGTCTGAAGAGTTTGAAGATTCGATTCCTGTATCCAGCCAGGGCATATCTGTTGACGACTAATTCCAGATTCGATTCCTGTATCCAGCCAGGGCACGTCTGAAGAGTTTGAAGATTCGATTCCTATATCCAGCCAGGGCATATCTGTTGACGACTAATTCCAGATTCGATTCTTGTATCCAGCCAGGGCACGTCTGAAGAGTTTGAAGATTCGATTCCTGTATCCAGCCAGGGCATATCTGTTGACGACTAATTCCAGATTCGATTCCTGTATCCAGCCAGGGCATATCTACATAAAGAGTTTGAAGATCAACCCCTGTAACAGGCCAGGTAATTATCTTTCTTTCTCAGGTACGCAAGTTCTCGCTAAGGAATCTCTTACACGATCGACACCTAGATGGCATCTATAAGCCCATCCTCCCATCTTTCCAAATGGCATCTGTAAGCCCATTCCCGACATCACACTGCTGATACTCTACTATGTGAGTGCAAATTTCTGGGCACTCTAGTGTTCAATCATCTTCCACCCTCAGATCACGAAAGGCACACAAGCCAATCTACATCCTCAGGTCTAAGAAGATTGAACAGGGGAAAATGTTGTACCCCAAAATTTTCCCTCCCATATTCTTCAAAGTTTTGACAAGCATCATCTAAATTTGCTCAAGTCTACTCAAGGGCTACACAGTCAAGCACCCTCCTAAGCCAGTCAAATTAGGGTTTTGGTTCTTGCAAGGAAGTTGAGGTTTTCAGGGGCTCAATCAAGTCACATATGCTCATATACATTGTCAAGCACCTACAGGTCAAGTTTCAAGGCTCACAGCATCAAGTTGCACAGTCAAAAGCCCTAATTGCTTCACAATCAACTGTAGGGGCAAAATGGTCATTTGGCAGTCAAAAGTCAAAAATTTTGGTCAACATCTCATTTTTCATGGTTCATCAGAAAAATCCCATCCAATGATCATTTTTAAGGGGAGCACATTTCCTACAATTCATCTTCACATTCCAAGACCAAGAAATGCCCTCACAAAAAGTTATCAACTTCAACATTATAGGTCATTTTCAAAAGTCAACAAAAAGGCACTTTAAGTCAAAGACCATAACTTGTGATTGGTAAATCAAAATGACATGGGACCAAAGGCATTGGTTAGAGGACTTCAAGACCTTTCCAAAATGTCCAAGAACATGTTCATGTGATCAAAATTGAGCAAGATATGCATTGGAGAAGTTGGGAAATTTTTGTGAAATGGCCAAAGTCAACTATCCTTGAAACTTCATTTTTTGACAAAAAGGGCCCACTTTTTCAACTTAATTCAGCTATGCCATGCCACCCACGTGTCCCATGTTTTATTTCAAGATTTAAAATTAATTTTTCTATTTTTATTTAATTTTATTTGATTTAATTCATTTTAAATCTTTAAAATTCAAATAAAAATCAAAAAAATTAATTCAAGGATATCTTGTGGTTTGAATAGCCTTGATGCATCATGAAACACATACCAATTTCGTGTACATCCTATTTCAAGCATGAAATTCAAATTTTGGACAAAAAAGGCAAATGCTTTAATGGTGATAAAGAGGAAATCTCAAGACTTGATGGCAAAGGTTAAAGGCTCATATATTGTTTGATTCTCATTCACTAACATATATGCAAGCCTCCCACACAGGAATCAGGACCTAGAGACACCTAGAACGGCAACCCTAATTCTCTCAAATTTTCCACAAAATTGACAAATTCAGATTCATTTTTTTAGCAAGTTTCAAGGAGTTTTAAGGATTCAATCGTGTTCCTGGGCATAGCAGCAAGCATTCCCAACCCTTACACGAAGCCAAATCATCCCAGATCGTGCTCCCTAGTTCTCATTGGTTTGTTAAAATTCTTGAATTCGTTTTTCATATTTCATGCATCATTATTTGTTTTTGATGGTTTGTGTGAACTCAGGACACTTATTAGAATGCATTTGATACATAGCATGCAAGCTTTAACGCAGGAATAAGGACCTGCCATTGCTAGGGCCGTTTTTGTTATCTTCTTTGAAGCTCACTGTACAGTCGTTTTCAGGCCAAAACAATGGCACCATTGAATCCGCAGGGGTCGAATTAGGGTGACAAGGTTCTTCTTTTGCTTTGATTTTGCCTATTTTGCAGGATCGGCCATGGTGCTTGCCGGAGAAGACGACCGGAGCTAGGGCTCCGGCGTCGTTGACTGATGTGGACTCAGGCGTGGCTGGCGTGGCACGATAGCTCAATCTGATTCGCTTCCATGTTACACCTGGGCCCCACGCGTGTTGACTGTGTTTGAAAATTCAAATAGGCCACGTTTTCGCTTTTAACCAATTGATTGCAGAGTATTGACACAAAAGACAATTAGCTCAGTTGGCAATGCGTTGGTGGATTACGCCAGAGGGCATGAGTTCGATTCTTGGCCCTGGCATTTTCTCTTTACCATTTCTTTCATAATTAACATGCTTTCTATATTTTCTATTTTTTTAATATTTTCATCCTAATTTAGTTTATCTTTAAATAATTTTCTCATGCATTTAAAAAAATCAAAAAATATTTTCCTTTTGCATTTTAATTAGAAAAATGTTTATTTAATTTTTGACATTGAAATTAATATTTTTGCATGCATATTTTAATTAATTGTTAAATAATCATGAAATTGACTTTTAATTGCTTTTAATTATCAAGATTGATCCAGAAAATTACCAAAAAATTATTCTATCATTAAATTAACATAACTAACTTTTTTTCATAACAAATCAAAAGAGAACTAATATTATTATTATTATTAATTTCATTTTATTTTTGTACATAAATACAAATAAATTGATTTAAGTTTAATTAGGCAACTTTAATTAATTTTTCTTAATAACTAAAATAATTTAGAATTAGGTTAACTTAGAATTTTAATTCTTTTATTTTATTTCATAAAAACATAAAAGAACACAAAAAATATTTTCTTTTAATAAATTAATTAATTAGTTTAATTATTAGTTATTAATTTCATTTAATCACAAAAAAGACAAAAAAATTCATTTCTTTTCTTAAAAGGGTCAAAACCCTTAAGGCATTCCCGATTAACTTTTATTCGCGCGCATTTTTTTTTTATTATTATGTAATTGCTTCCAAGAATGTAATAGTAATTAGGTTTACCGCTTTATTTAATTTCTCGTACTTATTTATCAAAACGGGTCTTTGTATTTTTGGCGATGTATAGACCCGCGCCTTGTAATAGCGTAGAATTTATATTTCCGCAATTTACTTTTCGCACCCCCTAACTGTTAAATGCATGAAAGAATGTATGTAAATAAAATTAACCCGTAGCTCACAAATAACATGTACAAAAACATTAACTGAAAAACAACACACAAAGCACATGCCACTCCTAGGGTACGCTTCACTCGTTGCCTCGAAACGTGGTCATCAAGTATAGGACGTCTTATAGGTCACCCTTTGTCTAAAGATCCAGTTGCCTCGAAACGGTTGCCTCGGATAAAAGGATCTAGGACGTTAGGGTTACTTCTAAGGTGTCCTATCGTTGCTTTGTTGACCACGCTGTCCCGATAATCGAATTGACCTGAATACCTCCAACGACGGTGCTACCTACCTCTCAATGGTGGGATAGCACTATCTAAAGGACTCTTACACAGCTTAATTCCTTAGGGTAGGTAGATGACTCATGGATACTTGCTCTTTTAAAAAAAACAAACAAAATACTTTTCACACCTTACACTTTCAAAAAAAAAGGTTTTCAAACAATACTTCATACACTCTTGAGGACTGATACAAGAGTTACCTAGAAGTCTTCAAACGAACTTTTTCAAAACCCACTCACATTTGAAAAGCAAACACTTTTGAAAACATAAGAGCATGTACCTAAGAGCCCGTGGATAACCACGGATAGAAAGGGTGCTAACACCTTTCCTTTCTATAAATCTACCTCCCGAACCGAGAAACATTCTCATAAGGAATTTTGCTGTGCTTTTGTCCTTTCCATGTTGGAGAACATAAAAAACGGTGGCGACTCTTGCTTCCGTGACATTTCGCGAAACCAGCTAAAAAACAGTCAGTTCTATTTCCACCGATCACAGGTACAATAGTGTATAATTTATAACATGAAATATGTATGTTATGCAATTTGGTGGAGATAATTTAAATATGTTGAAATATGTGAAATATACTTGTATGATTAAGATATGGAAATGGTCTTAATTTCATATTTATGTTTATATTGCACATGCATAATTTGTGTCAAGAGAAAATATTTGGTAATTTCATGGGAATTATTGATTTGTCCAAAACCTAACGCTGAGGGGTTTGAAAGCTTAAGGCTGACAGGCTTTTTGGTGGTTATCTCACTTGGAGATGTGGACCTAGCAGGACCGGTAAGGATAGAAATTAGTACCACATGCATATTGTATTGAGTTGCAGTTTGAGTCACATGTGTCAATGTGAAATGTTGAGTTGGTATGCATCATGTGATATTGGTGTGGATGTTACATATGTGGTATTTGTGATTATTATCATTGAATCATGAATCATTGAGCAATATATATATATATATATATATATATATATATATATATATATATATATATATATATATATATATATATATATATATATATATATATATATATATATATATATATATATATATATATATATATATATATATATATATATATATATATATATAAGTATCATAAGAGAATATGTATGGGCTCTGAAGTCTTTCTAGAAGAGAATCTGGAATAAGTATCAGAATGTCATCCACATTTGGAACGTATGTGAACCATTTCTAGAAGAGAATATGGAATAAGTATCAGAATGTCATCCGTCTCTGGATCGTATCTGAACTGTTTCTTTCTAGAAGAGAATCTGGAATAAGTATCAGAATGTCTTCCGTCTCGGGATCGTATCTGAATTGTTTCTAGAAGAGAATCTAGAATAAGTATCAGAATGTCATCCGTCTCTAGATTGTATCTAAACCGTTTCTATAAGAGAATCTGGAATAAGTATCAGAATTTCATCCGCATCTAGATCGTATCTGAATCGTTTCTAGGAGAGAGTCTAGAATAAGTATCAGAATGTCATTCGTCTATGGATCGTATCTAAACTATTTCTAGAAGAGAGTTTGGAATAAGTATCAGAATGTCATCCGTATCTGGATTATATATGAATTGTTTCTAGAAGAGAGTCTGGAATAAGTATCAGAATGTCATCCATATCTGGATCATATCTGAACCATTTCTAGAAGAGAATTTGGAATAAGTATCAGAATGTCATCCGTCTCTAGATCATATCTAAACTGTTTCTAGAAGATAATCTAGAATAAGTATCATAATGTCATCCGCATCTGGATCGTATCTGAACCGTTTCTAGAAGAGAATCTGGAATAAGTATCATAATGTCATCCATCTCTGGATCGTATCTGAATTGTTTCTAGAAGAGAATCTAGAATAAGTATTAGAATGTCATCCGCATCTAGATCGTATCTGAACCATTTATAGAAGAGAATCTGGAATAAGTATCAGAATGTCATCTGCATCTAGATCGTATCTGAACCGTTTCTAGAAGAGAATCTGGAATAAGTATCAGAATGTCATGCATCTCTGGATCGTGTCTGAACTGTTTCTAGAAGAGAATCTGGAATAAGTATCAGAATGTCATCCGTCTCTGGATCGTATTTGAAGCGTTTCTAGAAGAGAATCTTTGGCTGATTGTGTTTGACATTTTATAGGTTATTGACGAGATCTACCCGTTCAGGAACCGACCTGAAAAGATAAAGTTAATTTCATGCAAGGGCATGATGTATGTAATGTATTGCATAATGATGCTCTTATAATAAATGAGAATGATGTATGTGTTTTATATGCACATGCTATGATGTATGAAATGTGAAATGTGGTTCAAGTGTATCTTTATATGGGAAAATAAATTCATGACTATTGTTGGGGAGTTTTGCTTATTTGTTTGAAGAAACTCCGTTAGGGGATGTGCTGATTTTTGTTTGAAGGATAGATTTTAGGAACCTTGGTTGTCCATTACTTTACTGGGGAATTTAATTCTTATTTACCCTGACTGGGGATAAAAAAGATGATTAAACTTTTGTCTTGGCGAGGATAGTTGACCGGTATCCGGTCAGAATCCAGGTTTTGCGACAATTTTCTAGGGAGGATGAAGTTAACTATTATCTGGTCGGATTCCAGGCTTCGCAGCAACTTTCTGAGGTTAAATGAAGTTAATTGTTATCTGGTCGGATTCCAGGCTTCACAACAACTTTCTAGGGAGAATGAAGTTAATTGTTATTTGGTCGGATTCCAGGCTTCGCAACAACTTACTAGGGATAGTATCAATTCCGCTGAGGACAAGGGGTTTTGTCTATTGATTTGTAATAGTCTGAGAAAAGACTTGTGATGGGGAATTTGTAGCTTGTTGGGGAAATAAACTCTGTTGAGGACAATATTTTGAAGACCTTATCAGGGAGATGAATTCTTTTGGGGAGAACTCCGCAAGGTTTCTTTTTTTAGTTAAGACCAAGTCAATTGGGGAATATCCGAATAAATCCAAGCCTTGATTGTATCTGAGGATGTATTGAATGAGTACTAGAATGACATATGTATCTGGATTGGATCTGAACTGTATCTACAGGAGAGTCTGGAATGAATGTCAGAATAAATCTGTATTTAGATTGTATCTGCATTATATCTAGAAGATGATAAACTGCCGGCAATTTCCATCCATTTGGGAACTGGCATGATGTGTGCGTTCGTTTGGAGAAGATCAAACTCCTCTATCCACTGGTGAGTTTGACTATGTTATCGGTTGGAGGATGCCCCACTTTGGTTTGAAGATGCTTATACGCTTGTCGGGGATAGCCTTGTGGAGGATTGTACCCTTATCCGTGAAGATTATTTTGTGGGGATAACCTTATAGAGGTGGCTCTGGCGACTTCACTGGGGATCACTTTATGAAAAGGACTTTCTGGGGATTTGTGGATGACTTGAACATTGTCTTATCTCCTAGAGTCCTCGGTAAACGCTGATCAGAGTGACAAATCTCCTATTGATAGACAAGTGATGAGATAATGGGACATAGTCGTATGCTTGAATCCCTAACCTTTTTCTGGACCATCCTTTCAGATTTTCAGTCCACCGAGATACACTTTTTTGCCCAAGCCGCCTTTTCAGGTTTTCGACTTTCCGAGTTTATAGTCTTTTGTATGTATATCCCTAATTTTTGCCTGAACCCTTTTGGTTCACCGGGATGCCATTACTTTTGCCTAGGCATGTCAACCTAGCGGGTCTCTTTTATGTGTAGTATTTTCTGACTATGTCTGCGTTCATAGGGTGTGGAGAGTTGACATTACCCAAAGTAGTAAGTGTTTGTAGAACTGCCAAAAAAATTTTGCTTGATCATATGTGAACCTTTGCTGGAATTTTATGTTCAATGCCTCAAGTGATTCAGATGGAGATCTCCCCCTGGCTATTCAGCACTTTACGAGATATTCTTTGAATCTTGACTTGACTGCCACTGGTGATTTGGACAATAACCTATCATGCCCCCTTTACTATGGGATATTTTCCATTGGAAGTGTCTTCCCATTTGAAGTGATTCTGTTTCTCAAGAGGATTTTCGTTCATTGGATATTCGTCGTGTGAATTTCTCTGTTGTCGACCAATTGGCCATATGCAAATAGCGGTATTCAAACAATGCAAAGTTTATGTATGTCTTAAAGTTTCTTTTTTGAAAATGCACTTTTAGCAAATCAAAGAATTTTGTAAGAATATGAATTCAACTCAGGATTTACAGTAAGCCTTACAGGAGTCAGGATACCTTTTGTAACAGTATGCTTTCGAACTAACTTATGCTTCAATTAGGACTTTTAAAGGGTTGTAACGTGGCCTTGTTCAAGGTTTAAGAAACAAAGGATAAGGATCAAAGTTTATTTGTACCCTAATCGTTCTCCATAATGTTCTCCAGTCCTATACTCAGTTAATTGCACGTTTGGATTCCAATTGAATCTGGAATGATATTTTGGTGATGGTTCGGATACAGGAAGTTATTTAAGAAGACAGTCATTTTTGCAACATTTTTCTGTTGTTGAGGATTTGTAATGACCTATTTTATTGTCCCTAATTTTTTGCCTGACTATTTTTGTTTTAAGACTATAGTCAGCGGGATGCCCCACTTTTTTAAGTCTCCTTCATAGGTTTTGACCTAGTGGGCTTTTCTTTTTGAGAGATAATGACTGCCTATTTTATGGGGAAACCATCACCGTCTTTTCATTCAGAAGGATATTTTCGTTGTGAAGTGACAGCTTGCGACTGAATGCGCATTCGAATTATCTGAGAAACTACCCTGCCCCAGGTTATGATTAAAGGTTTTAGTTTTGTGTGAAAAAGAAAACTCCTACTTCTTTGGCTCAAAGGGGTTGACTAGGGATTATCTTCCTTATAACTCCACTATTTGGGATTTGAAATAACGCATGTACATCGTCAGCAAAGTCTGTCCAAAAGCATATGTATGAGATTTATGGTATTATTTTTGTCATTCTCCCTCTAAAGGCTTACAACTTTTAACGAGAGTTGAATATCACAAAAGGGAGTAAAAATCACAGCTTAAATATAGTGAAAACGAATGGATTAATTCAAGACAAACATATGCAATGCATTAATGAAACAAAGTTTGACATAATAGATAAGTGTTCAAACAAACAAAAGAAATTACAATTGAAAATTCAAAATGAAATGAACACTCTCAATGATTTGGCATGGGAGCAGTGATCACGTTGGGAATCTCATGAGGGCCAAATTCAGTCTCCTTGGCATCAATCATATCTTGAATTTTGTTCTTCAGAGCCCAACAGCCATTCGTATCATGTCCAGGACTATCGGAATGGTATGCACACTTTTCATTGGGATGATAACTAGGAGCAGAAGTATTGGGATTCTGAAGTGGAGCCTTTAATGTAATTAGCTTTGCTTTCAACATGTGCTGTAACACTTGAGCCAATGACATGTTGATTTTGGTGAATTGTCTTTTAGGTGCGACCTCCTTATGTTGATTCCCCTGTTGATGTTGTTGCATAGGCGTAGGATTATAGATTAATACAACTCCCACAGATTTGTAGTGGTTACCTCAAACATGTCCCTCCTGGCCATATACAGCGTTGGACTCTTTCTTTCCAATGTACGCCTTCTTTTCAGTAATTGAAGACGCGGCCACCTGGATTTTTCCGCTTCTTAACTCCGCCTTCAACTTGTTCCCCGGTTAGAATTAGCTCGGTGAATCCAGTTGAAGAGGTTCCGATTAGGTGATTGAAGAAAGTTCTTGTCAAAGTTCCCATAAAGATATCAACCAGCTCCTTGTTAGATAAAGGAGGTTGAACCCTTCCGGCTAGGTCTCTCCATTTTTTAGTGTATTCTTTGAAGCCCTCATTTGATCCCATGGTCATTCCTTGCAATTGCATCCTAGTTAGCACAAGATCAGCGTTATATTGATATTGGCGGTAAAATGCAGTGGCCAAATCCTCCCAAGTATGGATGTTGGAACCTTCTAATTGGTAAAACCACTCCAATTGAGTCCCAGATAGACTCTCTTGAAAGAAGTGCATCCACAACTTCTTATCAGTGGTACGCGGTTGAATTTTACGAACGTAAAATCTCAAGTAAAGCTTAGGGCACGAGACACTATCGTACTTGGCAAAGATTGGAATCTTGAATTTGGGGGGAATAACTACCCCAGGCACCAAACCCAAGTCTTCAAAGTCCAATCCAGGCATAGCTTGGATCTCCACAACTTTTAGTCTATCTTCTAGTTGCTTATATCTATCGTCAGCCGGCGGATATTGCTCATCAGAATAATCCCCTTCTTCAAAGATTTGATTGTTTCCACCCCTAGCGCGGGTGCTCCTAGAATCTTCATCTTGATTTTCATTCTCTTCGGAGGAATGTTCTTCAACTTGGGCTTGTTTGGTGGGCCCTTTAAACCTTTTCCCCATGTTTAGGATGCCAGCTCGTTTCTTTGCCTTATTCTTGCTCCATTTGGTGAAGAGTGCTTTCAGATCTTCTTGCCCCTTGGCTAAGTTCAGGAACATTTGTTGTAACTGGGTGTTCTGAGCTTGGAGATCTTTAACTGTTTACTCTAGAGCCATTTTATTACTGAAATAAACAGCGAGAAAATGAGAAACCTGTCTTGAGAATACTTGTTATGCAATGACATGAATAATATGTAAAATGAAATATTTTCAAGGATCTCGCGGGGTAAACACAAGAAAATGTCAGAAGTTGAACTTTGATTATAGCTTACGAGAATCAAGCTCACCATGTCAAAGGGGTCATAGCCCTTGACTCTTTGGCTTTTTGATAGAATTTGGTTAGAGGAAAATAAATCCTCTTTCCCCTTGATAGACGTATGGTTCATTATAACCTTGCACCACAGGCCCTTGAGACCATTGAAATTGTTATTGAAAATGCTATGGCATATGATGTCATGATGTTATGTATAAATAATCATATACAAGCAAAGCAAACAAGTCCTTAAGTTTAGGCTTGCATAAGGTTCATAGGTAAGTACCCTCTTGAAGTTTAGTTGGTTCAACCTATCCTACAAAGTGATCGGGTTCTAGGGAATCTCAATATCATTGATCTTTCTTCATTGGGAATTGTCTCAACATAATCAATCTTTTCTTGCAGCCGAAATATCCCAAAAGTCCGATCTCAATGAGCGTAGTATCGAGTATCAACCAATCTTCAGCTTTGCACCAAATTCGGCTATCTCACTACTTCATAATGGCCAAGTTGTTCAATTAGAGGTTCTACGGTCAGTTAGTGCTTCATGACACTGCTCAGTGGCCCCGTATTCTCCTCGATTCAACACAAGGGATACCGGTACCAACAAATGCGTCACACTAACGTAGCCATTGCTTCAACCATATCGGTCTACGCCATACAGTTTCCACAATCTATTACTACTTACCTAATGATGCTCCCAGATCCGGGTAGAGGATCAATACAAAACCCAAACAAGGACCCAAAATATAAAGCAAACAAATTAAACAATGAAATCATTTAAAGGAGATCTAGTCACTAAGGTAACCCCACTTTTAAGTAATTTCCCCAGTAGAGTCGCCAGTTCTGTCATACGTTGGTAGAACTGACTTGGGCGTTTTGTGTTTTATCGCAATTGTTGCGGATAACAAGAGTCACCACCGACTTTTCTTTTATCCAATAAAGGAAAGGGTGAAAAGAACAGGAAATACCTTTTGAGAATTTTTCTTGAGTTTGGGGGGTAGGTTATGAAAAGGGAAGGTGTTAGCACCCTTTTCATTCGTAGTTATCTACAGGCTCGTAGTTGGTAGCTCACTTTGAAATGATTTGTTTGAAATGTGTTTGTGATGTTTTTGAAAGTATTTTTGAAAGTGCCTTCTCTTAGGAGAACTTTGTAATGATTCTCGTCTCTATAAGAATGCATACAAAGTGTTGACTTTTGAAAATATTTCATTTGAAAGTGTTTTTGAAAGTGTCTTTGCTTAGGAGAACTTTATAATGATTCTCGTCTCTATAAGAATGCATACAAAGTGTTGAATTTTGAAAATATTTCATTTGAAAGTGTCTTTGCTTAGGCAAACTTTGTAATGATTCTCGTCTCTATAAGAATGCATACAAAGTGTTGACTTTTGAAAATATTTCATGGAAAAGTGTTGGTGTATTTGAAAGATGTTTTGAAATGTTGTGAGCAATCAACTACGAGCGTTCTACCTACTCAAAAAGTCTTAGTTATTTTCCTATTGCTTTAGATATTGCTATCTTACCATTGATTGATAAGAAGCATATCATTGGATGTGAAGGGGCGGGCGTGAGTCGTCGTACAGTCATAGAAGGAAACATTGTAGGATACCTTAGCAATTTGTTGTGAGGGTCTAAGATTGTTTATCTAAGGCAACATTTGAAGGGTTATCGAGGGACTACGATCTTGTATTGGAGGGTCATTGCTAAAGTATCCCACGTTCGAGGGACATGACTGTTTTTATCTGAGGCAACAAGTGTGGATTACCCTAGAGGTGCAAGTGTGCGAGTGTATTGATTTCATGCATTTTTGTCTTGAATTAGGATTGTCTACTTGTTTATTTTAAGTCTTTCCACACACAACCTAATTACTAACAATTATATTGAAAGCGGTAAATTGCGTAAATGTAAATTCTACGCTATTATATCTTTTTTGGGGACGGGGATACAAGTTTATGAATGAGGGATGAAAGAAATAAAATTCTAATTATATTATTACAACCATATTGAATATTGAATGACAATAAAAATATAAATAAATATAAAAATAATATAAAAATAAGAAGAAAAAATGGTTTAAGAAATATTTTATGTATTGACACATGAGCTTATGCATTGATGCAAAAGTTTTATGTATTGACGCATACATTAGCTCATATCAATTTTGTGTTGGCGCATATCATCTCGTTGCCCTTGGAAATAAAAATCAACTTAGTATGAGTCGACACATAAGGGTTTTGTATCGACTCATACTGCTTTGTATCGACACATGTAAGTTTTGTATTGACTCATACTCATTTCTAGCTCCTGGAAGTCAAAACAACTCAGTATGAGTCGACACACAAGGGTTTTGTATCAACTCATACTACTTTGTATTGACACATACGCATTTTGTGTAGATTCATAACCTGTTTTGTACATGATATGTGTCGACTCATAGTGTTTCATATCGACTCATACTGTTGTTTTTTGCTTTTATTAGTGTTCTGCTACATGTAAAAGTCAGTTCTCAACACATGGTTACTGAAAATGAAAAGAAAGCATATGTTTAGCTTCAAGGAAAGGATATCTACATTTTATCTTCAAAAATGAATCACTAATGATGTTTGAAATAAAGATCTCAAAGTCAAGAAGACTTACCTTGAAACTGAAATTTGTGCTTTGAGTTTGAGTTGGAGAAGTCAAGTTGCAGGTGGCTGTTTTTGAGTTTGGAAAATAATGATGTTACAGAAGTTGTTCTTGAGTTTGGACAACTTCTATATAATGTATATGGAGTGTTTGGATGTTTTGTTTGGACATAACTTGCAAGATGTGAGAGGTTTAAAGGTTTTGGACTTCAAAGCTCAAAGGTGGAGGTTTTTGTGGACAGTTCTGGTTTTTAGAGTATGAGGGGGGTTTGAGGATTTTTCAATACACAAGAATCTCTCTATTTTTATCGTCCCTTTTCTATTTAAAATTCTCCCTCTATTTATAGGCAAAAGGTTTGTGAACAAGGGCTGAATAGGTTTACAAGACAATATGTTATGGTTTGGTTGGGATACAAATATCAAACTATGTCAAGTATTCCATGGTTCCAAGATGAAGTACCAAAGTTGCTGGTATAGAGGGGCTAGTTTCCATTATTTATGGTGGAGTAAAATCATAAGCAAACAAGGTATGGGCTCAAGACAAGTTTTGTGCCAACAAGCTTGGTTTCAAGAATAGCGATGGTGCCTTTATGCCATAAATGGAATTATCTTTTGGACAATGGCTAAAACACTTGGGTAATAGCTCAAAAGTAGGTGCAAGCATTAAATTATGGTGATATTGGCAAGTTATAAGGCCTGTAACACACGATTATGCAGCATAGCATAAGGATTTTGTTATGTGTTCTTCAAGAAAAGGACTTGTAATTCAAGGATGGATGCCCAACTTCATACCCTTGAATCTCCTAGCTCAAGTATGATAAATTCATGCTCTTGGATGTCTTGGAAAGCTTGAAACATCCTATATAACTTTCATGTTGACCATTTTGATAAAATCATCTTGGAACTATGTGAAAATATTCCAAGAAGTTGGGATAAAATCTTGACCAAAATCTGTGAAAAATTTCTCTAAGTGTTGGATGAAAATGTCATGTCTTCATGGGCTTATATCTTCAAACCTAAGCATTTTTTTGGACATCAACCATCTAAAACAAAGTTATAAAATTCATCAAGATCTACAACTTTCATGTTTTAAGTTTCCTTTGAATCATTTTGCATCATGGTGAAAAATTGGTATGAAGTTATGCAATAAACATGTATGAAAACACTTAGAAAAATTTTAAGTCTTGGAAAGTTTGAATTTTCAATTTGACTTTTGAATTTCTTGATTTCTTGATGATTAAGTTTCATATTTTTTAATTTATTGATGAATTTTGATCTTTGAGACTTAATGTTGACCAAAAAGTCAAAGTTTGACTTTTGGCGTATTAGTTGACTTTTCGTTAGTACAACTTATTTTTGGTCCTATGGTCAATTGACTGAGCAGAATTTGTGATAAAAGACTTGAAACTTGACATGAGCATTCTTGAAGGTTCATAATGATCCATGAAAGTCATTTGAAGTATTAGGAGTCTAATTGTCCTTGTGAAAACTCAAACCCTAATTTGAGGTATTGGTGTTGAGGAGATGGCTTGACCTAGTAAATACTTGTGCAAGCTTGAGCTTTTAAAGATATTTGTGAAAATGTCTTGAGAAAAGAGAGGGAAAATTTTGGGGTACAACAATGTGTGATTTATAACATGAAATATGTATGTTCTGCAATTTGGTGGAGATAATTCAAATGTGTTGAAATATGTGAAATATACTTGTATGATTAAGATATGGAAATGGTCTTAATTGCACATTTATGTTGATATTGCACGTGCATAATTTGTGTCAAGAGTCAATATTTGGTAATTTCGTGGGAATTATTGACTTGTCCCAAACCTAATGCTGAGGGGTTTGAAAGCTTAAGGTTGGCAGGCTTTTTGGTGGTTATCTGTCTTGGAAATGTTGATCTGGCAGGACCGGTAAGGATAACAATTAGTACCATATACCTATTGTATTTAGTTACAGTTTGAGTCACATGTGTCGATGTGAAATGTTGAGTTGGTATGCATTATGTGATATTGGTGTGAATGTTACATATGTGGTCTTTGTGATTATTATCATTGAATCATGAATCATTGAGCAATATATATATATATATATATATATATATATATATATATATATATATATATATATATATATATATATATATATATATATATATATATATATATATATATATATATATATAATCATGTGAAATGTGTTAGAATGTGTTGAACGCATGATTATGTGAAGTGTGATGAATTCAATTGATGTATGTATGTTATGCAATTACTTATTATTATATATTTCTATAATGATATGAATTCACACTCTTCTGTTGGAATTATGTTTTATATAATATCACTCAAGTACCAAGGATAGTGGTGGTACTTCTAGCAAGGAGTAGTTGGAGGAGCTAGTCCTTTATTTATCCGTTTTACTAGGTAGTGAGTCATGCTCTGGTCATGTAACACGGGGAACATTTAGATTCATGTTATATTATTATATTCATGTGTTATTTGAGAGATATTATCGTAATTTTGGATATTTATGTAGGATTGAGTTATATGTGATGATGACCTTTAGTGTCTAATGTTTTATGATATGATTGTCAGTATAGGATTTTAATCATTAGTATTATTTTGAGTTAAGAATTATTCTGCTGTGAGATGTATATGTGTTAGTATATGGAATATGATTCTAAATGTGTGTTATGAATATGACCAGGGTATTTATTGAATCTTGAGTTTCGTGAAGTAAATGTGATGCCCTCTTGTGGTATGCATGATATTTACTCTAATTATGCCATATTTATTTATGCGGGGTTTAGAGGGGGGGTTGCAATAAACTAGTCCCAAGTTTACAACTTCTCGCCTAATCCCTACCCAATGCTACTTCTACCTAGGTCCTCCTTAGGTCTGAGAAATCGACATCCCACTTCCAATCACCGCAGTGATACCTAACAATACCATTCATAAGAAATGCAACAATTACAACTCAATTTAGAAGGTCATTCTTCCATTACAAAAACTCAAACTCTTGCTTTAAAGCTTCGAGTGAGAAGAATACTCAACTCATTGCCTAAAGGCTTATGAGTGAGAATAATAACTTAACTAACAGTCAAGCAACAATCAGTCGACCATATAGTATCAAAAGATACATGAGTGACTTACAAAACTACACAAGAGACTCTCAAAACCTAAGACGTATGCTTCCCATAATTTTACAATTGTTGAAAACTTAAATTACATTAGGTTAATATTCTCCTTTAAATATAACTCTGAAGTCCATGGGCTTCAATATTCTGAGTCCAGAAGTTTCTTGATCCACAAGCTGAGTGTTGCACCAATTATGTAACAAATCTCCTAAATCTTGGAACCACCAATACATAGTTTCCTAATTTGTCTCAATGCCAAAATTAATATCTTATGTACATCTGGAGATATGAAACTTGTTCCAAAACAAATGTTTTTGACGTGAGGAAATATATGATATATATCCAAAGGAAATATAACATAAACAAATCCAATATGTCAAGATTTAAAAATAGCAAAAAATTGACTATTGCTTAACATAACACGATGTCATGACATCCTGTTCGACATCTGGTCAGAACCATGTTTTAGGCAAAAGTTCCCAATCCCAAAACCATGGTACTAACAATTACGCATAAAATCCCAAATATCATTTTCTGTGTCACAGACCAAGATTGTTTCAAGAATTGTCCGAGTTATTGCTTGAAAGAAGTAATTCTTGGCTTCACTTTTACAAAAGTACCTTTCGTAACACCGACGAAATGTATTTCACCACGGCCAAAGAATACACTGTAGTAGAATCTATTTAATTAGACACTTTCATTTTTTATATTTTATCAAAATACATACAACAACGGTTGTTTAGTACAATTGTTGTTGTATGTAACGCATGATAATGAGTTCGAATCTTGTTGTTGTTGCTCTACTGCTGCATTTTTTATATTTTATTAAAAGAGATACAACAACGGTTGTTTAATAAAACCGTTGTTGTATGTAGTGCATGGTCATGAGTTTGAATCTTGTTGTTGTTCTATTGCTGAATTTTTTTTATATTTTATTAAAAGGAATACAAAAACTATTGTCGTATGTATCACAATATTAATTTTATTGAGTTTCTTATAAGTGTGTTTATTATGTTTCTTCACCCTCCTTAAACAAATCTTTGTCGTCTATTTAGTGAGTATCAATGCTCAAGACACTACCATTAGTGATCCGCGTGAAACCTAAAACTTAGAAAAACTTCCAACTTGAAGAACTTCATATTCTACCTCCAAACGTCATCTTTCATTTATGACACTTTATTTCTCCACTAAACTAATCTTGAAAATATCATTTCTTCCATAAGCGAAACTCGAGAATATCATTTCTTTCATTAGCAAATTTCATAATTTCATCATCTCTTCTCCAACTTGAATGAGACAAGGAAAATATTGATTCAAGTTAGCAATGTTAGTTATTGTTGTTCTTGTTGTTATTTTTTGTTATTATTGTTGTTGTTGTTCTCATTGTTCTTGTTATTATTATTATTATTATTGTTGTTGTTCTTGTTATTGTTAGTGTTGTTGTTGTTGTTGTTGTTATTGTTGTTCTTCTTCTTGTTTTTGTTGTTCTTGTTGTTGTTCTTGAAGTTCTTGTTGTTGTTCTTGTTGTTAATTTTGTTCTACTACTGCATTTATTTTTATTTTATTAAAAGACATATAACAACGGTTGTTTAATATAATCGTGGTAGTATATAGCATGCTATCTAATTTATAACGATGGTCACATGCCCGTTGTGGTAACCAACATACATACAATCACACGCTACCTAACAACGGACGTGCTACCATTATTATATGTGTTTTGCAACTGTTATTGAATCTGTTTTTTGTAGTAGTGCTTTGAGATCATTAGGTTTTCTTTCTTTTGCAAGTTTTCTTTGTTCAAGCGTTGAATCGAATGGAGAAACAATCACGCCATGCTTAACCAATTCCCAATACTCCTTATATCATAGAAGATTATCCATGAATATGGCCCAATGATCATATAAACCATCAAATTTGGGAATTGCGTGAGTCAAGAACTTTGATGAATCTGCCACAGAAGGAACTAGAATGATGAGACACGAGGAAGAAGAAGATAATATAATTAATAAATTTTCATGCCTTTAATCAAGAAACTGTATTTTTTGATTGAAGTAAAACACACATGGAGATACAACTTGTTATGTGAGGGAAAACTCTTGATGTTATTATTGAAATTTTGGTATACAGATGACAATGTCCTAACACATGTTGAGAGAAAGATCACTATGTAACAACACTTGGACTGGATAAAGCACACTCATATAATTCATATCAAAATAGCGTCATGATAGATGTTCCAAAATCTTATAGACATGTCAAACAATCAAGAAATAAAACTGAACAATGCAAAATGATAATAACACAAAGATATGATGACCCAGTTCGGTGTACAACAACACCTACTCTGGGGGCTACTAAGCCAGGAAGGAAGTCCACTATCAGCAGTATTAGTTCAAAGCTAAACTCTTATGATTAAAACTTCTCTCCTAATTCATACCCAATGCAAATTCTACTTAGGTCCTCCCTAAATATGAGAGATTGTCATCTCACTTTCTAAATTACCTTAGTGATATCTAATAATCACATGCTCTAATGACTGCATTGAACTACTTGAAAGACACCCCTTTCAAATAAAGTTCAGTCAAGACTCTGGACTAACAAACACACTTGGATTTTATTTAAAGCTTCATCCAAGAATGATATACAATTCATTATCTAAAGGCTTATAAATCTATATAGAAACAAAGTCTACCACAATGTATCAAACTGATAGAAAAGAGTGACTTACAACACAAGAAAACACATGACTCTCAAAACCCTAAACCCTTATATTTATTTTAAAAAAGTATTTCACCAAGCTTAGTTAAATTATCCTAGGTCTAAGTCTTCCTTTTATAATCTTCAGTTGGCCATGGGCTTCAAAACTGCAACATATTAGTTGCTAAAGATCTGCAGAATCTTCTGCATAAAAATAGGACTCCAATCATTTGTTTCTTAATTTGTCTCCACAAATAAAAGCTGATAAGACTCCTTGAAATTAGCTTGAATCTTTTCAATCTTCAACCTGAGAACCATATAGGATATCATAATATTCCAGAATATTCTGTATCTATAACAAACAAAACTAATTCAACTATCCAGCTGATCGTAGTCACAATATCGAATAATTATGCATAGGACATCACATTCGACATGTTTCTTCTGATGATAGAACTTGTTTGTTTGACATGTTGTTCTTCACATATTTTAACATCTTGTTCAGGAACTAGTTTTACCAAAATTAGTCAAATCTTTAGAGCTTTCAACCTCCCCCTTTTGGCAAATTTTGGCTAAAACTCCTTTTGTACAATAAACTCAGAAACAAAAATTCAGGGGCCGAAAGTCCTGAAGTCATTTTAGCCAGAAGGTTTTAATCTTTTTGCACATCAGGAAGAAGATAACAAGAACACACATTTGATCATCCAGTTACTCCCCCTTAACCCAGGAACCAATTTTTGTCACAAAGGGATAAATCTTCCTCTTTTGAGGCATAAGAGAACCCTTAAGAAGAAACAAAAATAACTCAGAACACATGACACAATTGTGTTAATAACTCAGATCACAATATGCAAAATCAGAAACTTAGACATGACTCAGATATGATGTTGGAACATCCTTGCAAAACAACTTCAAGGATAGTAATCGAAATGGACCCATACCAATATTGTACTCACCCAAAAATGAACAAAGGCTATAAGATCACAACCCAGCAAGACACAACTTTATCAGAAGGAATTGTATAACCTATTTTTATACACAAGCAGAAACCTAGGAAATAACGCTTCTAGTTTGAAACAATGGTCTTAGTGAAATAGGGAAATAAATTTGGAAGAAATTTTAAGCCCAAATAAATGTACACTATCCAAGTCAGAGTTGAATGTTTCTTCTTTAATGAACATCGTTAACAAAGCGTTCTTCATGCCTTTGTTTATTTTAAACTGTTTCATCTTGAAGTTAAAGTTCCAATAAAAGCGCATGCATGGTCAAAGGTATGTGTCGCAGTTCCACCTGACGTGTATTCAGATGCACCATCCATAAGCACCACTTGAAGATCTGCACAGAGTCAAGTTCTGAACAATGTCCTGACATCCATCTAGACATTGTATATTCTCTCTTATCTTCAAAAGAGCCAACACCTTTTTCAGTATTCAGCCGAATATTTTTCAAACTAAGGCCACAGTAAGATTACTCTAGGAGATACTCATTGAAATTCACGCTTTGAAGCATAGTCACAGTGCCTCCCTCTAGATCTCATACGCATTCCTTTCATAGAGAAATTCTATTTATCTTGACTTCAATCTGCAGAGAAAAATAAATTCTCAAAATAATTATTCTCTAATCAGACCTAAGGAGAATGACCATGTTTTAATTCAATCCACTGATTTCCCAATTACATAATCAACCTCAAACTTCCAAGTCCTCCATGAACTGCATTGGTGACAAAGTGTCAGAACATCTTGTCTGACATCACATCCTCACACGAGGAACTTCAACCACAGCTTGCTTGGCCCTCAGGAAATATTTATGAAGATTGTACTTCTCCAGTAACATATTCTGGGAAGAAGTTCAACAGTCCTCCTGTTGAACACATTCTCATGTTGTAATTCCAGTCATGACACTTACATATATAGACGACTATCCTTCTTGAGAATGCATTCGAACCCCCTAGACTGTGTCAACCAAGTATCTCAACTTTTGGTTAGGCATGAATTCATTCCCATTAAGGACATTTTCCATAATAATAGATCTTTGTTCACTTGCTTTATAAGACTCAAAAGGAGCCATTCTTTCTACAGAAACTTGTAGCAGAAGACACACTTCCCCACAAGAAATTTGATCTTAGTATGAGTCAGAGCACTAGGTCTGATTTTCAACACAGACCCCTCATACATTACAACATCCTCAAGGATAATCTTTTCCACATCATTCTCCAGCACACTTCTGAATCAAATGGTGAGTACCAAACTTCACACCATAATTCCAAGTCATATTCCAAACAGGTATGATGTTTCAACAACACATAGGATATCAACATTTCATAGAGGTCCATCACAAGGATCTCACAGTTGTAGTAGTAAAGAAATCACAACAGATTATAATGCCACTGCGAGAAATAAACTCTCATAATTTCTGAAACATAGTGTTCAGATTGCATATTTGCATTAACACATTAGAAAAATACACCACTCCCGTCAAAGTATTTGTCATCAGTTACATGCACACCTACATTCGAGGAACATTTCCTCACGTTCCTTCCTTCACAGTTTTTCCTAGAGGAACAATCAGCTAATAAGAACAACACACATAGATCCAAACAGTAATGACTGGTATTCACTCCATAAAACACGTCGGATTTTCCCTGTGGATTGACTTAACACTTCATCATGATCAAACATCACAATGATAATCAACAATCCTCAGGATTTTATCATTTACTGGGGTTCTGGAGACAACATCCATAATAATTCATACACCTCTCTTTGCATGGAACATATGATAACCATACAACAATGGTTGATCACCTTCCAAGGTCAGATGATAGATATATGTAGCCCTCCATATGTCATCAAAACTGCATGATACAGTCTTGGAGATCTGTCTCTTAGACTTCCACAAATATCCTACCTTGGATGCCTTTTTCAACAGAACAGGAGTTCCATGTTCTCGTAGACTTGATAATACAATCAAGTTTGAGTAAATAACCTTCATCTTGTTTAAGAGGACCAGTTATTAGTCAGACTACTCAACACAACCAGGCATATTGAGAAAAATAAATTCTCAACACAATGATGTTAAGACATTATATCTGATATTTCTTCAAGGACTTCCAACTCTATCATAACCTGTCACATTAATTTTGGCTTCTTTGAACAGAAGAATCTTCTAGGTGACAGTGAGAATGTCCTTGACATTTGAACTTGTCCTTTATAACCAGAGAATATTCAATAGACTGATCAGACATATTCAACATCAGATGACACCCTGGTGTAACATCTAGACTTTAGGTCTCTTGGCTGCAAAAAATAAGCAAACAAATACTTGTGAAAATCACAAGTGGCGATTGACTTTAAATCCTTGTTCATATGGCCATGCACACAATCTAGAGAAACACAATACTAAAGGAACACAAATCATGTATTTTCCCATGTCAAGTACAATGTTAAGACATCAAGGCTGACTTCTTGACTCAACTTGCTGACTTAGTTGACAAAACCATATCAACCTTTCTTTGAGAAGGAGCACATCCTAACAAAACAGATTAAGTTCTAGGATTGCCTTCATCCGAAATCCGAAATCAAGATCTTCAAGTATCTTTGGCTAATTCATACGTGATAAGAGTACTTATGGATCAGAATGCGAAAGAATCAACACAACCTCTTCTCTTTGTCCTACTCCTAGCTGGTCTTGTACTTCTATAATCAATTCCACTATCCTGCTTAATTAATCTGGGATGTGAGTAGATATGAGCCAAAAAAAATCTTGAGAGTGACTCATGAGACTTTGACCATAACACCCATCTTTATCACTTTTCTATAAGATATTCCAAAAGCAGATCTTCCTTGAACCATAGCTTAAAGAATACACATCAGATATATATGCAGCGAAACAAATCACATCATCCACAACGTCCAGGCAAAATATCAGAAACATCTTATAGGACATCGTGCAAAAGAGACATCCCCGAAATCAACCAGCAGTTAGTGATAAGATTATATGGACATAACACCCTTTGTCATGCCTAATTCAATCTCCTCCTCAATAGAAGATCACCAGAAGACAAACCAATATGAACACCACAACTATAGCAATAGCTACAACTAACACTTTGCTCCTTCAAGTCCTTTGAACCAAAAAATATCTTCCCTAGATCTCACCCAGAACAATAATATGATGCCTTCTCTGATATCAATTGAAATTCTAATATACATATAACAACGTCCTAACACACGTTGAGACAAAGATCACTGCATAACAACACTTGGACTGGATAAAGCACACTGATATAATTCATATCAGAATAACGTCATGATAAATGTTCCAATATCTTATATGACATGTCAATCAATCAAGAAACAAAACTGAATAATGCAGAATAATAATAACACAAAGATATGATGATCCAGTTCAGTGTACAACAATACCTACTCTGGGAGCTACCAAGCCAGAAAGGAAGTCCATTATCAGTAGTATTAGTTCAAAGCTAAACTCCCACGTTTACAACTTCTCTCCTAATCCCTATCCAATGCAACTTCTATCTAGATCCTCCCTAAATATGAGAAATCACCATCTCACTTCCTAAATCACCTCAGTGATATCTAACAATCACAACCTCTGATGACTGCATTGAACTACTTGAAAGACACCCTGTTGTACCCCAAAATTTGCCCTCCCATATTTCCCAAAACATTTCAAGAAAAATTCACAAGTCCAACCCGGCGCGTCATATTCAGGTGTTCTTTCGCCAAGATATCTCTGACAACGTATTTTCAAATTCAGGTTCGGCTCAAGAGTCAATTCTTTAAGGAAGGTATCCGAATGTGTGAGTTTTCTCGAAGAAATATGGTGAAAAAGTGTGTTGAAAGTGCAGTTTTTATGCGCTAAAAAATTCATAACTTGAAGATCGTGGCTCGTTTTGAACCCGTTCCGGTGGCCAAAATTCCGTCTTGACATTATCTACGTTTTCATCTCTCACGGCTGGAAGCCAATTTTGATCATAAGGTCTTCAAAAATGTGGATTTATCAAGTATTTTCGCACAGAAAATTTGTGACAGAAGTTTATTTGCGTCATGTTCAGAAAATCATAACTTGGTCGATTTTCATCGTATCGAGCTGGTTCTAGCGCCAAAATTTCATAAATTAAGTTGGCTACATTTTCACAGAAGGTATCAAGTTCGAACGGTGTTCAAAAGGCCTTCGTTTTTTGCTCAAAGTGTGTGACACGCTGAAAATCCTGAATGCTGAATATTATTTCATCTGGGCCGAAACTTCGGAAATTCATAACTCGGTCAATTTTTATCGGATTGGGCTCATATTTTTACACAAGGTCCCTGACTCATAGATCTACAACTTTTCTTCAAAAGTCGAGACCGGATTATGCTCCGATCAATACCAGTTTTTTATTGAAGAACGTGTCAGAGTCGACACTGGAGCCCAAAATAAGTTTGTCTGAGCTGAAACTTCAAAAATTCATAACTAATTCACCGTTTATCCGATTGAGCCGATTTTCGGACAGGAGTTAGTTCTCGATGCCGGCTACATTTTTTTTTCACATTTCAACTTCAAAAATTGCACTTAAGTCCCTGCGATTTAGCCTGGAAAGTGACG
The DNA here is from genome assembly GCA_948472305.1 of Vicia faba. NCBI lineage: Eukaryota > Viridiplantae > Streptophyta > Magnoliopsida > Fabales > Fabaceae > Vicia > Vicia faba. Next base: position 857,673,124 of record OX451735.1, on the reverse strand, counting down.
AACTCAAGTGAACATTGGAGGCCCAATTGCACATTCAAAGCCCATTTTCTTTACCCTAATTTTCATTATATAATCACCTTCTTTTCACACAAACCAGAGAGGAGGAGAAAAAGAGAGAAAAAATCTTGCCACAACACTCTTAGAATATCAAATTCTTTCAAGAACCCTAAAACCTTGAAATCCTTATTACAAATTCCTCTCTCACTACAAACAAGCCATCACAGTTACAAACCAACACCTCACTACTTCTTCAGTAAGGGTAAGGCTGGCTTGATCTCCATGATCCAAAAGGCATAAAAGCATTCATGTCACTAATTTTCCAGTAAGGGTAAGATTGATTTGATCTCCATGATCAAAAGGGTATAATCATTCATACATGTCATATTGTGCCTAAACATTAAATTTCTTCATATATTGGCTTTATTTGCATTTTATGATTTTATTTAATGTGTTCATGAGATTCAACACTGCAGATTTAGACAGGATCCCATGCAGGAAGATTAAGGAACGTTGAGGCCAAAACACAAATGGCCAAAAGCCAAAAGCCAAATGGCCAAAGTAGAACAACTTATGCATGACACCAATACATGGCGAGACAGACATCCTGAGAAGATTAAGGAACGTTGAGGCCAGAACACAAATGGCCAACAGCCAGAACACAAATGGCCATGAAACCCAATCCAATGGCCAAAGAATGCAGACCACGGTACTCAGGAGTCAATGAACACGCACGTGATGCCAGAAAGTCAAACAAGGCTTTTTGTCTAATGGGCCTGAATACTTCAAAAAACCTCCCCTTGGTCCTGAAAACCCCCCTTGGTTTGTATATTTTTCAATTCTATTTTCTTTTCTTTTTTCTAATTCTTTTACTTATTCTTATTTAATTCACTTAAAATAATATTCTTTTCATAATAAAAGCAGAAAATCAAAAAAATACAATATATTTAATTAGTATTATTTCACTATTAAAATATTTTTGTAAATAAATGTTAAAAATTAATTTAGTTAATTTAGGTTTTAAACTTTAATCTTTTTTCTTAATAAATAAAAAATATCTAGAATTAGGTTTTTTAACATTTTTCATCCTTTTCTTAATCAATTTTTTCTTATTTATTTATTATTATAATTACTATTTATTTTTGTAAATAAACATGCATATTAATTAATTAGTAAATTAGAGTAACTTTAATATTTTTTTTTATTAATAATTAAAATATTTAGAACTAGGGTTTCCTCTTAATTTTAATTTTCTTTATTTTTCATAAATACAAAAAACACTAAAACACTTTCTTTTCTTTAATTAAATAATTAATTGGACTTTAATTTAATTTAATTTCATGTAAAGGGTCAAAACCCTCGGACGTCCTAATTTTAATTCTTTTCACGCATTATTTCTTTCGATCATTATGTAACTGTTTCTCAGATGTAATAGTAATTAGGTTTATCTTTCCGTCTTTACTTTCCGCATCTTTATCAAAAAACGGGTCTTTGTATTTTGGCGATGTATAGACCCGCGCCTTGTAATATCGTAGGATTTTACTTTCCGCATTTAAATTTCCGCACTTTTAAATTATAATTGCATGAAAGAATGTATGACCTAAATTAAAAACAAGCGTAGATCACCATGATACATGTACAAGATAGAACATAACTGAAATAACACACAGATTCATACACCACTCTTAGGGTACGCCTCACTGTTGCCTTGCCCTCGAAACGTGGTTGTCGAGTATAGGACGTTTTAGTAAGTCCTTATGTCCATGACATGATCCAGTTGCCTCGAAACGGTTGCCTCGGAATTAAAAAGGATCAATGGCATAAGGGTAGCTTCTAAGGTGTCCTACTGTTGCTCTGGTGACCACACTGTCCCTACAAATGAATTGACCTGAACACCTCCAACGGTGGTGCTACCTACCTCTCAATGGTGGGATGGCACTACCTTAAGGACATTTACACAGCCTAATTCCTTAGGGTAGGTAGATGACTCGTAGATACTTGCTCTAAACAAATCAAAACTTCTTTTCACACCGACACTTTCAAAAAAGGCTTTCAAAACAATTTTTCAAACACTCTTGAGAACTGATACAAGAGTCGATCTGAAATCTTTAAACGAAACTTTTTCAAACCCACTCCCACTTGAAAAGCAAACATCTTTTGAAAACACAAATGAGAAAGTATCTAAGAGCCCATGGATAACCATGGATAGAAAGGGTGCTAATACCTTCCCTTTCTATAAATCTACCTCCTGAACCGAGAAACTATCTCATAAGCAATTTTGTTGTGCTTTTGTCCTGTCCATGTTGGAGAAAATAAAAGACGGTGGCGACTCTTGCTTACCGCGACATTTCGCGAAACCAGCTAAAAACAGACAGTTCCAGATCCACCGATCACAGAACTGGCGACTCTGCTGGGGATCTTTATAAAGTGAGGTGTACCTTAGGACTAAGATCACTTGTGTTTTCCATTGTCTGAACTGTTTGCTTTATTATTGTGGGTATTGTCTCGGGAGTTCTATAGATCCTAACCCGGATCTGGGGGATACCTTCTTAGAAAGTAGCAACAAGGCTGTGAGGGAACTGTGCGGGGTATACCGACATGGTTGAAGCAGTCTGCTATGTTGATGTGGCACTTTGGTGTGTACCGGTAACCCTTGAGTCCAGTCAAGGAGAGTACGGGGCCGCCGTGTGGTGTCGTGAAGCATCAACTGACCTTAGGAACCTTAATTGAACCATCTTGGCCTCTTTAGGGTAGTGAGATAACTGACTTTGGTGTAGTCCGAGGTTGGTTGATACTCGATACTACACTCAATTAAGGGTTATTTTCTTGGAATATTTCGGTCGCCAGTTCAGTGGCTAAATCGAAACGATGAACAATGAAAGCAATCCAATGATATTGGGACCCTTAGAACCCGGTTACTTTGATAGGACAGGTTTGAGCCCACCAACTTCAAGAGGGTAATACCTAGACCCCATGCTGGCCTGAACTCTAAGGGTTGTCTTGTGTGACTTGTGTGCCTTCCAACTTGACTATTTGCATGCTTATTATCTGACTCTTGAGTTTCTTGCAGGTTTTGTTTACAGTCCTTAATTGGGACTCATAACAGGGTTTACCTACATTACCCCATGCATAGCATGACATCATACCATCATACCATTGCATACATCCTACATAAGGACTAATCCATTTCAAGGATCTCAAGGGCTTGTGATGCAGGTCATGATGAACCAACTGTCCATCAAGGGGCAAAGGGGATTTATTTTCCTCTAGCCAAGGTTGTCAGGGGCTATGACCCACTAGATATGGTAAGCCTTGACCCTTGAAGAAGGACTCTCAACAACATGAAGTTCCTTCAATCAAGCTACAAAATGTGAATTCTAACAATTTTCTTGTTTACCCTGCGAGATCCTTGAAAACATTGCGTACATACATACATATCATTGCATTACAGGTACAGTTGTTGCAGGTCACTTACCTTCTTCGCTGTTTATTTCAGCATCATGAATCCGGAAACATCTACTGAGCAATCCATTAAGGCTCTCCAGGCTCATAACGCCCAGTTCCAAGAGTTGATCATGAGTCTAGCCCAGGGGCAACAAGATCTGAAGACCCTGCTTTTGAAAAAGAAGAAGAAGAGGACAGTGTTGTTCAACCCGAGACGCAAATCTGGGAATGGATCACTAAATGAAGTTGAGCAGGCTACCCCGTCTGTTGGGAAAGACAATCCCCATGAGAGAGAGGTGCCTAGTCCAGTGGTCTCCGACAATGAGACCGAGTTCAATGATGAACAGTACCCTCCAGCTGAAGACAGGTATAAAAAGTTGGAAGACCGGCTAAGTGCTATGGAGATACAGAAAGTGCCCGGCCTGGACTTCGAAGATCTAGGTCTGTCTTCTGGGGTAGTGATCCCACACAAGTTCAAGGCACCTGCTTTTGCAAAATATGACGGGGCCTCCTGTCCTAAGCTGCATCTCAGGTCTTACACAAGGAGGATCCAACCCTACACGGCTGACAAGAATTTGTGGATTCACTTCTTTCAGGATAGTCTGGCTGGAACCCAACTCGACTGGTTCTATCAACTGAATGGAGCCAACATCCGCAGCTGGGAGGACTTGGCCACTGCGTTCTACAAGCAATACCAGTATAATGCCGATCTTGCTCCCACGCGTACTCAGCTTCAGGGGATGTCTATGGGTACAGGCGAAGGCTTCAAAGAATATGCTCAAAAATGGAGGGACCTTGCTGGAAGGGTACAACCACCTCTGACTGACCGCGAGCTCGTCGACATGTTCTTGGGGACCCTGTCTGGTCCATTCTTCAACCACCTGATTGGGAATTTTGTCGTTGGGTTTACAGATCCGATCTTAACCGGGGAAAGAATAGAAGTTGGCATCAAGTCAGGGAAAATACAGAATGGTGACTCCTCGAACACTGAGAAGAAACCATCCAAGAGAGAATCTAGTGCTGTCTATGGCTCAAGAGGGCAGAATAGGTCCGAACACCGCCAAGATGTCAACGCGGTGCTTATTGCAAAACCGGTCAGCGCTCCTCAGCGTCACAATCAGCAAAGGGAAGAGAGACCCAAAAGGCAATTCACTCCCCTCGGCATGACCTTGTCACAGATATTGCCACAGTTGCTGGAAACCAAGTTGGTAACTCTCATGGACCCTCCAAAGAATCCCAACATGACGCCTTCAAGGTATAACCCCAACGTTCGCTGCGCCTATCATTCTGACAGCCCGGGGCATGCTATAGACGACTGTTGGACTTTGAGAAACAAGGTTCAGGATCTGATCGACGCAAAGGAAGTCCAGCTCGACTCTCCAGAGGCTCCCAATGTGACCACTGCTCCCTTGTCAAAACATGGCTAGGATTGGAAACTTTTGTTCATTTGAATGTTCAGATTGTAATTTTCTTTGATTGTTCAAACATTTTATTTCATGTCAAACTTGGTTATTTCATTAATGCATTACACATGTCTGTTTTGAAGTAATTATTTCGTATTCACTATATGCAAACTGTTTTCATATTTTTGTGATGATCAACTCTTGATTGAAAATTCTAAGCCTCTTGAGGGAGGATGACGAAAACGATACCACGATCTTTACAGTATGCTTTTGAACAGACCCCGCTGATGAGGTACATGCATTGTTTCAATTCCTAAACACTGGAGTTATAAGGAAGATAATCCCTCGTCAACCCCTCTGAGCCAAAGAAGTAGGAGTTTTTCTTTTCGAAATTTAAAACCCTTAATCATAACCTGGGGCAGGGTAGTCTCTCAGTTGATCCAAGTGCATAACGAATGGCACCAAAGAGGTCCTTACAAAACAAAAGACAGTGATGGTTCTGAACAATCATACAGACAGGCAGTCATTACTTCTCAAAATAAAAACCCATTAAGTCAAAACCTATGAAGGAGACTTACAAAACTGGGGCATCCCGCTGACTGTAATTCCAAAAAGAAACAGTTCAGGCAAAAAACAGGGATAATGAAAGAAAAAGAAAGAGATCTTACAAACCCTAAACCAAACAAAAATGACTGCCTATTCAAATAAACGTTCAACATCCGAACCATCACTGGAATTTCAGAGCAAAGACTCAAACAAGGTCTAACGCATGATCAGTTGAGTTTAGGTTTGAAGAACATCACGAAGAGCGGGTGGGTACAAATAATTTGAGCCTTTATCCTTTGTTTCTTAAACCGTGAACCAGGCCACGCTACAACCCTTAAAAGTCCTAGCTGAAGCATGGGTTAGTTCGAAAGCATACTGTTACCAAAGGTATCCTGACTCCTTAAGGCTTGCTATAAAATATTGAGTTGACATCACATTTTACAAAATTTGCTGGTTTTACTGAAAAATGCATTTTTCAAAAACTTCAAGACAGACATAAGCTTTGCATTTTTAACATAACTTTGTTTGCATATGACTTTTTGTTTGAACAACATAGAAATTCGCACGACGAATGCCTAATGAACAAAAGCACCTCCAATCAAGGGGCATGGCCTGATCATTGTCCATCATCTGGGGCAGTCCAGTCAAGATTCAAGGAATCTCTCAAGATGCCAAACAGCCAGGGGCAAACCTCCGCCTGAGCCACTTGGGGCATTGGACATGAATTCCCAGCAACAAATCTTGCATGACCAAACATCTTCTGGTAGCGTGGCAACACAATAACAGGGGCACCTCCCTACATCCTGAGAGCATGGACATAGTCAAAAAAATACTACGCGTAATCAAAGACCCGCTAGGTTGACACACCTAGGCAAAAATAAGGGCTTCCCGGCGAACCAAAAGGGTTCGGGCAAAATGAGGGATGAAATGAAAAATCTGTACACCCGGCAAGTCGAAAACCTGAAAAGGCGGCTTGGGCAGGAATGGGTATCCCGGTGGATTGAAAACCCGAAAGGGCGGTCCAGGCAAAAATTAGGGATCAAAGCGTACGACTATGTCCTGTCATCTCGTCACTTTCCTACCAGAAGAAGATTTGTCAATCGGCAGTCATCAAACACCTTCACAGGTACCTTCTTCTCCAACAGAAACTGGCGCAATAATGAGTTGTCTAAATGATCCGGTTGCCCTGTCCACCGAGGTGCCAAGGTAAGTTCAGCTGAAGAATGCGACCAAGATACCTTCACTCCCTGCAGAGCGAACGCGTCTCCCCGGTTTTATTCAAAGGTTATTTCTCCACCAGAGCTTATAACTGGATTATCCTCAGCTAAAAGCCACAGAAAGATCGTCCTCGGCAAAGTTCTTCTTATTCCCCAGCGGAGTTCATCAAAAATTCCAACAGAGCACAACAACGAAATCCCCAGCGGAGTTATCATCAAATCTCAGCGAAGTATCTCTTCCCACAGAGTAATTCCCCGCAGAGTAATCTCTTCGCCAAGTTTATTCCCCAACTGAGTTATCTTCTCCGACCGGTATTCTTGCAATCATCATCCCCAACGGAAACGAAGAATCTCACTCTTCAACATCAGCCCAGGATTTGACTTCCCGGCATCCGTCAAGGATCTATTTTCCTAGATGCAGATACATTCATAAACATCACATTTTTATACATCATGATACATGCATATACGCATCATATCATACAATCTCATGTGTTGAAAAATATTATTGCTTGATCCATATCATGCATTGCATATGACTGACCTTTACCTTTCAGGAAGGATACAGTTAAAAGATCAGCTATGTAGACGAATACAGTCAAAAGAGACCAACCCAGTCAAAGAATACAAATCCAGTTAAATCAATGCCTAAAGATTTCCCTGATCCAACTCGTCGTTATAGACACTCGTCGCTATAGACACCCGTCGCTATAGACACTCGTCGTTATAGACACTCGTCGTTATAGACACTCGTCGTTATAGACACCCGTCGTTATAGACACTCGTCATTATAGACACCCGTCGTCATAGAAACTCGTCGTCATAGACACTCGTCGTTATAGACACTCGTCGTTATAGACACTCGTCGTTATAGACACTCGTCGTTATAGACACTCGTCGTTATAGACACTCGTCGTTATAGACACTCGTCGTTATAGACACTCGTCGTTATAGACACTCGTCGTTATAGACACTCGTCGTTATAGACACTCGTCGTTATAGACACTCGTTATTATAGACACTCGTCGTTATAGACACTCATCGTTATAGACACTCGTCGTTATAGACACTCGTTGTTATAGACACTCGTCGTTATAGACACTCGCCGTTATAGACACTCGTCGTTATAGACACTCGTCGTTATAGACACTCGTCGTTATAGACACTCGTCGTTATAGACACTCGTCGTTATAGACACTCGCCGTTATAGACACTCGTCGTTATAGACACTCGTCATTATAGACACTCGTCGTTATAGACACTCGTCGTTATAGACACTCGTTGTTATAGACACTCGTCGTTATAGACACTCGCCGTTATAGACACTCGTCGTTATAGACACTCGTCGTTATAGACACTCGTCGTTATAGACACTCGTCGTCATAGACACTCGTCGTCATAGACACTCGTCGTTATAGACACTCGTCGTCATAGACACTCGTCGTCATAGACACTCGTCGTTATAGACACTCGTCGTTATAGACACTCGTCGTTATAGACACCTGTCGTTAAAGACCACCCGTCCATGGAAATAACCTGTCAGTAGAGACAACTCACCAACCTTTCTGAATTCCAGACTCGATTCCTGTATCTTGCCAGGGCACGTCTGAAGAGTTCGAAGATCCGATTCCTGTATCTTGCCAGGGTGTATCTGTTGACGACTAACATTACCAGACTCGATTCCTGTATCCTGCCAGGGCACGTCTGAAGAGTTCGAAGATCCGATTTCTGTATCCTGCCAGGGTGTATCTGTTGACGACTATTCTCCGGACTCGATTCCTGTATCTTGCCAGGGCACGTCTGAAGAGTTTAAAGATTCGGTTCCTGTAACCAGCCAGGGCACATCTACATAAAGAAATTGAAGATCAACTCCTATAACAGGCCAGGTAATTATCTTTCTTTTCTCAGGTACGCAAGTTCTCGCTAAGGAATCTCTTATGCGATCGACACCTAGATGGCATCTGTAAGCCCATCCACATACCAACAGCCTCCGAATGGCGTCTATAAGCCCATTCCCGACAAGGTTCTGTCACACTTCCAGATGGCATCTATAAGCCCATCCTCCTATCCATCATCTTTCCAAATGGCATCTGTAAGCCCATTCCCTATATCATACTGCTAACACACTCTATGTGAGCGCAAATTTCTGGGCACTTTAGTGTTCAATCATCTTCCACCTTCGGATCACGAAAGGCACGCAAGCCAATCTACATCCTCAGGTTTAAGAATATTGAACAGGGGCAACTGTTGTACCCCAAAATTTGCCCTCCCATATTTCCCAAAACATTTCAAGAAAAATTCACAAGTCCAACCCGGCGCGTCATATTCAGGTGTTCTTTCGCCAAGATATCTCTGACAACGTATTTTCAAATTCAGGTTCGGCTCAAGAGTCAATTCTTTAAGGAAGGTATCCGAATGTGTGAGTTTTCTCGAAGAAATATGGTGAAAAAGTGTGTTGAAAGTGCAGTTTTTATGCGCTAAAAAATTCATAACTTGAAGATCGTGGCTCGTTTTGAACCCGTTCCGGTGGCCAAAATTCCGTCTTGACATTATCTATGTTTTCATCTCTCACGGCTGGAAGCCAATTTTGATCAGAAGGTCTTCAAAAATGTGGATTTATCAAGTATTTTCGCACAGAAAATTTGTGACAGAAGTTTATTTGCGTCATGTTCAGAAAATCATAACTTGGTCGATTTTCATCGTATCGAGCTAGTTCTAGCGCCAAAATTTCACAAATTGATTTGGCTACATTTTCACAGAAGGTATCGAGTTCGAACGGTGTTCAAAAGGCCTTCGTTTTTTGCTCAGAGTGCGTGACACGCTGAAAATCCTGAATGCTGAATATTATTTCATCTGGGCCGAAACTTCGGAAATTCATAACTCGGTCAATTTTTATCGGATTGGGCTCATATTTTTACACAAGGTCCCTGACTCATAGATCTATAACTTTGCTTCAAAAGTCGAGACCGGATTATGCTCCGATCAATACCAGTTTTTTATTGAAGAACGTGTCAGAGTCGACACTGGAGCCCAAAATAAGTTTGTCTGAGCTGAAACTTCAAAAATTCATAACTAATTCACCGTTTATCCGATTGAGCCGATTTTTGGACAGGAGTTAGTTCTCGATGTCGGATACATTTTTTTTCACATTTCAACTTCAAAAATTGCACTTAAGTCCCTGCGATTTAGCCTGGAAAGTGACGAACTCAAGTGAACATTGGAGGCCCAATTGCACATTCAAAGCCCATTTTCTTTACCCTAATTTTCATTATATAATCACCTTCTTTTCACACAAACCAGAGAGGAGGAGAAAAAGAGAGAAAAAACCTTGCCACAACACTCTTAGAATATCAAATTCTTTCAAGAACCCTAAAAACTTGAAATCCTTATTACAAATCCCTCTCTCACTACAAACAAGCCATCACAGTTACAAACCAACACCTCACTACTTCTTCAGTAAGGGTAAGGCTGGCTTGATCTCCATGATCCAAAAGGCATAAAAGCATTCATGTCACTAATTTTCCAGTAAGGGTAAGATTGATTTGATCTCCATGATCAAAAGGGTATAATCATTCATACATGCCATATTGTGCCTAAACATTAAATTTCTTCATATATTGGCTTTATTTGCATTTTATGATTTTATTTAATGTGTTCATGAGATTCAACACTGCAGATTTAGACAGGATCCCATGCAGGAAGATTAAGGAACGTTGAGGCCAAAACACAAATGGCCAAAAGCCAAAAGCCAAATGGCCAAAGTAGAACAACTTATGCATGACACCAATACATGGCGAGACAGACATCCTGAGAAGATTAAGGAACGTTGAGGCCAGAACACAAATGGCCATGAAACCCAATCCAATGGCCAAAGAATGCAGACCACGGTACTCAGGAGTCAATGAACACGCACGTGATGCCAGAAAGTCAAACAAGGTTTTTTGTCTAATGGGCCTGAATACTTCAAAAAACCTCCCCTTGGTCCTGAAAACTCTCTTGGTTTGTATATTTTTCAATTCTATTTTCGTTTCTTTTTTCTAATTCTTTTACTTATTCTTATTTAATTCACTTAAAATAATATTCTTTTCATAATAAAAGCAGAAAATCAAAAAAATACAATATATTTAATTAGTATTATTTCACTATTAAAATATTTTTGTAAATAAATGTTAAAAATTAATTTAGTTAATTTAGGTTTTAAACTTTAATCTTTTTTCTTAATAAATAAAAAATATCTAGAATTAGGTTTTTTAACATTTTTCATCCTTTTCTTAATCAATTTTTTCTCATTTATTTATTATTATAATTACTATTTATTTTTGTAAATAAACATGCATATTAATTAATTAGTAAATTAGAGTAACTTTAATATTTTTTTTATTAATAATTAAAATATTTAGAACTAGGGTTTCCTCTTAATTTTAATTTTCTTTATTTTTCATAAATACAAAAAACACTAAAATACTTTCTTTTCTTTAATTAAATAATTAATTGGACTTTAATTTAATTTAATTTCATGTAAAGGGTCAAAACCCTCGGACGTCCTAATTTTAATTCTTTTCACGCATTATTTCTTTCGATCATTATGTAACTATTTCTCAGATGTAATAGTAATTAGGTTTATCTTTCCGTCTTTACTTTCCGCATCTTTATCAAAAAACGGGTCTTTGTATTTTGGCGATGTATAGACCCGCGCCTTGTAATAGCGTAGGATTTTACTTTCCGCATTTAAATTTCCGCACTTTTAAATTATAATTGCATGAAAGAATGTATGACCTAAATTAAAAACAAGCGTAGATCACCATGATACATGTACAAGATAGAACATAACTGAAATAACACACAGATTCACACACCACTCTTAGGGTACGCCTCACTGTTGCATTGCCCTCGAAACGTGGTCGTCGAGTATAGGACGTTTTAGTAAGTCCTTATGTCCATGACATGATCCAGTTGCCTCGAAACGGTTGCCTCGGAATTAAAAAGGATCAATGGCATAAGGGTAGCTTCTAAGGTGTCCTACTGTTGCTCTGGTGACCATACTGTCCCTACAAACGAATTGACCCGAACACCTCCAACGGTGGTGCTACCTACCTCTCAATGGTGGGATGGCACTACCTTAAGGACATTTACACAACCTAATTCCTTAGGGTAGGTAGATGACTCGTAGATACTTGCTCTAAACAAATCAAAACTTCTTTTCACACCGACACTTTCAAAAAAGGCTTTCAAAACAATTTTTCAAACACTCTTGAGGACTGATACAAGAGTCGATCTGAAATCTTTAAACGAAACTTTTTCAAACCCACTCCCACTTGAAAAGCAAACATCTTTTGAAAACATAAATGAGCAAGTATCTAAGAGCTCATGGATAACCATGGATAGAAAGGGTGCTAATACCTTCCCTTTCTATAAATCTACCTCCCGAACCGAGAAACTATCTCATAAGGAATTTTGCTGTGCTTTTGTCCTGTCCATGTTGGAGAAAATAAAAGACGATGGCGACTCTTGCTTACCGCGACATTTCGCGAAACCAGCTAAAAACAGTCAGTTCCAGATCCACCGATCACACACCCCTTTCAAATAAAGTTCAGTCAAGACTCTTGACTAAGAAACACACTTGGATTTGCTTCAAAGATTCATCCAAGAATAATATACAATTCATTATCTAAAGTCTTCTGAATCTGTATATAAACAAAGTCTACCATAATGTATCAAACCGATACAAATGGTGACTTACAACACAAGAAAGTACACGACTCTCAAAATCCTAAACCCTTATATTTCTTTTACAAAAGTATTTCACCAGGCTTAGTTAAATTGTCCTAGGTCTAAGTCTTCCTTTTATAATCTTCAGCTGCCCATGGGCTTCGAAACCGCAGCATATTAGTTGCTGAAGATCTGTAAAATCTTCTGCACAAAAATATGACTCCAATCATTTGTTCCCTAATTTGTTTCCACAAATAGAAACTGATAAGACTCTTGAAATCATCTTGAATCTCTTTAATCTTCAACCTGAGCACCACATAAGATATCATAATATTCCATAATATTTTGTATCTATAACAAACAAAACTAATCCAACTGTCCAGCTGATCGTAGTCATAATGTCGAATTATTTTTCATAGGACATCACACACATGTTTCTTCTAATGATAGAACTTCTCTATTCGACATATTATTCTTCACATATTTTAACATCTTGTTCAGCATCTAGTTTTATCAAAATTAGTCAAATCTTTAAAACTTTAAATTATCATATAAGAAATGCTTATATACAAAGAGAAGGATATTACTTATAAAGCAAGTAATTTTACTTAGATAACTAACTCTTAACTAACTCAAAGTTAGTTATGTAATTAATGTTAAATTTTCCAAACAAACTTCTAAAAGAAATGGACCAATGAATTATAATGAATTTATATGAAGTATTAAAAAATATAATGAATTTATGATGTATTATTTCTACGTAATAACACTTACAATGAATGATATAATAAGATATACCATAGAGAAACAATATATCTAATCTATATTAAGTCCAAATGCATTATTTATAAGCTCCTATTATAAACATACTCATAGTAAGTGTGACCATATGTATGATAACAATATAACACCGCTTGAGTTGCAATAAAAATTGATAGTTAATAAACGGTGAAAAGTGACGAATGGGTGACATTTACAATGATACTTTTAAGAGTATGAGTGGAACATGTTCATAAATATTTTATCCATGTATTTAAAAGATTGTCATATTAAGTTTCACGGCAAAATTCTTGGCTCTCTACATTTATATCAGATTCATTTACCTAGCTAATTAATAATAGTAGGTATAAGGAAACTGTATAATTGATTACCCTACCAAAATGAGTTTAACAAAATAGCTAGGTTTCCAAACGTGGTATATATATATTTAATGTGTTTATGTAGACGTGACAACGGGGCGGGGTGGGGTGGGATGGGATGGGGACAGTTTTTGTATTCTCTAAACTCAGATTTAAATTTAAGATAAATTTTGGTTACCCGTTTCAATCTCTGTCAGGAATAAATAATTGAATCGCAAATCCACCCTAATTAGGTTTGGAGATCCCCGTCTCGTTCCCAAATCTAAAATATGTCTCAAACTTAAAAGCTTCTCCAAACCTAAAATTTACCCCGAACCTAAAATTTGTCCAAATCTTAAGATATATTAACTTATATTACAAATATAAAATACAATCTCAAAGAATTTTAAACATATATTTCGAATAATAAAATACTAACAAAAGTATTAATTTATCAACCATATAATTAATATTTCAAATTAACAAACCAAATAATTCAAAATATAAAAACTAAAAATATTGAACATCATTGTCTATGAAAATTGCTAACAAAAATAGATAAGTGGCAAACACCAATATTATCTTCTTTCTTTCTCATATATAATAATAATAATAATAATAATAATAATAATAATAATAATAATAATAATAATAATAATAATAATAATAATAATAATAATAATAATAATAATAATAATAATAATAATAATAATAATAATAATAATAATAATAATAATAATAATAATAATAATAATAATAATAATAATAATAATAATAATAATAATAATAATAATAATAATAATAATAATAATAATAATAATAATAATAATAATAATAATAATAATAATAATAATAATAATAATAATAATAATAATAATAATAATAATAATAATAATAATAATAATAATAATAATAATAATAATAATAATAATAATAATAATAATAATAATAATAATAATAATAATAATAATAATAATAATAATAATAATAATAATAATAATAATAATAATAATAATAATAATAATAATAATAATAATAATAATAATAATAATAATAATAATAATAATAATAATAATAATAATAATAATAATAATAATAATAATAATAATAATAATAATAATAATAATAATAATAATAATAATAATAATAATAATAATAATAATAATAATAATAATAATAATAATAATAATAATAATAATAATAATAATAATAATAATAATAATAATAATAATAATAATAATAATAATAATAATAATAATAATAAACGGGGCAGATTCGAAGACGAGTTTGGGGTGGATACTACACTCCCCATTATCCGCCCCGTCTCTATATTTTAAAATCGAGGAAAACTCAAACTTAAATTCAAACTCAGTCAAAATAGATTTTTCCCATCAAATTCAGTGCAGGTTCGGAGAGACACCCACAGGTATGGATTATATTACCATGTATTTATTATGAATATAACTATTTTTTATAAGTGTTTATTTCTAATTAGTGTTTAGGATGATTGTTATGTATTATTTTGGCAGGTTTATAGTTAAAATTAAATTATTTTGGCATGAATATAACTATTTATCATTTTAGTTTCTTGGAACTCGGTTTATAGTTAAACTTAGTTTAATTTTAGTTTAACATTTAGTGGTTTGGAGGAATTTATAGAATACTCAAAATGCCTTTATTTAGTAACCGTGGAGGAATAGAAATCCTTAAATAATTAATATTAAATAATTTAAATTTTAAAATAAATTTTTTTAAAAAAATAATACGAAAAAATAAAATACATATATTAAGTATAAAATAATTTTACAGAATCAATCAATAATCATTTATATTTCACAAAATCACAATGATATTTTTTAAATAAATTATATAACATAATTAAATAATAAATTTCTTTTAAATAATAGTATAAAATTATTTTACACAGCCAATCACTCTCTTTAATCTTAAATAGTAAGTTCACTTTTGAAAACTACAATATCTATTAGAATTTAGTTTGTATGTTTTTTTAACAGATTTAAGCATATAAAAAGTGAATTAAAAAATAATTTATTTCTTTTTATCCATATTATAATTGGTTCAATTATCTATTAAATGTGCCAATGACTAATTTCTTAGAAATTTGACTGATAATCTTTTTCTTTTTAAATTTCACCTCCCAACCATATTTTCTTAAAAAATGTGTAAAACAAAATGATTTTATCAAATGATCTCAAGCAAGTAGTATACATTAGGTAAATATTTAAGGCTTTCTTAAAATAAAATATCTCTATATTGAATGCTATAGAGCTACCAGAAAATCTGCAATATCACTGTGCAATATATTAAGAAACCGCCAAGGGTAGAAGGTGCTAGCTGTGTGACCATTAAATAAGGGCAAACAACCTTATGTATTTTACTTAATGCCATCACTCTCACTCTCTCTCTTTGTTTCTCTCTCCTTCTATATATTTACCTCAATTTTCAACACCACAAAACTCATTCATTTACCTAGCTTATTAGTTACTATATTTTATTTATATTATTGTTATTATATAGTGAAAGAAAAATATGGAAGGTTTTGAACAAGAAGTTGAAGAGCCAGTGAGTCCTACAGGACAATATTTGAATAGCTCTTGTTTGTGTGTATATATTTTAGGTGTTTTAGAATTTGAAATTTCAATAGATGATTGTGAAACTCTTTCTTTGCTTCAAGATGTATTCCTTCCCATCAACACACGTTTCTCCTCCATCATGGTAATTATTAATTTATTTATTTATATTTTCTTTTTATTTATATAATAATCATGTTTATTATTAGTACTAACATTCTTTATTTTTAATTTTTTTTAAATATTTATTTCTTCTTTCTTGGGTACATTTTTATTTCTCTTTATATCTTTGAATATTGTTTATGTGTATTCTTTGTTTTCTTATTTTATTTATGAAATAAAATTATTAACTTTGGAGTAGTTAGGTTTCAAGATCTGTACTCTTGATTTTAGAATGTTTGCTAAGGCTATGTCATAGTCAAATTATTTGTTTTAAATATTATATTACATCCGTATCAATATATAGTGTATATAAACAAAAAATAACTTACTAAAAGTAGTAAAATAGAATAACTTAGATTAAATTTTTTTAATTTTGAAAATGTTTTATAAAAATAGAAAAAAAAAAATTAATTGATTAATATTTATACGAAAAAATACGAGAAAATGGATTAAATAGAAACTATATTTAAGTGCATCTTAAAAAATACATATTTAAAATATTATGATTAAATAAAATAAAATAAATTATTTCTCTTCTTAAATTTGAGACAAGTAAAAATAATTTTTTTATAAACCGAGAGGATTTAGTATATCACATTAAATTTGTATAAATTAACTTTTTTCATCACTAAAATTAAATATTTTAAATTTATTATATCACTATATAACTAATTCACATATAGATGAAACATATCAATTATATAATAAAAAATAAATTTTACTTATAATACTGACCTATTGAAATTTGAGTTAATACTGTTTCTTTAACCAATGTAATAAAGTTACTCACATAATGAATCAATGTCTGTGTGAGAGATGTCTAACATTTATTGTTACATTGAAGATATTGTCTCATGTGAAGGGAAGAGTTGAGACCACATTTTTTTACAGCTCTTTAAAACTTACTAGTACTACTAATTATTTAATAAATTTATAAAAATAAGTTTTTCTTATTAGAACAAAATCGGAGGGAATAGTATTTTCTATTGAAAAATAAAAAAGATAATTTTTAATAGGCTAGTGGATGTATATTAGACAAAACATATAGATCTTTGCATGAGATCATTATATACATATTATTGTAATTTTTTGAATTTATTAAATAATTTGTACATGCATGTATGACATCAACTTCGTTATACTCGGTGAAAAGAGTTTCTCAACCATAAACCTAGTTTACACAAAATATTGGGGGAAAACGTAAAAAAATATTACTTCCTCCGTATTATATTATTTGTCGTAATTGATCATTTCATACAAATTAAAAAATGATAAAATAAATGAAAGAGAATATTGATTTTACCAAATTATCTTAATTAATTATTGATATATTTAAATTAGTATTAATATTAAATGAGAAAACAATAAATTAAGAGT
This sequence comes from Vicia faba, assembly GCA_948472305.1. Taxonomy (NCBI): domain Eukaryota; kingdom Viridiplantae; phylum Streptophyta; class Magnoliopsida; order Fabales; family Fabaceae; genus Vicia; species Vicia faba. The sequence continues at coordinate 857,655,560 of OX451735.1, read as the reverse complement.
ATTTATTAGAATATATAATTGAAAGATTAAATATAAAATTGCATTACTAATCTAAAATGACAAATATTTTAAGACAATTTTTTTTCTAAATATAAAACTTATTTTAGGAGGAGGGAGTACTATTTTTTTGTTTAACTGTTATGTATTATTGGTATATTATTGATATAGGAATATATTTTACTTTAAAAGCAAATTTGTGTATATTTAAATGTGTCTAATTATTTGCAAAATTTTATTTCCTATTAGTAGCACAAAAAAAAAATGAAAAACTAATGAAGTGTTTGATTGAATAGATCAAGGACCAATTCAATGGAGAGAAAAAATGGAAGAAAGTTGAAGTTAATTTGGAGGATCATATTAATGTTCCTGAATTTTCAAGTGAAAAATCATCCAACTCATTCTATGATGAATCTCTTGATGAATATATGTCCAAAATATCAATGGAACATTTACCACAAGATAGACCACTTTGGGAAATTCACATTATCAAATATCCAACAAAAAATGCAGCTGCAACTGTAGTATTCAAACTTCACCATGCTCTTGGAGATGGTTACTCTCTAATGGGAGCTCTTCTTTCATGTCTAGAAAGAGCTGATAACCCTTCTCTTCCATTCACATTACCGTCAAGTCAAAGACCTAAGTCGATTTTTAACACAAAAGCAATTATCAAGAGATTTCCTTCGATTTTTTCCTCGACGCTGCGATCCATGATGGATTTTGGATGGAGTATCATGAAAAGTAGTATGATAGAAGATGATCTAACGCCGATTAGGTCACGCGCTGATGATGTCAAACTCCGAAAAATTACTATCTCTAATGTTTCTTTCACTATGGAGCGTATCAAAGAAGTGAAATTACGGCTTGGAGTGGTAAGTAAAATTATTCAATGCAAAAGTTATAATTATTTTGATTCTAATAGCATAGTTTTCTGCCTCTTAAAAATAAATAAATAAATAATAAAGATGTGTCTCATGTTTGATTTTACATTTCTGTAGTATGATGTCTTTGCACAACTAATTTTAAAAAATTATATATTTATTTTATCTTGATTAATGATTTCTTTAACGAATTTTTATAGGGCATAAATGATGTGATTGCGGGTTTAATATTCTTTGGAATTCGACTATACATGTTAGAAATTAATCAAGAATCAAGAAAAGCAAGTTCAACAGCATTGGTGTTACTGAACACAAGAAATATCAAAGGTTATAAATCTGTGAAAGAAATGGTGAGCAAGAACAATAATGGTGCTGCTTGGGGAAATCAATTTGCATTTTTGCATATTCCAATTCCAGAATTAAGTGATCTAAAATTTGAAAATCCACTTGAGTTTATTTGGGAAGCTCATAAAGAAATTAGCAGGAAGAAAAATTCTTTGGTTACTCCTCTTACTGGCATGCTCTTAAATATGGTGAAAACAATCAGAGGCCCTGAGGTTGGTAATTAGTCTTAATTAAATGTCGTTATTATTTTATATACATATGTGGCAATAACATTCGTACTAACAATATCGGTTTTTGTCGGTTGAGTTAAGATTTGTGGATCAAGTTTATTTTTTTAATTTTTTTAATTTAATGTAGTTGAATAATAATTCATGTTTTGTTTATTTGAAAAATTTGTAAGTTAAGAAAATGAATTTTCAGGCTGCAGCTAGATATGTACACAGTACTTTGAGAAACTCAAGTACAACAATTTCAAACATAATTGGTCCAGTGGAACAAATGGCTTTGGCTAATCATCCAGTTAAAGGTTTATACTTCATGGTTGTTGGTCCACCAGAGGTATGAAAAATAAATAAATCTCTTAAACTCTTTTTGTTAAGAATTTATATGTATTATTGTGTTTAAAGGTTAATTTTTAAATTTTTGTATAAAATTATTTTGGCATTTTGTTTGTGGAATTGCAGAGTCTGACAGTTACAATTATGAGCTATATGGGAAAGTTAAGAATTGCATTTGGTTCTGAGAAAGATTTCATTGACAAACAGAAAATGAAGTGTTGTATGGAGAAATCTCTTGAGATGATAATTAAAGCATCAACAAAGACTTCGCCATAAAAAACAATATTTCTTTGAGTTTTATTTATAAAAAAATTATTTTTAAATTTATCAAATAAACAATGTATTTAGTTTATAATTTAGATATATTGTTCATTTAATAAATTTAAAAAATAATTTGTTTTATAATTAAAATCAGAGGATGTATTGTATTTTTTTTATTTAAATTTTGTTATTCAAATATGCTATCTATTGATTATGTAATAGCTAGTAATTTTTTTTCATGTGGTATGCTTTTTTTGTTGAACATGAGACATTTAAGGTTCCATTAGAGTATTCAAGTTGTTTTCTTTTTTTGAACAAGCAATTGTTACTAATTTTAGGTTATTATTTTCAAGCAAATTAGGTAGATATAGATAAATTGGCTGCTTATATTATGGTAAAGTCCAAAATATCTCTCTCTCTCAAATGGGTGTATGCAATTGGACTTAGTCTATAATATTGAATATTGGTTTGGGTTAAGTTTGCATCATATTTATTGGGGAATACTTAATGCACCATATAGATTACTATCACACTCTTGTGAAAATACACTAATACTTTCAAATTTCAGAGATACATCTTCGAACGCACACCAACTCAATACATTCTTAAATCAGACCCTGAGTCAATGGAAAAAAATTACGGAAATGCATCTCCTTGTATATTGCAGAGATGCGTCTCTGAACACTGTTTTTTCAAAAACGCGTCAGAAACCTTTCTCCTTCTCCACTTTTAAAAAAACTCAAGTTTCTCAAATTCTCTCAACTCACAATTCATTCAAGATTATTCAACCAACTTCAAAGCTTCTTCCATCAACATCAACTCTATCAAAGAGTTCACATTATTTGAAAATTATTCAACCAACTTCAAAGCTTGTAAGTTTTTTTCTTTTTTCTGTACCTTTTTTTGAGTTTCTGTATAAATTTGTAGAAAGTGATGATTAGGTATCGAAATAGATAGCTTATACATGTTATGTAAATGAGAAATGTGTTTGTTAGGTAGTTTTATTGATTAATATACTATTCTTCCTGTTTTGGGGGACTCCATTTTCGCCATTGACGCTGATGTGAGCTGTAGAACATTCCGGAGATTCTTCTCATAAATTTTCCAATGTTTTGTTTTCCTAGAAATTGAAGATGCATCTCTGAAGTTTTTCAGTGCATATTTTGTCAATTTTTGCTTGAGCTCATCATGTTTCATATGTATAAATGTAATGCTTGTGTGGTTTACTTACAAGATTTATGGCTGATAGGTATCACTCTGTAGCGAAATGTAGCGGTAAAGATTTGAAACTGTCATTAATTTACTTAACTCACACAATGAAGTCGCAACCGCACTTTATTGTTTCCAAAGGGAAAAGGGAAAAGAGCTAATCACGACTTTATGAGTTTGTCGGGTGTAGTGACTACAAGTGCACAGTCTATCGCGTAGTTTTAAAAGATATCGAACCCACAAGGACTGATGATCAAACTACTGTTATCTTAGGGTTACTGTGTAAAGTTAAGGCTAAATAATAAATTCTGGTGTTTGGGTTTAATCGAGAATTAACTAAAATCTAAAGATTAATAATGGGACACCGGTATGTAATTTGTCAATTTTAGAAATTCAATAAGTCATTAGCATTTTGTTTTCAGTAATAAAACACCGTTTCAGTGGAAACTATTTATTTAAAAACCCTCGTCTCACATTTTCGTTCTATCGATTCAGGTTATATTATTAAACTCAAAATGAGCGCTCTCGCTGTTTCATTTTAAAATTCAAAAGTATTTTTTGAAAATAATTAGAGTCCAATTAATTTTAAAGTGCTCTCGTTGTTTTTAAAATTAATGTTTAATAACTACTATTTGGTTAAAACCTCAAACTCTCGCTCTGTTGATTTTAACCTTAGAATGTCTTTTACTCTCGTACAAAAATAATTAAATATCCAAATTAGAAATTAAAGCTAGAAATGTGCTTTTGTAAAATATTAATGCCAGTTATTATCGAATCCCTTCAATTTAAGATTTACATACTGGTATCGGGGAATTTAGCCAGACATAATTTTATTGCAGGATAACATAAAATTAAAACATAAATTTAGTAACACATGCATGGTAAGAATAAATAAATTATACTTAAAATAGGAACCTAAAATTAAATATTGAAGCAAATAATTTAAGCAGTGCGTGTCCTCCACAAGCCGACAGGATTAATTGGAAGTAAAGCAGACGAAGTAAAATTAAATAAAACTATGAACGAAATAAATCTTGAAACTTGAATAAAGCTTTGAAATAATATCGACAAGATTGATCCAAGCGTTACAAATTATAGGCCTAATACTAATGGTGTGGTAGTTCCCCAATGTGAGAAACTACCTCTTTACAAAGTGATTTTTCTGCCTAAAACTTATAACAGCGCTTCCGCGCATAAAACTTGGATCCTCAAAACTAATTTCTAAGATCTTATATATAGAGGAATAAAATGAAAGTTACATTTCATCTTTATGAGAGAAGTAGTGAAGATAATGGAGAAAGTAGAGAAAGAAGTGGGAAAATAGGAAGTTGAAAAGATCATGGAGTGATAATGGGAAGTTGGGAAAATTATGTGAGCTTCGTTGCAGACGTGAAGAGGACTTCGTGTTTAATCACTGCAATTAGCTTGTGTCGATCGCCATACAATGTGTGCCGAGGGGAACACATATTTGACTTGTGCCAAGCGTCATGGTTAGTATGCTGAGGGGCACACTTATTTAGCTTGTGGCGGGCGACATGGGGCTGTGACGACCGTCACAATCCTCTGATGCAGTTTCTTTTGTTTTCTGCTACAAAGTCATATATTTTCTGTTATTTCTTCCCGTTTCTTTCTCCTTTTCATATTTAGGTTCATTTCTAGCATATACCTGAAATACAATAAAATACCAGCATAATATGAAATAAATAAATAAAAAGGATAATAAAATGCATGCAAGTCCAGCAAGAAAATTCGATATAATTTCGCGTTATCAAGAGCGAATAAAACCCGAAATAAAATAGAGATCAAGGTACGGGGGTCGGTTATGCCAATGGAAGGTATTAGCACCCTAAACATCTATAGTACTCCGCATGATCCACTTTGTTTGTTCTAATTAAAAGGTGTGTTATCTAAAGACATACTTGCTAAAGGGAATGAATGAATAAATATTTACAAACAAAAGAAAATGTTTTTTATTATTGCGTTCGCCTTTGATCGTGAGACCTAGTGCCTACGTACTCCCTCGTGCAATGGGAAAGTCAGAGCACCTTAGTTCTTCTAGAAAGAATACAAAAACTCTGTGTTGATTGATTTTAAATGAAGAGACGAATCGTCATATTTAAGAAGAAGATTCGTCTAATCGCCCACAAGGTATGAGAAAGAGAGACTATGCACCAATATGAGGGAGGGTTTGAGAACACCTCTAGTACTCAAGTGGAAAAGTAGACAACCATATGGATAAATGAATAACATCTCGAATATAAATGAATCATGTCTAATCTTGAAAAGGTTTTAAAGTTAAAAGGTGCACGAGGGCACAAAAAGGTTTGAATGATGTTAAATATTTTTATGTGGAAGTTAGCAAATGATTTCCATTGGAGAGACATCTACTACTTCTCCATTTATTTTCAAAAGAGTTCGTGATTTGAACCACACAAAAGACTATGAGTGAAATGAAGGACAAACTTTGAGAGCAGACCCACTCATCGATCTCCACTTCTTAAGGCTCATGGAAGTGTGATTCTCATCATTATTTATAAAGTGTTTTGAGAAGTTTGAAGAAGAAAAGAAGTTTGAAAAGTCACTCGACACAGTCGAGATTTATTATGAAAATGGTTAAAGTTTATTGAAAACAAGAAGGTTTTGAAAAAGATTAGAATTTTTTGAAAATTGAAGAACGAAAGGAGATGAAGAGACTATCATATGTACAAGAAAGTAGAAAAAAAGGTAAGGAAGTTCTGACCAAACAGGAGCCGACACTTGACAAATAAAGTCAATAAGAATTCCCATACTTTGGATTAAAGCCAACAAAAAATAATAAACCAAGATAATACCAAGCATCCGGTGAGAATAAATCACAGCAGATGAGAATAAATCATAAGCAAAATGCGCGTCAGATAAACCCAATGTATCAGATAATCGCAATGTGTCATATAAAGCTCCAAGCATCAGATAAGAACTCCAAATATCAAATAAGAATACCTGCATTAAATAAAACATACAGACAAAACCCACAGCAAAGAGAAATAATCTAAAATCTCAGATAAGGTGATGGAACCCATCGTCAGAAATTAAAAGTAAACTATTTAATCATGGACACAAGCGTCCACACATTTAACTCTAAAATTGCAATGCAATAGAAAAAGAAGCAACATAACTTGAATATATACATTATTTACAATATCAAAAGAAATGATAAATAAATAAAGTAAAGTAAAAAGGAATAAGGAGGTCTCAAATAGTCATATGGAGTGTAAATCAAAGTAAAGCCCAAAAGTCCAATTAGACTCTAAAGTCTTAATCAAATACTAATTTAAAACTATTGAAATTTAGAAAACTAAATAAAATCTAAATAATTCACTAAATTATAATATACATATATAACAAAATTAAAATTAAAAGAAAGTATACAAGAAAAAAGAACGTTATCAAAGGGAGTATACGGTTTGTTGTTGTTGTAGGCTCTGCAGATGACTGGTTTGGATTTCTTGTTGAAGCAATACCATCATCTCATCTCATTCAAATTGAATATTCCAATTACAAATGAAAATAAACATCATATTGAATAATCCAAAAATCAAATAATCACCCTGTTGTTGCGTGAAAGTGAGGCGGAACTGAGATTGGAGAGTGTGGTTATGGATGTTGATGGGTTTGTTGAATGGTGTTTGAGCGAAGGTTGAAGGTGATTCATAAGGGAGTAAGAGGATGAAGTATGAGCGTGTGTATTGTCAAATCTGATCGCCTCCTCTACTTCAATATGCTATCTCCACTCTTATGACAAAAGTTTAGGATTTTGTCAGTTTTTCTAATCGCCAAGATAACCCTTTTGGATAAGACCAACATAAAAACTAAATGAATAAAAATTGACACACTCGAAAGTATTTTTTTTCGAAATAAAAAAAACATCTAAAAATAAATAAAAAATGATAAAATACAGACATTAAATTAATCAAAAAAAGGAAATGAATAGATTAAAATAAACTACAGGTCACAAAGATTAATAAAAAAATTGCAAATGATCAAAATTGAAATGAAAATGAGAATAACAATATCCAGCTGAACAAACAATGATACATCAGAAACATCTAGAAAAACATTAGATGCAGAATGAAACCAAATATGAAGATACATCATAGTCATTCAGGAATGACACTGGACGGAAAGGAACCACGACATCCAATAATCTGTTTTGGATGAAGGGAGAAAGAAATATGACATCCAATAATCTTCTTTGGACGAAAGAAGACCACAACATCTAATAACTTTCTTTAGATGAAGGGAAAAGGAACCAAGATATCCAATAACCTACTTTGGATGAAGGGAGAAACTCTCTGAAAAATACACCAGAAACATCTAGAAAAAAATTAAATGCAGAATGAGACCAAATCTGAAGATACATTAGAGTCATCTAAGAATGACACTGGATGGAAAGGAACCACAACATCCAATAACCTGCTTTGGATGAAGAGGGAAAGAGAATAACATCCAATTACTGGCTTTGGATGAAAGAAATTTCACAATATCCAAGAATGATATTGAATAAAGTGATAAATAAGCCTTTAGGAATGCCACTGAAAGAAAAGACATGTATTTGTTTCGGTAGGTGTCAAGCAAGTTGGACTTTTACCACTAGGTAAAATGTTAATAGCAACAAGACCTCGAAAAATGCAAATGAGCATGAAACACTATTTCTATGCATGATATATGAATTATTTATGCACGTAATGCAAATGTTTACAACAATGGAACTCAACTCTTTTGTGAAGGTAAGATTGAAACTCTGATTCTTCAACACAGAGAATATTGCCAACTCTGCTTGGAAATAAGAAGTCTTGAGGAACACTTTTGCGACACTTGTAAATTGTATCAAGTTGATGATCCTTTGAGAAAGTACATAAATAGCTGCTTGGGATTATCTTGAAATAAATTGTCCCAGATTATCTGATTGTTGAGGATACACTGATCATGGCTTCAATCGACTATTGCTGGAAATAAACTGATCATAGCTTTAGTTCTTGAAATGTATGAGGGAAATAATTACCCCAGTATGAGTCTTGAAAATGATCTTCTGGTTAACCCATTCTGAAAATAACTTGTATTGAGTAACAAATCTTGAACTGATTAACAACAGGATCTGGAAGAAACATGCCCCTGATAGGATCACTGACCAAGTTTCTCAACTATTTGAAATTCCTTGACGAGGAAAGCTTGTTTGCAAGCAAAATTATTTATTCAAACATGGTAATTTTAATGCAAAGTTCATGCAAAAGTTTTGAAATCAAAATCATTTTTGGAATGATGTTATTGATGTATAGCTATTGAATCACCGATCAAAATACAACGGTTTAGACATTTAAAGTAAAAGAGAAAGCAAGGTATGATACCAAGATAAATGATTTGCAAAAGATCTTAGGAGTCATTTTACACAACCTTGCCATGGTATGATTTCAAAAGAGACCTCTCTTTAATTAGGTCTTTTGAGGGTTGTAACGTGGTCTGATTCATGGTTTATGAAACAAAGAATAGAGGCTCAAAGTTTATTTTCACCCAACCCATTCTTTGTGGTGTTCTTCAGTCTCATGTTCAGTTAACTCAGACTATACATTCGAGTTCCAAGAGATTTTGGAATTGCAACACTGATCATAGTAATGATGATGGCTCATAAACTAATTAGATTCTTGATATGGAAGTCACTAATCTTGTATAACATTTTGTTGTTTTTGTTGAGTACTTTTGTCAATTCTGGTGGGGAATTTTGAAGACCTCTTTTTTATTTTTTTATCCCTAACTTTTTCCTGAACTGTTTCATTTGAGATTACAGTTAACGGGGCGCCCCCATTTTGCCTAAGTCTCCTTCATAAGTTTTGACTTAGCGGGATTTTTCTTTAATTTTTTTTCATTTTTTTCTTGGAAAGATAGTGACTGTCTGGCTTAATGAATATGGAGAACCATCATCGTCCATTTTGATTTGAAGAACATCATAAACACTTCTTTGATGCGTGCGAAGGAAAGCTTGTACTGCAACCTTTATTTAAAGGTATCTTGCATTTGAATGCACAACCAAATTAATAGAGAACTACCCCACCCCAGGTTAAGATTATGGGTTTTACGTATAGGAAGAAACTCCAACTTCTAGGCTTAAAGGAGTTGACAATGGATTAACTTCTTTATTTCTCCAGTGTTTTGGAATTGAAACAATGCTTGTAAATCATCAGGAGAGTTTTATTTGAAATCAATACCAACAACAGTTATGGGTATTTTGTTTTCATCATCCTCACTTCAATATTTGCATAAACAAAATCTTAATAAAGAAAGTAAAAAGGAGGAATATATTCGAAAGTAGTAAATGAATTGAATCGAAACAAGCAATACTCAATTCATTAAAATTAACATGAAAGTACAATCAAAGTTTGAAATCAAAAGTCAATACAATTAAAGGAAAATGCAAACAGGAAAAAACATGGCCTAATGACTAATCAGTAACAAGGATGTGTTGTCTTGTCTGAAACATTGGATTTAGGAAGAAAGTTTGGCTATGACTGAGGCTTCACTTATCATGCCCTAAAAAGAGATTGTTGACAACATTTGGAGTAAGAGCTTCGAAATTTATCATTTGTCCTCTGACCAACTTGTGCACTCTAGTCTTCAATGCCTAAAAATGTTCTAAATCATGGCCCGCAACTCCCTGATAGAACTCATAGTGGAGATCAGACCTGAATCTGGATGGGAGATGATTTGTGGGAGTTATAAAATTTGTTGTGATCAAACCTAGTTGAACCAAGTGAGGATAAAATTCAGTGTAAGTCATTGAAATAGAGCTAAACTGAGTCTTAGTCCTTGTGTTGCAGTTATGATTTTGTCCAACAACCTAACATTGGGGAATCTGAACTGGTTGGGCATTGACCACTGATAAGTGAAAATTATAGCTATTTTTATATATAAGTTTTGTTGCACTTATCGACTTTTTGTGTAAATAAGTTTAGTTTGTATATAATTCAGTTTCTTGTATAAAGTGTATCGTTTGATAGATTTGTATTTATTTTGTAGGTATTTGAGCATTGTTGGAGCATTGAGGAATAAACCTCCAAGATGCATTTTTGGATCAAATAGGAATAAGGCCAAGATTGAAGGCCATTTAAAGTTGTAGGGAAAGCAACAGAAGTTGCCTTCCTGTCTTGGATTTCCGGGTGAAGGGAAGGCTTGTCGGGAGAAGTTCTGAAGACCAATGTTGATGAAAGCTCTACCTTGCTTCGCTTCTGAATTGCTGAGCAAGGAGAAGATGCATCGCCGGGCAACGTGAGTTGTCGCCTGGCGAAAGAGGATATTTGTTTCAGTTGAGGACGTGGATTTTCCTGGGCCTTGTATATAAGAGCTATCATTGGGTGACGCTTTTATTTCTCCAGGCGATGATTGCGGATTAGACTTCTTTATATTTTCATTTTTTGTCATTTTGGAAGGGGTTGGTTTTGGGAGAGATTTTTGTTCTCTCAACTCCATCCAACTCATTTTTGTAGTGGATTAGCTTAGATAAGAACACTAGGGCTTTGCTTATGGAAACCTGTTATACCTTCAAACGAGATCTACACACCACCTTCACACATGACAAACTTCAACATGGGCGGAGATGAACCGTCATCTGATTTATTTTTCAATCCGTATATGCAGTCGGATGAAAACTTAAAAGAGAAAGACAAATTTCGTAATAGAGAAGAATGTATCTGAGCCATAAAAAAGTTTCACATGCTCAACTCGGTCGATTTTAAGGTAGATCGTGTAAATCCAGAAAGGTACAAGATCAAGTGTATCCACCCAGATTGTATGTTCAAGCTCACTGCATCATACATATTAAGAGGTGATTGTTGGGTCATAGGTTCTATGTCCACCCACATGTGTGCCAATTCTACTCAATCACTGGATCATCGGAAACTAAATTATGATCTCCTATATCAAGAAATCCTACCCCTTGTCAGCAATGATCCATCATTGAAGGTGAAAATCATAATCTCTCACATCACTACGGTATTTAACTATACTCCGTCATACGTTAAGGCGTGGTTATCAAAGACCAATGCGATTGAAAATGTATATGTAAACTGGGAGGAGTCATACAAAGAACTTGCTCGCTACCTGAATGCACTTCAGACCTATTCTCCGGGTACTGTTTACATTATGGAAACGCTGCTGGCGTACGCACCAGATGGTAGTCAAATCACTGGAAATGGAATATTCAGTCGAGTGTTCTGGGCTTTTCAACCTTGCATCATAGGGTTTGCATCATGCTAACCAATTATTCAAATTGATGGGACTTGGTTGTATGAGAAATACAAAGGCACACTACTGATGGCAGTTGCACAAGATGGCAACAACAACATTTTCCAAATTGCCTTTGCCCTAGTCGAGGGAGAGACTGGTGGTGCCTGAAGCTTCTTTCTCAAGAATCTCTGAACACACGTGGCTCCTCAACCAGATCTCTGTTTGATCTCTGATAGACATGGATCTATTGAGAGTGCATACAATAATCCTGCAAACAGTTGGCATGACCCTCCTTCTACGCATGTTTATTGCATTAGACATATCGTACAAAATTTCACGAGATAGATCTAAGACAAAGCTCTTAGGAAAGCAGTTATGAATCTAGGGTATGCATTGACACAACCTATGTTCAAATATTATCGCAACGAGATTCAATTGTCAAATCTGGACATCGGTAGGTGGATCGATAACATTCCAGTTAAGAAATGGACTAGGTCATACGATAATGGACAATGATGGGGCCACATGAGAACAAATATGATTGAATCCATGAACGAGGTATTCAAAGGCATACGAAACCTCCCAGTAACTTCTTTGGTTAAATTAACATTTTTCAGGATGGCTTCGTTGTTTTCCAAAAGAGGTGAAATGTGAAATGATGTGTTGCAATCGGGACAACTATAGAGTGAAAGCTGCATGAAGTATATTAAGGAAGAAAGTGCCAAAGACAACACCCATCTAGTTATACGGTTCGACCGACACAGCCACAAATTTATTGTCAAAGAGACAATCGACTACAACGAGGGGCTGCCAAGACAAGAGTATAGGGTTATACTACCTTCTCGTTGGTGCGATGGTGGCAAGTTTTAAGCCTTTTGTATGTCTTGATCTCATGTCATTGTTGCGTGTTCCTATACTCATCAAGACGCATTACAACTTCTGTCTCCCATTTACAAGTCTGAAACCTTGCTCAACGTATACAACAACAACTTCCCTTTGGTAGCTAAACCTGATTATTGGCCTGCATACAACGGCGAAATAGTATGGCACAATGACCAAATGCGAAGGAATAAAAAGGGTCGTCCTAAAAGCAAGCACATCATAACTGAAATTGATTCCCTTGACAAGCTGGAAAGAAAGTGTGGTTTATGTCGTCAGGTCGGACACAATCGCAAAAATTGTCCAACTATGACTACTAGCTCAACGACATAAAAATTGTATTATATAATATATTTACTTTTTTAAGTTATAAATATTATGGTTTTTCATTAAGAGCATTTGTTACAACAAACCTTGCACGAACAATAAATAAAACATGATAAATTGTCTACGAAATTACAACCGTTAAAACAATTTCATCTGACTCATGCATCATCAACATTACATCGCTGTCTGTTTTGACTTCCTCCAACCAAAAATTACGTCTTCCAGTCGCAAGTGAGGTGACTGTTCTTCTTCGCTGGACCCTTCTAATTTATTCTCCATCCTCGATGTCTCCCTCTAGCCATCGCATAAACTCTCTCTTCAGACGCTCCATAGAGTGAATGTGCCAAAATTTCATTTTCATCAGAGGTTTGGTGGCCGAGAAAATAAAGTAAACCATCTCTGATAAAAATCATGGGCGATGTCATGACATAAATAACAGAGAAAAAAATAAGAAGGCAGTGTGAGAAAGTGTGAAGAATTACAGAGAAACAGAGGAATTATTTATAAAAAACACATTTTGCCCTAGGAGCCAAGTGAGATGGCGCCTCCTCTCACTTTTAGAGTGCATGCGTCATCTCACTTGGCTAAAATAGGGTGCATGCGCCAAGTGAGATGGCTCCTAGGGAAAATGGGTCAGTGCATGCGTCATCTCACTTGACTTCTCTCTTGTGGGATTTTTTGAAACATGATTATTTGCGTAATTTTCTCTGAAACATGGTTATTTGCGATTTTTTTTTCAATACCTGATTATTGGAAAAAAAAATTCTAAAGATGTCGTACTTAAAATGAAGGAATGGTTAGGATCTTCGCTTGTTGAGGAGAAGGTTAAGCTTTTATATCTATGGAAAATGGCGTTGGTGGCGTCGTTGATTTAGAGAAGTTAAGGTTTCGTATGGTAGGAGACAACCAACAAAGTGACACATGCTTTGTCATAGAATTTATGTTTTATTTAGAATGAGATTGAATTGAGAAGGACCCCATTTATATAAAAGCACGATTACAAATTGATAGGTCCAATACATAATCACTTTTTATGTTTAATAAAAAATATAAATATGATTGAAATAAGATCATATAATTTCATAATATTCTATTAAAAATAAAAATAAAGTTTATACTACTTTTTATTAATTTTTTAACCTATTAAAATAAAAAGATATTGTTATTTATTTAAAAATATTAATATAAAATATGTCTTTAAGTAAGCTATGTCATAGCCGACTTTTAGAAAAACAAACTTTTATTGCTAAAGAAAATGGGCTTCCAACATTAATTAAGAGATATAGGTGGATGACTAGTTAGTGAAATGTATAGATGGAGTTAAGGTGTGTGGACAATAGCCCTTGCTTAATTTTAAAATATAATAATTAATTATATCCATAAAAAAAAATGGAGGATAGAATTTCACTATTTTTACACTAAAAAAACAACTATAATACTCATAAAAATAACATTGAAAAAAAAAGTTTCAATTCAACAACATATTTTCTACAAAAACCAACCAAACTAAACCTTAAGTAGGCTATGATATAAGTAACCGACAAAGTTGCTCTGGCACTGTGACCATTAAAAACAAACACAAACAAGTGAGATTGCGCCTATGACAAATGGGTCAGTGCATGCATCATCTCACTTGACTTCTCTCTTGTGGAATTTTTTGAAACATGGTTATTTACGTAATTTTCTTCGAAACATGGTTATTTGCGAAATTTTTCTTCAATACCTGATTATTGCAACAAAAAAATTCTAAAGACGTCATATTTAAAATGAAGGAATGGTTGGAATCTTTGCTTGTTGAGGAGAAGATTGAGCTTCTATATCTATGAAAAATGGTGCTGGTGGGGCCGTTAGTTTAGAGAAGTTAAGGTTTCGTATGGTAGGAGACAACCAACAAAGTGACACATGTTTTGTCATAGAATTTATGTTTTATTTAGAATGAGATTAAATTGAGAAGGATCCCATTTATATAAAAGTACCATTACAAATTGATAGGCCCAATACATAATCACTTTTTATGTTTAATAAAAAATATAAATATGATTGAAATAAGATCATATAATTTCATAATATTATATTAAAAATGAAAATAAAGTTTATACTATTTTTTATTAATTTTTTAACCTATTTAAAATAAAAAGATATTGTTATTTATTTAAAAATACTAATATAAAATATGTCTTTAAGTAAGCTATGTCATAGCCGACTTTTAGAAAAACAAACTTTTATTGCTAAAGAAAATGGGCTACCAACATTAATTAAGAGATATAGGTGGATGACTAGTTAGTGAAATGTATAGAAGGAGCTAAGATGTGTGGACAAGAACCCTTGCTTAATTTTAAAATATAATAATTAACTATACCCATAAAAAAAATGGAGGATAGAATTTCACTATTTCTACACTAAAAAACAACTATAATACTCATAAAAATAACATTGGAAAAAAATTCCAATTCAACAACATATTTTCTACAAAAATCAACCAAACCAAACCTTAAGTAGGCTATGATATAAGTAACCGACAAAGTTGCTCTGGCACTGTGACCATTAAAAACAAACACAAACAAGTGAGATGACGCCTAGGGCAAATGAGTCAGTGCATGTGCCATCTCACTTGGCTTCTCTCTTGTGAAATTTTTTGAAACATGGTTATTTACGTAATTTTCTCCGAAACATGGTTATTTGCGATTTTTTTTTCCAATACCTGATTATTGCAAAAAAAAATTTCTAAAGACGTCGTACTTAAAATGAAGGAATGATTGGGATCTTAGCTTGTTGAGGAGAAGGTTGAGCTTCTATATCTATGGAAAATGGCGCTGATGGGGCCGTTGGTTTAGAGAAGTTAAAGTTTCGTATGATAGGAGACAAACAACAAAGTGACACATGTTTTATCATTGAATTTATATTTTATTTAGAATGAGATTGAATTGAGAAAGACTCCATTTATATAAAAGCACGACTACAAATTGATCCAATACATAATCACTTTTTATATTTAATAAAAAATATAAATATAATTGAAATAAGATCATATAATTTCATATTATATTAAAAATGAAAATAAAGTTTATACTACTTTATATTAATTTTTTAACCTATTTAAAATAAAAAGATATTACTATTTATTTAAAAATATTAATATAAAATATGTCTTTAAGTAAGCTATGTCATAACCGACTTTTAGAAAAATAAACTTTTATTGCTAAAGAAAATGGACTACCAACATTAATTAAGAGATATAGGTGGATGGCTAGTCAGTGAAATGTATAAATGGAGCTAAGGTGTGTGGACAAGAGCTCATACTTAATTTTAAAATATAATAATTAATTATACCCATAAAAAAAATGGAGGATAGAATTTCACTATTTCTACACTAAAAAACAACTATAATACTCATAAAAATAACATTAAAAAAAAAAGTTCCAATTCAACAACATATTTTCTACAAAACCAACCAAACGAAACCTTAAATACACTATGATATAAGTAACCGACAAAGTTGCTCCGGCACTGTGACCATTAAAAACAAACACAATATACCCATCTCTCTGACCATTAAAAACAAACACAATATACCCATCTCTCTGACCATGAAAAACAAACACAACATACCCATCTCTATACCCATCTTTTCCTTCTCATTATACAATATATATACATGTAACTTGTCTCTATAATTTATGAACCTCACAAATTAAACTCAAAGATAGTAACAACATTATGGAAGGTTATGATGAAGAAATTGAAGAGCCAGTGAGTCCTACAGGTCAATATAGTAACAACATTATGGAAGGTTATGATGAAGAAATTGAAGAGCCAGTGAGTCCTACAGGTCAATATTTGAATAGCTCTTCTTTTTGTGTTAGCATTTTAGGTATCTTGGAATCTGAGATTCCAATTGAAGAAACTGAGAGGCCCTGAGGTAAGTGCCTATGTTTAGTTACATGCCATTACTATGTGTCTACAATAGTACAAATAATCATCGTGATATGATTAAATTTATTTTTTCAATTTCTAGTTCCCTTTTGACAAAAAAATCTTACAAAATATTAAAGAAATAGTATTATTTTTATTTAGTTTTCTTTTAAATTGAAAAATCTAAAGTGAACATATATTCATGATACTACATATAAATTTTGTATTGATTAGGTTTATGTACCAATCAACTTTTACGTTATATTTTTGACAATTACTACTTTTATTTTGATATACTTTTAATTTATAAAATACTTATTTCAGATAATATATTTATTACTATTATGGGCATCACTTTGAAAATTAATATAATTTATTTTATATTTATAATAGTGGTAATATATATAGATCAAATATATTAATTAATTAATGAATTTAAAAAGATGAAATAGACTTATAATATGAGACGGAGGGAGATAAATTTGCTTGATAAGATCAATTTCATTATTAATTTTTTTAATTTTAATTTTATCTAATTAATCAAATGTGATAGTAATGATGGCACAGATTTTTGATATGCCAAAATATTTTTTTATTTATAAGTAAAATTATAGATCCGGTTGTTATGATTTAAAAAATATTTTTTTAAAGAATTTCATTTTCTAAAGAGTTTCTCATAAATATTATTTTTTTAAAACATTTTTTTTAAAAACATGTGATTTTTATTATATTAAAAATCTTACAAAAGAATATATACGTTAATTAATGTCAAAAATTTATTTTATTTAACAAATGAGTTAAAAAAAATCTTATATTAGTTTTAAATAAATTTCGGTAAAAATAATTATTAAAGATAAGTGACTTTATACATCTCAAAATTGTAATAATTGTGCTATGCATTTGTTTCAAGCATAATGTTGGAGAGTCTCTCTACTCAACTTTTAAATAAATAAATTAAATCTTATGTTTCATATCTTAGTTTTCTTTTAATATTTTTTTATAAAACATTTTAATTGAAGATTGAAGATTTATAATACTGATTATCAGGCTTCAGCTAGATTTGTATACAACACTTTGAGAAATTCAAGTGCAACAATTTCCAACATAATTGGACCAGTGGAACAAATGGCTTTGGCTAACCATCCAATTAAGGGTTTATACTTTATGGTTGTAGGTCCACCACAGGTATGTGATCCATTTTTCACCATTATTTCACATGTGCTTTCCATTAATGTTAGGTGTATTTTTTTTAATATATATATATATATATATATATATATATATATATATATATATATATATATATATATATATATATATATATATATATATATATATATATATATATATATATATATATATATATAAACTATCAATAAATAAACTATTTAGACTATACTATATTTTATTTTATTCCAATGGATAGAAGCATGGAAATTTTACTATGTTATATTTTTCTTTTGTTGCAGAATTTAACTATAACGATGACAAGCTACATGGGAAAGTTAAGAATTGCATTTGGATTGGAGAAAGATTTCATTGACAAACACAAATTCATGTCATGCATTGAGAATTCTCTTGAGATGATGATTACAACATCAAGAAAAAAGATTTCTAAATAAAATCATACAAAACACATTTCCACTACATTTTTATTTGTGGATTTTTGTCAATGTCGCCATCATTGACCTTCAACTTGTAGCGTGATTCCCCACACTTTGGGCACTGAGTCAGTTTTTCATACTTTTTTCCCGTGTAATATGAAATCATTACGACATGCATGTATTTTAATATAGCCCGTATCCATTGGACACAATATCTTATTGGCTTCATAATTACAGTTAGACGATGTGTTACCTTCATGAAACACGTCTTTCAAAAATTCAAGTAATTCGATGAAACTTTTGTCTGTCCCTCCACTTTTTGCCTTCACGTTAAACAATCTTAACTCCATTGGCAATTATGTAAAATTTGTGCATCTTTTTCCTTGTCACTACATAAAATATCATATACACGGGCTTTCCTAAAAGAATATTCACCAATATTATGAACCATATCTAGTTGATTATCCATATTTACATCAACTTCATCTCGGTGTGTCATAATTGGCGTTTTGTCACTTCACCATGTCACATACATTTCGTATAATTTTGACAAATTCTATCACAATATAGATGACTAGATGTTTCTTTCTTTCAATATTTTTTCGTATTCCTATACAAAATAGAAGCAGAATAAAAAAAATTCATTATTATCAAAAATATTTGTTACTGCAAATTGAAGAAATTCAACCACTATATTCTCATACTACACATTTAATTTATTAGATTTCACCCAACTATGATCCATAATTACTTTTTGAAGATAAAATCAAAACCTTACACAAATCATGCATTTTGAATAATACATTTTGATTTATCCACCTGATATTTTATTACAAATTTAAACTATGGAGATGAAAGCCTACACAAATAAATATAAATCCCATGAGTTGGGATTTTTGTCACCGGGACCTTAAAACAAGTAACATGCATGGATAAGATATTAAAAACTTCACATTGTAATATCAAAATATTGTTAATTACACTATAATAAATCTATACATATATTGAACCAGACACACGCAGTAAGAACTTTGGCCCAATTGTGCCAATAACATGATGGGTAGAAATTTCTTGAAAGGGAGTTTCACCAGAAACGATAGGTTGAGAATATTTATTAGCGTTGTAATTGGCGTGGTGTCGAAGGTTTTGCTCAAGGATAGGACCAATTGGATCTTTTGTAACACTCACAAGCTCAATGGTGTTGTTAGTAGGATTTGTCAGGGCATAATAACTTGTTTCGACGGTGTCTCCATGAGGATGTCCCTGGAAAATGCCTCAGGATCAGCATAGACTCGGGGCATAGAAAACATGTAAAGAAAACATAGATACCTAAGAAATAAATTGTACAACTCCATGCCGTTTTTCAAATTTCACGCCATACAAACTGTAAAAAACTACAACAAAATAGATTTTTTTTTGCAATAACCAAGTATAAAAATTTGTTTTCGCAAATAACCATGTTTCGGAGAAAATTACGCAAATAATCATGTTTCAGAAAACCCCACAAGGGAGGAGCCACCTCAATTGGTGCCTACACCTTACTTTAAAGGGGAGGCGCCATCTCACTTGGCGCCTAGGTGTGAAATTTGTGCCCTAAGCCAAGTGAGATGGCGCCTTAATGCAATGGGGAGGCGATTTTTCGCGTTTTTTATTTTAAATGCGGTACGTTACGTAAACGATATAGGATCACAAAAATTCTACTTTTTTATTTACACAAAAAGATTACATAAAAAAATACAAAATAATTAGTGGTCCCCCGGAACTCGGTAATGACCCTTGGTTTCGCATCCCCGTCCTCGCCTTTCCCGTGGTGGGTTTCGTTGCATTTCCTATTGTGGAAGGGTCGATGGCCCAGAGAAGTCAATACATTTCGGATCCATGAAATCGGTCAAATCTTCATATCTATAAGATCCACTTTGGTACAGTCGGTTACCCATACCCTCAAAGTTTGATCATGTTAGTGGTGGGCGGGGTTCCATGGTTGGTCTATAGCACTGGTCGTCTGAGCACGGGGGTAGAAAGGAAATGAATCCTGGGGTGTTTGGTATTGGGAATGTTGGATGCTTGATGTGGTGATTGATGGTAAGTTGGGTCGGTTAGTTCATAATCTTCGGAATTGTGTGTGGGGCATGCGGGTGTATTGGTATTGTGATTGAAATTGTGGTTGGGTGTGAGGCATATGGGGGTATTAGTATTGAGGTGGTGATTGTGGTTGGTTGTGGGGCATGTGGGTGTAATTTAATTGTGGTGGTGATTGTGGTTGGGTGTTTGTGGTTCTGTTTCGTCAGGGAGGTTGGTGGGAGGTTAATGTGTGTTGGGTTTGTTGTTGGAGAAATGAGGGTTGTGCCCATTGTGTTTGTGAGTCAACCAAATACCTTGGATGAGACACGTGTATTTCTGGGGTGCTAACCGATTTGTACCAAGCTAAATATTGATCCGTGTGTCGCATATTACCATGGTTGAGGAAAACTGGGAATTACAAGACATGTCAGTGATGCCTCTGCCACATCTTACACCATTATGGAGAAAAATCTTTCCAGTTGGTAAGACCCCATTGGGCGTCGACCCTTTTGAGATGCCACGGGGACAAACAAGTTGGATCGTAGGGTATCTCTTGATGCATTCCAAATTGTATCTTGACACGGTTGGTGTGGTGCATCTCCATAATATTGAACCGTTGATTACAGTATTTGTGCTCCAAATTGCTCCATCCTCGGAGTTTGGTTCATGGTCCAAACCCAAATATGGTCTCCAGAAAAATTGCCGATAAAATTAAATCAGCTTAATGAAAACATAATAAATAAATAATTTAAAAGTAGAAAAGTTGAAAGGTATGACATACATCATTCGGGCCAAGGTGATCCAATAGATTGCGATATAGAGCGACATTGAATCTTGGATTCTTGCCGTAATCCATACCCCTCATGCAGTACCTAAAGGAATTGAAAAATATTTTATTTTTATCATATATTTGGTGAAGAGATGAATAATAATAAATGATATAAGTTAATGACTTACTTTGTTGGGTATGGGAAAATGAATGCATTGTTGTTGATGGGGTTTAGGGACTCCATTCTCCACTAATCCCAGGCTTGAAGTAAAAAAGCGCAGCCATAAAAGGTACATTTTTCCTTGATTGCATTTTTACACAAGGAACTGTATAGATGGGATAAAACAGTAGAACCCCAACTATACTTTCTAGTTATTTCAAAGTCTCTAAGTAAATTTAAATACATGAAATTTACACTATTCCACGTACTTTTGGGAAATAAAAAGGTTCCAAAAAGTATCATTATATAATTTCTAGCTTTTATTACCTTAGCTAGCTCGGAGGAATTTTCATTCAATTCCAGAGTCGCATAATGATTTTTGAGCTCAGTAAGTAGTATACCCTGACCTCTCGCACCACCAACTTCAACCATATCCCTGCCCAACAATTCTTCACACATAGAATTAGGTTGTTGAACTGACCCGTTAACCGCCTTACTGTCGACAGGGAGACCCAATAACATGTACATGTCCTCTAGTGTGACGGTACATTTACCTATTGGTAGATGAAATGTGTGAGTCTCTGGTCTCCACCTTTCTAAAATTGCAAGTATGAACTTTGAATCAATCGTGCAGTTGGAGATCTTTATAACATTTCCAAAACCTGCATATTTGAGATAGGGTACGACCAACGGGTCGGGAGCAAGGTATTTGTGTGACCAGATTTTGAATCTTTTAGTATCCTAAGTTAAGAATGTAAAAGGTGTAAGAGCCCATAAGATGTATAAAGCATTAATAGAAGTATGAAAATGTATAAGTATACAAGAAACTTACAAACGTTGCAATGTTGTCCCTTATACCTCTGTGAGAATCGCCCATTGTGAGAAGAGCCATTGTTGAAATTGTCTGAGATTATGAAAGAGTTTGTAGCAGAGAGTGAGATGATTGTGGATGTAATAGAAGTATGTGAGGCTTTGTATTTATTGGCAAAATTTTATCACAGAGTAAGTGAGGTGGTTGGTGGGTGCATGCAAGCATGATAAGTGTCACTCTTGCAGTGTAGGTGCAGGCTAGGTGGCAGCCTTGGGGAAGGCATCTCTGCATGCATATAATATGATTGGACGTGTAGGGAGGCACCATTGGACTTGGCAAATGAGTACAAAAATGAAAAGTGTCGTTATCCCTGCTGGTGAATTAGAGGTGGCATGGGTTGTAGTGTAGGTCCAGGCTAAGTGACAACCTTGGAGAAGGCATCTCTGCATGCATGTAATACAATTGGATGTGTAGGGAGGCGCCATTGGACTTGGCGAATGAGTACAAAAATGAAAGGTGTCGCCATCCCTGTTGGAGAATTAGAGGTGGCATGGGTTGCAGTGTAGGTGCAGGCTAGGTGACAACCTTGGGGAAGGCATCTCTGCATGCATGTAATACGATTGGACATGTAGGGAGGCGCCACTAGACTTGGTGAATGAGTACAAAAATGAAAGGTGTCGCCATCCCTGTTGGAGAATTAGAGGTTGCTTACTGTTGTTTTATTCAAATTCAGTACCACCTATTTAATCCTACATTTATCAAAACACTTCTACACTCAATCACTCAAACACTCGAACATTCAAAAATTCAAACAATTAACTCAAAGACTCAAACAATCAAACACTTAAACCTTCAAACATTCAAACCATCAAACCTTTAAACAGTAAAAAATAATGGCCTCTGCACCACAATATGTGATCAGTGCACATTTCAACGGTGAGACATACATTTGTCCCACCTTTGGGTTTTCGTTTAGAGATACAGAGAACATCCAATTTTGTTTAAACAGGAAAGCCAATTTCTTGTATTTTAAAAAACAATTGGAGGCCAAACTTGGACGAGGGCCCGTGACACAAATCTTTTATCAGAATCCAGTTTTTTTGGTGACAACCAAATAATATTTTATAAGGTTGAGGTTCAAGATGACGAGGACCTTCAAAATATGTTTTCCAGTTATGAGTATTCTGGGTACGACTCTATTGAGTTGTACATTATGCTGCGAGAGCCTCAACTGTCACAAGTGGTTGATCCTCTGGAGACCGAACAAGAAGAAGTAGATGTCGTTGACGAAGAAGAAGAAAATGAAGAGTTAGAGTTTGACGACATGGTCAACGATGATTCTGAAGACGATGGGTGTTGGCTCCTAAATTCGACACTCTTGTTTTATTAATGTCAACCATTAAAAGCTGAAAGATGCTTTTGACTGGCTAAGTCTGTCGAAGTGCCTGTCGAAAGATGGCAAAAGTACTTAGAAGATTTCTTCAAAGGAAGAAGGCTGGTCGCCTTCGACGTCGAAGGAGTTTCTCGTCGAAGATGTCTCTTGACGAAAGTGTTCGATGGTCCAGAGTGGAGCAGTTTGAAATTCAAGCGTTTGGAGGGAAAACGGTTTCCAGCAGTTACCACGTGCAAACGTGCAAGGATCTGGAGCGTCGAGCATGGAGAACGTGCCAAGTGGATTGATCTCGAAGCAGTGTAACTGCCCGACGGTTACTTGGGATGTTTTAGTATAAATAGGAGTAGACATGTAGTTTCTCGCGTGTGTTCACAATTCTATACAAAGTCACTCATTTAGATTCGAGTACCCAGCGTGTGAGAAAGAATTGTTGAGAAATGTATGTGTGAAACACCAATTTTATCAATTAAAGTCATTTACTTTCCCAGAATTTTACTTGCTTTTCTCTTTACATTTCCTGTCGAACCTTTACTTTAAAGCCTTGTTTATTTTACTAAGCCTTTCCTTTATGCAATTCATTTAAAGCCAATTTACTTAAAGCCTTATCCAACTTAATCAAACTTCAAAATCAACCTATGTCCATAGGATCAATCTGATCGATCCTGCGAGTAACCAAATAAGTAACCATTTGGAGGATCAGCGGTTGTTTACCAAAACCCAAGGTAAACAAATTGGCACACCTAGTGGGACTGTGTGTTGATTGTTGAAAATAATCTCATCTTTTCGAGTTGTATGTTATTGAGAAGTGGTAGAATATACACTAACGATAACAATACCGCCAGAAGAAGGGAAGAGATGGCGAATCCGCCAAACAATAACGAAATCCCACAAACGAGTGTGGGAGCAACGGTTAGTATGACCGTAAGTGAAGCGACGAACGTTGGTTCGACACCAGCAGTGTCGGTCACAACCACGGGGCCAATAACTTCGTTAACAGGCCCCAGAATACCTTTGGGAACTCCCCCACCAAGGGGAAATTTAGGCACAAGGCCTGTGGTTCCCCCAGGATTTATTCCATTCTATGGTATGCCAACTTCTGAAGTGGCAAGCCTGACGAATGCTGCGTCCACTTTTTCAGACCCTTTCGTGAGTGCCTCTTCGCCACTCCAAGGCTCTGGAGTAGGCATGGCGAATAGAAATAGGACCCAACTCTTAGGAGGAACGTCCCAAGTAGCCCATGGCCTTACAAATGCCTCGACAGCAGTCTTGAGGCAACAAATGGACGAAAGCAACCATGATATGGTGCAAATGTTGGCACAAACTTTGAGTACAGTGCTAAACCCTCTAATACAAAACACTACTCAATCGAATCAGCAAGTTACAGCGCAAATGACGCGCTTGGCTGATTTCTTTGGAGTACCCCCACCTGTTCGACAGCCCCAAAGGGCGCAAATAAGGGGAAATCAGGGGATATTTGTAGAGGAAGAAACCACCATTAACCAGGCTCAACAGCCTGTCGAACAACCTGTCGAAGAACCTAGGGTAATAGCCCCAGAGGTAAGGTTAGTTAACAGAAACCAAAATGCTGACGAAGTGGTTCAGCATATCCAATACCAAAACATGGGTTTGGAAAACAATCTGGCAACCATGATCGAAAGGATCATGACTCAGAATGGGATGAACATGGGCTTTCGAAGGCCCAACTTTACATCTCCATTGTCAGAATACGTGTTACAAACGGATTTACCTCCTAGATGCAAAGTCCCCAAATTTACTAAGTTCTCTGGGGACACGACAGAATCTACTGTCGAGCATGTGGCGAGATACTTGATTGAAGCAGGAGACATTTCGAATAACGAAAACCTAAGGATCAAGTACTTCCCAAGTTCTTTAACCAAGAACGCTTTTACTTGGTTAATGACTCTCCCCCCCAATTCGATCCATCATTGGACCCAGTTGGAAAGATTGTTCCATGAACAATTCTACATGGGGCAAACCAAGATAAGCCTGAAAGAACTGGCCAGTGTGAAGAGACGTTTCACTGAACCTATAGACGAATATCTGAATAGGTTTAGGTTGCTCAAGGCGAGATGTTTTACACAAGTGCCAGAACATGAGTTGGTCGAAATAGCCGCAGGCGGTTTAGATTATTCCATTAGGAAGAAGCTAGACACTCAGTACCTAAGAGACATGGCCCAACTGGCCGATAGAGTTCGACAGGTCGAACGCCTCAAAGCTGAAAAAGCTAAGGCAACGAAAACTCACAATAGAGAGAGAATAGCGTACGTTGAGATGGATGACGAAGATCTAGAATCCTTCGACGATACTTTAACTGTCGAAGAAGGAGAAGTCGATTTAGCAGAACTAAAACAAGGGCCACCATACTCTTGTAAACAGTTAGTCCCCTCAAATGGGAAAAATCCCATTGGTCCAGACAGGACCAACGATAGGTTCCCAAAAAAGACTTATAGTTTTGACATCACAAAATGTGATGAAATATTCGACTTGCTAGTTAAAGATGGCCAAATGATAATACCCCCTGGGGTAAAAGTGCCTCCTCTTGATCAAAGAAAGAAGAGAGGTTTTTGCAAATATCATAATTTTTTGGGCCATAAAACTTCTCAATGTTTTCTTTTCAGGAATCTTGTGCAAGACGCTATTGAGGAAGGGAGATTAAAGTTTGCTGACAAATCCCCCATGGCTGTCGACTCCAATCCACTGAAGGCTGAAGCCCACTATGCAGAACCCTCTGAGGTGAACATGATAGAGGCAACCAGGATCCAGTCGAAGAAGCCAGGAATTACTATGGTCGAAGTCTCAAAGGACCACATCAACATGCCAATCTTTGGCAGTTTTTCTGGAAATTTATCCAGGAAGACAATTGAAGCTGTCCAGAAAGCGGTCGAGAACCCGAAGTCGGAGACTGCTGAAGCACAAAAAACTGGATCAAAGCCCAGTTCCCACTTGGCCACTGTTCAAGGCCAGACGGAGAATCTGGAGACACAAATGAAGCAGTTAACTCTTGCTAATAAAGATACAATGAATATCAACATGGTTGAACTTTCTGATCCAAAAGCATCAGAAGAGGCCATAAGGCAAGAGCAGGCTAATAAGACGGCTTTCCCTCGGGAAAACGAAAACTTGGCAGATTTTTTACAAAGATGCCAGAAGAAGAAATCAGAGGTAATGCTGTGTCCGAGATGCAGTTCGATCTTTGATAAAAAAGCTGCTGAGCACATTCAAGGCGTGAGAGCATCGAACAAGAGAAGGGAGAATGCTGACCTTCGACATGATCCCAGAAGGGGTTCTAATCAAGACAAGAGGCCATTGACTTTTAGGCCTCCAACAAATGTACCAGTAGACACTTGGTACAAAACCTCTGGCCGGAAAAGGCCAAGTGAAGAGAAATGGCATTCTTTCGATGTGCCAAGAGGTTCCTCTTTGACTCAAAAGAAAGAGCCTCAAGTTGCTGCACCTAAGGTTGCTCAAGTGTCCAGCAACTACAAGGGTAAAAATCCTATGTCTCGATCCCAATGGAGGAGATATCAAAGGAGACGAAAAGTTGAAAGGGAGGCTGCCAACGAACCTAAGGCAGAAACTAGTTCGAATGTTCCTCAAAGGAAACAAAGGAAGCCTCTAGAGAGAGAGCCAGTTACCAACAGGCTAGTTTGGCCTAACCAAAGTGAAGTCGAAGACGAAGACGATGCTGAGTCTGATGATACTTTGGATATAATGGTGAATATTGTTTCAGTGCTGCCCAGGGAATTCAATCGACAGGTAGAAGTCGAAGCAAGTGACTGGGAAGTGGAACAAGAAATGGCCAAACATAGGCCAGTGTGCTATTTTGTCATGGACAATGGCACTACTGAGGAACAAAATGGCTTCTTCGAGCCACCTACAGAGGCAATGAAGAATCACCTCAAGCCTTTGTTCATAAGGGCTAAGCTCTAAGAAACTACTGTGAATAAAATATTGGTTGACTGTGGGGAAACCATCAATATTATCCCTCACTCTATGCTAAGGAAGATTGGCAAAAGAGATGAGGAAATTAAACCTCACAATATGGTCATGTCGAACTATGAGGGCGGCATTGGGACCACCATGGGAGTGATCCAGCTAGATATCAAAGTTGGGTCCATCCTTCGACCAACGATGTTCATGGTCATATCGGCCAAACCTAACTACAACCTTTTGTTAGGCCGTGAGTGGATTCATGGTGTTGGCGCTGTGCCTTCATCGATGCACCAAAGACTGCTGCTATAGCGTCCAGATGGGATGGTCGAAAACATAGAGGCAGATCAAAGCTACTACCTTGGCGAAGTGAATCACTTGGGTGTGGCAGATTTCGACAAAAACTTGGCTCACATAGGGCCATGTCCAACACCTGAATTCGACATGGCGCCAGCGCCAAACACCTTTTGTTCCCTATACCTGCATCCTGAGCATGGTTTCCAATGGGACAGAGAAGACTTGTCCCACATAGACTTCAGTGGGCTAACTGATATCCAACCAACTGGTTGGGGAAGTGAATTCAGTGATAATGACTGAGTCACAATCTTTGAAGCGAATTTCGGCTTATGTAGCCGAAACCAAGATGATAACGGCTCTCGAAGCCGAAGTAAAGTACATGGCCACACAGGCCAATGATCAACAATTATCTGCTGTTGGCCCAGGAAAGGATTTCGATCCAAAACCTCCTGATATCATGCCAGAAGAAATGCAGGAACAGAGGCTCGACGCCATCTATGACGATGAGCCTTTGGGCTTCGAAAAGGATCCCTTGGCGAACAACATTAAAATGTTAGCACAAGACCCTTTAGAAGAAATCAACTTAGGCGAAGGATCAGAGAAAAGGCCAACTTACATCAGCGCCAAAATCGATCCAGAACTTAGGTTGGAAGTAATCCAATTGCTGAAAGAGTTTAAAGACTGTTTTGCATGGGATTATGACGAAATGCCTGGTCTCGACAGAGGATTGGTAGAACTTCAGTTGCCAATCAAACCTGGAAAGAAGCCAATCAAGCAAAATCCAAGGCGCTTCGCTCCAGAAATATTGTCGAAGATCAAAACGGAGGTCGAAAGACTTCTGAAATGCAAATTCATCCGTGTTACAAGGTATGTCGAATGGATTGCAAATATTGTGCCAGTAATTAAGAAAAATGGCACATTAAGGGTGTGCATAGATTTCAGAGATTTGAATGCTGCCACCCCCAAAGATGAATATCCTATGCCTGTGGCGGAAATGCTAGTCGATTCTGCCGCTGGTTATGAATACCTGAGTATGCTCGATGGTTATTCAGGATATAATCAAATATTCATTGCTGAAGAGGATGTGTCGAAAACAGCTTTTCGATGCCCTGGGGCCTTAGGCACTTACGAATGGGTAGTGATGCCTTTTGGCCTAAAAAACGCTGGGGCAACGTACCAGCGAGCAATGAATACTATCTTCCATGATTTTATTAACACTTTTATGCAAGTTTATATTGATGATATCGTTATAAAATCTGTTTCCAGGAAGAATCACATTGACCACCTTCGACAATCATTCGAAAGAATGAGAGAACATGGTCTGAAGATGAATCCTTTGAAGTGTGCGTTCTGCGTGAAAGCTGGAGATTTCTTAGGCTTTGTTGTCCACAAGAAAGGAATCGAAATCAACCAGAACAAGACGAAGGCAATTCTGGAAGCGAAAGCGCCATCGAATAAGAAGGAATTGCAATCTCTCTTAGGCAAGATAAACTTCTTAAGGAGGTTCATTTCTAATCTAAGTGGGAAAGCTCAAGCCTTTTCACCCTTACTTCGACTGAATAAAGAGGGGTTCGAATGGGGGCAGGAGCAACAGGAAGCCTTCGACAAAATCAAAGGGTACCTCACTAAGCCACCTATTTTGGTGCCTCCTTGTAGCAATAGGAGTATGAGATTGTACATAGCTGCATCTGACAAAACTCTGGGAAGTATGTTAGCCCAAGAGGATGAAAATGGAGTTGAAAGACCCATTTACTATCTCAGTCGAGTTTTGAATGATGCAGAAACTAGATATAGCGAAGTTGAAAAATTGTGTCTATGTCTGTATTTTTCTTGTACAAAACTCAAGCAATATATAAAACCAGTTGATGTTTATGTTTCGTCTCATTTTGATGTTTTCAAATATATGTTGTCGAAACCTATCTTGCATAGTCGAATTGGCAAGTGGGCATTAGCATTAACTGAATACTCCTTGACCTTTATGCCTCTTAAGGCAGTAAAAGGACAAGTGGTTGCAGACTTCATAGTCGACCACTCAATTCAAGTTGAGGATATTAATTATGTGGAGATAGAACCTTGGAAATTCTACTTCGATGGTTCCAGCCATAAAGATGGAACAGGGGTAGGAGTCTTGATTATTTCTCCAGATAAAATTCCAACAACATTCAAGTACAAAATAGCAGGTTCTTGTTCGAACAATGAGGCTGAGTATGAAGCTCTAATTACTGGCCTTGAGATATTGTTGGAATTGGGGGCAACTCGAGTCGAAATAATGGGAGACTCAGAGTTAGTCATCAAGCAAGTCACAAAGGAATATAAATGCATAAGGGAAAATCTCATTATGTACTTTGTGATAGCAAATCGTTTGTTGAAACAATTTGAAACGATCAATATTCGACACATACCCAGAGTCGAAAATCAAATAGCCAATGACTTGGCACAAATTGCATCTGGGTATAAGATTTCAAAAACGAGATTACAAAGAGCAATCGAAGTTCGAGAGAAGATAAAAGCAACTTGTCTATCACCATCAGACTTGGAATCGACGAGGCTAGGATATGCTGATCACAGTAACTTCGAGATTTCGTTCATTGATAATTTGTCAGAGCAGGATTGGAGGAAACCTATTGTGGACTATCTTCAAAATCCAGGAGCTTCGACAGAACGAAAAACAAAATACAGGGCGTTGAGTTTTGTACTCATGGGTAATGAGTTATTCAAGAAGACGCCTGAAGGGGTGTTGCTGAAATGTTTGAGTGAAACTGAAGCATACATAGCCCTTTCGACGACGCATGCTGGGGCATGTGGGGCTCACCAAGCAGGCCATAAGATGAAATGGTTGTTGTTTCGACAAGGACTATATTGGCCCACTATGCTGAAAGATTGTGTTGAGTTCGCCAAAGGTTGCCAAGAGTGTCAAGTTCATACAGGCATCCAACATGTACCAGCAAGCGAACTTCACTCGATAGTGAAGCCTTGGCCCTTTAGAGGATGGGCGTTGGATCTCATTGGAGAGATTCGACCAGCATCATCAAAGAGTCAGAAATACATATTGGTAGGCATTGATTATTTTACTAAGTGGATCGAAGCTATCCCTTTAGTCAATATGGACCAAGAAAATGTCATTGAATTTATTCAAAAGAACATTATCTTTAGATATGGAATTCCTGAGACAATAACAACTGATCAAGGGTCAGTTTTCACTGGTCGAAAGATGCAGGAATTTGCTCAGGAAACAGGTTTCAAACTCCTAACATCCACGCCTTATTATGCACAGGCGAACGGTCAGGTCGAAGCAGCTAACAAAGTGGTGATTGGCTTGATAAAGAAACATGTTGGGAAGAAGCCAAAGAATTGGCATAAGACGTTAGACCAGATTTTATGGGCTTGTCGAACGTCCCCAAAAGAAGCCACTGGGACAACACCATATAGGCTAACTTTTGGCCATGATGCAGTGTTGCCAGCAGAAATTTGTCTTCAATCTGCAAGGGTTCAGAAGCATTATGATATTCCTTCTGAAGTTTATTGGAACATGATGTTAGATGAACTGGTGGATTTAGACGAAGAGAGATTACACGCTCTCGACTTACTCAGGCTTCAGAAGAAAAGAGTATAAGACTCTTATAATAAAAAGGTAAAACCTAAGGTATTTTTGCCTGAAGAACTAGTTTGGAAGGTAATTCTTCCCATGGATCGAAGGGATCGAAGCATGGGGAAATGGTCACCCAAATGGGAAGGACCCTTCAGAGTTATCCAAACTTTTTCTGGTGGAGCCTATGAAGTCAAAGAGTTAAGTGGAGATAAAAGGCTCTTGAGAGTAAATGGTAAATATTTGAAAAAATACAAACCTATACTTCAAGAGATAAAAATAAAATAGTAAAAGAGCAAGTCTAAATTAACCATAAAAATGCCAAAATGGAAATTTTTATTAATTTCAGCCAAGATGGCAATTGTTGTCGAATAACGATTACAGAAGATGGTTACAAAAGAGAATCAATCAAAAGGTAAGAGAGTTCCTGAGTCGAAGATACTTGGCGTGCTGCAGCTCCAACCTCTTCTTGCACCAGGAGTTTTCCTGCACTAGTTTAGCAATTTGAGCGTCGAGGCTTTGGGCCCTCTCAGCGAATTCCAAGCCTTGTTTGATCTCAGTCTGGCTCTCAGTGTCTGAGATGGTCGAAAGAATTTCCTCCTTGAGTACAGTGTTGGCGTTTATCTTCGCCTCTATCTCTGCGATTTGTGCCCGGAAGGAAACATTCTCTCGATCAATGGCATCAACTCTTTCCTGTGCAGACGTTTTTTGTTTCGACAACTCAGCAATTCGAGAAGTCGAATCTGAGACAGCAGTCCACGCAGATGAGCTTTTGCCATACAGCACTTCAAGCTGACTGTTAAACCCTCTTTGGCGCCTGAAATCCGCCGAAACTTGATCAATCATAGAGTGTAACTCCATGATCAAGTCTGAGATTTCTGGGGCTACAGCTTCAAAGTCGACAGCATTCAAGACCTCTTTTAAGCATGATGGAGCAGTGGGGTCCCCCTCTAGAGTCTTCATCAAGTCCCTCTTGAAGAACTGGGCCTTAACCTTCGCCAATGCATCATCAAGAGGAGAAGTTTCAGTAGACTTCCCCGACAGGGTAGGAATTTCCTGACTAGTGTCAGACGAACTCTTACTCTCGATGATTGCATTGAGGTAGCTAACAGGGTCAGTTTGTTTCAAGCGTTCCAAGTCCTCTTTTGACCTGTGCTTCGAGGAGGTAACCCTTGCAATAGTATTATCTTGGGTTTGAGGTTCTTGAGTGCTAAGTGCCTCGACTGGTTGCTCTTCGACTCTGACTGAGGCAGTACCAGCATCGACTTGTGGTTCTTCGTTAGCATCACCCTGGGGTCTTTCGCCAGCGTCATTTTGTGGCTCTTCACTAGCGTCACCCTGGTGTCCTTCGCCAGTACCACCTTGGTTCTCTTCGTCGGCATCATTTTGATTTTCTTCGACATCATTGCCTTGGTCCCTTTCTTCTTGATTCTCTTCTGACAAATCCACCACCTGAACCGTTTCTGGTTGTTGTTCCTCCACTGGCTGTTGTTCCTCCACCATAGGTTCCTCTGTTGTTTTCTCCACTGTTTCAGCATTGGCCTCATTCTCAGTATGGGCTTCGTCATTGCCCAAGTCTTTTTCCTGAGGCCTGCTAAGTTCAGCAGATTCCAGCGTTTCTGAGGTCCTTGGTGGAGAACTTTCAGTAGTGTCCTGAAAAGGGAAAGAAGACAAATCGTCAGATGTCGAAAGAGACACAATCGAATACGGGTATTTATGCCTAAGTTATAAAAAATGTCTAAGGGATTACCTGTGGATTAACTTCAGCCCCAGGGCTGGAATTGTCACTTTCGACAGGCTTGTTAAGAAGAACGTTCAGTTCCTCCTCAGTTGGCTCCTCGATGATCACTGGAGGTGGCCTAGGCTTTCTCACAGCAACCTTTATTCTGACGGTTCGACCTTCAGGAGCAGGAGCAGGAACAGAAGCATCCTTCGTTAACTTTCGCCTTTTTAAGGGGGCAGGAGGGGAATCACTCTCTTCATCACTCCCAGATTCGACCACCAGTCCTGGCCGTTTCTTGGGCGAAGGTGCCTAGAAAACCAATGGGAATTCGATTTAATAACTACATCGAAAATCAAAATCGAAAGCCAGAAGAAAAATGAAGGAAGTCTGGTTACCGATATAGGAGGCCTCTTCGAAGAGCCTTCCCCCTGTTGGTTGCCTGTGGTCTTCGCCGGCGCTGCAGTCTTCGCCGGCGGTGGAGGTTTTGTTGAAGGGGCTCCCCCCTGTTGGCCTTCTGTTGCCTTCTTGGCTACAGGCTTTCGAACAACTGAAAGCAAATGAAAAAGTTAACAGGCTAGCAGTCGAAGAGAAAGACAAAAAGTAATGTGAGAGAATGAACTTACATTTCTTTACTTTGTCCAACACAAGGACAAAAGACTTCTGCAACTCATCCATGAAGTCCTTTTCGTCGAAGAAGTACTCAGCATAGTAGCTTCTCCACCACTCCTCGAAGGATGGTGAGCAAAGGAAATTAAGCTGGTAGTCAAACAACGAGAGGATTGTTCGACCAGCATATCTTCCGATATGCTTGATGGCAGCTTCTTCTGTATAATCGTTGCAGAAGTACAGCATGGACTTCTCTCTTTGAAAAATCGGAGAAGGTAGGGTTTGGATAATACCAAAATGGCGAGATACCAGATTTGGTTGGTAGGCAAGCAGACTCAAATGAGTCTTAGAACTCTTAAATCGAAGAGGCATGATCCTTGGTGTAAGGAACGCCTCCCAGAGTATTGTATGCTCATCAACATTGGGACCACTCGACTCCTTTGGGTGTGGCCTAGTGAACCATGCTGGCCCCACCCGCCGTTGAGCAAATGGAGCCATAGTTGAAACAAACTCCTTCCTTCGAGCAAACATTAGAACGAAGTTGGTGAAGGTTTGTTGAAACTCCAGTCCATCGTCCGTAGGTGTCAGCAGAGCCAGCCTGATTCCTTCGATGCGTCTATTCGCTATCGCTGGAGCTTGTTCATTTATCTGAACCTTCTTGGGCAAGAAAGATTCGAAAGTGGCATTGAGCCACAATTGAAGTAGCCAAAAAGGCCCAGCAAGTAGCAAACTGGCCCTGTCCTCGATATGTTTCAGAAGAGTGGCCCCATTGCTGATCGAGTCATAAAGACTAGCCAGAATCAGTTCTGCCAAACAGATGTTTTGGCGGTGATGCAGTTGGGTAGCAAGAGTGACCATCTTTTTGGTCACCTGCAGAGACTTCGAGCAAAACACAAAGCGAGTTAGCCATAAGGCTAGAAACGCTATGTGTTCGACATCCGACACCGCATCTGTCGACCTGTCGTGATAATGGTTGATAAAAGTGGTGTATGTTGGCTTGGTCTCAGAGAAGCCAATTTGGTCCTCCGACATATCCTCCGGATCGAAGTAATCTCCGGTTGGTCGAAGGCCAGTAATAGCGGCCACGTCGAAGAGTGTGGGGGTTAGCATCCCACATGGAAGATGAAAAGTAAAATGGGAGTAGTCCCAGAACAACAGTGAAGCTATCAGCATCTCTGGGGAGTAGTTCAAACCCGTCTTCGACAGCATCACTAGGTCGAAGATTCCCATATCCTTCCAGATCGAGGTTTGGTGCTTCTCCAACTTGGTTAGCCAAGCAACATAATCGGAGGTCAGATTAGGGCAAGACCTGAAGACCCTAACCCCTCTGTTGAAGAAGCGGAGGTCGATTTTTTCACGAGTAGGGTCTTCGTTGTCTTCTGCGTCTTTCTTGGCGCATGCTACTGGCTTGAGTTTCTCGACGATTGGGAAATAGCTCTTGATCTTCAGAGCTTCAGAGATGCTTGGATTCATGGGGCCAGATATTGCGAAGATCTGGTTGGAGTATCCAACCGGGATCATCAAATGGCGTGAGTAGGCGTCGCGAACGGCGATGTCAGAAGGTTCAGGAACCCTTCGTTTGCCTGTAGAGTTTACTACTGGGGCAGTGACGAAAACTTTGGGTTTAACATGTTCAGTTGGTGCGCTAGCACTGGGAGCAGTAGAAGCAGAGGCCATTGTTGAGTTTGAAGATGAAGTGAAAGAGGAAGAGTTTTTCTGCGAAGATAACAAGCTTGTATGGAAACAAGGAAGTTTGAAGGCTAGTTGGCGTAAAAAGTCCCACAATGGGATATTCACTGCTATTTATAGTAGTGGGAAAAATCCCCAATAACGATGGCATTAAATGCCATTTAATGCTGCAAGAGTTAGTGGGACGCGTGGCAGCCCCTTGTTGTTTTGGCCGTTTCTGCAGAAGTGGAGAGACGCAGCGTGCGTCCTCGTTTTTGAGAATAGTCATAATGACAAATTCTGAAATGACGTTTGGTACTGCACGCCGTACTGAAAGTGACGTCCTAGGATCAAATCAATGATGGTTTCTTGGGATTGCCAATAGTTGGTAAAAAGCAACAAAAAGTGCACAAGTTAACTTGTGACTAAGCGTGGAAAGACAGGTGTCGAATGGCGTTTCAAAGAATGCCTTTTTCTTTCAGAGTCGAAATAAGGCATTCTTGGGGGGCAATTTGTTGGCTCCTAAATTCGACACTCTTGTTTTATTAATGTCAACCATTAAAAGCTGAAAGATGCTTTTGACTGGCTAAGTCTGTCGAAGTGCCTGTCGAAAGATGGCAAAAGTACTTAGAAGATTTCTTCAAAGGAAGAAGGCTGGTCGCCTTCGACGTCGAAGAAGTTTCTCGTCGAAGATGTCTCTTGACGAAAGTGTTCGATGGTCCAGAGTGGAGCAGTTTGAAATTCAAGCGTTTGGAGGGAAAACGGTTTCCAGCAGTTACCACGTGCAAACGTGCAAGGATCTGGAGCGTCGAGCATGGAGAACGTGCCAAGTGGATTGATCTCGAAGAAGTGTAACTGCCCGACGGTTACTTGGGATGTTTTAGTATAAATAGGAGTAGACATGTAGTTTCTCGCGTGTGTTCACAATTCTATACAAAGTCACTCATTTAGATTCGAGTACCCAGCGTGTGAGAAAGAATTGTTGAGAAATGTATGTGTGAAACACCAATTTTATCAATTAAAGTCATTTACTTTCCCAGAATTTTACTTGCTTTTCTCTTTACATTTCCTGTCGAACCTTTACTTTAAAGCCTTGTTTATTTTACTAAGCCTTTCCTTTATGCAATTCATTTAAAGCCAATTTACTTAAAGCCTTATCCAACTTAATCAAACTTCAAAATCAACCTATGTCCATAGGATCAATCTGATCGATCCTGCGAGTAACCAAATAAGTAACCATTTGGAGGATCAGCGGTTGTTTACCAAAACCCAAGGTAAACAATGGGAAACCTGGTATACCTTCAAACGAGATCTACACACCACCTCCATACATGACAAACTTCAACATGAGCGGAGATGAACCGTCATCTGATTTATTTTTCAATCCGTATATGCAGTCGGATGAAAACTTAAAAGAGAAAGAAAAATTTCGTAATAGAGAAGAATGTATCCAAGCCATAAAAAAGTTTCACATGCTCAACTCGGTCGATTTTAAGGTAGATCGTGTAAATCCAGAAAGGTACAAGATCAAGTGTATCCACACAGATTGTATGTTTAAGATCATTGCATCATACATATTAAGAGTTGATTGTTGGGTCATAGGTTCTATGTCCACCCACATGTATGTCAATTATAATCAATCACAGGATCATCGGAAACTAAATTATGATCTCATATATCAATAAATCCTACCCCTTGTCAGCAATGATCCATCATTGAAGGTGAAAATCATAATCTCTCACATCACTACGGTATTTAACTATACTCTGTCATACGTTAAGGCGTGGTTATCAATGACCAATGCGATTGAAAATGTATATGGAAACCGGGAGGAGTCATACAAAGAACTTGCTCGCTACCTGAATGCACTTCAGACTTATTCTTCGGGTACTGTTTATATTATGGAAACACTACGGGCCGTACGCACCAGCTGGTAGTCAAATCACCGGAAATGGAATATTCAGTCGAGTGTTCTGGGCTTTTCAACCTTGCATCATAGGGTTTACATCATGGAAACCAATTATTCAAATTGATGGGACTTCGTTGTATGAGAAATACAAAGGCACGCTACTGATGGCAGTTGCACAAGATGGCAACAACAACATTTTCCAAATTGCCTTTACCCTAGTCGAGGGAGAGACTGGTGGTGCTTGAAGCTTCTTTCTCAAGAATCTCCGAACACACGTGGCTCCTCAACCAGATCTCTGTTTGATCTCTGATAGACATGGATCTATTAAGAGTGCATACAACAGCCCTTCAAACAGTTGGCATGACCCTCCTTCTACGCATGTTTATTACATTAGAAATATCGTCCAAAATTTCACGAGAGAGATCAAAGAGAAAGCTCTTAGGAAAGCGGTTATGAATGCAGGGCATGCATTGACACAACCTATGTTCAAATATTATCGCAACGAGATCCGATTGTCAAATCCGGACGTCGGTAGGTGGATCGATAACATTCCGGTTAAGAAATGGACTAGGTCATACTACAATGGACAATGATGGGGCCACATGACAATAAATCTGATTGAATCCATGAACGAGGTATTCAAAGGCATACGAAACCTCCCAATAACTGCTTTGGTTAAATTAACATATTTTAGGATGGCTTTGTTGTTTGCCAAAAGAGGTGAAATATGGAATGATGTGTTGCAATCGGGACAACTATAGAGTAAAAGTTGGATGAAGTATATTAAGGTATAAAGTGCCAAAGCCAACACCCATCTGGTTATACGGTTCGACCGACATAGCCACAACTTTATTGTCAAAGAGACAATCGACTACAACGAGGGGCTGCCAAGACAAGAGTATAAGGTTATACTACCTTCTCGTTGGTGTGATTGTGGAAAGTTTCAAGCCTTTCGTATGCCTTGCTCTCATGTCATTGCTGTGTGTGCCTATACTCATCAAGACGCATTACAACTTCTGTCTCCCATTTACAAGTCTGAAACCTTGCTCAACGTATACAACAACAACTTCCCTTTGGTAGCTAAACCTGATTATTGGCCTGCATACAACGGCGAAATAGTATGGCACAATGACCAAATACGAAGGAATAAAAAGGGTCGTCCCAAAAGCAAGCGCATCATAACTGAAATGGACTCTATTGGCAACCTGGAAAGAAAGTGTGGTTTATGTCATCAGGTCGGGCACAATCGCAAAAATTGTCCGACTAGGGCTACTAGCTCAACGACATAAAAATTGTATTACATAACATCTTTACTTTTTTAAGTTATAAACATTACGGTTTTTCATTAAGAGCATTTGTTACAACAAACCTTGCGCGAACAACAAATAAAACACGATAAACTGTCTACGAAATTACACCTGTTAAAACACTTTCATCTGACTCATGCATCATCAACATTACATCGCTGTCTGTTTTGACTTCCTCCTACCAATAAAGTGAAGTTGAGGTTTCGTATGGTAGGAGACAACCAATAAAGTGACACATGTTTTGTCATAGAATTTATGTTTTATTTAGAATGAGATTGAATTGAGAAGGACCCCATTTATATAAAAGCACGATTACAAATTGATAGGTCCAATACATAATCACTTTTTATGTTTAATAAAAAAAATATAAATATGATTGAAAAAAGATCATATAATTTCATAATATTATATTAAAAATGAAAATATACTACTTTTTATTAATTTTTTAACTTATTTAAAATCAAAATATATTGTTATTTATTTAAAAATATTAATATAAAATATTTCTTTAAGTAAGCTATGTCATAGCCGACTTTTAGAAAAATAAACTTTTATTGCTAAAGAAAATGGGCTACAAACATTAATTAAGAGATATAGGTGGATGACTAGTTAGTGAAATGTATAGATGGATCTAAGTTGTGTGGACAAGATCCCTTGCTTAATTTTAAAATATAATAATTAATTATACCGATAAAAAATGGAGGATAGAATTTCACTATTTCTACACTAAAAAACAACTATAATACTCATAAAAATAACATTGAAAAAAAGTTCCAATTCAACAACATATTTTCTATAAAAACCAACCAAACCAAACCTTAAGTAGGCTATGATATAAGTAACCGATAAAGTTTCTCTTGAACTGTGACCATTAAAAATAAACACAAACAAGTGAGATGGCGCCTAGGACAAATGGGTCAGTGCATGCGCCATCTCTCTTGGCTTCTCTCTTGTAGGATTTTTTGAAACATGGTTATTTACGTAATTTTCTCCGAAACATGGTTATTTGTGAATTCTTTTTTCAATACCTGATTATTGATAAAAAAAATTTCTAAAGACGTCGTACTTAAAATGAAGGAATGGTTGAAATCTTCGCTTGTTGAGGAGAAGGTTGAGCTTCTATATCTACGAAAAATGACGCTGATGGGGGCCGTTGGTTTAGAGAAGTTAAGGTTTCGTATGGTAGGAGACAACCAACAAAGTGACACATGTTTTGTCATAAAATTTATGTTTTATTTAGAATGAGATTGAATTGAGAAGGATCCCTTTTATATAAAAGTACGATTACAAATTGATAGGTCCAATACATAATCACTTTTTATGTTTAATAAAAAATATAAATATGATTGAAATAAGATCATATAATTTCATAATATTATATTAAAAATGAAAATAAAGTGTATACTATTTTTTATTAATTTTTTAACCTATTTAAAAGAAATAGATATTGTTATTTATTTAAAAATATTAATATAAAATATGTCTTTAAGTAAGCTATGTGATAGCCGACTTTTAGAAAAACAAACTTTTATTGCTAAAGAAAATGGGCTACCAACATTAATTAAGAGATATAGGTGGATGACTAGTTAGTGAAATGTATAGATGGAGCTAAGGTGTCTCGACAAGAGCCCTTGCTTAATTTTAAAATATAATAATTAATTATACCCATAAAAAAATGGAGGATAGAATTTCACTATTTCTACACTAAAAAACAACTATAATACTCATAAAAATAACATTGAAAAAAAAGTTTCAATTCAACAACATATTTTCTACAAAAACCAACCAAACCAAACCTTAATTAGGCTATGATATAAGCAACCGACAAAGTTATTCTGGCACTGTGACCATTAAAAACAAATACAAACAAGTGAGATGGCGCCTAGGACAAATGGCTCAGTGCATGTGTCATCTCACTTGGCTTCTCTCTTGTCAGATTTTTTGAAACATGATTATTTACGTAATTTTCTCTGAAACATGGTTATTTGCGAAATATTTTTTCAATACCTGATTATTGCAAAAAAAAAATCTAAAGACGTCGTACTTAAAATGAAGGAATGGTTGGGATCTTCGCTTGTTGAGGAGAAGGTTGAGCTTCTATATCTATGAAAAATGGCACTGGTGGGGCCGTTGGTTTAGAGAACTTAAGATTTCGTATGGTAGGACACAACCAACAAAGTGACACATGTTTTTTCATATCATTTATATTTTATTTAGATTGAGATTTAATTGAGAAGGACTCCATTTATATAAAAGATCGATTACAAATTGATAGGTCCAATACATAATCACTTTTTATGTTTAAAAAAAAATATAAATATGATAGAAATAAGATCATATAATTTCATAATATTATATTAAAAATGAAAATAAAATTTATACTACAGTTTATTAATTTTTTAACCTATTTAAAATAAAAAGATATTGTTATCTATTTAAAAATATTAATATAAAATATGTCTTTAAGTAAGCTATGTCATAGCCGACTTTTAGAAAAACAAACTTTTATTGTTAAAGAAAATGGGTTACCAACATTAATTAAGAGATATAGGTGGATGACTAGTTAGTGAAATGTATAGATGGAGCTAAGGTGTGTGGACAAGAGTCCTTGCTTAATTTTAAAATATAATAATTAATTATACCCATAAAAAAAATGGAGGATAGAATTTCACTATTTCTACACTAAAAAACAACTATAATACTCATAAAAATGACATTGAAAAAAAAAGATTCAATTCAACAACATATTTTCTACAAAAACCAACCAAACCAAACCTTAAGTAGACTATGATATAAGTAACCGACAAAGTTGTTATGGTACTGTGATCATTAAAAACAAACACAAACAAGTGAGATGGCGCCTAGGGCAAATAGATCAGTGCATGCACCATATCACTTGGCTTCTCTCTTGTCAGATTTTTTGAAACATGGTTATTTAAGTAATTTTCTCTGAAATATGGTAATTTGTGATTTTTTTTCAATACCTGATAATTGCAACAAAAAAATTCTAAAGACGTCGTACTTAAAATGAAGGAATGGTTGGGATCTTCGCTTGTTGAGGAGAAGGTTGAGCTTCTATATCTATGGAAAATGGCGCTAGTGGGGCCGTTGGTTTAGAGAAGTTAAGGTTTCTTATGGTAGGAGACAACCAATAAAGTGACACATTATTTATCATAGAATTTTTATTTTATTTAGAATGAAATTGAATTGAGAAGGACTCCATTTTATATAAAAGCATGATTACAAATTGATAGGTCCAATACATAATCACTTTTGATTTTTAATAAAAAATATAAATATGATTGAAATAAGATCATATTATTTCATAATATTATATTAAAAATGAAAATAAAATTTATACTACAGTTTATTAATTTTTTAACCTATTTAAAATAAAAAGATATTGTTATCTATTTAAAAATATTAATATAAAATATATCTTTAAGTAAGCTATGTCATAGCCGACTTTTAGAAAAACAAACTTTTATTGCTAAAGAAAATGGGCTACCAACATTAATTAAGAGATATAGGTGGATGACTTGTTAGTGAAATGTATAGATGGAGCTAAGGTGTGTGGACAAGAGCCCTTGCTTAATTTTAGAATATAATAATTAATTATACCCATAAAAAAATGGAGGATAGAATTTCACTATTTCTACATTAAAAAACAACTATAATACTCATAAAAATAACATTTAAAAAAAGTTTCAATTCAACAACATATTTTCTACAAAAACCAACCAAACCAAACCTTAAGTAGGCTATGATATAAGTAACCGACAAAGTTGTTCTGGTATTGTGACCATTAAAAACAAACACAAACAAGTAAGATGGCGCCTAAGGCAAA
This sequence comes from Vicia faba, assembly GCA_948472305.1. NCBI lineage: Eukaryota > Viridiplantae > Streptophyta > Magnoliopsida > Fabales > Fabaceae > Vicia > Vicia faba. The sequence continues at coordinate 857,613,244 of OX451735.1, read as the reverse complement.
TGGGTCAGTGCATGCGCCATCTCACTTGTCAGATTTTTTAAAACATGGTTATTTACGTAATTTTCACAGAAACATGGTTATTTGCGGAAATTTGTTTCAATACCTGATTATTGCAAAAAAAAATTCTAAAGACGTCGTACTTAAAATGAAGGAATGGTTGGGATCTTCGCTTGTTGAGGAGAAGGTTGAGCTTCTATATCTATGGAAAATGGCGCTGGTGGGGCCGTTGATTTAGAGAAGTTAAGGTTTCTTATGGTAGGAGACAACCAACAAAGTGACACATGTTTTATCATAGAATATGTTTTGTTTAGAATGAGATTGAATTGAGAAGGACTCCACTTATATAAAAGCACGATTACAAATTGATAGGTCCAATACATAATCACTTTTTATGTTTAATAAAAAATATAAATATGATTGAAATAAGATCATTTAATTTCATAATATTATATTAAAAATGAAAATAAAATTTATACTACAGTTTATTAATTTTTTAACCTATTTAAAATAAAAAGATATTGTTACCTATTTAATAATATTAATATAAAATATGTCTTTAAGTAAGCTATGTCATAGCCGACTTTTAGAAAAACAAACTTTTATTGCTAAAGAAAATGGGCTACCAACATTAATTAAGAGATATAAGTGGATGACTAGTTAGTGAAATGTATAGATGGAGCTAAGGTGTGTGGACAAGAGCCCTTGATTAATTTTAAAATATAATAATTAATTATACCCATAAAAAAAATGGAGGATAGAATTTCACTATTTCTACACTAAAAAACAACTATAATACTCATAAAAATAACATTGAAAAAAAAGTTTCAATTCAACAACATATTTTCTACAAAAACCAACCAAACCAAACCTTAAGTAGGCTATGATATAAGTAACCGACAATGTTGTTCTGATACTGTGACCATTAAAAACAAACACAAACAAGTGAGATGGCGCCTAGGGCAAATGGGTCAGTGCATGCGCCATCTCAATTGGCTTATCTCTTGTCAGATTTTTTGAAACATGGTTATTTACGTAATTTTCTCTGAAACATGGTTATTTGCAGAAAAAAATATCAATACCTGATTATTGCAAAAAAAAATTCTAAAGACGTCATACTTAAAATGAAGGAATGGTTGGGATCTTCGCTTGTTGAGGAGAAGGTTGAGCTTCTATATCTATGGAAAATGGCGCTGGTGGGGCCGTTGGTTTAGAGAAGTTATGGTTTCGTATTGTAAGAGAAAACCAACAAAGTGACACATGTTTTATCATAGAATTTATATTTTATTTAGAATGAGATTGAATTGAGAAGGACTCCATTTATATAAAAGCACGATTATAAATTGATAGGTCCAATACATAATCACTTTTTACGTTTAATAAAAAATATAAATATGATTGAAATAAGATCATATAATTTCATAATATTATATTAAAAATGAAAATAAAATTTATACTACAGTTTATTAATTTTTTAACCTATTTAAAATAAAAAAGATATTGTTATCTATTTAAAAATATTAATATAAAATATGTCTTTAAGTAAGCTATGTCATAGCCGACTTTTAGAAAAACAAACTTTTATTGCTAAAGAAAATGGGCTACCAACATTAATTAAGAGATATAGGTGGATGACTAGTTAGTGAAATGTATAGAGGGAGTTAAGGTGTGTGGACAAGAGCCCTTGCTTAATTTTAAAATATAATAATTAATTATACCCATAAAAAAATGGAGGATAGAATTTCACTATTTCTACACTAAAAAACAACTATAATACTCATAAAAATAACATTGAAAAAAAAGTTTCAATTCAACAACATATTTTCTACAAAAACCAATCAAACCAAACCTTAAGTAGGCTATGATATAAGTAACCGACAAAGTTGTTCTGGTACTGTGACCATTAAAAACAAACACAAACAAGTGAGATGGCGCCTAGGGCAAATGGATCAGTGCATGCGCCATCTCACTTGGCTTCTCTCTTGTCAGATTTTTTGAAAAATGGTTATTTACGTAATTTTCTTTGAAACATGGTTATTTGCGGGAAAAAATTTCAATAAATGATTATTGCAAAAAAAATATTCTAAAGACGTCGTACTTAAAATGAAGGAATGGTTGGGATCTTTGCTTGTTGAGGAGAAGGTTGAGCTTCTATATCTATGGAAAACAGCGCTGGTGGGGCCGTTGGTTTAGATAAGTTAACGTTTCTTATGGTAGGAGACAACCAACAAAGTGACACATGTTTTATCATAGAATTTATGTTTTATTTAGAATGAGATTGAATTGAGAAGGACTCCATTTATATAAAAGCACGATTACAAATTGATAGGTCTAATACATAATCACTTTTTATGTTTAATAAAAAATATAAATATGATTGAAATAAGAACATATAATTTCATAATATTATATTAAAAATGAAAATAAAATTTATACTACAGTTTATTAATTTTTTAACCTATTTAAAATAAAAAGATATTGTTATCTATTTAAAAATATTAATATAAAATATGTCTTTAAGTAAGCTATGTCATGGCCGACTTTTAGAAAAACAAACTTTTATTGCTAAAGAAAATGGGCTACCAACATTAATTAAGAGATATAGGTGGATGACTAGTTAGTGAAATGTATAGATGGAGCTACAGTGTGTGGACAAGAGCCCTTGATTAATTTTAAAATATAATAATTAATTATACCCATAAAAAAAATAGATGGTAGAATTTCACTATTTCTACACTAAAAAACAACTATAATACTCATAAAAATAATATTTAAAAAAAAGTTTCAATTCAACAACATATTTTCTACAAAACCAACTAAACCAAACCTTAAGTAAACTATGATATAAGTAACCGACAAAGTTGTTCTGAAAGACATGTGACCATTAAAGACAAACAAAAAATGGATATATATTTAATTAATGCTCTCTCTATACCCATCTTTTCCTTCTCATGATACACTATATATACCATTAAAAACAAACACAAACAAAAATGGATATATATTTAATTAATGCTCTCTCTATACCCATCTTTTCCTTCTCATTATACACTATATATACCATTAAAAACAAACACAAACAAAAACGGATATATATTTAATTAATGCTCTCTCTGTACCCATCTTTTCCTTCTCATTATACAATATATATACATGTAACCTGTCTCTATAATTTATGAACCTCGCAAATTAAACTCAAAGATAGTAACAACATTATGGAAGGTTATGATGAAGAAATTGAAGAGCCAGTGAGTCCTACAGGTCAATATTTGAATAGCTCTTCTCTTTGTGTTAGCATTTTAGGTATCTTAGAATCTGAGATTCCAATTGAAGATCATCAAACTTTGTCACTTCTTCAAAATGTGTTCCTTCCTATCAATAAACGTTTCTCCTCCATCATGGTAATTTAATCAAATCTTCTTCATTTTATTCAAATATATATAGATTTGTAAAAATGTTAGTCAATAATAGATTTGTAAATTTTGAATTATAATTTAATGTAACAGTGTTCAATTTTCTTCCTCGTGAATTCATATTTATTAAACTAATCATCTATACTCATTATTACTTAAATAGATTAATGACCAAAATGGAGAGAAGAAATGGAAGAAAGTTGAAGTCAGCCTACAAGAACATGTACATATTCCAACATTTCCATCAACCAATTCATCACTCTATGATGTAAATCTTGATGATTATATGTCCAAAATATCAATGGAACATTTACCTCAAAATAGACCACTTTGGGAAATTCACATTATTAAATATCCAACCAAAAATGCAGCTGGTACATTAGTATTCAAACTTCATCATGCTCTTGGAGATGGTTACTCTTTAATGGGAGCTCTTCTTTCATGTCTAGAAAGATATGATAACCCTTCTCTTCCATTCACGCTACCGTCGAGTCAAAGACCTAAATCGGTTTTTAATTCGAAACCATTTTTTAAAAGATCAATATTATTTCCATCAATATTTTTCTCTAAAGTATTTAATACCGTGTCTGATTTTGGATGGAGTATGTTGAAAAGTAGTTTGGTTGAAGACGATGTTACACCAATTAGGTCTTGTGCTGATGATATTAAGCTAAGGGAAATTATCATCTCAAGTGTGAATTTCTCTATGGATCGCATCAAACAAGTTAAATCAAGACTTGGAGTGGTATGTGAAATTATTATAAGAGTTTTATTTCTTACCAATTTTCTTTTAAGTCAATTTTGCTACATCTATATAACAATTGCAATTGTGGTGACATGAATTACAACTAGAATTTAATTAAACCTTATATTACATTTTATTAGCAAACATATTGATATTTTGTTGTTGTCACAAATTAATTACAGAGCACAAATGATGTGATTGCTGGGTTAATTTTCTATGGAATCCGATTATACATGCAACAAATGAATCAAGAATCAAGCAAACACAAATCAACAGCATTGGTATTACTAAACACAAGAAACATTGGAGGTTACAAATCAATTAAGGAAATGGTTGAGATTAAGAAAAACACTCAAAGTTCTGTTTGGGGAAATCAATTTGCATTTTTGCATGTTCCAATTCCAGAATTAAGTGATAAAAATATTGAAAATCCAATTGAATTTATTTGGGAAGCTCAAAAAGAAATTAATAGGAAGAAAAATTCTTTGGCCACACCTCTTACTGGTATGGTTTTAAATATGGTGAAGAAACTGAGAGGCCCTGAGGTATAAGTACCTATGTTTAGTTACATGCCATTACTATGTGTCTACAATAGTACAAATAATCATCCTGATATCATTAAATATACTTTTTAATTTTAATTGAAGATTTTTAATACTGATTATCAGGCTTCAGCTAGATTTGTATACAACACTTTGAGAAATTCAAGTGCAACAATTTCCAACATAATTGGACCAGTGGAACAAATGGCTTTGGCTAACCATCCAATTAAGGGTTTATACTTTATGGTTGTAGGTCCACCACAGGTATGTGATCCATTTTTCACCATTATTTCACATGTCTTTCCATTAATGTTAGGTGTATTTTTTTTTTAATATATGTGTATATACTATTTAGACTATACTATATTTTATTTTATTCCAATGGATAGAAGCATGGAAATTTTACTATGTTATATTTTTCTTTTGTTGCAGAGTTTAACTATAACGATGACAAGCTACATGGGAAAGTTAAGAATTGCATTTGGATTGGAGAAAGATTTCATTGACAAACACAAATTCATGTCATGCATTGAGACTTCTCTTGAGATGATGATTACAGCATCAAGAAACAAAGATTTCTAAATAAAATCATACAAAACACATTTCCACTACATTCTTATTTGTGGACTTTTGTCAATGTTGCCATCATTGTGAAATCTTTAGTATTTTTTTTTTCTTCTACTGGCTAAAGAAACCCTTAATTGGAGGAGGGGTAATTGATGAATCATCCATCTATCTTTTTAAACAAAAGAGAATAACTGATTAATTACATAAAGTTATAACAATATTAACTATAAATATTAAAATATAATATAACAATAAATTATAGATAAGCAATAAAATAATTTACTTATTAGTTTTCTCATACTCTTTCTTAATCATTTAATGAATAGCATGCACATAATCTTCATCATTTTTTTTGTATGATGTAGGCACATGTGTTGAGAAAGAAAGGGTATCAAAAATATTAAGAGTTAAGTCTTGATTTTTCATCACTAGTAGAAACGTAATTTTCATGGATAATTACTTACCATCTATTGTTATAAGAATCACTAACTTAAAATATTTGTTTTGTTTGGGATGTCATGGTGAAAGTTTCATTCATATAAGTTGTCTTGCGAAGGTCAACTTGTGTGAATCATAGTTCATCTATTTGTACACCAATGTTATTGTCAATCCACTTACCTTTAAATAAACATATTTTAAATATAACATTACCAGTCTCTTAAATCTCTTAAATGACCCTAAAGTACGATCTAGAGGTTATTTTCACTACAAAATAAGTTGTGTGTTGCCACATGACTCTCACGTCGCTAACACCAAAATCATGTCACAACTTTGTTTTTGCCACATGAGGAAACACGTCGCTGGAGAGTGCGTGACAATGTTGTTGCAACGTGGAAAATATGTCACAACATTGTCACGTGAAATTCACGCCGTAACAAACTTTATGGGATCAAAGGCAGTCAAAGTAGAGCAAAGCAGAGGTCAGAGCAGGTTTTATATTCACTTTTACGTTGTGTGTTGTGGCGTGTTTTTCATGTCACTAATTTGTGATGTAGAAAACACGCTGCAAGTTATTTTAAAAACAAAAAATTATTTTCTGTTTTAAATATAATAATTCTTATTTAATAATTAATAATATTTTCTGTTTCATTAAATTTATAAATTAAATATTATAATTTATTTATTAAATTCAATATTATAAATCAAATTATCAAAAATAAAGTTTTCCTCAAATTCCATAGGCGGTTGCATAGCCGGTC